>OZ018326.1:140063797-140663797 GCA_963969495.1 Ceratothoa steindachneri | reverse complement strand
GCCTAAGCGTTCGGATCATTTTGTACACTTTACTTTTTTTAGTAAGTTGCTTATATGCTGATAACTTTCGTTTTATTCGTCCAAATTTTCATAAACTTGACCGATAGGTAATTCATAACAATAAATTATCATACACCAATTTCTGAAACCGTGGATCTTCTCGTTAAAAAATTATGGAAGATGGTCTGATAGAAATCCAGGCGTTCTGATGTCTTTAGACCGAATTGTACCGCTACGTAGCCATGGTAACCCGCACCCTTATATTCTTGTCCCTTTTTTTATGGAAGGCGTTTTTGCATCCTTCCACCCTATTTCGGACCCAGGATTTAAGGCCTCTCAGAAAGCACGTACGTCGCGGTTGATATGGCCAGGAATTAATACTGATGTTTGTCGCTTGGCCTGCCCCTGCGTGCCGTGCCAACACTCCATTGTCCATATGCACGCCTTCTCTCCCGTATATCCCTTGCCCTTTCGTCCCAGCGTTTACGTGCATCAATCTCAAAATCTTGTGTCCGCTCGCTCCCTTATAATGCTACCAGTACCCCCTTAGCGTGATAGACCGTTTTTTCCTCTCGGTGGATACACTCCAGTGGCATCTATCGATGTGTGTCTCAACAATCACCACATAACGATGCCGGCAATTTTTGCTCTGTCCTTGAATGGAACTCACCGGGACAGGTGACACCTATCCATCCGGACCACCACGTGTCACCTAGCAGGAAAAAGCTTGGTGGCATGAACCCACTGCCAACTCAAAAGAACCTTAAGAGACACAACCCGGGTGGAAGCACTCCTACTGTTCCTTCTAGGCCTTAGGAATACCTGGAACGAAGACTTCGACGCGTTCCCCGCCGAGCTTGTTCTCGGCCTACCCGCTACGCATTCCAGTTGACAGCAAGGCCTGGTTTGCCAATTACGGGCAGGAAGCCCGCCGTGAACAGCAAGGTTGCGGCTGCCAATGACTACGGCGAGATCGCAGTAGTCCTGTGCACTACGAGCGGCACTCTTACAGTGTTCCTATCGGATTTCGTAACCGACCTCCGGTGCACCTGGGGATCTCTCACCAAACCCAGTCTCGCAGGGCCTTACACACAACACCTTCAGTCATTGTGCGTATCACCGCGTTAAAATCCCGCTACTGTGGCCCTACGATGCGTACAAGTTCGGCCTTCCCTTCATGAGAGAGACTAGCCCGAGGGTACTTCCTCAATGGGGTGCATGCATATAGGGAGCGAAACGGCGCAAAGGACACGACATAAGAAAGTCTACGCCCATTCATTCATGCCCGATCTCCGTGGCGAAATTCCCAACTCGTAAGCCGCCTCCTTGACGGAACCCTAACTCATTATAGAAACTTCCCTAGCTCTAACGTAAGAGCTACCTTTCTAATAGCTCTAATAGCTAAACACTCTAAAGCGAAGTGAACTGGTGAAAATACCTGATATTATAAAATGAATTTTGAGTGTACTAGCGGTGCATAAAGATTATTCTTAGAGCAATATGTTTATACGCTCTTTTTAACCCAACTGCTTTGTAATTTGCATATACTTTTGTTATACAAGTTTGACTCGCTATTCATACAACCGAAGATTCTACTAATAAACTTTGTACATGATAAAGGTGTTAAAACCATTTCGTATCTTAATTTCAATACCGCTAGGATAGCACTTCCACTACCCCTTATGACTATAAACCTCCGCAATCATCTCCGTCAAAGTCGGGCGCATTTTTTTCCTATTTTGGCTGGTGTCAGACCCTTAGATGTACGCGCACAAGAGTGCCTCGGAGCGTTCCTTAAAGACATACTTCTTCTCTCAAAGATTTCCAATTGAAAGACCAACTTGAAACGGGACATATAAAATTTCTATTATTAATATATGAAGGGGCTATTGAGTAGTTTTGTGAGGGGTCGTATTTGACGCCTTTTGCCAAGAAGTGAAGCCTTATTAGTTGATGGAGAATAGATCTTATGCACTCTGAATAAGAGAAGACAGGAATTTTTAAACAAATGGTTATCCAACGACTTCGTCGGGAGCCCACTTTGTACGAACGTCATAGTAGACATATAAGTAACACTATCATTACGGAAGAAGCTGTTAAAATAGCTAAAGGTTTTCAAAGCAAAATCTTTATTGTTAAAAGATTATTTCGTACTTTCATTAGCAAATTATTTTTTTTTATTAGAAAGATTTGGAATCTCTTAAATCTTACATGTCTGCAATTCTTAACCTATTAAAAATGCTTCTCATGATTGCCTAGAGTGGTTTTTCGCATTCTTTCTCGGTTTTCTCCGAGAGAGAAACTAAGTCAAATCCATTTCATTTCGCTATTGTTAAATAGATATTTTGTCTATGTACTACGACTTACAATGATTAAATAGTTTTATGCTATTTTTTTGGTATCACCCGCCATTTACTCCAACATTTGATTTATTTTCTTTAGTTAGGCCATTACTGCTTTTACCCCCTAGCATATCATCATAGTTAAATATAATTTCATATTTATCTTAAAGCTATCTTCAACACATTTCGGTTCTCTCAAACTCAAGATTTAGCTATTTAACTACATTCAATTAATCATGTTGTTTTCATTTGAGCTTTGTTCCATCATTTTCCAGAATCCATTTACCAAGTATATATCATAGTTGGGCTGTCCGCTACATTAGTCCGCTACTACGCTACTTGCGTATTCTCTAATGTTAGCAGAGTAGCAGAATCGCTTTCTATAAGTAAAAATTAGTGGAGTAGTGGGTAGCAGACTAAAAAAAACCACACCGCTACCTATTTTACGTTTCTTTACAATAAAATTGCTAATTTTTGGATGTAATATACTGTAGTTTTCCTTAAAATTTATTAAAAACCAGTGAAAAGCTGTTTAGGGGCAGTGCTTTGGTAGCGCTTTACAATAAAAAGTAGCGATAGCAGAGTAGCGGGTAGCAGTTTCGAGATTCTGAAAAAGTAGCGCTAGCGGTTTCAGGTAGCCAAGATAGCGGAGTAGCGGTTTCAAAATTTTGGTAGCAGCGCCCACCTCTGGTATATATATATATATATATATATATATATATATATATATATATATATATATATATATATATATATATATATATATATATATATATATATAAAGTTTGACTCGCTATTCATACAACCAAATCTACAGATTAACAACTACAATGCAACCGAAGGCACTTTGTTATAAATATTTGTATTTTTTTTAAATACCTCGCGGAAATTTATACTTAAGCTGTTTTAAATAAATATAGATTTGCAGTCCTCTAGTCAATGTTAGCTTGTTTTAAAAAAATAGTGCTCATATTAGGTTGGGGTTTGGGGTTGGGTTTTTTTTTTAGTTAGTATTTAGGGCATGTTAATTTTTGCGGGTTCGTTTATTTTGTTATTAGCAAGACTGTTAGGTTCTTTGTGCTGTTTTTTTTCGTCGCAAAGAAACCAAAGAAGAGGCCCATTTTAGCAAACTTGCCATGACATAGCCTTAGGTTCAATTCAAAATGGCTGATCATTGTGAGGGTTGTGATTCAATGGGGTTTTGCGTTCTCGCCTGAATATTGGTTGTTAATCTGTAGAACTACCAAAACTAAACTTGTTTAAATAAGCTACTATTCCCAACTTCCTACATTGAAGAAATATTTTTTTTAAGCTCCTGCACTTCTACCATATTTTATGGCTGACCAACCGGTTGAGGATGCCGGAACGTGGGCTACTTCTCTGACCACTGGAAGGTAGCAAAAATGATATTCATTCCCAAAGCCGGTAAGCCTGTAGATAGCTTAGAGTAGGAAAGGGGCGTAAAGAAAAATATATATAGCAAAGTAACAAAACGAGTTTCGAACGCGCTTCCCGCGTCGCAGGACAGCCGTTAGCGAGAGTCCTAAACCACTCAGCCATCCTGAGTCCCCCAAAACCTCATTCAAGCAAAGGATTTAAGCCACTTGCCTGAACTTCTCGCACGCTACAAGCCACCGGACAGTGTAGCTAACTTCAAGCCTATAGCTCTCTTAGAGTATGTAGGCAAAATCTTTGAGAAGATAATGGCTAACAGGGTGAACTCCTTTCTCGAAAATAACAACTTACATAACAATCAACAACATGGTTTCCGGAGGAAGCGAGGGACGAACACGGTGCTAGTCGTGATCACAGAGAAGTTTACAAAAGTAAAGGTTGAAAGACTCCATACAAATCTGGTACTCCAAGATGTCAAAAAGGCCTTTGACAAAGTATGGAGAAGAGGCCTGCAATACAAAATCTTACAACTGGGCCTCGACCCTATACTTGAAAGGATACTATTCAATTACATAATGGCGATAAAAGCGTGTGTGCATATTAAAGGCTTCATTGGCCCTGAGATCGAACTCGAGGCTGGGGTGCCACAAGGTGTATAAGTCCCCTCCTCTTAACATTTATACAATCGACCTTCCACAACCTCTGACAGAAGGCTCGTTATACGTCAAATTTGCGGACGACATCACGAGGATATGTACGACACCTTATCGGAATGTGAATTATATGGCACAGAGTACGGCGGTGGAAATCGAAAACATCAATTCTTTCGAGAAGAGAAGGAAGATATCCACCAATGTCCAAAGGTTCCAGATAATTCCAATATTCCGACGGACCCTTGCAGAGATCCTTGTGAGGGGTGTACGCATCCCATACCGCACCAAGGGCACGGTTCTGGGACTCCATATTACGAATGATGGGTATGGGAGTCGTGACAAGGATCGCGGCAAATGCATAGAGGGACTTGGGTGAATTCTAACGATTCATGAACTTAAGTTCCTCCAACAAACTCAATGTCTACAATGCGTGCATCTGATCCAAACTCCTGTATTCCCAGGTCCCTATAAACGCGAGTCCCAAGACCCAAGTCCTTATACTGCAAAGGGTTTAAAATAAGGCTGTCCTAATTATAACGAGACCGAGAGAGAGAGAGGAGTAGGCAGAGTGAGCTCCATGGTGAACATGGGTTGACCCCCATAAACGTAGAGCTTCACCAAAGAGCAAATAAGATCTGGGACACAGTACACTGGCGCCTTCCTCTCGAGTTTGTACTTGAGCACATGGACTTTGATGACATAAGACACGTAAGATCTTTTACAAGCAGCAGACTGCTCATCGACAATGATATACATAAATCCAACGTTCACATATAATTTCAAATACTCAACACTACAAATAAAAATACGAAACCAAACATTCCCTTTTCCCTTTAAAAATTAGTCAAGTACTAATTCCCAAATTTTAGCCGACCAACTCGCCATAAATTAAAAAAAAACAACAAAAACAAAAAACAACGCAAAACCCACGCGTAAAAAAAAAAACAGATAAACTCTACACCATAGCAGTAGGGACCGAAACCCCCGCTGCTACAAATGCTTGAATGCCTTACACACACACACACATATATATATATATATATATATATATATATATATATATATATATATATATATATATATATATATATATATATATATATATGTAACAAAGCCCACAGGGAAAATTAATACGAGGATTCCAAGTATTTTCGAACTTTATTTCGAGTTCGAGGAGAGGAAAGGCCCACAAAAAAGCCAAAAAACAATCAACAAAATGAATTAATATGAAATGGAAACATTAGGAAGAGCGAAGAGTGACAGAAAAAAAGGAAGATAAATACAAACTAAGATCATTAAATCAGGTAAATTCAAAAGAATAAAGGTTGATAAGTTGATTAAAATACCGCCTAAGCAATTAGGGAGGGAGAGAATCTGAGCGAGAGATTAACATCGGAGGTCTGGATTGACCTCTGATGTTAATTTATCGCTCAGATTCATTCTTTAGATTCATTTCTCACGGAACCGGAAACCTCACTCGTGTTCATGACAACTCAAAGGAAGGAAATATCATCTGAAAGAGGCCCCTGAAAGACTGCGGACTAGACTGCTGAACCTATTCAATGCGTCCATGACAATGGGATACTTCCCAGATGGCCTAAAAACGTCAAATATGCGATTCATCCCGAAGCATGGGAAACCTACGAACCAGGTCATGAACCTTAGGCCTATCTCTTTGCTAAAGACCGTTGGGAAGGTGTTCTAGAAGACCCTTAACCACAGGCTAACTACACACCTATTGGACCATTCTCTGCCGAACGAAGAACAATATGGTTTTAGAAAACATGCAGTAACAGGGCGAGCTAATGGGTGCTGGATCAACGTCGTCCTTATAGATGTAAAGAAGGCTTTCGATAAAGTCTGGATAAATGGCCTAAATACAAAATCTCTAGACTGAGACTCATGCCCCATTTCAAAAAATCCTTGCAGCTACCTGACTAGCAGGTAAGCTGTCATTGCCTTCGTCGGGCACACAGGGAAGGCTCTTTCGAGCTCCTTCCGGTGTACTGCAAGGAGAACGTTTCAGCCTCACTCTCTTCTCCATCTTCATGAGAGATATCCCTAAACCTATAGACGGAAGAACGCTCAATATCCAGTACGCCAACGATGTCACGCAAATCGTGGTTTTTAGGATAAAATCCGCAAGGATGATGGCCAGAGCCATAGTTGCGGAAGCCGAAAGGATCTTTAGCTTTGAAAGGCGCTGGAAAATCACGACCAACATCACAAAATTCAAAGCGACCGCGATCAGGAGACATCGGGCCGTCAATCTCAATATTGACGCAACCGATATTGAATACTCGCCAAGTGTGTCCTTACTCGGTTTCAAGCTTGCCAGCACGGGCATGAACGGACACATCGTCACAAGGATTGAAATGGCAAACACGGAACTGAACAAAATTCAAAGATTTAGAAACCTTAACCAAGCAAATAAGAATAAATTATAGACTAGTTTAGTCAGATATAAACTGATATATCCTGCTATACCGCTCAACGCACCCTCATCTAGCAAAAAGTAAAAATTTCAGCGGCTGCAAAATCGAGAACTCCGGTTCATCACCAACGCAAGATGGCATGAGTTCTGGACCTCGAGGAGCCTCCATGAAGAGGTCGGCATAGATCCGATCAACGTCTTCCTTCACAAACAAGGAAGTGACATATGGAGAAGACTACAAACAATTTGCCCCAGGGAGACCCTGGACGCCCTTGACCCAAAAGCCGAAGGAAGTAGATTTAAAAACTACCTTCCTAACACCAAAACGATCACACCTATATCTGAATACAAATAACTTGAAAAATAAAATAAGAATATATTAGTAAACAACAAACAAGACCATAGATCCTATAGCGTGACAATATTAGAAAAAATGAATAAAAAATATATATATATATATATATATATATATATATATATACGAGGGGGAGTCAAAAAGTTCTCAGATAAATGGCATAAAATTTTTATTTGTAATAATACTGTAATCATTTTTCTACATAAGCTCCATTAACATCTATACACTTTCTTAATCTATGAATCCAACGGTAAATACCATCTTTGTAGAATTCACGGGGTTGTCTCTGGCACCAAGTAATGACCTGCTTTTTTGCTTCATCTAATGATTGAAACCGGGTTCCTTTTAGGTGTCCCTTTAAATTTGGAAACAGAAAAAAGTCAGAGGGTGCTAAATCAGGGCTATAAGGGGGATGAGCAAGAGTTTCCCATCGAAATTCCCGTAGCTGAGATCTCACAGCTTTGGACGAATGTGCAGGGGCATTGTCATGGTGGAACAAGATTTGCTTGTGGAGCTTTCCTCGTCGTTTTTTGGCTATTGAAGTTTTCAGCTTCCTTAAAACTCCTTCGTAATAGCTGGATGTAACAGTTTTTTGTCCTTCTAAGAAGTCTATTAAAATAATTCCCTCCGAATCCCCAAAAACTGTAGCCATTATCTTCTTAACGGACCTCTCTGTCTTGAACTTGATAGGCCCTGCTGCCCCCCTTGGGTGCCACTCTTTTGATTGATTTTTACTTTCAGGATCAAACTGATACACCCAAGTTTCATCTCCCGTTACGAGGCGCTCAAAAAAACTATCCTCGTTTGCTTCAATCTTGGTCAAAATAGCCAAAGAAAGGTTGGCCCTATGATTCAGCTGGTCTTCTCGCAACGCTTTTGGGACCCAACGTGCTGAAAGCTTGCTCAGGCCAAGATTTTCAGTTAGAATTCCAAATGCTGAGCCATGAGAGATTTCACATGCATTGGCAACTTCATCAATAGTAATACGGCGATCTTTATCCACTAGATTCCTCACAAGCTCGACATTTTCTGGGTTAATGGAGGTGGAGGGTCTCCCTTCACGTGGATCATCTTCAACTTCTTCTCTGCCCCCCTTGAAGCGCTTAATCCAGTCGTAAACTACCGCTCTACTTGGCGAAGAGTCACCATAAACCTGTTGTAGAGCGTCAATAATCTTAACAGGCTTCCAATCAAGTTTAGTCAGGAATTTAATGTTCGCTCTTATCTCAAAATTTGCCATTTTATGGGTTCAAAAAAGTAACCTTTTTGATACACATCTAATACAAAGAGTCTCGACAAATTGAATGACGAATTTTGTAGGAATTGTTCAGAAAACATGAAAGTCGTGTTTGACCCTGTATTTACTTGTACAAAATCGAACATTTCAATAATCTGGCATTTGTCTGAGAACTTTTTGACTCACCTACGTATATATATATATATATATATATATATATATATATATATATATATATATATATATATATATATATATATATATATATATATATATATATATATATATATATATATATATATATATATATATATATATAATAAAAAAGATCCCGTAGTAGGACACCAATGCCAAAAAAGGAGAAAGTACGATCACCGGGCACCATTCATTTATCTCGACTGCTTTCTTTCTCTGCTATCTATTTTGCCCTCTCCTCTCTTCATTACTTCTCCTACCTTTTATTCTATCTCTATTATTTACCTCCCGCTACCCGGTAAAGGAGGTAACGGTTTGGGTAGGTCCTAAAAACGCCTTCGCTTAGTAAAGGACTGTGAGCACCGCCGACCAAAGATAACAACCTAACAGAGAGTCTAACGGTGAATTTTTATTCACACTTAATAAAGAGATCATACAACATTTTTTTACTCAAAGAATTAAAAATTAAATGAGGGCTTAAAAATCTCATTGCTTTATGCCTCGGATGTCTGCCATTCATTAATTTCGTCTTAACTATACTGAACACTTGGACTGACATAATTATGGGCTTAAGCGTTACAAATATGACATATTACATTCAAGGATTTTAAATTTTCATCAGATTACAAAATGCTCATCTACGAGGTACTTTTTAGTCAAATACGATTCTAAAACGTGGTTCCAGCACCACAAGTCAACCACCTTATTACACCAAGGATATCTCTCTGAAAGTCGTGGTTAGAGGCATCTCCAGTTTCTAGATGGGGATTAAACCCCATCTAGTTAGGAAATGAGTATTTCTTGAATCGGAGAAACCAATCTCCCCAAAACCACGAGACATTTGACGCCATACAGACAAGGCTAGCAGCAGCAAATTAATAGCTGGATGGTTCGGAAAATACTTCTTTCAAGTGCTAATAACTCTAAAAATAGTGATTTCCGCGCCAAATAAATAGCGACAGACAATTCCGATGAGCCTATAAAAAAAAAGATTATCATTAAAATTTTTGCCAAAACGGTGGAGTCGTTAATCTGTAGAATTACCGCCCATACATCATGCACCCAGTTATCTATATATACCGGGTGTCCCCCCCCCCATTTTATACACCATTTAAATAATTGTAATTGTAAATTTTGAAAATAAAATGTATTTTAATAAACACTTAATTTACAATTATTTAAAGTGTGTATGCATTTGATGGGGGACACCCTGTATATTTAAAGTTAAATATATATGCCACATATGTCTCTTTACTCTACTATACTATATTTCTTATGAACCAGGGTATAAAAATTGGGATTAAATTTTTCTATTTTAATCGAGATATATTTCAGTTAGTCATTAAATAATTTCTGGTCGTTTTCTATAACAGTTTCAAAATATTAGAAATATCTTCAGGGATAGCTGAACCAAATGGGTTCGTCACTCCCATTGTGTGTGCAATAATATTTGTCTGGATTTTTGTATTTCTCTGCATCTTCAAAGGAGTTCAAGTGACCGGAAAAGTAAGTAAATTGCACTCTTTATTTTCTTAAACGAAAAGGTAATTTTGAATAAGAGGGGCGCATGAAGGAAAGGCGAGAAGGATATACGAAAGGTCGAAGAATAGAGGATAACAATCTCATTTTACAATACTGTATTCAAGAAAGTTTATAAATGTAAAAAACGTTATATGTGATCTTAGTTAACTTTAATAAATCCTTTAGATTCTCTTAAACGAAGTAGTTTAATAGATGCAATGATGCAAGTCAGAGTACACCCAAGCATTATAGAAATAATTGCAAACATCTATCAAAATGATAAAACTATAATAAATTTTAATAAAAAAGAAATTGAAATGCCAATAACAAATGGAATAAGAAAGGGGTGACGGGCTCTATAATATCATTTAAAATGATAACATATATAATAATGAATGAAATTGAAAAAGGTAAAGTTAGATTTCAAAACGGATTAATAAACATAAGTAGTCTATTCTATGCAGATGATAGGCTTCTTCTAACACAATCATTAAAAGATGCCACCTCTACTATCAACATCCTTAGTGAGGCAAGTGAAAGAAGCGGTTTTACAATCAATACATGAACAAGAAAGAAAAAACAACTGATATAGCAGGAATTAAGTTCTAAATGAGATTAAATATTTAGGAGTAACTATAAATGACTCAATAAATTATTTTAAAAACTACAAGCATTCAATAATTGAAAAAGCACATAAACGGTTACATCTAAGAATAGTTATAAGTTGATGATTGGCAAGACCTATTGGAAGCATGTTGCCTTTCCTGTCATTCTATATGGATCTAATATAATTAGTATAAACGAATCAGATGTCAAAGATTTACAAACTATAGGGAATGGTGTGTATAGGAAGATCTTGGGTGTCCCGAAATATGCCCCAAACTCTACTTTGAGGGCAGAAATAGGATCACCTTTAATGAAGACAAGGATTGTAAAGGAAAGGAATATGTATATTAAAAGTATTTGGGGAGGAGAAAATCATCTTTTGAAATATATATTGAGCGATATGGTAGAAAAGGACTATATATTCATTAGAGACCTTAGAAAACTATCAAGTGGCTTGAAAATAAGTATCAAGGATATTAAAAATCTAAATAAAGTAGATATAAAAAAATATATAAGAAGGACCTAAAACTAGGGAAGGAAGAAATCAACTTTTGTGGTATACAGGAATTGGACAAAAGAGATGAAATCTGAAAATAACTGAGAACTTATATTCATCAGTTGAACATATTTAACAGAAAGTGAGATAGTGAAGGTGAGATAAAGAATCTTAGGCACTTTCTATTGCACTGCCCATCATACAACTGTTTGAGGAGGGAGTTAGGCATAGAACAATTTGAATCTTAGGATACAGTTCTTGGAAAACTGCTCTTTCAAGAAGATAAAATTGAAAACAAAAAAGAAATAATGTACAAAATGTGGAAATATAGAACAACTAAAATAAGACAAAACAATTAAATATGGAACAACAAAAAAAAAGACAAAATGATTAAGAGAAGAACACAGCCGCAAAGGGAGTAACTGCTGCTGCGAATGGCAATACTCCGGATCCTGAACTGAACTGGTAAATCTTGTTGAAATATTGTCTTTTGTGACTTTATATAAAGTGTGATAGGTCCTCTCCGTCATCGACATATTACTCCTAGGACACTATTGCAACATTACAATGAAGTATTACAGGGTTTAGTTTCCTAAAACGCGTGCGTTACTCTTATTCAAAATTACCAACGAAAACTGTTTACTTAAAAACTAAATCAGTTTTGTTACTAGCAATAGGAAGAAGGTCTCCTAATTCTTATTTCTTTTAAATAGTGCCATTGAATCTTTCTGTACAAATCGATACTTCTAAGTTTTAAAAGCGAATATTTAATGATTTCCGAATATGGAAGATTTCAGCATAATTCTCATCAATCCTGATTATTCTTTCAGCCTTATTTTTTTCTAGTTATTCATTTTCCATTCTCTTTCACCGTAATTCTTCCTCAGGCTCTTATTATCCGGTAGGGCGATAAATTTCTAATTTGATTCTTACCACTTCACATACTCGTATATAAGCAAGACGATTTGTTGCTATTTTTAGATCTGAATGTTAATCCAAAAGCCCTCCATAAAATGGTCCAAATTTAGTATGAATTTGTATCCTCAATACAAATTGCGAGCGAGACACTTGATAGTTTTGTAAGGTCTCTAATGATTTAGGGTCCTTTTCTATCATATCATCCAATATATATTTCAAAAGATCATTTTCTCCTTCCCAAATACTTTTAATATGTATTTCATTTACTTTGCTGTAAGCATTGAATGTACAGTTACCACATAACCATTTAAGTAAAAGAAGGCTTATTGTTTACGCTTTATTACCCATTATGTTTTTTATTATTCAACGCTTTTCTCTTTTTCGCACACATTTTATGCACAGTAAATAAGCGTGTCTTGTTTGCAAGCCCCCCTCTCCCACGAACTTAAAGTGAAAAATAAACGATGGCGTATCACACAGAAGGTTTCTAAGGAAAGATCTGTAAAGAGACAGCATATATATTTGTAGTTGAAGATCATTGTACCTTCCATATTCAGGTAGTTTGGTTTACTTCAACGTTTCCATTTGTGATTTTGGTCGTTTTGATGGTGCGAGGCTTCACACTTCCGGGAGCATGGGAAGGCATCAAGTATTTCATTTACCCTGACTTCACAAGGCTAGCCAATTATCAGGTAATCCTCTCGCTGATATGTAAAGATTAATCTATACTTCTTTGTGCATCTAAGAATTAAACTACAGCGGGTATGGTTAGTTTTAGGATAGAAGGCCAATTTAGCCCGGCTTTGCGGCAGATGCCATATACTGTAAATACAAGTGGTTCAAACCCAGTTAAACTGTACATAGTGCAAAATAGAGCCCGCAGAAGGATGGCAGATTGGTATTAAACCCTGTAACAAAACAAGTTAAGTAAATTATGCACTAATTTACCAATGTATTATTAAGCAATTGCATTTGGGATTAGTTTACTTAAGTTTTAATGAATGAACTAAATTGTTTATCCCGTTTGCTTATTCCATGATTATATACAAAAGAAATAAACAAAATGAATTATCATTCGATTTCCAAATTAAAAAAAAAAGAAAAAAATTCCCGGATAGTTGTAGCAGGTCATTTCAAGAGAGACAACTTTTGGGGGTGTTTTTTTCAGGTCTGGGCTGACGCGGCCTCACAAATATTCTTTTCTCTTCAAGTTGGCTGGGGATCAATCATCACATTGGGGTCGTATAATGACTACAGGAGCAATAGCCTCAGAGATGCCCTGTGGATTCCAGTTTTTAACTGTGTGACCTCCATTTTAGCCGGATTTGTCGTTTTCTCTATCTTAGGGTTTATGGCCTACTCGAACGGTGTTCCCATCAGTGAAGTTGTGTCAGGAGGTAAGGCTGAAGAAGATTGTACATACAGTTAGGTAAATAACTGTTCAATACTCGCTTGCAAAACAGTATGCTGCATTAGTTACATAATTTAATTTAAGTAATATACCATAAACTTGCACCTTGCGTGACTTACATCCCTATAATAATAATGATTACAAACATAATTAACAGTTTTATATAAAAATACCTATGAATAATCTGGAAACATCGAAGCAAAAAGTATTTAGTACCCTAAACGAAGTTGGATCTAATACTTTGTGGAATAGCCTTCCTTATAAATGACAGTCTCTAAGTTTAACTGTCGTCTTCAGTTCTTGGAGCCTCTGAAGGTGGTTTTCTCGGCTTCGGTATGAATATCATTTTGGCTATCTTTAACTCATCGGGGAAATATCTCGTGTTTATACAGGCGTTAAACACGTTCCTTATCTCTTCGACTATATTATCCGGTGCTTCTATATAGTTTTTTCTGGTGAGACCAGATTTCCCAGGGGCCTTTTGTTTAAAATTTGAAATGGTATTCTTTAATTCCTCGATTGTGATTTTGGCGTTAAATCTTTCGTTCGCATAACGTTCCTCTTCTACGTAGTGATATGGGAAAGTCCTATCAATCCGTTCATTTAGTTCGTCAATTATTTAGTTTTAGAAGTATATATCGTAGTTTTCATTTTCCTCTTCGCCGATGTTGAACACTCCTTTCCAGTGTTCTTTAAACAATTTTTCTCGCTCGTGTTCATCTTCGATTAAAATCCCGTTTCTGTCCTTAATCTTTATTTTTTCTTTATCTTTAGAATTTCCCATTCTTTTTATCTTTTTTCCAAAATTTTCGGTGCAATAGTTCGTTATCAATATTTTGAACGGCTATGTCCCAGTATTCTCTTTGTTTGTCCGTTATTGCGCTTAGTAGTTCTCTCTTCTTCGTTCTCAGATTGCGGTATTTTTCCTTTGACGTTCCGTTTATTACTATGTCCTCGTTTATAGCTTTTATTTATGCATTCTTAGCTTTCATTTCGTCTGCCATATAAAGTACAAGTATTTAACTGTTTTGTATGTGTTTCTGGGTATTGCAATGGCATCAGCTGTTTGTATTGGCGTCCTTATTTTTTCCAGCTCGCCGTCGATTTCTTCTAAAGTAGCTTCATTTAGTCTGTTTTGTGCGTAATCATTCAATTCCTGTTTGTATTTTTCCCAGTCTGCTCTATGGTATGCATCCATTTTTAGCGGGTATTTGTATTGGTTGGTGATTCATGGTAAATAGTGTTGCTCTGTGGTCGCTGCAGATTACATTTACAGGTTACATATGTAGTTAAAAGGAATGTTATGGTTTTCTAGGCAAATGTCTGGAGTTTTCCCTGTTCTGTCTTTAATTAACCATGGTCCTAGTCTTCTTATTATCCGTCTGTTTATTATAGCTTGTAGGTCTTTTTCCGTTTGGTTTCTGTTCCTATATCCTGTGTACCTGCATCTTGCATTCAGGTCTCACAAAAACAAAGTTGGAAATCTATTGTTAAATATTCTCACAAAGTTATTTATTGGGAATCCCGATCGTCGCGGTGGTTGGTATCCCGTAGCAATTATTATATTGGTTAATTCCATTTTGACCTCAATTGCGAGGTAAGATTCGGTTAGTCTTTGCTTTGTTTTATACTCTATTCCTTTCTTTATTGCTATAGTTGCTTCGTTGTGTGCTTCGTTTGTGTGATTAGTTGCTATTACGTCGTAGTTCCATATTTTTAGTTTGTAAGTCTCAAGGTTAATTCCATGACCTGAAATAAGAATGATGTAGGGATCTATTTCTCTAAAAATATTTCCGTATGTGTTTTCTTTATCCTTCCAACCATTCGTATTTATCTATAGAATTCTTAATTTAATATTATCCATCTTGTTTGTATGTTCTTAAGCGGTTCTTCTCTTTGGGAGAGTGGTGGTATTACGTAAATCTATCTGTATCTTTTCCTTGTATTTCTGCCGTTCATCTCTGTCCTTGCTGAGTTCTGACTCTTATTTGTTTCACATTTCGCGGTTGGTATTTCCGGTCTTTGGTCGCATGGCGAGGTGTCCCTAGTCGATCTTCTTTTTTGTTTTTTTGTTTTTGCGTGTGTTTCCTTTTACGGTTTACTTATCAGTCTCGTCGGTGCTGCTCTCAGCTTCAGTTTCCTCGCTTTCTGTGTCTTCCTCTTGCTCAGATTCGGTTTCCTTTCTTTGTGTTTCTTCCAAGAGTTTCTTATTTGTATCTTCTGAAATTTTTATGTTAAATATAGCCGATGGATCAATATTTTGCGTGAATTTCATTGGCTCCAGCCCATTTTCCTTGAGCATGGAGTTCAACGGGTGGCATATGTTCCTGGTTATGCAATGTTTAAGACGTGTGAGTGTAGAATGCATGTCAGTATTTTTACGTTCATTGTTCCGTCAAGCGTCATTTGAGTGGTTGTTCCATTGTTTTTCGTTGCTGCTTCCGCCGCATATGGGGTGTTTCTTGTTCTTTCTTTTCTTTGTTCTGTTTCAATTTCTTTTCTCTTTATTATTTCTTTTGGCTTCGGACATGTCATTGCAATTGTTCTGTGGCTCCCTCCGCAATTAACACACTTTTTCGTGGAGTTTGTGCAGCTCCTCCAAGAATGTGGGTCACTGCATTCTGAACATATTTCTCCTTCCTTTCTTGGGCAGTTTGCAATGATGTGGTCTTCCATTTTGTAGCATTTAAAACAGAGTTGTATATTGTGATACTCGTCCCTTTGAATGTTACAAGTTGGGATTCTCATACTGTATGCGAGGATTCCCTTTTGTAGTGCCTTTGTTGCAATCTCGGTTGAATCGCACACTATTTTGAACACATGTGTTTGTCCCTTAAATTTGATTATGTCGTGTATCTTCATCCAGGGTTGTTGTTCCATTATTTCATGTTTTATTTC
Organism: Ceratothoa steindachneri; assembly: GCA_963969495.1. Lineage (NCBI taxonomy): Eukaryota > Metazoa > Arthropoda > Malacostraca > Isopoda > Cymothoidae > Ceratothoa > Ceratothoa steindachneri. Next base: position 140,647,336 of record OZ018326.1, on the reverse strand, counting down.
GTCTGAAGAGTGTTCCTCCACCCATGATTCTACCTTACGGCATACGATGCTTCTGTTGGCAATAATCTGGGGTGGTACTTTAGCCTCTAAGTCGATTTGCCTTAAAGTGATGGTTCCTGCCGATGAAAGTAGCAGTTCGACATCGTTATTTTCCCCACAGATGACAACAAATCCATTAGCTGTTTCTATACATTTTATCAGGACGATTTGTAAATCCTTGAAAATGCTTTGTGCTACATCCTGGGGTCTCCGTTTTATCCCGTTCTGAGTTAGCTGAAGTGGGAGCCTTTGGGTGAAGTCCTGTGGGTCCATGTTCATTTTTTCATGCCCCACTCCCTTTGGGTGGGTTCTCTGTAATGTAAGGTAGTAGATTATTCACCCCACTTCACTAGTGGGAGAAGCCCCCATCTGTTCATAATACTATCTCACTTGCCTGCTCTGGAGTGCACACTCCCTGACCACCCTACATACTTAGGTCTAGCCCTATAAGTGGTCCTGCAGTCAGATTCAGGCTCGTCACCGATAACCGGACTCCTTCTCTGGTCCCCTAACGGAGTCTCCTTCGGGAGCTCACTACACCCAACTACTGACTGACTCTGAGACCTTGCTGGTAGCCAAGTTATACTGTGCTAGATGGAAATAAAGTAGGAGAGTTTCAGTTATAAAATGGTATATTATGAGATAGGAAAAATTTAAGGAGATCACCGCTTTATTGTGATTCCTCGCAAATCAGAAATAGGAGGTCTCTCCAATCAGTCCTATTCGCGCATATATTTCTTCTTTCTTCTCTATGATATATACTTAAACGTATATAGAAAATGGTCTCTTCGCAAAGTTATTTCAAGTCAAAAGATTGATGTAACTTAGCAGTGCGTAGATCGCTGTGAGTTGTCAGGTGAACTGAGCCGTCAGTCGTACACCTTGCAGAGTCGTACACCTTGCTGGTTGTACTCGGTAGTTTTTTAATTATTCTTACAATTGTGCTGAGAGCATCTCATAAACGACGGTTTAAGTATGAATATTTTAAATCCTTATACTTAGCACTATGACTTTACCATTTAAAAGACGAATTAACAAAGGCATCGTTGACATCTTGATAATGCTGTTTTTTCAGCATTATTTATAAAACTGCCACATTATTTAATTAATCAAACCCGTTGACCGTTATTTGTACTTTATAGAATGTTGCAGAAAAGTTTTAAATCAACTATAGTTGCAAACTAGAAACTTCAATAGTGTATCGGTATTAACTAATGCACTCACATGTGTATTAAATACTTTTTCAATGTTTATAGATCATTTATCGTTTATCTTTAATCATCTGTCCATAAAGAGGAATAGTGCGCATCAATGACACTAAGATTACCCTCCCACGCTAAAGCCCTATCGGGGAAAAAAGACCCCATCATTTTTTCCGCGCCGAAATGACCCTTGAAGATTACCCTCCCACGCTAAAGCCCTATCGGAAAAAAAGACCCCATCATTTTTTCGCGCCAAAATGACCCTTGAAGATTAACCTCTCATGTTCTGCCCTATCGGAGAAAAAAGACCCCATGATTTTTTCCACGCCGAAATGACCCTTGAAGATTATACTCTCACAATAACGCGCCATCGAAGATAAATACCCCATCATTTTTTCCACCCCCAAATGACCCTTGAAGATTATTTTCTCACGCTAACGCCTTATCGAAGAAAAATACACCATCATTTATTCCACGTCAAAATGACCCTTGAAGATTATTCTCTCACAATAACGCCCAATCGAAGAAAAATACCCCATCATTTTTTCCCCGCCGAAATGACCCTTGAAGATTATCCTCTCACGCTAACGCCCTATCGAAGAAATTAGACCTCATCATTTTTTCACGCCGAAATGAGCCTTGGAGATTACTCTCTTACGCTAACACCCTCACATGCCCTTTCAAGACCCCATAATTTTCCCTATATTGGAGAAAAGACCCCATAATTTTTTTTTCACGCTGAAATAACCTCTGAAGAAAATATTTGCTATAAAGTATGAAGGTAATGCAATAAACTGTTTGATACTGTGAAGTGAATATTTATATGCTCCACTATAAGCTCGTAGTATTAGGTGCATCGAATAATGTCTAGTTATATTAAGTTATTTTGAATTATTTTTCTAACTAGGGTTCTAACTAGCACTTACTGATTTAAATATGTGACTCAAAGGACAGAAATTGATTTAATCAATTCTTCCCTTTAGAGTTCATTATTATTTCCTCTTCACAATAATCGCTAAATCATTTACAGGGCCAGCATTAGCATTCATTACATACCCCGAAGCTCTCGCTATGATGCCCTGGTCGCAATTGTGGTCTGTGCTGTTCTTCGCCATGTTGTTTTTTCTTGGTGTCGATTCTTGCGTAAGTGAATTTCCCCGCTTAATTGTGTTGTAGAATATATTTAGAATATATATATATATATATATATATATATATATATATATATATATATATATATATATATATATATATATATATATATATATATATATAATATATATATATATATATATATATATATATATATATATATATATATATATATATATATATATATATATATATATATATATATATAAGAAACGCACAAAGTAGCGCGAGAGTAGAGCCTTAAATGCAAAAGATCCCACAAAAAAATGAAAGGCGGATTCCAAGTACTTTCGAACTTGTTGAGTTCATTCTTTTCTCATAATTCGAACTTGCGGAAAAGGTTTATCTTTATGTCTTTAGCTTTCGTTTCCGGTATTTAATCCTATTCCTGATATTATTTTTCTATTTTGTGTCCTTTCGTTGTACATGGGCGGGGCAAGCTTTTCAGGCTTTTGTATATACCACCTTTGTAAAATTATTCATTATTCCTTGAGAATGAACTGAACAAGTTGGAAAGTACTTGGACTCCGCCTTTCTTTTTCCTGTGTGATTATATATATATATATATATATATATATATATATATATATATATATATATATATATATATATATACATATACCATATAATCAACAAATGCCGATAAAGAACTTTTTTTTTTTCAATTTCGTTTCAGTTTTGCCAAGTTGAGACCATGGTTGCGTCGCTGACAGACGAGTTTCCCAAAATGAGGCGGTTCAAGATGCTTGTCTCATTCATTTTGTGCTTTGTGATGATGATTTTCTCTCTTGCATATTGCACTAAGGTAGTTCTCTTCATTTTATTCATGAAAATATGATAGAAGGCAATTTAGCAAGGGATATTTGAAGGCATAAATTTACATATCTCGGTGCACCATTTAGCAACTCCCAAGTTGAGTCAAAACTCGAAAAATCGGTAGGTATCTAAATGGAGTCCCTAAAAGTATTAAATTGGGAGTTGTATGAATTTTCTATGAGAGAAGGCCTACTATTTCACCATAGGGTAAATTGGCTCGTGAGATAGTGTGTGAAAAAATGATATAGCATGTTATGAGTATTGATCTAGTGCCTATAATAGGCGCAAGTATACACGGGGACGATGTATAAGAGGACAAATTTGGCCCTCTATAAATCCACGAGTGAACTCCTACCACAACGAGACATGGAAGATGGGGTCATTGGTTTTCCATGAACAATAAATTTTCAAGTAGTTAAATGTCATAGTGAAATAGAGATGTGTTGCAGACGTATATGAGAAAGTGGTTCCACCATTCTCTCTCTTCTTTGTTTATTCTCTTTCCTTTGACACTGACAAACGCAAATTACCACTCCATGGGCATATTGATGATAAAATAAGTATTATTCGTATATTAATAAGGTAGATAAATAATGTAATTAAAACATTACCCTTATATTATATTCTAGTTTCTTATAATATACAAAAGTTTATTTAGATTAGGGGGTCACAATTTATCGAAACTCCATTTATCAAAAAATGATTTTGAAATTTTAGGATTATCAACAATGATTATAATTGATCAATTTTATAATTATAGAAAACAAACTCAGAAGAAAAGATCAAATTTAAATAAACCATATCAAATTTTCATAACAATATTTATTTAAATAGATTTCAACTTTTTAACGTCATTAATTAAGTAACAATTCATAAAAGACAGAATTAATAGTGGCTAAGGAGAACCAGGATTCAATATTTGTTATAATAATTCATAGCTTGTCAGCTTCATGGTCTTTCGTGCGTTATAAAATTGAATTTGATTTCTACATCTCCTTTCCACCTGTATTTTCTACAATGCGAATTAACTTTATACATTGAATAAAGTTAAATTAACTAATAAATGGAAAGGTTTTATTTCAATTTAGTCATCTCGTGGTGGTAATGGAGTGGGGAGGATTTTCTCCAATCCTCCTTTTCTTCATTTTTATTAACGATATTTTGGGGCTGTGCTTAGATCCACAAGAAGTTCAGGATCAGAAAACAAATGTAATATTTCTTTAAGAAACCTGTAGAAACCTTAAAAGTCTTAGTCATCTGTTCATTTATAATTAGTATCTTAAAGATTTCCAAAAAGGGAAACAATATTTTGAACTCTCCTTAATTAAACCATCGCTTATGATGAGCTCTTACACTATCTTACTTTGCTAATTTGTTAAAAAGGAGCATAAAACTAGGACTTTAAAGAATGACCATACGTATCGCTATACTATGCATTCTTTCTTTTTTTAACTGTTATTAGCTTTCTTTTATTTCTTCACTGTCTTTCACTTCTGGGTTTTTAAATATGAAGACATAAATTACCCTTATATTTTAGTAACCTCGTAGTACTGCTTTGATTATTTTTTTTTACTAAAAAAATAGAATGAGATAACACTCTAATCCAAATGTATTTGCTACCTCCAGGGTGGGATATACGTCTTAAGGATCTTGGATCGCTATTCAGTCACCATTTCCATCTCACTCGCTTGTCTGGCGGAGATCATCGTTTTCGCCTATGTCTACGGTAAACCTTAGATTTACGCTAACTCAAGTATGTATAGAGAAAGTTTGAAAGTCTAGACTGGGTTTACCGTACACACGAAGTGAGTTGGGATTTGGCTCTAAACGCGACCAATATTCCAACCATCATTAGAGTCCGGGTATGGAAGCACCACCAGAACTTCAGGAATTAAGAGTATAACATGTTGAAACGAAAGTGATGTCCGATTTTCTAAAGTAAAGTTTTAGACAGTATTTATTAGAGTAGTACCTCTTGTTATCGTCCAGGATAATACAATGAGTAATATATATATATATATATATATATATATATATATATATATATATATATATATATATATATATATATATATATATATATATATGAAAATTAACCCACAGGAAAATGAAAAGATGAATCCAAGCACTTTCGAACTATATTTGCAAGTTCATTTTCAAGGAATATCATGAAAATGGAGAAGAAAACCTTATATAGGGTACAAAGATACGGAGAGAACGCCCATTACATAGTACAAACAAATGGAAAAACACAATAACAAGACAGAGAAATACCAATAAAAAGATCATTAGGCAACTAATAACGGATATATTTATTTTAAAAAAGATATACACACAACAACGCCATGTATATGAATGGAAATAGTAGGTGAAAAAACAAAAACATTATAAAGGATTATCATTAGAACGAAAACATTTAGGGCTAAAAGTTAATCCACGATCAAAGCAGAGACACGTGGTTGGGGAGGCAATGAGAATGATATTACACTTATAAAAAGTGACAACAGGCTACATTATGAAGTTATTTCATTTAGTACAAGTTTTTTTAAAACAGCGTCGAGTTTAAATAAGCCAGGGGAGATATTTATATTAGGCAACATGCCAATTAATGAACACTCGACAATATTTATTTTTGTGAAATAAGCAGAATAATAAAGGGATTTTGCAGAGTTCCAGTCAATGGGGTGGTTATTTTTGGATAAATGTAAAAATAAAGCGCTGTTTAGTTCACCTCTTCTAATATTATACATATGTTGGTAAATTCTAGTAGATAAAGATTTACCAGTTTGCCCGAAGTAAGGTAAATTGCAAATAGAACATTCTATCGAACATACTCCACCTTTTTTTCCTTGTATTATTGTGGACTAACATTTTATATAAAGTAGATTTCTATCTAAAATTTATAGAGATATTAAGTTGCTTAAAAATACGGGTGAGACCAAAAAATAGTTCAAATTATGGCAAGATAAGACAATTTTTATAACTGAAAACCGGTGGGTTATCAGTTCTATAAAATGTTCTCTTAGCAAAGTTTAATGAAGTGTGCAAAAATTGACGAGGGTAACAAAGTTTTTTACCTATTTTAAAGGTGTTGGACAGTTTCTTATCCAAAAATTCCGCAGAAACATAGAAGTGAATACAGATCTTTGAATTTTAACACTGTGATAAGAATAAAAGTGAATATATGAGCTGGAGTTGGACCATTTGCGATAAACAGAGAATTTAAAACCTGACGGCGTCCTATATATTAAGAGGTCAAGAAAAGGAAGAGTCCGATTTTCCTCAATTTCAAGGGTAAATTTAATAAAAGGGACTAGAGAATTAAGATTACATAGAAAATTGTAAATATCTTTTGAGGAAGGCCAAAGACATATAATATCATCAATGTAACGGTACCATACAATAGGAAAATCAAGGGTGGGAGATAAACAACCCCCCATCGGAAGACCAAATTTTTGAAGATAACCTTTGTCATTAAATGGAAATTTACAATTTTTAGCACAAAGAGAAATAAGCCTTAGGAAAGTATTGACCGGTTCAGGGAGATCTAAATTATATAATTTATCACAAAGGAGAGGAAGAAGTTCGTCTAAAGGAAGTTTAGTAAACAAAGAACAAACATCAAAGCTGACAAGAATGAAATTGTTGGAGTAAGGAATTATATTAAGCTTCTCTATAAGTTCACAAGCAGACCAATCTGGTGACGTTGTTATTATGGACCAAGTGAACTATATTGAAAAAATTAACTTAGTATTTGAAGATGAATCTAATTATAATGTCCTACAAAAAGACCCTACATTAACTACTAACAGTGAATTTGATAAAAATATTCGATCCCTTTTAAAAAGTTTTTCCGATTTAATTACTAAATTTAAATCTAGCAACGCCTCTCTTCCATATCTGTACGGTTTGGTGAAAACTCACAAACCTAATATTCCTATGCACCCCATTATATGTTCGTTAGGCTCTGCCTCATATTCCTTGTCAAAATGGCTTGTGAATCACTTGTCCCCGCTTGTGGGGTCCATCTCCCAATCTCATTAAAAATAGTTGTGAATTTATAGATTTATCGTTTTTGAGATGAATATATCTGTTATTAGTCGCCTAATGATCTTTTTATTGGTATTTCTCTGTCTTGTTATTGTGTTTTTCCATTGGTCTGTACTATGTGATGGGCGTTCCCTTTGTATCTTTGTACCCTATATAAGGTTAAGGTTATTTTCTCCATTTTCATGCTTGAAAATGAACTTGCAAATATAGTTCGAAAGTGCTTGGATTCATCTTTTCATTTTCCTGTGGGTTAATTTTCATATTATTGCTTTCCTCACGTGCCACTTTGTGAGTTTTTTTATTATATATATATATATATATATATATATATATATATATATATATACACTTTCCTTTCAGATTCTTAAAAAAAAAAATCATAATATTCTTCGATATTCATGCACGTGTCTTCTCATCTAAAGATCACACTAGACATGTTTTGCTCTATGAGTTTCATAGAGGTGTCAATGCAAGTAGAGCGGCAAGATCCATTCAGAACTTTTTGGAAGATGATGCAGTAAATGAATTAAGTTGCAGAAGGTGTAATTACAGTTTCTGAAGCGTGGATTTTAGTCTAAATGACGGACCAAAAGAAGCTCGTCCAAAAGAATTTTATTCATATAAGTTGGAAGATGTTGTTGCAGAAAATCTTGCTACAACTTCTAAGGAGTTCACAGAACAATTTAACCTAACCCATATGATTGTACCACCCAAACTGAAAAGGATTAGATAGGTTCCGGTGATTGATAAATGGTTCCCATATGAACTGTCCACGGCGAATCTTCGACAGCTTTCAAGACACTTCCTGGCACCATTTTGGGGGCAGGCTCGTTACTGGTAAAGAGAACTACATTTTTTATTATAACGTTAAACACCGCTGTTCGTAGATCAGTTGAGGAAGCAGAATTGTTCAACTTCCGTGAGGAGGACTTCATTCAAAAAACATCATGTTGAGTGTATGGTGTAATGTTTTAGGAATTGTCCATTACGAGCTCTTAGACAACGATGAAACAATTATTGCTTATTTCTATTGCAATCATCTTCGTCGTTTGAAAGCCACTTTGGGCCAAAGGCTACCGTTCTTAGTTAGTAAAACAGCTGTCATCCTTTATCACGATAATGCCCGTCCTCACGCAGCTCGGATGAGCAAAGAACACTTGGAGGAGCTCGGTTTGATCAATATTGCTTCATCCTACATATACCTCTGACCTTGCTCCTTCTGATTATAACTTAATTAGGAGATTACATAGCAATTCCGATGGTCTTAGGTTTACATCAAGAGAATGAATAGATTGAAAATGAGTTGGATTAATATTATACATCAAAACCTAAATAATTTTACAAACGTAGCATTTATAAGCTTGTTGACAGATGGGGTGAGGTTCTAAAAAGCAATGGAAGTTGTTTATGATTAAATATTTCCATAGTCATAATTCTTTCCATTTTTAATAGTGACCCTAAAATTAGATATTACTTTCGTTCTAGCCTGATATATAGTCTTGGCGCAATGCTAGTTAGACCTTATATTACGCTTATAACTAGCACTGTGTACACTATATATACTTTCCCTGCAGGGCAATAAATAGGAGAAATCTTAAGAAAAGGCAAACGGAGATTATACATTCACCGCAAGAGCTATAAATAGTACGAGTTCCAAACAAATACAGGAAAACCACAAAAATTGTCCCTGTTTCTAATCTCTTATTACTCAGTCATTATTACATCTTCACAAATGAAATAAAAGGTATGAGGAAGAGAACAATTTAGTTTTATAATATTCTACATGTGTTCAAAGTGACCTCCCTGAACATTATTGCTTTTCACACAACGGGAAAGGAAGTTATTTATTACATTTTCTAAAAACTGCATTCAATGTACAATTCAGCCTCTACCACCGTTTGTTTTAATTCTTCGACAAATTAGTCAAGTAAGAACCTGACTAATTTGTCATTGACAAATCTCCAGAGAAAAAAGTCCATTGGTGATAGACGGGAGATCTTGTTGGCCAGGAAAAAGCGAGCGATAAGAAATGATTCTTTGTTTCAAAAAGTCTTGTTAAACATTCTAATGATAGTTTAGTTGTGTGGGCTGTTGCTCCGTATGCTGAAACCACTTGTTACTGCATTTTTCTGTTCAAAAACAGTTTTCCTTATCTCTAAATATCTTTCTGAAGTTACTAAAAGCTGTCTCTTTGTATCTGGATCCTCAAAAAACGAGGAGTGTAAAAAAATTAAGAACAGAAAAATTATGAGGATTCTTGTGAATTATATAAACGAAAGTTAGTAAGAATCGATTACTAAAAGAAGCTGGACAAAAAATTAAAATGACCAAGATTGCTAAAATCTCCTGAAGGGTGACCTTGAAAAAATAAAATAAAGAGACAGAAAAAATTATCCAGCATAACAATATAAAAATACTACCTAACTCAGAGAGGTAGTGGGAAAAAACAACAAAAAAATAGGTTGCACTGTCATCAAAAAAAAAGAGAAGCTCCCTTACCACATCAATTAAAATGCCTTTTATAACTATTATAAATATAAATATTTCATTCACCCAATGACGAATAATCCACCAGGATAAGAAGAACTGCATTAAAGGATAAAAAACTGCAAATGCTGGAAACTGCGGATGAAATTCCATGTGCAGATTCAAGAATAAATTCCCGCAAAGAAAGCCAGCATTTAAATCAGATCTCGTCTTTCCCTTACACGAGAATGGGGTCATTGTTTGTTAATGAATACCATTTGGAGCGGAGGAAGACGTGCGTAATTGTTCTTTTCTATGAGGTCTTTTGTCGAAGAATATCGGATGAAGCCTCCGCAGCTGTACGGGAAGAGAGGTTTGATCTTCCGCCCCACCCTCTCCTGTTCTTTGTCAGTAATTGTTTTACCAGTCATTATTACTTGCCCTCTCTTATATTTATTAAATAATGAGTCCCCCTCCCTTATTATAAATTATGCCTTCATAAAAAAAACCCAAAAGTAATTACAATTAAGTTACGCTATCAGAATAAAGTTCCACTGGTTGGTTTTATTTCCTCGCGAGTCTTTTCCTAAATAGATAAAAATAAGTCAACTATGAGTCAAAGAAACGAGTTGCACTGGTAATTTAGGAACCATGGAGTAGTAATGACTTGGGACATAGTACTAGAATATTATCTACTCTGACGCAATCGATAATGTTAGGTATTTCCAGGAGGTGGAGCGCTGATTCAGGACATCCAACAGATGACGAACAAAAGGATAAGCAAATTCTGGTGGATATGCTGGATGTTTTTCACTCCACTGGCACTCCTAGTAAGTCTCAGTTCGTTTGGAACCTATGTAATAAACGAAAGATTTACTCATTCATGATTGAAAAGAATATTTCACGCCAAATTGCCTCATTATGAAACCTATCTAACAACAACTCTTTCACATCTCTACACCCTGTCACTTCTCTTTTGTTAATTAACTTCGGTTGAGTGGATTTATTTCTTTACCTTCATCAAAAACAAACAACTTTGGTGATATCAAGTATTAATTATATAACAATTAAAGAGGAATAACACCTTTATTACCCGGAATGAGAACCATCACTACTCGCCATTAAAGTGAACAATAAAAATGGCTTTAAAGGAGAATCACTTGGCATTTGGACTGCACCTTTTACTAGAGAAATTGCTTTGGATATTAATGGATAGGACCTTATATTGTTTGTTATTGTAACCAACGTTAAAATTAGACTGTTAAAATGCTATAAAAAAAATCTAATCGGTTTGTACGCCATCCAATTTAAAGCTTCTAAGACAATATCTCCCTCCCCCCCGTGTTGTCAAAATTATGCTAAGACAAAATCCATCCCACATCATCAAAGACCACTATTAAAATTTTAGGTGTGATTAATTATAATTGTACAAGTAATATCGGAACAAACTAAAATATTTGCATGGAAATATAAAATCCCCCAACTCATTAATAACTAATTTAGACATACAACCTTTTATTGCCAAGTCTGTCATTTTACAATTTTGGTTTAGGATTTTTTTTAACTCAAATCACTATTTCCCTATTTAATTGCCCCTTTTTCTGTCTTTCATTCTTTGTTATAAATTCCTTCTATCATACATTTAGAATTATATAATTTTATAAGTTTATACTTTCATACTTTTATACTTTCATAATTTTATACTTTTAGAATTTTATACTTTCATACTTTTATGATTTTATACTTTTCTATTTTTATACTTTTAGAATTTTATACTTTCATAATTTCATACTTTTATAATTTGATACTTTCATATTTTTATACTTTTATAATTTTATACTTTCATATTTTTATACTTTTAGAATTTTATACTTTCCTATTTTTATATTTTTAGAATTTTATACCTTCCTATTTTTATACTTTTATATTTTCATACTTTTCTATTTTTATACTTTTAGAATTTTATACTTTCATATTTTTATACTTTTAGAATTTTATACTTTCATATTTTTATACTTTTAAAATTTTATACTTTTATACTTTTATACTTTCATATTTTTATACTTTCATAATTTTATACTTTTATACTTTCATACTTTTATACTTTCATGATTTTATACTTTTATAATTTCATAATTTTATACTTTTAGAATTTTAGACTCATATTTTTATATTTTTATACTTTTAGAATTTTAGAATTTTATATTTTCATACTTTTAGTCAGCGACGGCTGAGCTGTCGCAAGCATAGCGGATAAAGAGTGGGACTTCCACGCCAGAGTGTTGGGTTCGATTTCCAGCAAGAGTGGACGGGTAAAAATTCCGGTGATTATAGGGAGATTGTCGTGATTGTGCGGTGCATCGAATTTGATGCATGCATACATGTCATCACACAACCATTCACAACACCACTTTCTACCACATCTTTCCTGCCTTTGAATACACAGTACATTACTCTTCCGCGTACGTTCCTCTTTATATATTCTCTCTCTCTGTATTGAGATGGAAGAGATAGCCCTCCAATGTGCCACGAAGGAATTCAGACGAGGAACAGTCCCTAGTGCCATAAACGTTTCCCCGGTTGTCATTCAAGTCTTTATGTAAATTTCATTATACTCAGCCTCGTCTAGACTTGAAAATGATGGAGATACAATTAATTAACACATCATGTCCTATCCTAGGACAAATACCCTGTACTATATGAGCGAAGTGGCTATCCCGTGTGGACTTTGCAGTGACAATCAGAGTGCGACCAATGGGTTAGTTTCTTCGTTAAACTCTTGCTCTTGATTCGATTATTCCTCTTTAAATTCTAGATCTTGATTCTATAATTTGTCGTTATACTATAGCTTTTGATTCAATAATTCCTCGTTATACTCTAGCTCTTGATTCAATTATTCCTCTTTAAACTCTAGATCTTGATTCAATGATTCCTTGTTAAACCCTAGCTCTTGATTCAAAGATTCCTCGTTAAACTCTAGATCTTGATTCATTTATTCCTCCCTAAACTCTAGCTCTTGATTCAATAAGTCCTCGTTAAACTCTAGCTCTTGATTCAATTATTTCTCTTTAAACTATATATCTTGATTCAATAATTCTTCATTAAACCTTAGTTCTTGATTCAATAATTCCTCTTTAAACCCTAGCTCTTGATTCAATAAATCCTCGTTAAACTCTGGCTTTGATTCAAAGCTTTCTCGTTAAACTCTAGCTTTTAGTTCAATAGCTCCTCGTTAAGCTCAAGGTCTTGATTCAATTATTCCGCTTTAAACTCTAGATCTTGATTCAATAATTCCTCGTTAAACCACAGCTCTTGATTCAATAATTGCTCTTTAAACTCTAGATCTTGATTCAATAATTCCTCGTTAAATTTCAGCTGTGATTCAATAATTCCTCTTTAAATTCTAGCTCTCGATTCAATGATTCCTGGTTAAACTTCAGCGCTTGATTCAATGATTCCAAGTTAAACGCTACTTCTTGGCTTAATGATTTTAGTGGTTGAAGGCTGTTAAAAGGGTGAAATGAAAAAAAGATTTGCAGGAGAATCATATTATATACGCCCTGAAAATTTTATCCACACAGCTGATTGGGAAATTATTTTCCTCTATAATTCAAAATTTGGCGGCAACAGAATTTTTATATTTAGAATTAACTCATTAAATAATACGAAAAATTGTAATCCTAAAAAATGCATTGGTTTATTTCGAAAGGGTGTTGCTCAATTATTTACTAAATAGTCATCCTTTGTGACATATCGAATAATAGGGAGCCTTTTTCCATTTATGGCAGAATAAAAATAAAAAAATAATGTCAATTTGGCTTTAAGCAATACATGAAATAATCAATTTTCTCTCATCTGAATAAAAACAATAACAAACCAATTTTTTTTGGGTCTCTTAAAGATGTTCCTTTTTTTCTCTCGCAACAAGTTGAAGACCCCATTTTTATTTTCAGTTAATTGTGATCAACAATATTTTTGATATTCTTTCTTCTCGTACGACATATGGCGCTTATACTTTTCCCCTGTGGGCAGAAGGCATGGGCTGGGGCTTGGTTCTTCTATCCATTGTTGCTATCCCTGCAGTGTGGATTAGGACGGTGTTTGGAGACAAAGGGAGCTTTCTTAAGGTACGTAATAAAATATTTTTTAACTTTGTCTCAATGTTTAGAATTGGCGTATTTTAAATGTCCCCTTGATTGGTCATGATATCGTATTTATTTTCTCCACTACTACAGCAGAGACTTCGTTTAGAAGTTTTAACCATTTCCTATTTTTTCAAAATTTTCTTTTCTCTTAATATTAAAGATTTCTCCGTAATAAATCTCAGATTTATTTATTTTTGACCAATTTTCTAAATTCCAATTTAATTTAATTGTAAAGTAATAACTGGGTCTTTCGGTATTTCAGCGTCTTCAGACAACCCATAGCCCCACACACAAGTGGGGGCCGAGTCAAAATGAAGAGTTTATAAGTTGGAGTAAAAACTGCAGCAAGATTTCTCTTAGGCGAAGATTTTTCCACCCAGAAATGTTGGAAATTTTGGAAAACAAAGGGGGAATTTTCGAGAGATTCCTGTCCTAGCGTCATTGGGATTTAAAAAAAAAATCCAACAATAGTCGATATGATGAGAAAGATGGAACTTAGCGATTTACAAGTATGACTAGGATTTAACTGACCTATACTATTCATAAAAAAAGTGTTGAATTAGAAGTTTAATTGGGTTCTCTCAGTCCAAATTTACTTAATTTTCGGTATGGAACTTGTGAACTCAAATTTGGCAGAATAGTTTCATCTATGAGCAGAACAAAGTATTTTAAATATAAAAATTTTGGCCTAAAAATTGGTTTGTTTTCCTGAGATAAAATATCATTTTTTTTATTTTCTGAAAAATCATTCGTGTAAATGTTTAAAATCCAATAGTTTTGCATCACTATTCTAAATGGATGCATGGCATTTCTATTTCTTTCTAACTTTGACTTTGCTGTGAAGAAAGGAGGTACTTTTACCTTCGGAATTAAAAGTAAAACTATAATACAGTGTGTCGGAAAAGTTAGTATTTAGTGTAAAAATATAATGTTGCCAGAATTATAGTGGTCAGTGACTCTCACTGTCACCCATGCACCTAAGGTCAAAGGCAACATTTGCAGGTTTTAAAACTTTCTGGGTAGGGGTTTCAATACATGTTATCAGAAGAACTTCCATGCTTTTACTTTATCTCAGTCATTTTGAGGACACCCTCCCTTCCTAACCCGAAGACTTATCTTGACGGTTTAACACCTACGACTGTTGCCATGCACACCGATGCTTTTGAGCTTGGACAACAGTGAGTCTCTATGATTCTGGCGAGACTATATATTTCCACTGCATAGGAACTTTTCGGACACCCTATGTCTCTGTTCAGTGAACTAAGTTTAAAAATGGATTGTATTACTACATGAGCGGAGGGGCAGTAAGGGATTATTTATTTATTAACGACAGAAAAATAGTTCAACAGGTAAAGCCATGTTTAATAAGAAGGGACCAAATGAAGGATGACAATATCGGAGAAGAGTTGATGAATAGCAAAGGGAAGAAAAAGAGTGTAAATACTGAATGGGAATCGTTAATTAGCTCCTTAAACAAATTATCCAAACGCATACAAACGAATAAAAATGAGCCTATAGATAAATATACTAAAGTTAAGGATATAATGTAAAAGATCTGAAGAGAGTGTTATAAGATTTACATACCGTGGCTGCGTGCCTTGCAGGACAATTGCCAACGGACGTCCAGATACAATGTAAGGAGAGATGTAGAGATACCACATATGTGTTGTTAGTTTTGTTCCTCACGGTCTAGAGGACAAAGGGGTTATTGCGCTTTGGTGTATTAATGACTTTGCGTGTAAGAATTGGTTGATTGTACTGGGGATTGTCCAATGGATCTTAAAGCAGTTCCTTACATCCCAGTCAACTTCGAATCACCGATGTTAATAACGTTATATCATAATGATCATAGGATGGGATTACCACCGTGCCAAGCATAGCAAGAGCACTCAGCTTCAGAGCAGAAATAAACTGTTTATGTCAATTATTGGTTCCTGGATGAACTTTTGGAAGGAAACATTATTATGAACTGTTTTGATAGGAATTGCTCTGTTGATGTCTTCGAGAAACCTTGATGTGTCGATGATTTAAATTGTATGATCTATTCTTATTGGATCTTACTTGTGTCTACCATAAAAACTGTGATGAAAACATTGAGTTAGATAAGAGAGACGTGTATAGTAATTTGTGAGTGCTTCATTTACAAGGAAATAGACCTTTTGGCCTATGTTTGTATGCACTTAGATAGGATGGATCTATTCAGTTTCTTTGAGAAAACCTGTTTACGTTTCTACATTCTTAAGATTCTAATTTTGTCAATTAATTGTGCCAGCCGTTATATTTAAATCTTCTGTGACGTCTCCCCAATGGATAATCAAATTTAGATAAAGATCAGCATGATTCATAACTTTTGGGAATAATGATTGCCCCAAAGGCCAGATTTAAAGTACCTACATATGTAGTGTTAGTAGTTATAATAATTGAAGGAGTTATCATGATGCATAAAATATGTTGTGTCGAAGAAAACAAATAGAGAATATCCTGCTCTTGACTATGACAAGGTTAATAAAAAAGGACAATGGGCAAACAAAGGCAAAAACCAACAAAGAGACGTCATAAAAATAATGTGAAGAGGTCCATGAAGAGCATAGAGGAATTAGAGAAAGGCAAAATGTGTGGAAGTGAAAGAGCTAAAGTGACCATAAGAGGAGACTACTAGTAACGCTTTAGAATTAAAGGGCACGCAACTCCGTCAGAAACTAGTTCGCACAGGTACTGACAAGTGCAAACTTATATTATGGTTTAAAATAAAAAATATATATACAGTGGCGGCAACAAAAAAAGTGACATTGAATATTGGCAACAGAAATCGATACACAAAATCGCTTTCACTATTTTACTTGCCAACAATCCAATGAAAATGTGCGGAGCTTATGCCGCAAGTGGACGACTCTCCTGGGCTAAGACAACAGAACTGCGCTCTATTGGAACTCAGTGTCTCGTTTGAGCTCGTACAACGACGTTTTAGTATATGGCACTCCAGCGTGCTGATTATCTGCATTCGTGCCTCCATTTGACGTGCTATAACTTCTGTGCAAGTGGATACAATGGGGTGGAAAAAGCTTTCTATGACAGAGAAAAGCCGTGCCTTGACCCTATTAGAGCAGGAAAAGTCGTTTATTGATGTAGCAGCAGATTTAGTAACGTTAAAAATACGATTCATCGCCTAAAACGTGCAGCTGAGTTATTGCCACCAGGTACCATACCAAAGAGGAAGGAGGGCATTGGTGCAGCTAGGAAGACATCTCCAAGGACTGATAATATCCTAAGGCGTAAAGTGATGTCAGACCCTTCTGTAACCTTCGCTTCAATCAAGAAAAAACACCCAGACCTCCTCGAGAACGTTGCCCTCAGGACCATCAGTCATCGCTTACAGAAGGACTTAGGCCTACCGTCTCGCCGCGCTGCCAAGAAGCCACTTCTTACCAAGGCTATGAAGATGGAAAGGCTCAATTTTTGCAAGACCTATAAACATTGGACAGCTGCCCATTGGAAGAAGGTCATGTTCAGTGATGAGAGCACCTTTAGGCTGGTCAGAGGAGAGTCAAAGATCGTGCGTCGTCCCAGCACTGTGTCTCGGGATGACCCGAAATATACCGTGAAAACTGTGAAGCACCCTGATAGTGTGATGGTGTGGGGTGCCTTTAGTGGAAAAAAGGGCAGAGGAGGTCTGTACTTCCTTGCCAAGAATGTAGCCATGAGGGGGACTAACTATCTTGAAGTTTTGAGGCAGCACATGCTGCCATTTTGGGAAATTCATCAGTGTGAATTTTTCATGTATGATGGTGCCCCTGCTCACAGGTCCCAGTTAGTAAAAAGGTTCTTCAATGATAATAATATTAGTGTTTTGGAGTGGCCTGGTAATTTCCTGGACCTAAATCCTATTGAGAATGCTTGGAATCTGATGAAATCCAAAGTTCAAGAGACAGCACCCGGCAGCATCAAGGACCTGATAGAATCACTGAAGCAGATCTGGGTTACGATCGACCCCACCTACTTCGCAAACCTCACTGAATCAATGCCCAATCGACTCAGGATGGTCATCAAGTGCAAGGGCAACATGACCAAGTAATAACTTTCATGAAATATTCATAATAAAATATGTAAGTAACATTTTTCTGTTTTATTTTCCCCGAATTGTCACATGTCACTTTTTTTGTTGCCGCCACTGTACAATAGAGAAGGAAGATATGACGTGACGCAGGCTGTTTTGACGCCACTTCTACTCTAATATTAAACAAAAGGTCTAAATTACCAAACTTTGAAGAAGATGGAAATAAAAGGATCTCAGATCGGCCTTTGGGACAGAGTGATTGGAGAATAGTTATAAGGATCTAAAGGCCCTCAATGACCCCTCTTTTATGTGCTAACTAAGAAAAGGAAGACCAGCAACGAACATGAAGAACATGTTGGGATAGAATTTAGAGTACAGGTTAAAAGAAAGAACGGCGTAGAAAGCTAGAATAACTATAAATAGTCTGAGTAAAGATGAAAAAATGAGAATAGCAAGTAAAAATAAAGTAAATGTTTGTAATCCAAAGAAGCCATGTCAGCGTGGGAATTACTAAATCCAAGAGCAAACTCAAAGTAGTATACAAATGTGCACATGTATGTACAAGTCTGAACGGGAAGGAGCAATGATATTTAGCAAATAAGTGGTGAGATTAGAAGCTGAAATATGTGGAAGGTATGTAGCTTAGTAGATTCAAGGCCATAATTTTTAGCAGAGGTTAATTTAGTGTCATGTAGACTTTTATAAGGAAAGAGGTACACAAAAATGTCCTCTATGAAGCAACGAAAAATCATAAATATTTTGTAGTGAACCATTAGTTTTCTAGTATTGTACAGGTGACATTGGATTCAAGTAAGGAAGTGACTCAGATGCCACCACCACATACATACAGTGTGTGCAATAAATATCCGATACATGGTCAAAGGAGCCATGTCAGAGTGGGAATTACTAAATCCAAGAGCAAACTCAAAGTAGTATACAAATGTGCACATGTATGTACAAGTCTGAACGGGAAGGAGCAATGATATTTAGCAAATAAGTGGTGAGATTAGAAGCTGAAATATGTGGAAGGTATGTAGCTTAGTAGATTCAAGGCCATAATTTTTAGCAGAGGTTAATTTAGTGTCATGTAGACTTTTATAAGGAAAGAGGTACACAAAAATGTCCTCTATGAAGCAACGAAAAATCATAAATATTTTGTAGTGAACCATTAGTTTTCTAGTATTGTACAGGTGACATTGGATTCAAGTAAGGAAGTGACTCAGATGCCACCACCACATACATACAGTGTGTGCAATAAATATCCGATACATGGTCAAAAGTTTATTTACCATAGTTGCACAACAGCGAAGTAATCGAAAATTGAACATCTTATGTATTTTGTACGTTTAATGCAAATTCGGTATTAGAACACAAGAATAGTAAAGCTTTGATATTATATCGACAAAAGTGTTATATTATCGCCTCAAAATTATCTAACAGACCCTAAAAATTAGCTTTAAAGTGATAATAAATAGTTCTCGAACATTCCAGATTGGTTTACGTGACAGGAATGTTGTAGAACTTTCTGGAAAAATAATCTACTTCGTCCAAGTGAAACAGCGGACCTCAGTCAGTGTCTGAGAGCTGCATGAGAAGGAGGTCATCGTTCAACACTTTAATTCCAATATGGCGAAGACTAAAGAATTGCAAAAAAGGAGCAGAGAACTAATTGTTCAGTTACATTAATGCTCATATGTATCGCATGATTCTGGATTATAATCTCTTACAGTCTGCAGACGACTTGAAGTTGCCAAAAGGATGGACATTTCAGCAAGACAATTATCCAAAACATACAACCAAGGGCACTGCAGAATAGTTTCATCAGAAGAAAATAAAGGTTATGGAAGGGCTAAATGAGTTGCCAGACCTAAATCCTATCGAGATCCTGTGGCGAGAATTAAAACTAAAGATTCAGAAAAGGGACCCAATAAATCTAAAAGATTTAAAAAGAATATGCCAAGAAGAATGGGCCAAGATACTTACAAATATTTGTAAGAACCTCATAAGTAAATATCACAAACGGTTGGAAGCTGTACTAGCAACGAAAGGTCATATCACCAAATACTAACTGGTTTTCATAGATGTATCGGATACTTTTTGAAACATTTATTTTATATTTTTACCGTAATCATAGTAATGTTTTATTATTTTTGCAATATGATACCAATTTATATTCAACGTACAAAATATATATGATGTTCAATTTTCCGATTACTTTGATGTTGCGTAACTATGGTCAATAATCTTTTGACTATGTATCGGATATTTATTGCACTTACTGTATGTAATGGCTCCGTGGCCTGGAAATCCTCTAGATCTTAATCTGACCGAGAAACTGTGGGTGATCCGAAAAAAACGAGGATTAAGGAAGCGGAGACGTGCAAATTATGATAAACTTCGACTTTTCTTAAGCTATGAATGAAGAACGATCGCTCAGAGTTTGATCTTGAAGCTGATAGGGAGCAGCGAATCTTTGAATCATTCACATATTACTTCCTTTGTTAAGGGGGAAGGGGTAGGCATGAAAACTATAAAAAATATATATATGTTATTTTGAGTTTCCTGTATGATACCCGAAGAGCATATGAATAGTAGAGTTAAATAAACTGTATACTAAAATATCTAATGCAATTTTTGCATAATTTACTTGCAGTTAAACAGAGAATAACTTGCTGTAACTTTTACAGCAATAAGCCATCTTACTATTATTTTACACAGTATTTTACTGTGAAATATGCAGAATTACACTCTTAATATAAGGTAAACAATGCATACTTTGAAAATACTATAATAATTGTGGGGAAAATAATTCCCATGAACCATGTAGTTAAATTAACCATTACTTCAGCATTAAATAAAACATTCCAAACTTCTCAAAAGAAATCTTAGACTGCATAAAAAATTTATGAAACAAAACAGAGCTCCTACACAACAAGAATTACAACAAATCCAACATCTCAATCAATACCCGTATCACTAATCTAATATCGAAACGACGGAAAACTGGAGCAATAAATGACCATAAATCTACACAACAAAAGCAACGAAAGCCTGTAAAACTCTTAAAGAAAAATCATCAAACTAAATCCTCGCTCCTAGGCACGAGTCGCTGTAACGCATCACAACAAAATAGCTTACCCAACACAACACTGGAACATCCCTACGAAACACTTCTTAAATTATCTCCTACCAGAGTAATCCATAGAAACACTCGCATAACTAAAGACCAAGCAGCCTCCCCCACCCTCACTCGCCATTCACAACAGAAACATTCAGTTAGCTATCAAATCCTCAAAACCTCCAAAACTACAGGTCCTACCAACATAACAATCTTTCACCAGTATAATAACCTTACCGTTCTCCCCAAAACACATGCCATACATACACGCTACTCTCCCCCTCCAAACAAACCATTTCCCGCCAAGTATCTAAATAAACCACCTCCTCCAAACAGACAAGAAATATCAATCACTACGGAGGATTTGAGACTCTAGTTTCAACTAGTTTCCTCCAAATTAGAGCTGGGGAGCTGCAACGCGACTAAAAATTACCCACTGAAAACTATCCACCTCTACCCTACCACTGTATGCCTTAATAAGCTCAAGACCTTACATATTTTCTCCACACCAAATTGTTCCTTTTAGCGATGTTGTTCTATGTGCTGTAGCATCTATTCCAGTTTGAGGTCATCCCTGGCTAGAGATCCTTAGCACGCTCCCTCACAACCCCCCTCCTACAATGCGCACATATCACACATAATATTGTCTACTTCCTCTTCAGGCAGTTATTTCTCTCGTAACACTCATTCACAAATTAAATACACTTTTTTTGTTGATTTTCGTGCCCCTTCAGAACACTTTCTGCCATAATCTCATTCCACCCTTCTTTAAACCACAAACATCGATTTCCCAGTCGTTCGTCTCTTTATACACCTTAAGTACCACATCCACCCCTCTCCATTTGTTCATTTGTATCTCCCTCACTTGAAAACTTTCCTTCTCTTTTCCATGCCCTATTATTATTCCCATATCCCAAGTTAGCATCAGCATTCTCTTCTGCAGCTTCCTCTCCCATTTTACATTCAAACCTTTATCATACACTAAGGCCCTAATTGCCTCCAAAGACATTCCTTCTCCCTAAAACCTTGTGGTGGTAATCTGCTTCATCTGTACCACTATCATTCACAATGCATCATCGATACTTAAGACTTTGTACTTGCTCAAGGGTGACATCATCTACTCGGTTATTACATCCCACACTATTATCACTCCCAAATAGTATTACATTATTCTTTTCACATTTCTGATATTGAAGCATGGATTCTATCACCCAGCGAGCGATGACACATTACCCTCAGCGGGGTCATGTGCGGATACACTGATACTCAGCTACGCGAGAGCACGCAGCTCGAAACGCATCATCACGCACATAGCCAATCGTAACACGGCTTTATTTCCTCTCCCAGCATTTAAAGCAGAATACACCCACCTCCTATCTCTCTCTCTCTCTCTCTCTCTCTCTCTCTCTCTCTCTCTCTCTCTCTCTATATATATATATATATATATATATATACGAGGGGCGGTCAATAAGTTTTGCAATTCGGATATAAGGAAACGAGATATGAGGAAAAGTGTTTTATTATTTTTTAATATAATTACCCTCGACTTCAATGCACTTGCGCCACTTGTCCCTGAGGCTTCGATTTCCCGACAACCAGAAATCTCCCGACTGCTCTTCAATCCACTCGTGGACCGCGAGCTGGACATCTTCATCGTCCCCAAACCGGCGTCCACGCAGTGCAGCCTTGAGCTGGCGGAATAAAAAGGAGTCGCTAGGGGCCAGATATGGATTGTAAGGGGGATGGTTGAGCTCCTCGAATCCGCACTCGCGCATGGCAGCTTGTGCAACTCTGGCCTTGTGGACTTTAACGATGTTGAATCGATCATGGGGCGTGAGGTTTCTAGGGACCCAACCGGCAGAGACCTTGGTCATAGCCAAGTTGTCGTGGATGATGTTGATAACACTTCCATGTTATATTCCAAGTTGTCGCTCGATTTCTTCGACCTTCACCCATCGATTTTCGAGGATCATCCTCTACATACAGGCCACATTGTCCTCGTTGGTCACGTCTGACGGGCATCCTGGACAGGGGTCATCTTCAAGGGACTCACGACCATGGCGGAACTCCCTATTCCAGCGAGCAATGGTTGCATTGGAAGGGGCGGTGTCGGTGTATACTGCAACCATGCGTTCATAGATCTATTTGCATTCTTGCCTTCCTTGGTAAAAAATTTGATCACTACGCGGTGCTCAACCTTCTCTATTGTTGAAAAATTTGTGACTGACGATCTGCGATCAGCTACTGCTTCTTAAATAGACGAGGAAAGAGCGTGCAATGCAGGTCCTGACTTGTCATAAGTTGTCCTAACACCCCCACAAACAGCCATCCCCCTTCCTCTGCTTTACCCTAACGATTCGCAAAACCTACTGACCACCCCTTGTATATATATATATATATATATATATATATATATATATATATATATATATATATATATATATATTTTGTTTGTATACCTTGCCAATGGGGTATTAGTACACCATATCGAGGTGCTCATATCCACATACCCATGACGGCGAATGGTTGCCTCTCATTCGTGATTCCAGGGATTATAAAATGCCACTCCCCTTTTCGTAACCACCACAAAGAGAGTCGGTTATTGTTGCCTTCAGGATGACTAGTGATAGTTATTCTGATCATTATGTGTATTTTATTATCACTTCGTGGAATCAAGTCAACCCTGTGAGAAACGAATGGTCCTCCACCTACGATGGAATCGAGGACCCTTGCTTTTATTGGTTCATGTTATAAAGGTTTTGCTTTGAGCACAAGGACCTAAAGAAAATGTAACAAGGGTTTGGGTTCATGACTACATGAACCCCAACAAAAGCACGAAGCTAAAACCTTGGTCGATCGGAAAAACAAACACTGGATGATTCGGGGCAGGAAGAAAGAGCAAGGAGGGAAGGCAAACTGCTCTGAGGTGTCCCATCGCGGTACGTCCTTATATACCCCTCCGAAGGACGGCCTACTGCGTGGCAAAATAAGGTGTTTCAAAGCTTCAGGACACCGCATCTGCAATATTGTTCTTCGATGGGACGAAGGCAATGTTACCTGACGATAGCCAGAAGAACTGTGTGAGGGAAAGTCTCGAAGCAGGAGAGAGCCATCGGAGAAGCACCGGCAAGATTTTGCTCCCAAGGTTGTTACAAATAGCAAGCAGGGTATCGGAGAAAAGCCTCGCATTGGAGAACAACGATACCGCAAGCAGAAGAAACAGGGAGCCAAGTTCAAAGTTCAAAGATGTTTAGGTCTAGGTCCTGGGTATGAAAGGCGAGGGAAGCACTAGGTATAACCATGCCAAATACAGAAGGATAGGCATCCACATACACTAGCAACTTGAAGCCTTTGACAGGCGCCACCGGAACCACTTATCTGAAATGAACGGGATTAATTTACAGAACACAGTTGGGTCATATACACTTATCTGGCGCAAGTACAACGACTGACCCAGAAAAATGGGAGACAGATCACAGGGGAAATAAAGTTTAGGAGGACGGCGAGTCTCAGCCAGCACTTTCTCGGGACGGGATAGTTGGTCACATGTCGGAGGGCATTGGCGGTCTTATCCCAGAGTTCTTTAGTAAGGGCCACCATTTTCTTGTGCAGATTGATCCTGATTTCCAGGTAAGTCAGTGTGGCAGTAGGCTTCAGCACGCACTTTTGCAGGTTCAGGTTGAATGAATTAACGTTGAAAAGCCCCAGGAAGCAACGAAGGGCCGGAACAGGGCCCAGAAGAAGAATGTCATTAAGGTACGTGTATGCCACACACCCCAGTCGGCCGGCCCATTCGTTCCTGCAAGATGATACCGCTATTTACATGAGATAAAGGCTACCGGAGAATCCCATTGGAAGGCATTTGAATCTAAAGCGGCGGACTTGAATCGAGAATCCGAAATGATACCAAGCGCGTTCTGCAAGACGGCGAGGTCGGAAGGTCCCACGCGGGCGATGACCTTGACGGTGGACGGAATCCTAAAGGAGGGTGGATAGTAGGCATCCGCTGTCGGACTCATATCATATACGGCTCGAGTCGAGCCGTTCGGATGGGCACCCCAAAGATTCAGTGGCGGAAGATATGGTCTTGCCCTCCTCCACGATACCGTCTTCGAGCAACTACAGTGCGAGGCTCAATGAGGCAGGTGATGAAGGGCACTAATGTCTGTAGCCGCGCTTGAGGTAGATCTTGACTCTACCCTGCTGCATGCCACGTGTTCTGGATGTTCGAGATATATCCGGGGGGAACGATGTCCAGGCGCGAGTTTGGGTCCGCGCGCTCATGGTTGGGAGCTAGGGGGTCCATTCCCGGGCTGAGCCATTCCATGCGTTCGGTCCTGTCGTTGTCGCGGTCGTTGTTGCCGACGATGCCTCTAGCGCCGCCGTCGTTGGCCCGATCATGGCTGTCGAAGTTGACTATTATATCCGGTGGTCCGCTCATGATGTCGCGCAGAAAGTCTACTTCTTCAGAGGGTTGAGGTAAAGGGAATCTCGGCTTTGAATAGACGGCTGGTGAAGAATGGGGAATGTTAATTACTGTAGAGACTGCCAGTCCCTGTTGTGGAAGCACTGAGATGATCTGTGGTGCGCGTGGCCGCGTCTCGTCAATATGTAAGGTACTTAGGGCGCTGGCTGCCTCCTCAAAGTAGCCTCGCAGTCCCCTAAGGCTTGCGTTGTTAGCCTGGTCAATTACTGCGCGGTACGGGGGCCGCGATCTGAAGTGGTGAGTGTTCCGGAGAGTCGTCCGAAGGCTGGGCCATGACCTCAAGTATACTATTGTCTTTAATTTTCACGTCTGGACCTCTGAAATTGAAGGAATTCACAGCGGAGAAAGAGGAGGCAGAAAATCTGGGACGGGGTTGCAGGCTCAGATTCCATGCCCGAAGAAGATCAAAAGGAGGGAGATGGTGTGCCCGAAGGAGACGATGATAAAAAATTACTTTGAGATGCAATGGGCTTGAAAAAAACTGGCTAGCCTGACGAAGAAGAGATGGAAACCTGGTCCAAGTCGATGGAGAACGACGTTTCTGGAAAGAATGGGGGAGTAGGGGAGAGGGGGATGCAAATTCGGAAAAGTCGAAGACCTCGGGCGATCGTCTAGTCCCAGTCTGCGGCGCGCGCGTGACACGTAGAGGCGCTGGCGCCAATCGAGGTCCTCAGAGACGTCTTCTAATATTGCGCGTGCGCACACGATTCCCTCGAACATTCTGGCCTCCGCCTCTTGCACCTATCGGGGCGTTCGAACATCCATATCCTGAGAAGGTTGCTTATAGTGATGCTAACCCCGTGAGCCTTCCAAAACCTGCTCGCTGAGAACGATTCTCGCGTTGAGCGCCGACTGTTCGCGCGCGTCCCTCATCGCTGTGACCCAGCGGTATAACTAGATCGTATGACCGAGGTCTCTGTAGCAGTGAATACAGGGTTTGGATTTCTGATGTCGATCAGGAGTTCTATCCCAGCGAATGCTGACACATTATTTTCAGCAGGGTCATGAACTAGGTGCCTATTTTGCAGATACGCTGATATTCAGCCCCGCAGGGGCACGGAGCTCCACACGCATCATCACGCACATAGCCTATCACAACATGGCTTTATTTCCTCTTCCAGCATTTACTGCAAAATTGAACCATTCTCGCCTGCTATTCTGTTACGATATCCCGCCGATGGCGTACTAGTGCCCACTGTCGGGACACTCATATCCACATACCTATGACGGTGAACGGTTTCCCCTCATTCGTGATCCCAGGGATCACAAAATGCCCCCCCTCCCCCTCCACCGCCACCACTACAAAGAGAGCAAGCCTTTGTTGCCATCAGAGTGACCAGTGATAATCATTCTGATTTTTATGAGTATTTCATTATCCGTTCGTGGGATCTAGTCCGCCATGGGAGGGACGAATGGCAGCACCTACCAACCAACAGCGTATGGCACCTGCCGTGATGAAAACCCAAATGTGGACTCCATCTGATATAGGTTATTTTCGGTGTAATCGGAAGCGGTGTTTCCACTCGGCGGGGCCGTACCCTATTTCTCAGGCCCGGGGTTCAGAGACACATGCTTGTCTCCACTCTGTTTAAGCCTAAGTCAAACTAAGGACGAGAATGGAGTCACCATCAGGAAGATGCATTCGCGCTAACTTATATTACTCATATTTATGCCGGGAAATTATGCAATTAGTTCTTTTAATAAATACAACCCTATATAAGTGAACTTACATACCTAGTGTTTTAATACAACTCTAATACATTTTAAAATTAATATTGCTGTACAAAAGTAAATTACCTAATAGCTTTCAAGTAGGGTAGATCAAATAGTCGAGTTATAAAACTTGCAAGAGCCAGTTAGGCTTCGTAAAAAATTGGGTGAGATTTGGACACTAAATAACTTACGGCACACAAATTTTAGGAACTAGACATCATTTTATATCGTAGGAAAAATAAAATGAAACAAACCAAGGCCCTTTAAAATAAATGTGCAGAAATGAATGGCATTTCATGTTCGCAAAAGCATTTGTAGGCACAGCTCATCGATACGGAAAGATAAGTCTCAAACTGTTCACCATCAAGCTCTACAATCTAATATAAATAATTCTGCCATTTTACTTGTTTATATTTGCACATATAGAACTTTTTTCGCCCACAAACGGATCAAATCGTCTCTCAATTTCCTCCTATATCCCATCTTCACTCGTTTGGTCACAATTCATTTTGACAGTCATAGGTCAGGCCCATAAGGGCTGACTTATCGGGACTCGTGACCTACTCCTGCATACATGTGGTGTGTACTGTCTACATCGATATGTCCCTTCGTTTTGATTGAAAACATAAAATCATCGGTTTTTATCAAAAATGCAAAGTTGCATTCTTTTCTTATTAACTATTAAACAAATCCTCAGTGAACATGAAAACATTTAGTAAAATTATTATAGCAAAATTTCCAATTGTAAACTTAAGTTTATGTATAAAATCGTTAGATCTTATGATAATACTTACCTTGGATGCTTAAGGTTTTTCATGGCAAACATCACAGCAGTTCCGTATAAGCTTATTAACTTCAGTATAGGATACACTTTGCGGAGCTCAATATTCTCAGTGAAATAATTTTGATATGAAGAAATTTCCCTACTTGAAGTATCTTGATCACTTTCTTCATGAGACGAAGCGTCTCTATCACTAAAGCTTGTGTCACTTGCATATGTGACTAATATATATTTCTTACGCTTCCCTTGGCTTTGTTTTTTATCAATCATATCTTCAATAAATGGAAAGTAGTTTTGATTGACTAAGATAAAATGACCTGATGAATCTGCAAGCATTTCAAGAGTACATATTTATAACAGGACACATCCCAGCTATTTATTAAAGTTGGAGATTTCGCGTAAGGGATATTTATGTGCGTGTATCGAATTTATTAACTCATTATATATATGAACTTTAAACCATTTAATTAAGCTTGGATAGTGAACGTACCTCAAACCATAATAGGTGATACTATTAACCAAACTATAAAAAGTTAAAGAAAAGTTTGCTTTCAAATATAAATTGTTTATAACTCTGCTAAGAAAAATATGTTAAAATATAAACAGTAAACTTTTGTGTGCCCCTACCATGCAAAGGCAAAGCACTATATACTCGTATGAAAACACGCGATAAACAGCAAATACAGTAAACAACACATCGATAATTTACTGTAGAACTTTAAATGCCTTTTTGCTAATTTTGCAGCAATATTTTAGAATGTGAAGCAATAAATATTAGGAACTAAATTATGTGTCTCTACCAAAACCTTTTGCCATGACTGTGTAGTGAAGAAGGAATACTTCGAGTGCTTGTGACCGTAAAACATGAGAATTTTGAACTAGTGCCTTAAAAAAAGGGGGCGGGGCAGTAAATATTTTCCTTGACTGACGACTAGAAAATATAGAAAAAATAAAATGGAAACGATCAATAAGAGAGAGTAATAATAATTGATAACATTCGTTATGATAGGTATTCCGAACGTTTGATATCTCAAATACCACGTAAAATAAGCATAAACTAAGCGGCTCTCAGAATTAATAAACCAATTATTTTAGTTATAGAAAATTTTAAGTTATATCACCATTCTCATGAGGATAATTTCTGCAACTCTTTTCCTCTCTTCCTCCGTAATATTAGCCGTATCCGCTCCACTATTGACGCGATAACTTGGAGGTCTCCATCTAGGCTTTTGTTAATTCCGGCATTCACAGTGTAACTCCCTTTTTGTTGGATCCCATGTTCCTACGCTACGGCCCTTTTAATTTGTTCAAATCTTTGCTGCCCGTGTTTCTCCGCCGGAGACGTTTCTATCGTACAAACGGACTGGATATTTTATCCGTTCTAGCGTCACCTTCAAAGTCATCCTGTTTGCCTGCGAAATATTAAATGCAACGGTACCCTATTGCCTGTAGTCTTCCTTTCTAAACCCATCACGATCCTCTGAGATCTAACTTACGGCTTTGATTCGCTATTTCTTGTATCTCGTAGCCATCTGTGCTACATGGCTTATCGTGCCCTCTAAATTTTTCTCCAATGACCTGGAATTATCTTCCAGCCGCTATACGTTCACCCCACCTCCCTTGGTGCCTTGCAGCATGTCTTGAAGAGACACCTCTTTTCTCTTCTTTTTTTCAGTAGTAGACAAGCGCCATGTGAAGATTCATTGCATTAAAGAGTGGCATATCATTACATGAAAACTTAATGAAAACTCCTTAAAGGTTATTCTCTCTGTAAGGATAACCTACTACGTGGTTTACGGCACACTAGTAAATTCCGTCGTAGTGGCTGGGAAGCGCGGCTGGGCTAGTTGAAAGCCAGGATGAATTTACTCACGTAGACACTCAGAGTGAAGGTTATAAATAAGACCCCCTAACTCGAGGAAGGAGAGCAGATCAGAAGTTCCTATAGCGAGTACCCGCAGTTACCTGCAGATCCTTACCAGACCCCTTCCAATACTTGTCGCTATTACCTCTGCCGCTGAACCGATAGCAAGCTCCAGATTTACTCGTCTCTCTCACTCTCACCGGAAAGTCGAATACATCTGGGCTCGTTACGACTCTCCCATTGTTTCCAGGACAACCACCCTCTGTGTATTTCCTCACTACTTCTGTCACAGGTATTTTGAGTATTTATTTTCATCTTACGGCCCATTCTTAGGTTCTCGTTATCGAGACCTACAGTTATTTATTAAGAACATAAGACGAAGGATACATTCCTGTACCGATTGTCTGGAGTAGCAGTGCTTATTTTATAACGACGTATTGTCGTTAGTGGTTTAATCCCGTGATATTTTTTACCTGTTTGTACACTTCATTTATTTAATATGTCACCTTTTTGTGCACTGTATTTATTTAATGTGACCTGTTTGTGCACTGTATTTATTTAATACACTTGGGGAAGCATTCCTTTTATTATTATACACTCGCAGATATCTGAGCACCTTTCTATTGGACCTCTCTTCATTTATGTTTTGGGCCGACAGAACTTAGTTCCTCGTCTCGCCTTTACACTCTCTCTATTTTAAGTCCTGCTCAAGGAATACCGTTCGTCTCAGAACTTTCCCTTAGCTTGCTTAATGATTTCAAAAAATGAGGCCCTTCGCAGACATTTCGAAGAAAATCAGTTAAGTTTCCCCCAAAATTAACCTTAAACATACAAATTACAGTCAATTATGAGTTTCTTTCAAAATATGTTATTAGATGTTTTTTCTGCCCATTCTATTTATCACATTGGTTTGTATAATTTACAAGCATATTTGTTTTTGATAAAATATTTTTTATTGTTTTTAAATTATTAGAACAGGGCAACAATCACAAAACTGTAGTCACTTCGCCCTTTGGGTAGAAGTCTGTTGGCTATTACAAAGATGTAGTGTTTGTATCTTGTGTAGAAGACAACTTATACTTCTTTTCTATTAATTATATTCTATTTATGATGATCGACAGATAGACGTTGATCGTGAAAGCTGATATAATATATTAGTTTGTAAGCGTTCTTCTTCTTCTCTTGAGTAGTCGGGCACGGGCATTTTTAAGATTATTCCCTCAATTCCCACACGCGAGAAGGCGAGAGGTAAAGGAATTGCATTAATTATTCCAATATTTTTAGGGAATAAGTTTGACAATGAAAATAATTGTGAAAAATCAAAAGGAATAATTCATTTATCGAATATCAATGGCAATAGTACACGACTAAATCCTGCGCATCCTAGATTGTCAACTATCAAGGATTTCCTCCAGAAAGAACCGCATGGGAGTAAATCCTTCAGACTAAAACGATAAATAAAATTTTAATACAGGTTCAGATCAACGTTCAGCTATTTAGGTAATTCTCTCTTTACTTTTTTGTGTACCTAATAAGTAAAATGCGATTATAAACTCTAAAATTTGCAAATATACTGACATAGATACCTTCCCCCTCCTACCTTCATTGACGAAAATTTATAATCGAGGCAACAAGTAACATCTGTTGTTTCGCGCCAAACATCCGCTGTAACTTGGAATGTCGGATCTCGCGTTGTTTAAAAATTTTGCTCATGACGTTTCCATAGTAAAAACTCTTATTTATTGGTAGAAAAAATAAATGTAAGTCTATTTAGTAATTGACCCAATACCATCTAACCCATCTTCAAACCAATATGCAAGTGTTTAGTGTTGGAAACAAACGTAATATGAACTTTTAAAGTTTATTAATTATTTTATGCTGTATTTTTAGCTATATAATGAAATTTAATAATTGGAGCTTTTATTTCCGGTCACCTATTTACAGGCGAGTTTATGAGCTATGGCTGTTTAGTGATTTATTGAAGAGATGCGGAAGTTATCAATGGAGTTTAGGTGTTAACAAGCAAAAATATGAAACGGACAAGGATAAGAGATAAATGGAAAAAGACTGGAGTACAACACCTTGGACAAAATTTTAATTAAACACGAGAGGTAGTGTTAATCACACGGTACAGAAACATGGAATTAAATACTGAAATATGAACAGAAATGTTGAAGTGCAAAATTTCTGATTTATTTCGGCCACCTGAAGAAGCTCCGCCCAACCGAATGGAACAGCTTCCAGCCTTTAAGAAATTAAGTTAGAGCGAGTGTGCTTTATCAGGGATGGGGTTCAAGTTAGAGGCAACATTGCAGCTGTTTCATTTGCTGTATAGGCCATTTTTCAGGTCCGGTATTTATATATTTATCTCTACTGAGAGAAACATCAGAAAACATGGAAAAATGGGTAGTAAAACTCAGACATCAGGGCATTTCGAAAAATCAACTTTATATTCATCTCTTATTTTTCTTAATGTGATTAACACCTTTCTCCAATGGCGGAAATAAGTGAAGAAGGGATAAAAATAAAGTAATAATCAGAATAAATGCTCAGTG
Organism: Ceratothoa steindachneri; assembly: GCA_963969495.1. Classification (NCBI taxonomy): domain Eukaryota; kingdom Metazoa; phylum Arthropoda; class Malacostraca; order Isopoda; family Cymothoidae; genus Ceratothoa; species Ceratothoa steindachneri. The sequence continues at coordinate 140,614,895 of OZ018326.1, read as the reverse complement.
GGTGGAAAGAACTGTCGTGGCAGTTGCAGCAAATCTCATTGATAATAATTTTGAATGCTGAGATTGGCATATGCATTCAAACCTCCCCGAATAATTTCATACAAATTACAAGAACTCAAAAGTATGCATTAGAAGACCTTCCAAGGCAGCCGTTGTAGTTCTTGAGGTTTTTTAATGAGAGTTTAATTTGAATAAATTTCAATACAGTTCATAATATACTTTCATAATCAAATACGCATAATGTATACTCAAAGAGTACATGAGCTGTCTGCGGATCAGCGAACTGCGAAGGAGCTCGCCTCTCACCTTTCCACGGATACTCACTTCGTCGCCCTCCGGATTCTCTTGAAGTGAACCCGGCAGCTCTCGGGAAGGTTGCCACGGAATGCAGTGGTCTTCTCCAGAAGTCTCCTAGAAAGACTAAATTGAAAGGAGGGTGTATGGTATTCAATGGTGGTTGCAGCAGGCGCAGTCGAGGGGGAGGGGGGATAATCTGCTATTGTATTAGTGTAGGAAAGGGTGATGTCCTGATCGCAAGTGAGCTAATGAAACTCTAGTTAAGCAATCTAAAGTTGTTTAGGATTAATAAATATACGAGTAATGTGGGGTGTGGGCAGGGGCTTTAGAGTAGGGCATTTGAACTTGATTTTGAAGTATTGTGTGGGTAAAGTAGGTGTGTGGTTCAGTAGGTTTGGTGGAAGGTTACTTAATAATTGGATGTAGTAGGTGTCAGAGTGGTTTGAGATAAGGATAGGAAGGGAGGGCGCGTATACGAGGGGAGGGCGGCACCCCAGTTTTTTTAAGAATTTATGTTTCAACTTGGAGGTGCTGCATTGGTGCAGTATTTTACACTGTTGTACATGTGTATTATATATGGTTGGTGCAAAAGGTCTTATAAATTTTATCAAACTAACCTCCAAACTGTACCCACCATGACTTTTGCAGTATGGTGGTTGACTTATCCTCTTCGACAGGTATTACTTTGGTATATGCTTTTATGAGCTGCCTGCTTGCGACTACCACTAGTTCAACCACTCAATACTCGGCAGCCTGCTGATTTGCATGTCTATTGTGTGGTTATTTGGAGCTCAAGGATGATCAGTTTCAATACCTGGTTCTTTTCTTGAGTATCAAAGCTGAGGATTTCTTTACCTTTTAATGTCTTTTAAAAAACAGTTATTTCATTTTGTGTTTCTTTTAAGTTTCCTAACTCTAACGTATTTCAATTTGGATCCGGTTTTGATGTGGATTTTGATTCGCGTCTGGTGCTATAAAAAAAAACAACATGAAATGGTGAAGAAGATGGAGAGAAGATGGTGCCTTCGGCCACTCCTTGCGGTTTGGTTTGAAGCCTTCTAAGATGTGTTTTTATGGTAGTAATTAGTGTGGGTAAATGAGTGTTTTTCTCTGAAGGCATGTGTGAGAGGGGTGTAATAGATTTAATTCCTTGAAGGATTAGTTATTTTTGTAATGGTTGAGAGGAACGAGATAGATGTAAAAGGGGCTTGAGGGTGGAGGTAATGTATGCGTGTTTTCAGATAGCGGGAGATATTGTGCAACCAAGATTAGTTGAAGATGCCTGTTTCTAGATATGGCTGTGGTGAAAGGTATTTTAGGTGGATGTTTGAGATCTAGTCTTGCCTTCATCTTGCTTTATTTGAATGTCTTTCGGGGAAATTGGAGTAAATGTGCATTTTTCGTAATTTTTGTTATAGTTTTTTCTTCTTTTTTTGTGGCTGATTGATAGCTAACTGATTTTTCTGTAAAGGTAAGGAAAGCTACATGTGTGTGTGTGTGTGTGATGGGGAATGGGGATATATGTTTATTTTTTATTGTCCACCAGATTTAAGACTTATTAGTTTTGTATTTAATTGTTCGGAGGCAACGATGCTAGCTTTTTCACATAAAAAATCCAAAGAATTGATATACAAAGGTTTGTTTTGGGGGGTTCATTAGGGTCACGCTACGTATGTGGTATGTAGATAGGACATGTAAGTAATGATGATAAAGTTCTTCCTGATCTCTATTTTTACCCCTAAGTCATCAGACACAATGAATTCCCCTGACCGGGAAGTGTTCCTCCAGTGATCCAGCAGTCCCTGTATCTGTAGATGTTGTCTTTGGTTTGCAAGTGACGGATAAGTTGTGGATATGTGTCGAACAGTTTTTGGTTCATAGTAGTAGTAGCGATTGCACATGACTTGCGACAACTTTTTATCGCTGTTATTAAAGAGTAAATGTACATGGCGTCAGTCTCATACCTTTAGGTGGCTGTGGGACAGTTCCCAATGGGAAATTGCCAACTGTGTAGTTGTTAATCTAAGTTATTTCCACTCGGAATATAGTCCTAGGAAGGTAATCTTCAATGGGGGCAGGAGAGGGGGGGGGTACTGTCATCCAGTGGAGTTCTCCAACAGGTTAAGTTACAATGTTTATTTAATAAAAAGAAATGCATATTTCAATGAAAAGCAAAGCACCCTTGGGATGAAGTAACGATATGTCAGTACTACCAACAACCGATCGTGAATATTAACATTCCCTAAATTGACCAAGTAGTAATAATTCGCCAACCCTCCTTTATCCAAGAGGATTCCCGACCAGATAATGAAATAAACATAAAAGTCAGTATGAAAATCGTTGCTGAGTCCGATGGCACCTGGAGTCGGTCCTCTTTGGGGAGAAGTGCCAGGAAGTATTATGTTTTGGGCACCGAGCAGCGCTCAGGTGCAACCCTCGTTGCTCTGGGACAGAGGGACCTGTTCCGCGTCAGAGGATTCCTTGGAACAGAGAGAATGTGTGTTGTGCTCATCCCTAGGTTATGTCTGTGTAGTTTTTTTTAATATTTTCTTTTACCTCACCTGAGCTAGTAAAAAAATGAGTCCTTTTTAAATTAACCAAATAAGAATAAGATGAGCAGGATTTTTCAGGGGGGGGGGGGGTCTTATCTTTACTTTATCCCGAAACTAACTTGGGGGAGAACTGAATAGCAGTTCTCTAAATTGGATACTATCCCATCTTAACAAGAAATTTTCAGTGGCAATTTTCCTGTTGGCAATTCTCCAAATTAGATACTATACCATCTGACCAATATTTTCAGTGGCAATTTTCCTGTTGGCAATTCTCCAAATTAGATACTATCCCATCTGACCAATATTTTTAGTGGCAATTTTCCTATTCAAAATTCTCCAAATTAGGGACTATCCCATCTGACCAATATTTTAAGTGGCAATTTTCCTGTTCTAAATTCTCCAAATTGGAGACTATCCCATCTGACCAACATTTGCAGTTGCAATCTTCCTGTTGGCAATTCTCTCCGATGGGCAATTAGCCACCTTTGTCTCTTGACCATTTCGACAGGCAGAGGAAGGATTTAAAGAACTGATTTTTTTATTTAAAAATTAATTTATCCTTTGGTTAATACACAGAGTCGACTATTTAATCAATTACAATCACATAATATCATAATGAAGATATATCAATATGACGGCATTGAGAATATTGCAATCACTGGAATTCGTTATAAATATTTTTGGTTTTCCTCGTCTATGACATGTGCTACATGTAGCTTTAATATACAATATGTAATGTACATAACACCAACTACTTCAATACCACTGTGTTATAGGGAATATTGTACACCGTATTTCTTTATACATATTCTATTTACATATTTATAAAGCCTTCGAACATACCAAAAATGATGCTCCTTAGACTTTGCTAGTATAACAAATCTTCAGATCAATTAAATGACCATAAATAATTACAGGATGATAAGGATTAACAAAGAAGAGTAAGGGAAAAACGAAAGAGAACGTATAAATAATAAAAAATATCAATATAAGTAAGAAGATAGCACTTAACATATGATGAATAAACTCGATGTAAAATAGTTTCCACCTGTCTGATAAATCATTGTTCCTCTATGAGTGCGAATGTTTGCTTCAAATAAATGATCAGGTTGAGTGATTAATTAAGACTTTGATCCACTTAAAGTGAAAGATCGATTGTTATCCGAAAGAGGAACAGCAGAAATTAATAATTTGTTTCACTGGTTTAAATTGGGAAAAAATTCAGATTGTCATTTTTATGAGACTATAACATTAGAATTTTCAATATGATCGGAGGTGTTTATATGTTTTGTGCGCCATATACCATATATATATTCTTCTTCGTTGGTCTGAACAAATTTGTGCAAATCCTATACAGGTATGTAGATAAAAAAATGCAGACGTGTTATACATCCTAAGTATTAAAAAAAACTATTGTTTATAAATGTGGTTGAATTTCTAGTTTATTCTAATTTTTGCGAGCAAAAATGATTTGTTAATACAAAAGGATTTTGTTTCTTATAATGAAAATGATGATATTACAAAAGAAAAATGTTATGTTTAAATAACAATAAAAAATCGCAGATTTGTTACCTCAAAGCAAAATGAATCTTCCATGCCTAAAATGAGACTTCTTGTTTTGGGCAAATTTATTTGGGAAATTTTTGAAAGCAATTTATTGGAATATCCTGAAAAATAATTTTGTAGTGTATGTTAATAATAAATTACATTACTTTTCTGTAATTTTGATCAATTTAGGGTTAAAGATAATTAGATGTTATAACAATAAATATGATAGAATTCTAATCGTAGAGACTAGAAAATTAAAATATAATTGAGGACATATTGTTCGCATACCAATAGTAGACTTTGATCATATTACAATTATTTTATTTTTTTCTAGTTGTAATTACTGTTAACATAATATAAAAATTAACAAAATTAAAATTTTGATAACATAAAAGTGACAAATAGACTATTTTTTTCTTGAAGGTATTGTGTCCATAATAATTAATTAACATCTTATATATTGATCGAAATTTCCATCCTAAAAAATTGATAAAATTAAAAAAAAATTCTTGTAGCAATTTTTGATTTTCGTTCAATCGCAATTACATAAGCAACTGCGATTTTAAATTTGAAGATTTTTTACCGAGTCACGATAAGGGATCAATTTTGATTACGAAGATAGCACTGATTAGGAATTAATCTAAGTCAATCATTCCTGAAGATTTAAGTTGTGAAATAAAATTGCCCCATGTTGGCGCATCGAGAACAATATCATATGGAATTACTCGTCTCTTTCTCTCTCTCTCCCTCTCTCTCTCTCTCTCTCTCTCTCTCTCTCTCTCTATATATATATATATATATATATATATATATATATATATATATATATATATATATATATATATATATATATATATATTATGACAATTTTGACTAGATTTAGACACTTCAAATAAAGCTTGATGTTCCTTGGTACTCTAAATATTTCGATCCTTAAGATTTTTGGAAGGTTTTTTGATAGGAAATTAAATTATCTCCCTTCCTTATATCCGGACTTAATTTAAATTGTATTTTTAGAATAGAGTAGGGATTTTTTATTAGCCTAACATCAGTCGAGGTTGCACAACTTCTGAATACGGCACTTAAATTGTAATAGTTCATAGCAATTAAACTCATTTATACATCAAAATACATAATATTATTTACACTATATACAACACATATTTGTATTTCACGAAGACTCATTGCTGAGATTAATTGGAGAAGCGAATTAAAAGTGCAAATTATTACCCTCAAATGATGGTTGCCCGCTTGACAAAGCGAATTGCAAATAGCACTTAAAGCTCGTGTCTAAAGAACGAAGTCCTTGGAATGGCGCAAACGCCCTCTGCGGGCAGTGTTGTTTGCTGCAGGCACTTTTAGTACTGATGGGGTGGGGCAGGGGGAGCCTGGTCAGGTTGCATATCGCCAATCCAGGAATCGGGTGAGGGGGGAAAGTCGGGGTAGCCAGGATTACTGCCGTTGGAGCTTAGGTCGCTGGCTGGCCCCCCTCCAAGAGAGGGGGCGAGGATCCCGCCTGCACTGCCTGCCGGGAAAACAACCAATGACGAGGCGTGAGCTGATTAGAGAAAAAGAAAAGAAGAAATTGGCACACTAAGAAAACGAAAAGTGGCTTCTTTTGGCCAGGAATGGGCCAGAACTCCGATTCAGGCACCAACCAGTCGGGTAGCAGGAAATCCGGCCATTTTGAGAACAGACCTCGGAATTAAGCTGAGAACTAATTTCTGGTATCATTTCAGGAAACATCCAAGTGAGTATTTACCATTTTTTTCAGATTCCAGAGACTCGGACATATCTTCGATAAATGTATTGTGACTTATAGAGTTGTAACTAATCATTGTGGTACCATTCAATGATATCCAGAATCAGTTTCCACTTTAATATCCAGGGCGATTTCCTAAATGGCCGAGTTTTCTGCCTAGTTGGAGCTATAATCGAAGCTGTTATGCATCCCTATTTTGGGATAGAAACAAATCTTTCAAAATATTCACCTTTTTCATCGTTCCTCTCACTACAAATATACCATGTAATTCTAAATACAGTAAAAAAAAAGGTCTCACTAATCACCTGATTATCAATTTATGTTCAATAAAACCACGAAAGAACATTAATAAGATCCAATATCTTGGCCATTTCTCATTTAGAAAATAAAAAGAATAAACCCGTACAGAGAAAGTGAAGTTCGTATGGTACGAAAAATGTTCACCTAAAGCAGAGGTCGCCAAAAGATTGCATCGGGACCAAATCAACAATATATATATATATATATTATATATATATATATATATATATATATATATATATATATATATATATATATATATATATACAGTACCGTCAATAAACAGCAGAACGTATGTATTTTCTATGAAAACATCTTCCTTAACTTTTGACAGAGAAAATTTGTGTACAATAACCTGCAGGTATAAAATAGGTATGGGTAAGGGTTTTTCAAATTTAGATTAACAAAACGATAGTTATCAGCAGAGTATCAATTTAATAGAAAGATAAAGTATGTAAAATGATTTGAACGCCTGTGTTTCTTGGAGACGAACCCGGCCTATACTTCAATCTCGGGTAAGTTCGGACATTCTCTTGCCAGCTGTCGTCCAAATAACATGCCTGTCACTCTTTCAATTAAAACCATTGTGAAGACTATAGAGCGCTCCAAAATGTTATTCCGTATTATTTTGTCAACTTATGACAAAACATGTTCATGTAAGGCTGGAAAATCAACCGTTAAGCCAAAGAAGACTTATACTCGTATATAGAGGAAGGACCATTTCAAGACGGCTGCCGCGTTTTTTCTAGAGATTATTGCGATTCTAGATATCACTGTCTGCAGACAGAATGTGTCATGTCGGCTGGAGAAAGACACTCTTCACGCTCGACAACCCTCAGTCAAGCCATTGATTTGATCAGTCCGAAGAACGAGAAGAGTTGTCTAGTATTCGACACTGAGCACTTTACATGGACATGGGAAGGGATTTCGTTAGAAGGCGCTGAGCAACCTGTGCACTTACGGGTTACAGTGAAAACACAAATGTAGGTACAAGGAATTGTTGCGACTGCTTTGCCAATTCCAACCTCTAATTTTCATGCAAGATAACACCCTAAGTTACACGGTCTAGTCGGTAAAAGCCTTCCTGGATGAAGAGAGCAATACTAATATCAACTGGTCTGCTTTGATTCCGGCCCCGAATCGAATTGAAAATATTTGGAAGACATCTAAAAAGAGAAGCACGATTACTGAGCAAGAGTGTTAACAGTTTTTCATTACCTTGGCAGATGTCAAATCAAATCATCATATTTATGCTTCCACACTAAATATTAATTATCTTATAACGTACAAATGTTTTCAACGATAATTTAATCTTTATATTCTAATATAAATTCGCTTACGTTGTCGTTAGAATCATTTTGGACACTTAAATTTTTATATTGCTTAAGTGCTGCTAACTTTCGTTTTATTTATGAAAATGTTCATAACCTTTAACTATACATACCTGTTTGGTTATCATACACTAATTTTCAAAACCATAGATTTTCTCTCACAAAAATTATGAAAGATGATGCAATCGAAATACAGGCATTATTATTTTGAGGGATGATACTTTATATATACATGATGGGTCTTCAAAGAGTTCGTAGAAAATGGATTTCATTTTATGTGGATTTTATTTTTCAACTTAATTTCTAATGAGGTAAAAATACTTTTGTAAGCTATGATACCATCCACTTAAACTATTCTTATAAAAGTGAGGACTCTTGGAATTAAACCAAGTTTAAACACACCTCTTTTAGCATCACCAACATATAGAAATGAGTGCCCTTTATTCTTTTTAAGGTTTGTAAAAAAAAGTTGGATTGTGCTATGGGCAGGAGTGTATGTGAGATTAACTGGCAACTAAATTCTTGCAAAGAAAATTTTCTTCTATTACTGATGTTGACGGTCTGTCACTGCAAATGTCATTTTCAATCTCCTGTCTTCCATCCATAAAGTGATTTATTCATTTATAAACAGTAGGCTTTTGGGGGGTGCGGGGGAGCTGTCGCCATAAACTTATATTAATGCAGCATTAATCTTACTCTTTCGACAACAAGCTTGACCAGAAATTCGATGTTTGATCTTGATTCAACTTTGATAAGAGTTCTGGTGTCACTGCAGGATCCAAATTTAAAGTGCTGCCATGTCATTCAAAATGAAGCAGAGTAATTTATGTGTCAGTGAATAATAGTAAATAAGCAAAAATTTAAATCAGGGTAATTAGAAGTTCCAGAGGGTATCCCATTTTCTTGTTATATCGTTTTACGCACCTTTTAAGGAGTCCTCGTATATATAAGATTATTTAGCTATAACAGGTAGCAAGGTCAAACCGAGAAGCAGAAGAGTATAGAACAGAGCCAGCCAAAAGGGTTAAAACGATTAAGGGATAAAGCGATAGTCTAAAGAGGGAGATTAGGAGAGACACGAGAAGTAAGCAGATACGTAAGGGAGAAGGGCAAGGAGAGAAGAAGAGAAATAAAATAATGTCAATACAAAATCAATGCAATAATTAAAGTGACAAATCGAGTACCAATAAAAAGGAAAATTGCAAAAAAATTAGTAACATATGTCGAAACTAATTTCTTTAAGAATGAGTTTTTCCATAACAGCATAAATTTAAAAAAAAGCCAGGGGAAATGTTTAAAGTTATTAAATTTGCTTATACATGAACATTCAACAAGGTTTCTTTTAATTGAGTCACTTGATCGAAAAATAAATTTTGCTGAATTCCAATTAATTAAGTGGTTATTTTCGGACATATGCACAAAAAACGCACTATTATTTATAGCTTTCCTAACATTGTATCTATGCTGATTAATACGGACAGATAATTGATTTCCTGTCTGTCCAAAATATTTACTTGTTCAAACAGAACATTCAACCGAATAGACTCCCAATATTATTACAATTATTGTGAACTAGAATGTTTTTTTATAGTTGACTCCTATTTGAAAAAAAGTGAAATGTTAAAGTTTTTTAAAAGACGGGGAAGGTCAATGAAACAAACAAAGAAGGGTAAAACCAAAATGTTTTTAACATTAAAAGGGATAGCAGGAGCTGTATTATAGAACGTCTTTTTTCGGAGGAAAGAGAGTTTAGAAGAAAGAAATAAGGATAATATAATTTATGGCCAATTTCAAAGATATTGCAGAATTCAGAATCCATATATTCAGGATTAACAACTCGTAAAGCCCGTAAAAACATAGACAAAAACCCGGAACGTTTGACATTTGGGACTACGCGAAGAGTAAAAATGAATATAAGAGTTTGAATTAGTAGGTTTGCGATAGATGGAGTATTTAAAATCAGTCTGTGTTATATGAATAAGAAGATCGAGAAAGGGAAGGGTTCTATTATTTTCAACCTCATGGGTAAATTTAATGGAAGGGACGAGTGAATTAAGTTTGGTAAGAAAGCTGTTAAAATCTTTAGAATTAGGCCACAGGCAAATTTACCCGTCTCTCTCCTACTTCCTCATTGGTGATTTCTTGTCTTAGAGGCGGTCTTTTATCTTTTACTAGCTTATATATACCCTTATTATATTATTTTCTCTTGTAGTTATCCTTGAGAATGAACTGACTAAAGTTCGAAAGTACTTGGAAGCACATTATCATTTTCTTGCGGGACATTGCATTTATATATATATATATATATATATAGTGAAAACGATCGGCCTGACTTTTACCATATTCGTATTGGTCGTGCTTAATTGGCACTGAAATTTAAAACTAGAAAACAAAGAAAATTTGATAGAAATAGGAGAATAAAGAAAAAGAAAATTAAAATGAGCGAAAGAAGCTTCATCCTCAATTTGTCGATTTGTGCAAAACCACATAACTTCACAAGATAATGGGCGCGAATTAAGTTATCAGGGTTCAACAACACAAAATTGGCAATGTATAAAGTCATCTCATAATTAATGTGGCAAGTTTTTTCGTGTTTTTTATGTCTAAAAGAGAGAGTGGAAGAAAATCCAATTTTAACTGTGGAAAAATTAGGTAAAAAAACTATATTCAACTCGTTCAATTGTGTATTGTCACTTAAATGTGATACGAAATGATTCACAATTGTGGCAATGAATTCCTTGAGACCTGTAAAGGGTACACTTGCAACAAAGAATCACCATTTGTTCCCTCTCTTTTTCCTCGACTAAAAAAGTGAACCATTTTTCAATAGAATTGTTAGAGAGAACGAAAAGTGGGTGACGTTCAATAATTTTAAACGTTCTAGACAATAAATTAGTCCCTGTGGAAACCTAACAAAGATGAGGACTAGTCGAAAAGACTGGTGAAAAATATATCAGTAAATTAATAAATAATTACTTGAGGTAGAAATTGGTTGAAATTATATTACTTAGTAAATTAATAGATAATTATTTAATATAAATAACTTTAAAGAGTTGTTTGATTTTTATCTTAAGAAAATTGATAAAGATAAAAAAATGACGCGTTACTTTAGAGATGACTTCATATGAGACACAAAAGTGGAACAGTGATTTTAGGGATAGTAATTGGGAGCCGAGAGTGGGGTGGGTTGTGACCTAAATTTGGTTAAAGCACTAAAAAACTTTGAAGATGAACAAACCTAGGGCTGCTTGATACGCAGGTAGAGCATCAGAATAGGGAGGAAAAGGTGCTACCATAGGATGAGGAGGTCCCGATGGTGTGCTTGGAGAGTGTCCGCCTCCGGCGCCAGCACTGAGGTAAGGTGGAGTGCCAGCCCCTGCCATTGTAGAGAAAATATATGTTCAATATTCAATTTAACACAACAGTGTTTCACTACCTATATCTTTTTTAAAAAAGAATATGCATATTTTATTTTAGAATATATTTTTAGACGTGTATATATATATATATATATATATATATATATATATATATATATATATATATATATATATATATATATATATATATATATATATTAGGGCTATAGATAGCCTTAAAAAGATATTTTCAAAGCGTGGTTTGGAAAGTATATCGGAGAGATTGTGGTAGATTTTGAAGTTTATGGAGATACAAGTTTACAAGTTGTAACAGCATGATTAAACATTTTGAAACTCTAAATTGGGCATAGGTTTCCAGTTATTTTTGACGCAATCCCTTTGTTGCTGTTTATAGGCGGGTATTGGTGTCTTAGTACAGTGTCTGGGATCTGTATCTTGGTGTCTGATCTATTGACTCAGATGACCTTTCATAGGCCGCGATGGCGATGTTCATCAGTGTAATTATCTTCACTACTGAGGTATACTATTGCTAAGTATTACTGACCCCATTAAAAGCATAATATCAGCCGGTTAATTTTTCTCCCTGAAATTTAAAGAAAGATCTACACTCTTCTCTTGGTATCATGAGGTTGTAATTGGTTGAAAAATACATCCGATTATATTTTTTAACCGCAGTGAAGAAGGTTTATTTTCCCATCTCAATCATTGAATGGTGAGATAAACAAACTAGAGGCTAGACGTCTCCAGCCACGCCCCCTTCGATTTTTTTTTTGTCTAGGCGCGTCTGTGACTGCTCACATATAGACGCGTGATGCGAGCATGCGCGACTGTGCGTATACGAATATGTGTGCGAGTCTGTATATTTGTTAATTTAATCAAATATCATCAATGATTTATCATTTATAAATCTCAAAATAAAGACTTCGTGTGCAGAAGTTGTTTTTATGTAATGCACACCATTGCAAGCTCTGATTTAGTTTTATCAATGACTTCACCTTCTACCCTACGTCAAGGTAAAAGAGGAAAAACTTTCGATTTTTTTCTATGTTCAGTATTATTAAAGCCAATATTTCTTTAATCTTGACTATTAGTTGTGTGGGTGCAATACAAATTTACAACAATCGAAATAAAAATTCAGAATTTTCCCCAAATTTAGTCGGGCAGAAATATTTAACCCAAGATTATAATTCGAATGAATGCTATGAATTGGTAAATTCCTCAACATTTGAAATTGTACCTATCCAGCTTCGTTGAAGTTTGCATCGGTTTTTCAACTGTGTTGCATTTGTACTCGAGGCCAGCTTTAAGTCTCTTGGGGAAGCTGTGATCACATCAGTTTTTCATTCGAATATTTGAGGGAATTTGCCTTTTGTTTCGAAATTGTCTCTTGTATTGATTATTCCATTAATAAATTTTGATTTTGGATAAATTTAAAGTATAAATCGATAAAAGGAACCACCAGTAGGCAAATATAAGACAAAGAGGAGTGGAAGAAGATATGAAACTATAACTAATTATCACCCTCACCACTCATCCTTAAAAGAATGAAGTCTGCGCACATCAATCCCAAAGCACCCTTCTCATTCAATGTTCATAAAAGATTTATTTAATTTAAAGCGTAAAGACACGTGGGAATAACCCAGAGGAAATTTGAAAAGTACCGCAATTGCAAGCCAAATAAACCCTAAATTTGGGGGCGATCAGTCTCATTACAATAAATTATACCCCTCCCCCCTCCCCAACTAAACCAAAGGCTTGAAAATGACAACTTGTTGGCGTACCGTGCAGAAACGGAATATGTGGAGGGCCGGGGGGGTGTCCGGGGACGAGATGTGGACTCATGGTAGTTTGCCCTGGTTCCAAGTCATTCATCTGAGGACCGGGAGTGCGGTATCCTTCGGGCATGTCCAGAATCATGTCGTCATCTGAAACAAAATGGTGGATGAGCCTCACTTCCTGGTAAATCCTAGTATCCACTATAAATATTCGCGAATAGTAACTACGAGTAGGATTTTTGTTAAGTAATTCAATTACTGCACTCTACCACTCTAAGGAAATTCTCATAAAGATAAGAATGACAATCGCTAGCAAGCCGGGAACGGTCGTCGTGGGTAGGTGGGGGATGTTGGAAGAATCGTTCCGCGTCTGGGGAGTGTTGATATGCTAAACTCGTTGTCAGGCTGCGACACGGAGGGGTGATGTGTTAGCTAAGAGAAAAGGGATCGAAAAGGCAAGGTTGTTGTATTTGGCTATGAGTGTGAAGACTTACGTGTCCAGAGCTGCCTGCGCGTGCATGCTTCAGACTCGGACGGAGCACCGATTTATTGGCGGCAGCTCCCTGCGGGTAGCGAAATTAGTCGTGTCCGATCTCACCGTGAAACAAACCGAGTACCCAGGTGAGGAAATCCAATACTTTATCTACTCGGGTAGTGAGAGCTTCGGATATTTTCTCGTTAACTACCTTCCTTAAGATTACCCTTAATAGAACCCATGAATTGAGCCATGGGTCGAAACAAATTGGCCAAACCACAACAGAGGGAAGGTGATCTGAAGACCGTGAACTTGACTTTCATTTTTGAATCACTGATTTCCGAGAGCGACTCTTTTTAGGCTTTGCCTCGTAGAAATTAAAAACAGGGAAATATCCTGCCCGTGACCATTTGTGTGTCTGTCTGTCTCCCTCCGGAAGGGAAAATCAGTGCAGGGACGACTTGGAGGTGTGCCGGAAGAGAAGGGAGGGGCGTTGCACTGAAGCGTAACATAGAAAAAACTATCTGTCCATGCGGACAGGTGATGCTTGACCCCATCTCGACCCGTCGTTTTTGTCTGTCCACCGCCTTCTTCCTGTCCATTCATCAGTTGATGTCAAATCGCAGACGTCCGCCTACGTCCTTCGATCGCATCTAATCCCCATTAAACCCCTGACAACAACCACCGCACGAGTAGGAGAAAGTTAATGGGTGTCATTAGTTTCGGGGCCCCCTCCATCCTCTCCCTCATGTCTCCCCCCCCCCACCCCACTAATCAATGAGAGAGATCAGAGCGGGTCAGAGGCGACGCGTTTAGCATTTACTCTGATTATTCGGAGCGAGTCGGTAGGGCTGTCGCGACGCCGTTCCGTATGGGAGGACCCATCTGTTCATTTCTCCGTTTCCAATTCCCCTTTTCCCTTTAGACCTTTAAGGCTCCTAGATACCGCTGAATAAGGACACAAGAAACTCCTAAAAGAGCCCACCTCTGCCTTCCCACTCAAGGTCTCCTCTTTTAAGACGGGGTTAAGTAATCCGCACTCATAAATCACTTAGAAATCCTCGTTCTGAGTGGATTATCTTGGATTAGCGCCGATTAATCCGTTACAAATCTCGACCCTTGGCCACGCGGGAGGCAGGAAGTGACTCCAATTATGCAGACGAGCGCCGCTGAACGACACACCTTGAACCTGGTGTGGCGTCACGAGGCTTGGAATCACCCAATCTCGAAATGGATCGCTTCGACTCACCCGCGGACGGTCATCGCAAACGATCCCCGAATCGACGACAGCAAGCGGACAATAAAAGGAAATGAGCTCTGCTGACTTGACCATTTCTATTCCCGATAATTAAAAACAAATCATTTCCTGATTGGCGCTGGAGGTGGCGTAGATAAAAAGAAACGGTTGACTCTAACGTATACTAAAATTGTCTTATTTTTTTACTTCAATTAATTTTGCAACCTGAAGGCAAACTTAAGTTCATAATGCTGCCAGCCTCCTCACTGGAATAATCAGTAGGAAAAAGACAGACTAAGCAAGAAATCAAAACTGGGGAAAATCAACAAAGGAAGATCACGCTAGAAGGAAAGGAAAATATGATCGGGTATATGGAAGTTATAAGGAAGGAAGATAACGGATAGGAATAGTGGACAAGTACCAAGAAGCACTGACTCTAAAACGATGGCACCAGGAGAGGTACAGAGCTCGTCTTCATACATGTTCTACTTCGAAAAGATATTGTCGGACACGAACCTGAACTAGGAACATATCTGCTATTTTATCGCTTATGGACTTAATACCTACTTCGATACACCAATGTGTTAAATAGTTACCAGAACGTGTTACAGTTAGTTCTATTACTTCTATTGGATTATGAACGCGTAGCATAACGTCTTGCATATACAATCAGTGACTCCTACAGTGGCTTTATCTGAGCCGGGACAAACGGCCGTGGCTTGGCGACAAAACAACGTCGACGATTGAAATCCGAGTAACAGAAGGCGAAGGGGGAGCGTCCATCGCCGATCACGCGACGACGACGACCAATTAGCCAAAGTAAAGACTCGGATATGAACATCGGCCAGGCACGTTCATTGAACCTGACCCGAAACGCCATTGATTTCTTTTCCATTGTTTAAGGGAGGGGGAAGGAGCATTTTTCCAAGACCCTTTTTTTAAATGGAGGAGGGAAGTACTTACCCAAATGACATTTCTATCTCAACACCCAAAGTTACTCTACACTTATTAATGAAAAGAAAATGGGTAGAAGAGACCCCCTCCCTCCCTCTCATGAATTTGTACATATTTAGCACCTATTGACGAGTATAGTACATGAGGGAAAAGAGAAAAATGACAACGCCGAATAAAAAGGAGAGTAAAAATAAAATTGAAAGGACGGTAATTAATCAGCTAAACTCATGGAGAAATTAATTTTTACTACATAAAAGAACGGGTGAAACCAACGATAGAATTAACACCAAAAAGTGAAGGAGAAAGTGAATGGCAGATGGAAATAAAAAAATATTAGATAAACACAGAAGCAATGGAAAAAGTTATTGCAGAGGGCAAGAGTAAACCTCGTCAGTCATGAGTAGCAGGAGGCGAAAAGGCAAATTCTGAGTCTCAAGGAACAAGTTTTCACCCCAAAATGGTCGAACTCAAAAGTACGAACTTGAAACCCCAAGAACCACTTCATTTGAACTTGAAACGACAAGAAACACTTCATTTGAACTTGAAACGCCAAAAACCACTTCATTTGAACTTGAAACCCCCAAAACCACTTCATTTGAACCTGAAACCCCAAGAACCACTTCATTTGAACCTGAAACCCCAAGAACCACTTCACTTGAACTTGAAACCCCAAGAACTACTTTATTTGAACTTGAAACCGAAAGAACCACTTCATTTTAACTTGAAATCCAAAGAACAACTTAATTTGAACTTGAAACCCCAAGAACCACTTCATTTGAACTTGAAACCCGAAGAACCACTTCACTTGAACTTGAAACCGCAAGAACCACTTCACTTGAACTTGAAAACCCAAGAACCACTTCATTTGAACTTGAAACCCCAAGAACCACTTCATTTGAACTTGAAACCTCTTAAAATTCCCCGTCAACTTCAAGCCCCCCAACGAAGAAGCTGGAAATCAAAGGCTCAATTGAGTATCACAACGAATGAATAAAACACATCGCTTCAATACATACATAAATAATATTAATAATAATGATAGTAGTAATAATAATGATAATAGTAATAATAATACTAATATTATAATGATATTGATTATAATAAAGATAATATGATAATGATATTAATAGTGGAAATAATAGTAATAATTATAATAATAATGATAGTAATAATAATAAGAAGAATAGAAGTAATAATAATAATGATAGTATGATAATGATAATAATAACGCGTGACGAGCTCTCGCTAGCCTAGTGGATAAGGCGTCAGATTTCTAACGTCGAGGAAGGGATTCGATCCCAGTTACCCTGGGCATCAAACTTTCAGCTGCGTCATGAGCTGGCAGTCCATTGGGCGGACACACTGATGCACACCGCTACCATTCTCTTCACACTTTGGCGGCGCAACATATCCAATCTCTCCTCTGTTCCGGAACCTTATGGATCGGCGCACTCATATCTACATAGATCGACGTGGCGTTCTCCTGCCCCCTACTGGGGCGTACATATCCCACATTCCCGAGCTTGCCGCTTTTCTCCCAGCCAGGAGAGAACAACTACTACACAACTGCAAGTTATCACCAACACACCACCTACACAACAGAGTCCCGCAGGGATCTGTACTTTGCCTCCACCCTTTCTTCCACACATATCTTCCTCATCACACTCTAATGGTATGCAAATGGCATTGCATTGCCTTTCTTGAACAACATTCAAGTAGCTCTCACTCTATAAAACACTCTAAAAATTCTCTAAAACCCTCTAGAACTCACTCTAAAACACTACAAAAACAATCTATAAAACACTGTAAAAACTCTAAAAGACTATCTACACTAAGATGATGTCTTTTTTACAACCTCATATCCCTGTGTCATAATTTGGTGAACTTTAATTGAAGATTATATAAAATCTTAGTTTCGAGGTGATTTGGTAAAAAAAACCTCACGCACAAAATGATTTAAAAAAAATTATTTGTCAGCTTTTTTGTCCAGTTTTTGAAGTTACTGGCAGCATATAGAAGATTGAACACATGCTTATGAGTCATATATATATAACATTATATGGGGTCATCAAACACACAAGGATGTAAATTAGTTACAATAATGTCATTGGACAGGATGAATCTCAGTGATAGGTTGTCCTTGTTGCGGCAGGACCCGTGCAAGTCTTGCATAACTTTGACCGCATGCTCGCAGCACTGGTTGCTTCGGTCAATATTGATTGGAGATTCCTCTGTTTTCCAGTGGGTTTTAGAGCATTTAAAACCTGTTGGGTATTCATTAAGAACTGCAGATAGTTCCTAAAAATTTTCAGCGCGGAACAAGTGGGTGCTGAACCAATGGTCAGCCCATGAGTAAGAAATGAATAAACAGATTTTACGCAGCCTGCTCCGGGTGTCAGGCATCAAAAGGAACGCAAGAATGGCTAGAATGGCACGAGAGTTCCAAAGTGCATTGCTGATGTTTGGGATCTTTTTAAACTTTACAAAGGGGACCTCATTCATCTCAGTGAAGTGACGGAAGACACGCGTGAGGTGATAAAGAAACTTCATGTCGTCTCTTCAGCCGCCTGTTTCCTTAATCTCAGTTTTACCGTTGCTGAAAGCTGCTTTCAATTTATCATAATTGCTCATCAAATCCTGCACAAAGAAGTACTCTATGTTTGATGATTTAGTCGACCTATGGAGCTCATCGTCCATGACAACGCGAAAAATCTGATCCAGGACATGGTGCTGGCAACTGATGAACTTGGGTTCAGGGTGACCTTTATCTTCAAACATTTGCTGCAGTCGAACAACAACGACTGTCTTTTTGCCGGTATTCACGCTTGTTGTGTCGGCGACAAGCATAACAATTGATCCCCACAGGTTGAACTCCTCTAACACACCCCGGAGCCCTTTTGCAATTGCTACAGCTTTCCAATCCTTCAATTTGAGCGCAGCCAACTTTATTTCTTTCGCTTCATTCTTGAGGACCACGACCTGATATTTAAAGTCCTCAATGCGTTTGCCGTCAAAGTGTAAGCTCCACTTTTCCAGATGAAGCGTGCTCACCAAGTGCTTCTTCACCTGAGCAGCTCTTGTGTAGATAGCCTTGTGGATTGCTGACTGACATGGGGTTGGGATTTCAATGCCCTCACCAGAAAGCTGGCGGCATACTTTTGCTGCTCTGTGGGACGACAGCTTTAAGCTTGTAGCAAGGAGCCTTGCTAAGCCTGTTGGGTTATGCTTCCTTTTCCTCGTTGATGCTGCATTCTCATCCTCCCAAGAACTGTCTTCGCTGTTATTGGATGAGTCCGTGCTAGTTTCGGAACAATCAGGTGGGGCTGAGCTGGAAAGTGGGAACACAGTCGCTTCCATTGCCTTCTTTCGCTTGGATGGGTGGATGATCTTGGCACTAGCAGGTTTACCAGTGGAATAACCATCCTGGCCTTTGGTCAAAATTTTCTGTTCATAGAGGTTCTCATCTTTTTTGCACAACCAGTGGAATAACCATCCTGGCCTTTGGTCAAAATTTGCTGTTCATAGAGGTTCTCATCTTTTTTGCACAACCAGTTGCCTTTCACCTTAGTCCCATCAAACAGTTCATTCAAAGAATTAAATTTTTGTTTCTTTCTGTAGTACTCATAGTCTTTCAGAAGGTTTTCTAGTTTTGCACAAATGGCTTGATCAGATACATGCGGGAAGCTCAATGTTTTGCTCCATAGGGTTTTTAGCTCCACAACAATTAGGCCGATCCTCTCCCTCCGTTTTTTGGCGGTGGATTCAAGAAATTCGAAGCGTCCAACGACGTGGGTTCTCAAAAGCATGCGACTCCGTTCACTTAAGGGTGCTTCATAAACGCTGGAGAATACACAACAATTATAATAGGGCAATAATAATATCAACGCCATTAAAACTGAACCAGTAACTACCCGCTTTAAACATCTCGCTTATATACCGCACGCGAAATGGCTGAGGAAAATTCTGGAACTCTACAGAAATCGCCCAAGCGATGACGTGATGATTTTTTGAAAAATTCTATACAATTCTATGGTACATAAATTATTGCACAAGTCTGTTTGATGACTTATATATTCAATATAAATATTTTGAACACATATAAAATGCTAAAATGGCCTATATTACATTTCAAATTGGTTTGTGCCTGACCCTTTTCAATATTTCAATGGAATAAAAGTAATTTTTGTCATTAATAGGCAAAAGTTCATTCATTCGTGCTACAGGAAATAATTTTTGATAAAAAAGTCAAAAAGTCATTACTCTAATGTACACACATATCAAGGCATACAATCTCTGGGCCTAAACCACCTTTCAGTACTATTCCTGCAGGCATCGACTCAGAAGAAGAAAGATTTCGCCCACTCCACAAACCGGTCACTTTGGCAATGTTCTGGTGTGGTAGCACCCAAAATTAAACACAAAAATACCACACCGGCCTGCCTGATAACATATATCTACTCCCACTTCCACCAGGAACCAGACATGGCTCAACACCTATTCCCAACAAACCCTATACAATTTGCACAGCTGTGACAACCCTCCAAATATTCGGAGTATTGGATCTATGGGAAACCCCCATTTGTCGGCGGAGTTCATCGAGTCTGCTTGCCTATGGAAGGGGCCTTAACCGGAGGCTAGATAAGCAAACTTGGATATGTGAGTCCAGTATGGGCCCCTGAGTAGGTACGCCAATGTGAGTCAAGTCTCTTCCCCACAATTGCATTTGATCCGCAATTTTGAGTGTCTCTCTTCATGGTCTAAACTTGTGCGAGGGGACGTACATTAAAGCAGGCGGGTTCGCAGCATAACCGTGGTTTGCTACTGTCATCTTTGTCATCCTTCTTTATCCTTCCTGTTGTTCTTTTCTCTTCCTCCATTTCCTCCCCATCTAGGCTTTTTTCACAAAGTAACTTGCTTGGTTACGCCAAGTTTCCTTTTCTCAATGAGAGGAAAATTGGCATTAACGACCCCCCAAAAGGCAACCAGCCAAAAAAACGAAAAAAACAACAACACCCAAACGGGGGAAAGAAATCCAAATTAATCTCACAGATTCCGATACACTAGTCGGGGAGCGTGAATATTTCAGTTTACGAGCCGTTTTCTGAAGAGTAAACATGAAACTACTGTGCTGAAGATCCAAAAAGGGAAATCAAACTTTATTCCAAGCACTTTCGTCTATTAGAAAAGTCCAACAAATTTGAGCGATGGGTGTGACCCATCATGCCAGAGAACTATGGGGTGACCCACTAGGCAAAGAGTACTTAGTAGAGATGGAACCTCGCAAAAAGGGTGAATAAGGGAAGATAAGATGGAGAGAAAGAGAGGATAAATGAAGTAGAGTAAGGGAGAACGAATGTTAATGAAACCCACATCCGAGCGAAGATGATGGTGAATGGGAGAAGATTAGAAACTCCTCGTCAATTCTTGTTAGTTTCCACAACCACGAAGTGAAAACCAACGAGGGATGAACCCAAAAGGAATGAAGATGTGCGAAGTGAAAATATATATGTTTACAATCTCCTATGCGAGCCCTTCACTTGTTTAATTTTACTTCCCACTTCCTTTGTTCGTAAGACCGGGTGTATTTTTGAGAAGCTGTTTTAAAGTCTCGCATGAGGACGAATTTAGGTGTTGTTGGCCATCCTTGTTGCCAACGATCTCTCTCTACTATTAATGATTTTTCTTTCCCTATTTTCTTCCGCTGTCTGTTCTTTCCCCAGTCTTTCCTTATGGAGTACCTTTAGATCATTCGAACAGTTAAATAACAAAAAGGGCTTTTGGTTTTCGTCCCCAAATTGAAGTATAATTATTGCGAAAATATTTACCATATTTATATTAAAGCCGAAGAGTTATGCGTCGAGCGGTGGGGGCTCCTGAAAGCCATACCCCTCCCTCCATCTCGCTGGTATTGATCATTTACAGCTCCCTCAGCCCAAACCCATCCCCTTTCTACCTCCCCCTCTCCACATTTTATCTCTTTTCGAGCCAATCATACGCGAGTATAAGGTGAAGCTCCGCCCTTAAATTAGTTCAGCCAATCACAGAACTGAAATAGGATCATCTTTATGGGATTAACCAATAGGACAAGTGGAGTTGGTTTTGTATTTTTAAATATCCAATCAGAATTTACTATACATTTTCCTTTCTTTTTATATGCTTTAATGATAAATAGACGTTACTATCACACACGTGAGTAAAATTTCAGGTTCACACACGAAAAAAAAGAATACACAAACGTACAGGCATCCCCACATGCAAAAATTCTCGTTAGCTTATCTGATGGTGAGTTTCCACATGTAAATAAATGAACAAGAGTACATGCAATATTCGAAGTTACATATTGTGTCGAAACGCAGTAAAATAGGAACAAGGGAAAATCGAAGTAAAAAGGGAGGAATAGGCCTCGGAGAAATACAGATTGGTAGACCTCGGATGCGTGACGCTTCGGTTACGTTGGTCCCATATCTCTCTCGATGTGGCTGGAAGGCCTACATACAGAAATAAGAGGGTTGTGAGAGAAAAGGCAAGGAACTAAAAAAGACATACAGTCATGCCGATAGATCAACAAGCAGATGTTGATAAAGTTGTCTAAAAGGTAAAATAAATAGACAAAAAAGTGGAGAGAAAAAAAGATAGGAAAGAACTTTCACGCGACTATTAACGCGTACACTCAGCCATTTTTCTCGCCCCTCTTCAACTATATTACCACAAGTGGGATTTGACTTTGACCATTCGAGTGTTAGCTAACCCATCTGGGTGTCTTTTTTTCCTAAAGTGTGGCCCAAATGCGATTTTAACTTAAAAATTTAATAACTCTTTATTTATTTATTAAATTAAATTGTTTTAAATTTTCCTATGGAAGCACGACTTTTGTAAATGCTTGAAATTGTACTTCTGGATGTAAAGCTCGTTTGGTGTCGAAGAAGCGTCTGTCCTCCTTGCTCTCAAGTTCTCAATGCTCCCCTCCCTCCATCTTCTTCTCCCGCCGCTCCTATTCATTCTATTCAAACCTCTGAATGGTGTAAAGTTATTACTTAAGATTCCTACTCCAACGGAGCTACATATCAATTTAAAAAATGGTAAAATCAAGGTGGGTATTACATTAACAAAGATTTATTTATTGGGAAAAAGGAAAAACATAAATAATGGCAACATTAAATTAATATGTGGTATGAACCACTCAAGCTTCAAAGAAAATCAGTAAAGCGTTTCTTATGGGAATGTACAAGATTCGTGCACGTTTCTGAATGGATTTTATGCCACTCTTTTTCAGCAAACTTTTCCAATTCAACAATCTTGCGAGAGCCTCTCTTGTGCACACGCTTCTTCAGCAACTTCCACAGATGTTCTGTGGTTTTCAAATCTGTGCTTTGAAAAAGGTCACTTGAATAGAGTATTGCGGGGTTGTGCTAGGTATTTCTGAGTAGATTTATTGGTTTGTCTGGAATCGTTTTCTTGTTTAGAGGTGAAATGCCTTCCAAGTCCCAGTTTCCTGTCGATTGCTTCAAGTTTTTAACAAGTAGGAGTATGTTATGATAGTTTTCAGAATTCATGCTCGCATCTATCACTTTTAATGGGACAGTGCTAGTAGCAGAGACACATCTTCCATAAAATATTCGAACCTCACCCATGTTTGACAATAGAGACGGTGTTTTTTTATGGGGATTTCACCTAATCTCTACTAAATATACCGTTTTTTGTATCTACCGAAGAGTTCAATTTTTTCCTAATCTGACCATAGTATATTATCCAATTTAACTTGTCTATATCACAGATGCTCTTCACTGAACAACAAACGGGCCTTTTTACGAGGTCTCTTCAACAGAGGCTTACTTTTTAGGAGAAGTCTATGAAATCTTTCTAGTTGTAGATAACGGTGTACGGTTGAAGCGCTGCCTCGTCCTGTAAGACTCTTTTAACCCATTTAATAAATTCAGTTTCTTTGATTGACATTCATGCGGATGATTTACTGTAATGCCATTAAATTTATACCTCATAAAAATGTTCCTTACTGAAGAAATTGGACAATTCCCAATGGAGGAAATTTCGTATATCCATAACCGGCAATGCTCAGCAGTTTTTTTCTGAATGCTCAGCAGTTTTTTCGCCATTGAGCTCTCGGAAATGTTTTGTCGACAAAAGCGTGACAACATTTGATAAATCTTGCATGTAAATTAGCAGCTAACTATTCTTTTCGCACATTTTAGTTTCCTCTAGAATAGTTTCAATTACGTTTTGAAAACTTCCAGTGCCGGCTTATATGAAAACATGCCTATGTAATTATTAAAATATGTTGCCTATACTTATACAAGCATATATATATATATATATATATATATATATATATATATATATATATATATATATATAAACTTTTGATTTTTAACGGAATTCAATAAAATCTAAGTATAGATACCTGCATATTTTTTTAGGAATACAAATATACTTACTTTTTAATTTCGCATAGTTAATATAAGCTTTTACGTGATTTCGACCATATTTTATCATGAACTTGAGATTGCACAAAAAACTGTCGGCTCGATGACTGTCGTAGACATATGAGCAAAAAAGATACGAAATGTATGTAATGTTAGCTTATGAAATCTTGCCAATTGCCGGTTGTAATAAGAAAACAAGGAAATCATGTTATATGAGTAATCACACTGTTTTACCCTGTAATTGTACAGTTTGTCCGTGCTTCATTATATATATTTATATATATATATATATATATATATATATATAATATATATATATATATATATATATATATATATACCCAAGATTTCGTCAATACATTTAATTGTAAACAGCATAGAGAAACATTCCGTATGTTTATGTCTCAAAATTTTATTGAATTTCGTTAAAAATCAGACAAGTTTTAATACTATTAAAGACGTTAGTGGTATAGTGGTAAAAGGCACCTCATTTAACAGCCGTCAACTCAACGCACTATTTCCTTATATCTCCTTTTATGAAAGATGGACGATTTTTTTTTAATTGGGGTGAGAGGGGTGCTACTCCTAGCAGCACAACATCTTTAAAATGAAGGAATTCACCGGCAAAACTACAACCATTTAACTTAGTACTCTATGACGATGACAAAAAGTTATGGCAGAAAATGCCAAAGAAAATAGAGAAGAAGAAGTCATATCTTCTGAATAGAACTGGGAGGGAAGCGAAAGCACAATTCGAGAGCAGCTTAAGGAAAATTGAAAGAGAGGAGAACGCGCGCCACAGGCGGCAAAGAAGATAGATCTAAGTTAAACAAAATCTGAAAAATACAAAAAGAAGCATTAAGAACAAAGGAAAGAAAAATAAACAAAATTAATGTAGACAAAGTATATAAGCTAATTAAAGTTAAGAAAAGGATATAATGAAGACGTGACTAAAAGAAAATGAGATACCAAGCATAAAAAACCTAAGAACAAACTCACCAATATAAGTAAAAGAACAAAAAACAGAACAAGCAAAATAATCACACTAGACAACCAATCAGCTGCTAAAAGTTCACCTCTCACTCACACTCCAATACATTATCAAACTTTATAACATTCACCTATCTATTCATACTTCTTCTAACTTTACTTAAATGAACTGAAATTGGTAGTTGTCTCTCATTTATATATTTTCCTGCTCTCACCACTAATCAATATGGTAAAGGAGGCAAGGAGATCCGATATTTGACGTCAAACTAGAAAATGAAACAACGAAATAGAGGACATAATTTATGGAAATAAGTTAATACCCGATGAGAACAGACTGTGCCTCTATCATATTTGGAGAGGCAAAAAATCCACCCGGTCAAAAGTGTCACAGGTTTTATAAAGGGGCATTAAACATTGTTTTGATAAGGCTAATCGATATCACATTAGGATAAACCGCGATTTGACAACTCAACGATGGCAGAAAAAGCGAAGAAATAACTAGAGAAAATTGTATTAGAGGCAAGGAACCAACCAGAATTCGTCGCTCAGCGCACTATTATCTGCCAAAGATTAGACAACATCTTTAGCGATAAGAAGACATAAAATATCAAATCGATAAGAAACGAACGATAGCAAATGCAGTGAAGATCGAAATATTTGTGAAAGAACAAAGCTTTGTCAAAATAATTTTGCATCTAGTGAAAGTGGTTGTGGCGGAAAAACAAAGTTAGAAGATTATCTGGCTCTTAGTATGTGCTAGAAGTGGTACTCAGTCTAGAGCAGATCTGGGCAACCTTTGGCACGCGTGCCAAAAGTGGCACACCAACGACTTCTACCGCCACGCAAAGCCAAATGCTTAACTTAAGAAAACTAAATAAATGTATCTCCAATTTATTTTATATAACCACCGCATTGTGTACAACCTGTTGTAAATTATGTTATCAGTGAGGCAGCAGCAGAAGTCTCATTGATGGTAAATAAATGAAAAGGTCCACAATTTTTCTTTCTTTAGTTTGGATTTGTTGTTTTCTTCTTGAAATTATAAAGATTCAATTCTGTTTAATATAATATGATAATATGTATATTTTTAGGTAAAATGACTATCTTTTCCTTGTAATTTTTATGCATCATAACGGGTTGGGAATGAATAAAAAGAACATCTTTAATTTTATATCCTTTCGTTGTGTTTTATTCAAGTATTGGCATGTGAGAAAATTTTGTAACAAAGATTCGGCCAATTTTTGCACACCCACTTAAAAAGGTTGCCCACCCCTGGTCTAGAGTCACAAAAATAACCGACTACCCCTAAGCATAAAAATTATGCTCAGAATAAACAACGGTTGATCATTCTTGGAATGAATGTCGCAGCACATTTAAAAATGCAACTGCGAAGATAGGCATTAGAAATAAGATGCCATATGAGGAAAGAAGCATTAAAGGAAAATAAGACAAAACTAAAAAGAAGGAAAAAACGCAAATAAGCAAATACTCCAAGAACCAGCGGTTATCAGTTATGGTTAGAAAAGAGGAGAGTAAGTCACGTCCTTCATCTTCTACACTCATTTTGCCAACTTCTCAAAACCCTGGAAAGTTCGAGGATCTGCTGAACCTCCTACTAGAGAAGAACCATTTCCCCCCAAAAAGTTATGGTTTAAGCTCAATCCATCGTCCAAAGATCTACTCCAATTCAAAGAGGAAGAAGAGAAAGAAACCGGAGAAGACTTGAAAGAAGATGAACAACCAGAGAGACCAAATCCCACCCACAAAAGACAAAATTAATGTCCAGCTTCCGCAACAGAGCAGATAAAGAGAAGAAGAAAAGGAAAAGAACTCCAACTGCTGCAAGAAAAGAAAGAGACCAGGGAACTAGTTGGAGATTCAAGAAATGTCGCCCAGGAAGCGGCTTCCATCTCTCAAGAAGACGCCTTCCATCCGATCATCACGAACACGGCACCACTCGAAGAAGATTTTAGATACGATGGCCCTAAAATTGGAGCCAATACAACAAGGAAAAAAAAGGGACCAGCATACACTTAACATAGAGTAAAGGTAGAACAAAATAAGTGTTAATAATATAAAGGTAATAATAAATTAGAACAATTGCCTAATAAAAATTAGTTGAAGTAATAGTGGAAAGCGACAAATTATAGAAATATAAAGTGCTAATTAAGTTAATCCCTAATAAAAATAGAGGTAGATCTTTTGAAGTATTATCCGAACATATGGTCGGTTATGGCCGTAGTATACGCGTATTAGAGTCATTGTTTCTGACAAATGTCCACCATTTAAAGGTGGAATTTTCTTCCGTGGCCATGGAAGTCCACGCAATGTGTTATCAATTTGATAGTCTTATGGAAGTGACATTAAATTAAAACGAAACACGAATATTGTACTATGAACTTATTGTCAACATACTGAAAGCCTACTATTTATATCTCTCGAGATAACAGCGTGAAGCACACCCATAGGTGCAAAGGTGGCCACGAATGTGTTTTACAGCCTCGAAAACCTTACCTAGTTGCAATGGCGGCCAGTAATAATTTAAAGCAATGGCGGACGCTACAACTAAAACGTGTACCCTCATAACCATCTTTTACTATATAATTATATAACAAGACCCTATCTCGTCCTCAATTTTTGTTTTGGGTATTGTAGTATAATAGGAATATTAGAGTAACGACACAAAAAAGGTTTAACATTATCTATAAAGATCAAGTGAGAAGAATAGTGCATGTTAAAATTTTAGAAATATAAGGTACTTATAAAGCTAATAATAATACATAAAATATTCAAATTAGGTGCATAACAACAGTATATTCGTGAAAATTAATATTATATTTATCTTTAAGTAAATGTTAATGAAAATAGTTGCAATAATGCAGGTGAAACTGACATAATGAAAGTAGAAGTTAAGAATTGTTATAGTAAAATATACAAAGTTAAAAATGAACAAGGAACGATAAATATATAAAATAATATAACATATGATGGACAAAAATTTAAAAATTCAATTAAGATTGCCAAGTAATTTAGACCATTTAAATCTCCAGTCTCCTGGAATCTTTATTTGCCCTTTCCTTTTATAAAGTTGTCACTTCCCTATTTCTCGCTTCAGAAAATGCCTTCACTTTTGAACTTTGTAATCTTGTAACGTTTTGAGTTCTTAATAAACAATCAGTCATTCTTGTTAATGCTCTTACGCTGTAAACAACTCTGAAGAGATTTTGAACACATTCACATACACATATCAACGAACTAGTATAAATGCTCTTTTTCTTCTTCTTCCTCCTATAAACCTAATCCCCTCCCCCTCAATGTCAGGTCCTTCTCTTTACCAGTGTTTTAACTTGTCGTAGTTTAAGGTTAGGCAAAGCGAATTTCATTTTTGAGATTATTTCATCTGAGGAGTTATTTTTAGCTTAGGAGAAACGTTAGACGCACAGGTGGGGACACCCTCGCCCGCAGGCCCTATTTTCATCGCTACCTGCGTGATATATTTGTATGCACAAATTTTCAATACTGAAATTTAAATAATAATTGTATATCTAATTTCCGTGGTGGCACTCAATAAAAATGTTGCGTATTAATTTATTTAGATAATAATGCATGAGTCTATCGCGCCATGTAATAAATTTAAACAACATTTACAAAGATACAAGTCAAATTTTATTTATCGCCCGCCCATTTCTTTCATAAGAATTTTCGCCCAAGGCTCAAAAATGTTTCCCCACCCTTGCATTGGAGGATGAAAATACAGTTACTCCCGCTATTATGGCCCCACGCGGATATTCTTTCTATTCTTTCATCCATGTTGCTGAACATACGAGACGGGATAGGGGTGGGGGTGAGGCTAATTACTGACCCATACCTCCTTTCCTCTACATCCTGCCGTCGTATTTTTCTACTACGAGTAAGGATTAATTAGTTTCTAAACTTCACTCGAACTCTCGGAACAAGGTGTTTTATTAGTAGCCATTGATAAAAAGAGTAATCATTTTTAATGATTCCCGGAAATTTATTTTATAAGAGAAAATATTAAATAAAATTAGGTAGAAAAAGAATTATAATCACTCGGTCAATCTGAACTCATGAATACATGTGTATGGGTTAAATTCTAGCCTTGTGGAAAGGACGCTTTAAATGTTAAGGTGTACCTTATTGTGTGTATGGTTATGTAGGCCAAATTAAGTCAAATTTTAAGCGTCTTCCATATTTTAACGACCCGTGATTTGAAAGTAAATTTCAACTATCAAAATAATCATTTTTCGGTTCATATTCCAGATTTACTGAATGTTTTAATAGTTTCTGTAATTCCTTTATCCTAGTAATTATTAAATTTAGTTAGAATTTCCCAAATAAGCCTTCCTTTTTTAATATAATTTCACTATTATAAATCTCTTATTTTAATTCGCGAGATAAAGAAAAGAATGAATATGCCGAATAATGTCTTGAGTAGCGGGAATATCTGTAAATTGCCAACATAGATCGTAATATGTTTAGATAAGATCCTTTGATCCTTCTTCTCTCCATAAATACCTCTGTTTTTTTCGATGTAACCTTAGTTTAATCATCCAAAGAGGATATATAAGAGATCTCATACGTACGAAACTCCTTCATTATTTTGCTATAAAGCCAATAATTATTTTTTCTCTTTTTTACGCTTTTTAGATACAGGAGTATATTCGTTTAAACAATTTCCAAACAAACTTAGTGGTTTCGATAGAGGCATGAGAGATAAAGAAAGGGTTTGGGAGAGAAGAGTTGTTTATCATTTTAACAAGGCGAAAGTAACAGGTTATCTCTTTTAGAAAGTGTTGAAAAGTAAATCGTTATAAAAGTGTTTGAGTTAGGAAAAATGTGTACAAGGAATATAGCTCAGTTAGTCAAAAGGATAAACTACTTAGAACAAAAGAGAAAGAGGAATGCGAACAGATTTCGTGAACTCGAACCCGCTCTATTACGAAACTAAGTCCATTGGCGTGGCAGAGCGAAAGACAAACAAATATTTGTTATTAGTACACGTCATTTGTATATTTTTCATTTCTTCCAAATTACTAACCTTCAACTCCTGTGTAAAAACCACCATGTTTTTAGAGTAATTTCGTTAATCTATTTATTATCTTTTAAATTTAATAAACATGGACATCTTAACACCTCTCAGCGTCTTCTCTATCTCTGACAGGCTCAATACCGTATTCACATCCCCTGCTGGTCCGGAACTCAATGAGTGTAGTAATGAAGAATCGTGGCATTTTATTTTTTGTAAAAGACTCCAACAACTTCCCTTATGTCTTCTCAAAGTTCAATTGATAGAGGAATTAATTTTTTAAGGTGGAAAGCCAATTGCAGAAGTTGTTGGCAACCCCTTTTATGATAGGATGAAAGTGAAATTTGAACTGTTGCAATTTGGATGGATTACATGAATTTGGAACAATACGGTATTATGGATACAACCCAGTGGGTTCAGTTTTCTAGAGATGCTGTGGGATGTGTACAGAATCCGGTGGATTAACTAGTAAGACACTTGCTAGGCTATGATTGATTTTGTCATCGGTAAAATTATTTTATATTTTACATTGTAATGTTCTGATATATTGTGGATTT
The DNA here is from genome assembly GCA_963969495.1 of Ceratothoa steindachneri. Taxonomy (NCBI): domain Eukaryota; kingdom Metazoa; phylum Arthropoda; class Malacostraca; order Isopoda; family Cymothoidae; genus Ceratothoa; species Ceratothoa steindachneri. Next base: position 140,584,252 of record OZ018326.1, on the reverse strand, counting down.
AATTTGCACCCACTAAATTTCTTCCTTTTGTAACTATGCTAATATTTATTCTTAATCATTTTGCATTCAAATGATATATATTTATTTAGATAAAATTCCTATTGACCCTCTTACGCTGCCTGTCTTAAATAACTTTACCGAATAATTGCACTGATCAGACTGAACTGCGTAGTTCAAAATAGAGCAAAGCCAAGATAAGTAATTTAAAATATACTAACGTTAATAAAAACAGAGGCATCTTGGTAAGAAGGATTTGTTCGCAGGCTTACAAATATAGTGAAGAATTAAGAGAATGTGAAAATTTCGGGAAGGTACCTAGCTGGTATATCTCAAATACCAGGTTACGTGTGGTATTAGAGGCAGTAGCATGGATATCTAAATAGGAAAATAACGTAATGCTCTAAATGAACTTTTTAATAACCAATAAAATGGCGCACGCCACATTTGTTCGACTTCTAGGCTGAATAAGAAGCTAAATAAAAGAAAGCCACCAGCGAAGGCTGAGGGGTCAAATTCACTCACGCGAGTCGAGGTCCAGCTCGGAGTCCGTCTTGTCGTCATCTCTCCGCTTCTCACGTGACCCCGCTTTCATTGACCGGAAATACTGACCCCAGCGCGTCCGCCCAGCATCCTTCTTCAGTCTCTTCTCCTTGGCACGTCTTTATCGTTAGTGGCACCAAGAAGAGAGCAGTACCCGACGTATTCCACAATTGGGTACATCCGTGTAACGATCAATACAAGGGACCATATAAAGAGCAGTTGGTTGGTTGATCGGTGATGGGAATAAACATAAAAAGTATAGAGTTAATTATGTTATCAGAGATATAAAGGCATATTCCAAAAGTCCCAGAGCTATTGATTTACAAAGGAGGGCCCACTTAAAAACCGTAAAATACAAGCAACAAAGCTCCTCACGTTCGACACCCAGTTCTCATTAGACAGGAAATTTGGTCTTTCTTGGCTCACGTGTTTGGTCTCCTTGTGGATTGTAAATACAAGAAAATAAAATAAATGAATTGATGTAGGGTAGAATAAAATTATAAAGTGTTCTTTTGTGTTGTCTTAGAATATAATATATATATGTATATATATAAAGAGAGAGGTGGAATAAGAATAAACAAATGTTAGAAACAAGAAAAAGAAAACTTGAAAACAAATATACAACGCTGAAAAAGATTGTTTGCACAGCATTGTTAGTAACACTATTAATTGCGTTTCGAATATAACCAATATTGTAATGGGACGATAGTCTCTTAATGTGCATAGTCAAGACCGCGTTACTTTGTTCTGAAATCTTCATTTTCTGTTTTAATATGCTGATGATCGAATATTCATACGTAGGTTTCTTTGATTAAACAAAAGATTGAAGGGAAAGTATTACTTCTACATATTATTTCTAGTACAGGATTTGATGGAGTAGTTTATATATACAAACCATTCTGTAATTTGTATGTATTTTCTAATAAATATGGATTCTGAGATGCCTCATTAATGCCTTTAAATATGAAGTTTACTCAAAATGGCATCCTCACCTGTCTCAAATACTTTCAGTATCAGTATTTACCATTCTTTGTTCTATCTAATGGGGTTAAGTTAATACATTTTGTGGATGCAGTAGGAATGTAGTTATGAAATATGCTGTCTAAATATAGTTCAGTTTTCTCTTTCTTTCATATCCAGTTGCAGTGCCTAAATTTTCCACCATTGTTGGCTCCATCTACCTTGCTATGCTTGGCCAAAAGGATTTCTGTTTTGTTATGACGTTTGTCATTTTATCCGAAAATTTATAATCTAAACTACCTAAAATGAGAGATCAAACTAAAGTGATAAAAATGTTGGAGCTTTAACTGTCTCTAGATTGTTACTTGAGATCACTCATTGCCCTAACTCTGCCAATACTAGGTATGATATACTTCATCTTCCCAAAAGTCTCGAGTGAGATGTATAGTACCAATATCAGGCTATCCGTCCGTGGTACTATATAAAACTTTCATATTCGTTAAGTATTGTGGTTTTTATTGCAACGCAAGATAAGGAGATTGACGATTACTAAAGGGCCATGACGTCAAACAGGAGATATGTATATAGAATTGCTAGCAATAAGAAGTAAATCTGCAATTTGAACATTCGAGGAATGATAGATCGAGAATGATAAAGAGCCAACTCCTTCTGCCATAAATGTTTCAAAAAGTGCGCGCGGTCACTCTTTACTAAACCCGCAAAAGTGCACGGAAATCGGTAAAGTAGATTTCCTTGGCGCAGGCATGGTAAAAGAATATTAGATAATATCTGAAATGTACAAGAATTACCACAATATGCCTTGCCAATCTGTTTTCTGCTCTTTATCTATGTATCAATGTAGTCATGTCTTCCTCTTCTCTGTTCTTGTAATCATCAAGTACTGCTATTTCATTGGGTTAAATTAATAGATTCTGTTCTTCTAGGAAATGGCTTGACGTCGGTTCAAATGGCCAGGCTTTAGTGACATTTTTCAACCAGAAAAGTTTTCCCAACTTTTATCTATTAACGAAAATATGTAAGTACTCTGGTGTTGTTCTCTTGTGAGAAGGCCCTTTTCAACTAGATATTGCTTTTACAAAGAATTTGTGGTACTAGGAAAGGTTATTCATGGCATGGCTATATTGTATAAAAGATGCTGGCAAAGAATCTTGGTATAACTGTGGCAATAGACTGCAATCACTAATATCTAAAAATCTGCCATGAAAAAGTGCGTATGTATATAAAGAAGTAAATATTTATTAGAATGAACGATTTTAGACCCAAGATATAATATAATTCATGATAATGGAATCTTCATATTTAATGAGATAAAGATAAAAATTGGAATTTTTTTGTGTAACAGGGATTCATCACCCACCAGTTTAAAAATCTCAGATGTATAAAATGTCTGCGATTTAATACCTCCCTTCTTTTAAAACTTTGAGAACGATATAAAATTTAGCCGGATAAAAACATACTTAGAGCTAAATGAGTTAGAATCTTCAGTTCCTTCTCAAACATATAGTATATATCAGTTTTAGGAGTTGTAATATCATGCTTGAAATAAATTTTCATTAGGAACTCAAAGTTTGTATTATATTTAAGAAAAATTGATAAGCTAGAGTCAATTATGAAATCATCATGTCTAAATTGGCATAGGCTGGCTTTCCCCAGCTTCTCCACAACATAGATAATATCCATCATATTTGAAAGCTCGTTTTCGATGCATCTAAAGATTGTAATATCCACAAATGTTATAGATATAAGACTAAGTTTCTGCTTATCTGGGTTGAATATTATTTTTATATGTAAACTTTACTATACAATTGGATAAATAATTGATTTTTAAGCTGGTCAGGAAAACAGGGAAAATCCTCGTGACATATTCTATGAAATGGAATCCTTTGCTTCACATCAGAATCATTGGCTAAATCTCTTACCATATCTCAACTTCGTGATGAAAATGACAGAAAGCATAATACAGAAAAGAAGAATGAAAACCAAAAAATAATAAAGAAGAAAAAGCAGCTTAAGCCATTTAAGCCATGCAGAGAAATTACTCATTCGTTTATTGTATTTGTGGGTAGAAATCATTTGTAGTCAAATGGGCCATTTGTATAAAAAAATGTCATTTCCTATTTGTATTGTTGTATGTTTGTATGTTCTAAACAGCTCTCAAATAATGATATTTGACAAAACATTAACAAAATCCATTTTATTACCTAACTCTGCCCCATAGAATTTAATAATACTCATTCTCACGCTTCCTTTCCAAAATGAATTCATCATTCAACATCGCTATGAATTTAATATTTACCACTCACTAACTCATATTTATATTTTAAACATAAAAAAGAAGTAAAAAAAGTAGAATTAAATGGTTTGTCTAATTAGCATTACCTGTTTTGGAACCAAACTTGCACCACACGCATGTCAAGACCAAGCGTCTGTGCGAGCTGTTCCCTAACGTGTCTGGCTGGCTTGGAACTCTCTTTGTAAGCTTGTTTCAAGCGCTCGAGTTGTCGCGCCGAGATGGTTGTACGAGGGCGCTTGTTTGTCGCGTCTCCTTCTGCAACAACGGATGGCAAAGGCCAGTGACCAAAGTGCCATAACAACCAATACGCTTAATAGGCACCCCAAGGTTCCTACTAGATCCCTACTTAGGGCAGTACTCTACGACAGCAGTAATACGAGCATGCATCATAGTTATATAAAAAAAATGAGGTACAGTAACGTACGTTTAAATGTAGGAAGGAAACCGCTGTATTTTAAATTAATTCATTGCGAAAACAGGTTTCGACGGAGATATCCGTCATCTTCAGTCACTGGCAAAAAAATGAGAGCAGAAAGATGTTTAACCTAAGAAAACATTAATTTACAAGGCATAATTTATTCAGAGGGTTGGTGCGGGGACACAATTTTGATCTGAGGTCGGGTGAGAGTTCTGCTTATCAAGAGAGTAGTGTTGAACTGACTGTCGAAACCAGTGGAAAATTTCCTTTATGAGAGCTGATTAAATTATTTTGGCATTTTCAAAATCTCTTGCATGGTATTCACTTGACATATGTAAAAATAAGCTAGGAAAAAGGTTTTCCCACAGTATATCGCTTTTGTGTGTTCCTTCAGGCTAGTAGGAAAAGCTACTGCTTTCGTTAAATTATATTCTATCGAAACTTTTACATAGTATTTAAAATTCGTCTTGTTCTTCATCGTATATCTTTTTTTGACAGATACAACTTATGGTATTTTCGTACTGAAAGGCGACATTAATGTTGTAGGTATGTGTTGATTCTTAAAACTGATTAATTAAGGCGAACATGGAAAGGTCTTATAATTATTAAGCGCCTTTTCTGAGAATTAAATGGTGGATAAAATTTAATTTGGCTTATTTTTCTAAGAACCATAGGGGATACTGTAGTTCAATAAATATTCAGGTGATTATATTAACTTCTTCCTGCAGGAAACAAGGACCACATATGAGATAAGTTTTAGGAAAAGGAAAGATACTATAAACCCTCTTTACAGATTCGTTATTGCAAGAAAAATAATGAATATAGGAATTCGAGTTGGTTGGTTGCAACAAAACAATATTCTATATTGCTTATTTTCGATATTTTGACATCAAGAAAAGCAATGAGTTGTTTATTTCCTATTCAACTTTAAATTTAATGGTAGAGTGGATGTTGTCAAAAAATCTTAGTAGATATGTTATCATTACTAGGTCAGGTGACACTTAAATATATCATCGACTTAGAGGAACCATGTTAAATTATAGCTTATAAATTTGTGTTCTTAGGTTGAGCATCTTTCTATAATTATTAGTTTGTCAGCCACTGAATATGATGGATATCATCGTAGAAACATGGTTACGTAATATATTAAGCCAAAATGCTGAGATTTCGTTCATATATATATATATATATATATATATATATATATATATATATATATATATATATATCGTGATGCATAATTTGAATGTGTAGAATTCTTAGCTCATTTGTCACTTGTGTACCGATGATTTAATAATAATGGCCCTTTCACAAAATACTTTAGCATACTATTTTAAATTAACAAATTATTTTTAATTAGAATTAAGACACAACGGAAACATTATTAAGAATAGCGCTAAAATTTCTATTTAGATATTATAAGTAGAAAAAAATGAAGACAAATTACTTAGAAAAATACCAAAATACTACAAATGAAATAGAAGAGTACTTCATTTCATTGCTTGTAATTATTGTGCTTGCTATTCTATGATATGACAGTACTCACTAATAATAAAACCTAAAGTGCAATTACATACTTTGCATTCTTGCTAATACACATGAATGCATATATGACAAATATTTCTGGATTAATTTACAAAGGTGCCATAAAACTAAGTTTTTTTTGTAAGACCCAGAAGGCAAGTCTTAGGGGCTATCCTTTAATCAACCATGACGCTCCCAGATATGTACAGTTTGGGTGATTGTAAGAGTTTTCAGCAAAGTAAATTTGAGCTCGTGTGTGATTCATAATGCGTGTAGTTTTATAATCTTGCAACAAGGAGAAAACACGAACAAAAATACATGGGGCTGTGAGAGCCACTTATGTCAACTTATACATTAGAAAATCAATCTCGCAAAGATCTTTTCATCATTCACTAAAATAGAATAGGCAAGCGAAAGAATAAACTTAGAATAAACAAAGCAAAATATAAAGAACTCTGCAAAACTTAAACAAACAAAAATAAAATGTTGCAGAATTTAGGATTTGAGCGAGCAGACAGGATCAGAGAAAAGCTTCAATTATTTAGACTTGGTTCTCCATGACGCGTTGTTCGTTCCGTAAGTGAACTGCGGTGGGCAGGAAACGTAGACTTTTAACGCATAAATTTGAAAACTACGCTAAATATTTTAAACACAAATTAAGAGTTAGCTAGTATTTTCTTATCTTTTTTTTTTAATTTGAATAGTTGAGGTGTAAAAATCGAAATTACTCCGTGAATGAGCTTTGTTGCGTGTAAAAATTATTGGTAGGAAGACGGCAACAACTTGGAAGGGACAGCATTACGGGAAAAGTACAGACAAGTAAATTATCTTAGAATTAGATTAACTAAAAAACTGTTCCCCAAAGAGTGCTTATATAATTTTTAATTTAATACAATGTGTTAATTATATTAATAGTCAATTTAATGATCACATTGTTAAAAGTCAAACAAGAATAGATTATAATATTAAGGTGTCATTTCTGTTTTCGATTAATCGCGTAATAATTTTCTAATCGTTTCCTACCGACCTTATCGAATTTAGGCTGGAAAAGAACTAAAGGCATAACAATGCCCCCGAAAGAACCACGAAAACGGAAATTGAACGGACTGAGTGCCTTTCCCCGTCTTGCCGTCCCGCCCTCGGCCTTGAACCTCCTCCCACCAGCTACGACCACTTGCTTGCCTCCACCAGCAAAGCAGCAGCAAGTGAGCCTCTACGGAACCTACCTGTTCTGAAACCAGACCTGGACCACTCGCATGTCGAGGCCCGTGTCCGCCGCCAGCTGTTCCCTCACGTGACGGGGGGGCTTGGAGCACTTGGAGTAAGCAGACTTGAGTTTTTCCAGCTGGCGCGCGGAGATGGTTGTTCGTGGCCGCTTGCTGCTGTCGTCCTCTGCAAGGCGCAGCTGCAGTTCAGCTTTTTGTGGGTCAGCTTTTAAAACCACAAAGAGTACTCGGCTCCTCCCTTGAGGGGGGCACAGCTGCCCCTTTTGAGAGGGCCGTCGAGTGGCGGGAGAATGGAAGTAAGGCCAAAGAAATGGGTTCCACAAGAATGAAAAAACGGGAAAGGGGTAGCTTTGGGGTTTCCTTGCTGGACAAAAAATTACTACTTTTTAAAAGGTGGCTATTTATAATCTCAAATCTCACCTTTTCCTTTAAACAAACAATTCTTTTCGACTAAGAATTTCTTTGTCCAACAAGACATCGACAAACATTCCGAGATAAATACAGAGTATGAAGAGAAATTGTAATACGTAGCATAGAAAATAAGGAGACATCTTTCTTTTTAAATCACATGCTTTTTTATTTAGTAAATTATTGAAAATAAGAATGTATAATATGTACAAAACATTCATCCGTACTTAGTTGTTCAAAATAAAAATAACATGGATAATGCAAAATTAAACTTAAAACACTCATTTTTAATTAATACACAAACAAACCGTAATTCTATTTATTCTATGAAAAAAAAACACGCTCAAGACTGGATTAAAAATAAATTCTATTGAGCTCTGGCTAAAAAATATGACTATAAAATCTTTGGCAAAAGCTGACATCAATTCAGAATATCTCGAACAACCTGAAGATTCCAACATTTTTTTTCTCATATTTATGATTTTAAAACTAAATAGAAAGTTTCAATAAATTTCGCAAAAGATAAATGCGCAACGATTCAAGTATACTAGTCAAAATCTTTGCTTTACTGTATTTAAATTAATAGAAGTCAAGAAGATTTCTGCGATTGAGAGAGCTTGACAAGATGTACGTTAGGGCATTCGAATTTTAATATATAATATAAAATGAATAGTTTGTTCTATTCGTAAGTGTTTTAAAACTTTTACATTTGTTTTTGTTTACGAAAATGTTTCTGGCAATTTTGTCTACTCTTACCTCTTTGTTTGGCCTGTTCGTAGTCCACTTTGCAAACCAATTTGTTGTCTTCCATCAGGTAAAACTCATCGCCGGTATTCAACTGCCTCTGGCAAATGATGCAGACGAAGCAATGCAAATGATAAACGTTTTCCTGCGCCCTTCGAACCACCTGGGTGGGAGGAATGCCTTGGTTGCATCCGGCGCACTTCGTCCCAAATCTCCTGAAGGCAACGAGGTAGTTTGGAAGACAAAGTTTGAAAAAAATTCACTCAAAACTTAAGAATTTGGAAGAGATTTGGTTCATGCAATTATGTCCTCAAAATATAAACATAAAATTAGGATTAAAATACATATATGTAAATCAATACATTCATTAATAAATAATTCGCCATGGGAAAAATTTGAAATTACAACTAATATTCAAGGAAAGAAAACAGTCCAAAAGATTTTTTAGAAGTACACATATAATTATTATATTTGAATATAATATATTTGAAAACTAATAATTTTTTTTAAACCAATTAGACAAAAAAAGCTAGCGAAGTAAATTTTAGAAATAATAGAAAAGAAAAAATAGAAATTATATTATCTCACATAAAGTGTCCAAGGCAACAGAGTGAAAATAATCTGAGTTCCTATTTATGAACATATGTAAAACCATTAAATATTAATCTTAAAATCATTTGTAAAACAGTTTGGATTTTAGTTTAAGCAATATACTGCAATAGATTATGAAAAAAGTTCATCCTTGGCAAACCTAGCACATAGCTTTGAGAAGAAGCTTACGAATTGTTTAAATTAGGTAAAATGAAATAATGTGTTAGGCTTTATCCCTTACGCACAGGTTTCTAGCTTGCTCTGGTAGCGTGTTTCTTATATGTTGCAAGCGGTCAATTTGAAATAAGTGACTCGGTCTCAAAAACAAAGTTTTCATTAGTCTTAGTGAGCAATTTACAGATCTTTTTAAATCTATTTGCATGCCTGCACTTTTAATTGCCAGTCTTTTTACATTGTAATAAATTTTTGTTATCTAAGAAAAATTAGCAGCTAATGTAAAATCAAAAACTAATTTATTAAAGATGACCGTCCTTCTATAGAAATCCAAAAGCCTTGAATTCAGTCAATAATGACGAGTTGTCTATAAAGGATTAAACGTTTCTTTGGCTAAAAGAGTTGGGAATTTATATACTATGTCTCTTTTACCCTTCCAAACGTCCTTACATAAATTTGTAGGTTATGACAAAACACCATTATTAAATGCCTAATGAGTTGATGAAATTAAAATGAGCCATATTATTTCCAAATTTAAACTTTCTATCAACTAATCCTTCAATTAATCCACTTCATTTTTCTTAGTATTTTGTTCATTCTATCTTATGTACGGTTTCTCCGTAGGTCATAGTACGGCACGTTGAAGACAATAACTCATAAAGGGGAAAATGTAAACTATTTTTAAATGTCGCCCTTAATATTGAATACACGAATGCAATATTTCTCAAAAATATAGGTCTATATTATATTAAACTATTGTGGCGCAATTTAAAGTCAAAGTTTTGAGAGAATAGATTCTTTATTGGCTCTCATTGTCTCGAGAAATTAACGTTTTAGTCATAAGCAATAATCTGGAGTAATTCTGACAGAATGGAATCCATAATTTGCTGGAGGGTTATGAAAATGTGAAAAACAGATTGTCCCATTAAACATCCGATTTGATAACCACCAGGCATCAGACATCGGGGCGTAGCTGGCCTATACCCCGTAATAGAAGATACTGTGTCAGCAATTTCCTATTTTCTCGAGTTACAGTCTTTTTCGGTAACTAGATCTCTTCGGGACTTTGGACCGGCAACGAGACATGTCAACCTTCCATTTAGCTCACACAAGCTAGGTATCTTCGCCACTTTTTCCTTTCCGCAAACTCATTTTTGTCTGCGAAATTTTCAAAATAAAAGTTAGGGCGAAGTCGCCTTCGTTGTTTTTGCCTTTGTTATGTTTGAATGAAATTTAATTGAGACTTTGAAATATTTCAAACCCCGCATCATCTGAGATAGTGGGATCAATTGTGAGAATTTGGATCATTCTCAAAGGACACGAACTTGACAAGCTGATTTAACAACGTCAAGGTTTGTTAAATATTTACCAAATACTTAGCCTTTCTCGTTAGGAATAGTAGCAATTTATTAAAAATAGAAAACTATCAAGGAGTAAGGAAGCAACGTTTCTGTCCAATAAAAGAAGGGGTAAAATGAAAAGAGAACGAAGGGAACAACGAGGAGGAACAAAGGTTAGCTCAAAGTTTTGAAGATGAAATCCTGTTTGAACCAACCTCCACTATACCAAATACTAAGACCTCGATTTTTTTACTTCAAAAAAGAATTAGTCACATCACAAGGACTCAAATATGATATCAAACCGTTTAGGATACACAAAACCTTACATTCATTAACCCTCATTTCCGCAAGGGTGTTGCTGAAATCATTTTTCAATAGAATCACTTTGGAAGAGGAAATTAAACTTAGCACTAGAAGCACGAGCGTTTGATAGAAAAAATAGGCTTTAAAACTTAGAACCCTCGAGTATGGAGAAGAGTGGAAAGCGAGGTAGGATCAAAAACCACAAGCATCGTCAGCAAATTCTCTTAAATCTAAGGCAGAAGTAATCACTTCACTATCTCCACAAAACAATCATTCACAAGAGTAGGTAGAGTGTCATTGTATTAAATTTTAATCCTATTATGGATTCTTAGTTAGAACTCAAAGTTAAGGAACAAAAGAATAACAGAGAATCGGACATCATTGCCAATTTAAGATAAATATTCACCTAAAAAAGTCTTCTTTGCAATAAACATGTTGATTCCTGTAGAAACACTTGTCCGTGAGTTGAGTGCCACAATCCGTACACTTCAGGCAGTGAGAGTGCCACGTTCTCTCGAGGACTTTGAGGATAAACCGATCGAGGATGGGTTCCGTGCATCCGGCGCACTTGGGTATCGTGGCTGATAGAGAAAAATAAAAGCAAATCAGTTTTTGAAGGAATAAATAGAAAAATCTCTAATACTATATAAAAAAATATAACCCTATCCCTGCTATAGCAGCGAGCTATCAGTGTTTGCGAATATGAATTCTGCAAGAAATAAGTCCTTTGACATTAAACGCGATTTTGAGGAGAGTTTCCTGACCATAAGTATGATATTCATAAGCCAATGATGTACCTATCACTCATTTTCCACTCCCTAAATCCATCCCTTTTATCAATTGCTTACTATTCGCTTCTATTTTAGTATAAAAATGTTTGAGATATGATAGGATGATTTGGATGCTTTTTTCGTTCACTACTTGGCAATTATTTTAACACATCGATTTTCCTAAATCACCGAATGATGTCCAATTTGATTCGGCCTTGTGGTCGCTGTTATCCGTCGAAGTGCTGTGTGTTTGGATCTCGTAGCAAACTGGAGGTATTCCTAAAGAATACTTTAAAAAGACAAGTATAAATCGATGGTAAAAACCGTGCCAAAAACATAAAACAGTCCTAGCGTGACTATCCTTCCCTGTCTCATGGTCTCTTTTCACCAATGGCAGTTAGTTTATTGGGAGCGTCTCGTTGATTTATTCCAGAATCAACCATAAAAATTTACATGTGTAATAAACTGCGCCCTTTTATTTTAAAGTTCACCTGATCTAGTGTATTTAAAAATTGAAAGTAAAAAGTGTTAAGTACAAATATATGGTAAATAATATGAGGGGCTTTAGAGAAAATCCATTAAAAACCGGTTGTATTGTTTTGGTATAAGATTTTCTTTCCAAAGGTTTCATACTCAGAGTGCGGAACTAGAATTAATGGGGGATCTAAAAAACTGATCACAACAAAGTCGAGCGTAATTCGGGTCTCATCCAACTACTAGGCATATAGACAATAGCTTAACTTTGCTCACTGGAAAAAGGGGCACCTAGAAATCAGCTTATTGGGGTTATTTAAGCACCTTAGCACTGTAGGCAGTAAGCACTAGATAGCCCCTCTAACACTAAAAGAACGCAAAGGATCATGCAACATCCGTTGCTCTCATTAGCGCGTCAAGAGATAGCAATCTCTTTTACTTTGAGGGCCTTCGTGATCATGTTAAGGCAACTAGAGCATCTGTGCCTTCTCCTTTCCGCAACGCTTCCTCTTATTCCTTGCCGCTCTACTCTATCTTCACTGAAATAAATACCCTCGCTGGTCATACATTCTCACTTTTGGTAATTTAAAAATTATCCTTTCCCCGGCGCAGGAACATGCGATCTAGTACAAAGAAGGCCAGCTTCCTCCAAAAAGCCAGGTAGTTGACAGCTCTGTGTACACGAACCCGTCCCGAGTACAACGAACAAGCTGTACCAAACCTGATCATCCCGATAAATGCAGAGCTAACGGGCGCAAAGATCACCCTGTCTACAACATTCAAAAAGAATGTGCCGAACAGTCTGGGGGACAACGCAGTTGGCGCAATAAAGTGCTCAATTCGAAGACAACAGAAAGTGACCTGAAACCATCGCGAAATTAGGTGATAGGTCCATGGCCACAATTGTGGCACTATGGCACGCAACTTTAAGTTTCCCTGAGTTTTCTCCCATCTTCTTTGTTAATCGGTCTGGAGGGCTTCTCTGATTCTTGCCATGTACTCGGTGTGAGAAAGAGTGAAATACTGGTGTGGTCACCCCGTCCTCACAGAATCTTTGGCGACCTCGTCGGGGCGTTCATTCTTCACAATTCCCACATGTCCAAAAACACACCAAATAATCTTGATATCCACCCGGGTCGAGGCAATCGTGGCATCACGGATACCACGAACCAAGGGAGTGTTAAGATTACAATGATCCGAGAGCACTCAAGACGCTTTGTGGCTCGCTAAAAATCACAATCCGGTCTCCGAACAAGGCAGGACGCGTTATCTTCTGTACCAAGAACGGGGTGGCTATGCGAGTAAAGGCGTGGCGCAAAAGAGTCAAAAGTGGCGTTCTGGACAGAACCAGAGGCACACCCGGCCCAAGAGCTACACCGAGGTCTCGAAAGAGTTTATTAGCCCTAAACCCAAAGGACGTAGTGTATTACTGGCGTCTCTTGGCGGCATAGGAACCGTCAAGATCGGCTTCGACTGCAGTCAGAACCGTTGGAGGCTGTTGGAGGTGCAGGGCTCACGCGTACAAGTGAAAAGTGCACTAGGTACAATGTAGTGTGAGTTGCCTCTCCCCAGCATCAACAGGGAGGCTCTTAAGGGGGGAACGTGCAGAAGGCACCGGTGCATGCATAAAACTGGCATCCATAGTCAAGCTTTGAACGAACATAGGATCGATAAAAAAGTAAGTCAGTAGCCCTATTAGACCTCAGATGCTGAGCATCACAGAACGAAGAATTTCCACGGCGTGAGTACAAGAGACACTAAGGATGCAAATATGAGCCTCCGAGGTGCCGCTTCGGTCGAAAACAAGATCAAGGAAACAGTGCGAATCCATCACTTCCAGGCTAACCCCGTTTAAGAAGAAATCCTGGTCAAGCTGAAGCCATGAATGACGAAAGAAGTGCACCACCTTAGTCTTGGCCAAGGAAAACCGAAGCTTGTGCGCTTTAGCATAGCGAGATATAGGATTCAATGCCTGTTGGAGTCGATGATCCTTAGTTGTTATCTAGGCCGCACCAAAAAAAGTCGAAAGGTCGCCCACGTATAGCGTACCGAGAATATCTTCCGGTAGCAATGAGGTTATACCGTTGATCTTCAAGGCAAAGAGTGCGACACTGATTACAGATTCCTCCAGGACACCTTGTTCCTGCTCCATTAGGCCAGAGAGGGCTCCCCCCACTGTTACGCTAAATAGACGATCTCTCAAAAACTCAGAAGTAAAAATTGGGAGGTGTCCCCTCGCCTCCATCTTGTGGAGAGTTTCCATAATACCGCATCGACATGCAGCATCATAGGCCTTCTCCAGACCGAAAAGCACCCTGGCGTAATGTTGTTAATGAATAAAGGCCTTGCTGATGGCACTTTCCATTCGAGCAGAACATCCGATGTGAAGTGGAACTTGAGGAAGCCGCACTATGCAAAAGAGAGGAAGCCTCTGGTGTCCAGGAAAAAGGCTACTCTAACATTTACCAATTTATCCGTCTTGTCATGTTTTCTCGACCCCTGCAGGCTTAAAATGCAGGACAGCAGGACGTTAGGGTGAATAAACCGATGGGCCTAGTTTTCCCTTGTCCCCTTTAGGGGATTGGCCTTATCTATAGGAGAGGTCGAATTTTGGGCCGCCTGCTTTATCCCTTGCGATATGAAATGAGGGACGGCTGCTAGTAGCGAGATGGAGTCGCCTCAGTGCTCATCCAAAGAAGGGAGGTGAGGGAGAAGCCACCGCACCCGTAGGAAATTAGGCCTAGGAGAGGAGTAAACCTCCCCTCCTCTAGAAGAGGGTTGGAGGGGCACCTAAGAAACCACAGAAGTTGCACATCCTTTTCAGGAGTGTAGCTGCCAGCGAGTGGCTCCAAAGATGAAAAAGGGGAAGCCCTTTTGCTGAAAGCAGATGGTAAACCCCTCGACCGGTCGCCCGGGTGACTCGTTTTCCTCGTCCATTCCGACACTGATGGAGGGCTAGGGGCCGCGCTTGAAGGTGGATCTCCATGCGTTTTTCCACTTTTACCTGTTGTGATTATAGTTAATGAAAAAAAATGGTAAATATTATGACCTTTCTATGACTTAGGAGGTTAAGAGAAAAGTCTCTATAGGAACAGAAAATTCCAGAATGTGATTATTTACAAATAATCGGTCCCGGTCTAGCGTTGATAGGCTTTGCCATCCTGGCCCACCAGTAAGAATAAATGGCCCTGTAGCCCTAACCATAAAGGATGGAGACGGTGTAGCCACCTTATATGTGTACTGGAGGAAGTTGAGAAGAGTTGATGGCCCAAAACACCCCATAAAAAATACTTGCCATAGCCAGCGGGACTTTCGGCCCACGCAGCTCGTAACCTCACGGTATACGATGCCACTCGACTAAGGCTCATAAGAGCAGAAAAGTGAGCCGGGCAGCCAAAACCTGTGTTGATAGGAGAGCAAGTGTGGAAAGGGGTAGGAAGGTATGTACAAAGAGAAGTAGAGATAGGCTGGTCCACTAACGAGTAGGGTGGGTGATCACCTCTTATTATCATACCCTGCATTTTTACCAGACAAGTTCAGTCTAAACTATCGCCAGGAATAGAGGGAACAAAGAAAAGGGTATAATAAAAGAGACTTATCAAGTAAGTGAAGACCCGTATCAATTCCATAAATTAAATGAATTCTAAGAGCAACGCCAAAATGGAAAATTCGAATATTATATTTGGGGGAACGGTCTCGGGCGTGTTCTCCTCTAAGGCATTCCGTTAATCTCCTGCTCTTACGATAACCTGTCTTTTTTAATAAATAAAGGAACGGTTCCTTAACAGATCTAAGAAGCAAAACGTTACAATAGAGGAAGATAGAAAAGCTTGGTAATTTATCAAGCAAATAATATGCACTTTTAAGAAATTGCTTTACATAAATGAGAATCGAGAGAAATAATCGAACTTTTTCGTTATACTTTTAGACTAATTATCTTATCAAAGCCATTAGGAGGAAAGAACCCATTAAAATCGTGTAGTTTGGCTTTAATGAACGAATTTTCATTGTAAGGTTGATATAATGCCTTAACTTCCACCTGCTTTTTTTCAACGCAAAAGAAGATGGAAGGCCATTACACCAAAGAGAAATAAAGGAATAAAAAAAGAGATCAGTTGAGAAGAGAGAATAAAAATATAATTAACTACAACCAAAGACAAATTGAACTGGTTAAGCGAGGCCACTTCTGGAATCGGTATAGAGAACTACTGGTAATAGAAAAATAGTGGTAATAAAAAAGTATTGATAATAGAGAAGTACTGGTAATAAATAAGTATTGATAATAGAGAAGTAATATTGAGTGGGAAGTACTGGTATAGATATTTACTGGTTAAAGGGAATGACTGGTACAGAATTAGTCTACTATATAGAGTACTTTGATGAGGATCGGCGGAATGGAATTAAATTACCTTGGAATGGTATAATCGCTTACCAAAAAATACCCCCCAAGGGGGCCTCAGGTGAAGCATAGCCAAATCCTGCTTCCCCTAGCATCTGAAAGATTGCGTTTCCCACCGACTCCAACGCTTGCAGTTTCGTGACATCCAATCCCAATACCTGCAGGCGAATTGCAGCTATATATCTTGAACACATTTTCACTAGTTTCTTATTATTCCCCCCTTCTGTACATATCTCGGATCTCTTGTAGAAGCCCCCCCTCCCCGTGGTGTTTTTCCAGTTTCTTTACCTTCAGGTCTGGTGAGTTTGATAGTTATAATAAGCCAAGGGGGAGGGTGTGGGGGTCTACAAGAGATACATCGTTGGTTTTCGTTTAAACTATACCTCTTT
This sequence comes from Ceratothoa steindachneri, assembly GCA_963969495.1. Classification (NCBI taxonomy): domain Eukaryota; kingdom Metazoa; phylum Arthropoda; class Malacostraca; order Isopoda; family Cymothoidae; genus Ceratothoa; species Ceratothoa steindachneri. The sequence goes on along the minus strand of OZ018326.1, from coordinate 140,567,678 downwards.
CATCTACCCGAGTGTTCTGGGTCATATGAAGGCGCCGTGGTTGTTCTTGGCGGTATTTAAACGGGCCTTAATTCCCTACGCCACGAAAGAGGTCCATGACCTTGATAATAAAATCACTTTACACGCTATTTCTTACGCTAGGAATTGTGCTAGTGTTGCTAGTTATAATATAAAGGGGTAATCTATGGGGTGTAATGTTTAAACTAAGTGACATACTTTCCCTTATGAGAAACCTAAGGAGAATTCTTATATACCCTGTAAGGGTTTAGGGGCATCGTCGATGTCTTGAGTATTGCGTACCTTACCTGTCTTAATGCCTCTAAGGGGAATTGGTTCTGACAGCTCCCCCCGCCTCCTGAAACCAAAGCGCCCCAAGTTATCTCCTCTTTAGACTATTTGGCTATGTAACGTCCACACGGGTTCACTTCCTCTAGCTTCATCTCTACGAGTTTCTCCTGACCAGGTTTCTGGCGAAGTCCGGGACACAGGGAGTATGTACCCTGTAAAGGGGGTCAGGTGTAGCGTGAACCATTATCCCGCAGCTATATCTTGAGAATTGCGTGCCCTTCCAGCCCCAACTCCCGCATATGGATATTCTATACATACGCACTTCACACTTTCTTTACAAGTCTCTTCTTACAAAAGAACTGCACGGGATGTCATCGTTGGTTCTCGTATCAAATGTAATTGAAAAAAATCCTAGTCTGAATTAAAGAGTAATAACAGAAATAATACTGATAGTAATAATCTAATATGATTTTTCACACCTCCACTTCATTTATTTGTTAAATTTGACCACATCGACCTTTGGAGAAATACCAAATAAAAAATAATATTGACAACAATTATTGCTTGAATAATACATCCATTTGGGTGGTTCCGGAGCACTAATTAAAATAAATTTACCGAGGGAATCGAAGCAGGAATCACGGACACTTTGGTTTATCAGTTTTGAGAAAATCTACGTTTTTCACTGTCAAATTCGCGAGGACATTAACGTAGCAATTGACGTAATAATTAACGTAGCGAGTGACGTAAAAATTAACGTAGCAATTGACATAATAATTAACCTAGCAATTTACGTAAAAAAATTAATGTAGCAATTGACGCAAAAAATAATGTGGCAATTGACGTACTAATTAACGTAGCAGTTGACGCAATAATTAAATTAACAAAATATCGTAGCAATTCACGTAATAATTAACGTAAAAAATAGCGTAGCAATTGACGTAATAATTAACGTAGCAATTAAGGCCAAAATAACGTAGTAATTGAGGAAAAAATAACGTAACAGTTTACGTAAAAATTAACATAGTTTACATCAGAATTAACGTAACAATAAACGTAATACTTAATAACGTAGCAATTGAAGTAAGAATTAACGTATCCATTGATGTAAAATTTTACGTAGCTGTTTACGTAATAATTAACGTAGCAATTGATGGGATAATTATCGTATCAATTGACGTAATAATTAATAACGTAGCAATTGACGTAAGAAATAACGTATCTATTGACGTAATAATTAACGTTTTTCTTGGTTAAAAACGCGACAAACGAAAGAGAAGATATTTTGTAATTTGGCAAAAACTTACATAGGAGGATTGGATGCAAAGGGTTCGGAGATGGAGACTTGGATTCCGTTTTCCAGAACTGATTTAGAATCATTTCTTCGATTCTAAATTGAGGGGCAAATTGGGGGCTGGAGCTGACGCTGGAATTGGGGGAGGGGGAAATTGATGAAGGGGGCGACGGCCCCAATGGTGAGAAACTGGAAGACGGAGTCAGCGGAGGAGCTCCGTATATAATCATTTTGGCTAGTTATTTCAGCGGCTCTTTCACGGTGTAATTGGGGGCGCGAACGATAAAAAAGTGCCGAATCCACTGTATTTAAACACCTTTTAAATTCTAAAGGTATATTTAACGTCACACAGGGGAACCTGACGCGAGTGAGAAGAGGTTTGCACGTGTTATGCGATCATATAAAGTTTTGCACGTGCTATTCATCATATTTCCTCCTGGTGCAGTTGTCGTACCGCATGCCGTGTCGACCTTCATATTGATTAATGGAATCGCTTATAAAGATTTACTTCTCCTTATGAAAGTCATGATAAGAATAGATCTCCTGTTTTATATGAATGAACGATAATATATGTAGAAATTTAATTGACATACATGCTTTAATTGAGGAAATTACATAGTAAAACATAAAAAAATACGAAGAGCATAATCGTACGCTGGCAGTTATGATAGATCTGCAGGCAAGGCAGCGAGAGGCACGAGAGCTCCGGAAAGAGTCGACCAATAGGAGGGAAGTTTGCGTTAAGCAAATTTCGCCTTTGTAACTTATTATAACTATAGAAATAAGTAATTAATACGTAGCTATTACATTAACTACAATAAATATAACTAATTTCACCTAAAATCATACATTTAATGACTTACAGTACCACTATGGGATTTAGAGCAAGAATTCTAGTTAAACGAGTTATACCATAATATGTAAGCATGCCCTCCGCACCCCCGCTACGTCAGACTAAACTGACGATGAGCACAAAACAACCCCAACAAATACACCATTGCGGTGGTTGGTTGCGGACCTTTGTCTGAAGCCGAATTTGACCATATGGGGTCCGCATCCAGGAATCATCCGACCCTGAATAATAATTCTCACTCTTGTTTCGCCGCTCACGGCTCCACTGAGTCCGCAGTGAAGCGTGGCAGGGAGAGGGAAAGAATTGAGGGGTCCCCAAGTCTAAATATTATAATAAACCGAGCCGTAGAGCGTGACCCTCTCTCCCTCTGGGCAGCGAGGGTTGGTACTCCATCGGTGCCGCCTTGTTCGCGCAAGAAGTCAGGGGCGGGGAGGGGTGGGTGGGACGGCAAACCTGCTTAATCCCGAGTTTGTTTGAGAAGCGAACCTCGAACAAACACGGGGATCGCCCCAAGTGTTATGTTGTTCTCAACCCGCAAGTAATTAATTAAAAAGAACACCGAATTGCGTCCACTGGGACAGCAGACCTCACGGGGAGGAACACATCGAAGAAGCAAATGAACGAATAGTAAATAAAAACCCGTAAAATAAGGAATAGTAGATATAAGAACTGTAAAAGAATGGATAAAAACGTAAAATAATACAAGCAATAAATAGTAAAGACAAAGACCGTAAAAGAATGAATAAAAACGTTAAAATAATACAAGGAATGAGTAGTAAAGACAAAGACCATAAAAGAATAAATAAAAACGTAAAATAATACAAGGAATGAATATTAAAGACAAAGACCGTAAAATAATGAATAAAAACGTAAAATAATACAAGGAATGAATAGTAAAGACAAAGACCGTAAAAGAATGAATAAAAACGTAAAATAATACAAGGAATGAATAGTAAAGACAAAGACCGTAAAAGAATGAATAAAAACGTAAAATAATACAAGCAATGAATAGTAAAGACAAAGACCGTAAAAGAATGAATAAAAACGTTAAAAAAACAAGGAATGAATAGTAAAGACAAGGTCGTAAAAGAATGAATAAAACGTAAAATAATACAAGGAATGAATAGTAAAGACAAAGACCGTAAAACAATGAATATAAATGTAAAATAATACAAGGAATGAATAGTAAAGACAAAGACCGTAAAATAATGAATAAAAACGTAAAATAATACAAGGAATGAATAGTAAAGACAAAGACCGTAAAAGAATGAATAAAAACGTAAAATAATACAAGGAATGAATAGTAAAGACAAATACCGTAAAAGACGAAGACCATAAAAGAATAAATAAAAACGTAAAATAATACAAGGAATGAATATTAAAGACAAAGACCGTAAAATAATTAATAAAAACGTAAAATAATACAAGGAATGAATAGTAAAGACAAATACCGTAGAAGAATGAATAAAAACGTAAAATAATACAAGGAATGAATAGTAAAGACAAAGACCGTAAAAGAATGAATAAAAACGTAAAATAATACAAGGAATGAATAGTAAAGACAAAGACCGTAAAAGAATGAATAAAAACGTAAAATAATACAAGGAATGAATAGTAAAGACAAAGACGTAAAAGAATGAATACGGAGCACTCGCTATCTTAGTGGATACAATGTTAGACTTGTAGCTTTGAGGCGCGGGTTCGAACCTCAGCAAATGGGCACAAAACTTTCATCAGTCATCCGTACATTTCATCTGTACATTTTAAATACTTTCATACGCAGATTGACACCACAACACCGCTACCATTTTCTTCCCGTTTTCACAGTTCAACATACCCACTATCTCCTGTTCCTGAATCCTGCCGATGGAGTACTCGTATCTCTTATGGGGCATTCATATCCACATACCCCGACTTGCAGTACTTGTGTACCCTGTGCAGGGTACACCTGACGCGGAATCACCCACCCTCCCTTTACCCCCAACAAGAACCGGCGCCTGGTCCCTTCGCGCTTGCCAGCGACTGTCATTCTAATCTTTATATGCATTTCATTATTCGGTAGAGGATCTTCTCCACGATGGGAGGTGCGGGTCGCGTAACTTACTAGTAAGAACGAATATAAAAGTCAAAATTAGTAAAAAGAAATAATATAAACAAAAATTGTAAAAGATTCATAAAAAGGAATGGGTAGTACCTAAACACAAGCACCGTAATAGAATGAATATGAAGACAAAAATCAGTAAAGGAATGAATAGAATGTCATAAAAAGAATGAACATTAAAGACAAAAGGCGTAAAAGAAAGATGGGAAAGAACAAAAATCAAGGAGGAAATACAAAAAGTCAAACAAGACACCACTCTTAAAGCGCCTACGAGTGCCAATGTCAGAAAGTGCCATTCTCGCCCTATGAATAAGGGATCCAAAATCCGCATCCGGATTTGTATTCACCTAGGAATTTAACTAACGCTTCCTTTCCCCAAAGCCTCCAACACCTCCACAAAATTTCAGCTATACCCGTGTATAGCGTTTAGAGATATAGACATCTAGCACCGTTAACGCGGTGGTGAAAATCGTAAAATATTTAAAGGAGAAAAATCGACAAAGAATCTTAAGAAAATAAAAAAATAGTAATAAACTGAATCATAAAAGGAAAGACCGTAAAAAATGAATTAAAAATACCAAAACAGTAAGGAAATAAATACAAAAGACAAAAGTTGAAAAAGAATCACAAGAAAATAAAAAATGATGGGGTTGAGTAAGAAAGAGACATAATATTGAATATAAAGCCACCGATAAAAGAAGTTTGGATCCAAAATGCAAAGCCATAAAAATATAAATAAAGAACCAGTAGGACAATGAATAGAAAAGACATAATTCGTAAAAGAATAAATATAAAAGCAAAGGAATGAATATTAACTAAAAATAATCGAAAATAATGAATATAACGGACAGAAATCGTACAATAATCAACAGAAATGATAAATACTGTAAAAATAAGAAATACAAAGAAGAATATCGTAAAAGAATAAATAGAAAGTCACTAGTCGCGAAAGAATCAAAAGAAAAGAAAAAGTGAATGAATGAATAAGAAAGAGAAAAGTTATAAAAAAATAAATATAAAAGAATAAACACATCAAAAAATGAATAGAAAAGACAAGATTTAGTTGCTAAATTGCACCACCTGTCCCTTTTAAAACGAGGACGAGGTGCTCAGAACGGATAATGAAATTGACATAAAGATCAGACTGACTGTCGCTTGCAAGCTCTTGGGTAACAGGGATTAGTCGTCTTTGAAGAAGGCACAAACATAGAACTAGATCTGTACTTTTTCCCTTACCTTCAACAAGCAGAGACCCCTTCGTGGACTAAGGAAGAGCTAGCCGCTTCGCGTCAGGGGAGTGTGGAATGATACCCCTTTCGGCATTGGTCCTCGGAAGAAAGTGTAGGCGAAGAGGCGGGGGTAAAAGGAAGAGAAGGCGATTTTGTGATTGTTCAGGTGTGTGATGACGTACGTGGCAGGAGGTATCTGCGCGCAATGCCAGACTCAACGCACCGCCCCCATTGGCGGCTGCCACGTGCGAGGGCCGAAAATGTTCGTGTCCGAGTCTCGTCGGGAATCGAACCTGGTACCCAAGTGTCAGGATCTAACGCCTGTCATTGTTACTATCTTAATATTAAGAATAAAAAAGCAACAACGAGAGCATCACTCGCACTACGTTTGTAAGGGCTAATCTGGAAAGATAGTGATGAAGTTAGTGGAAGTAAAAATGCATAGAAGATATATAGCCACAGATTTACTTGCGGCGTTGGGGCACGGAAGGCTCACAACCTCTCAGATGGCAAGTGTATCATGCTGCAGCTGACATCCTCTTGTAGGTCAATGAATGTGCAGAGAGGAACGAGCAAAGAGGAAGGGGGGGGGGGGGGGCTTGCGTGAACTGATGCAGCAAACCTCCCTAAGGCAATGATGGGGGGCATGTTCGAGCCCCCGAGAAATTGGTCAAAATGACGAACTCATGGGTGCGAACGTCTGTCTCCAATGCCCTTCAATTGAGCCATTTGTCCACGACATCCCACTCAAGGAAATTCTAGGTTCGTATCTTGAGATCTCTTCGCTTTGGGGTACGAACAACTTTGTGAAGGACTCGTGATCCGAAAGCTCGGAAGGACCCTTAAGCACACATGGAGGATCAGACTGCAATCGGCCTTCCTATCTTCATCTCTGTCCTTCGTTCTCTTCTTCATTGAATGATTGTCCTCGCTTGACTGCCTCTTCGCCGTTGTTTCCTCACTAAACACAATGTACATGTGGCCTCGCCCACCATGAGGTGAGCAGTCATTTCTACACGCCAATCAGTTCTTAAGTGAAGGAATGTATGTGTGTACGTTTATTTCTCTTTTCATATTTCTCTCTATCTCTTGCTCTCTCTCTCTCCCTCTCTCTCTATCTTCCCCCCCTCTCTCTCTCTCTCTCTCTCTCTCTCTCTCTCTCTCTCTCTTTCTCTCTTTCAGACACACTTTTCTCTATCCGTCCTAACACACTCACGGGTATCTTAGTGTCCGTCGAGGGCACGTGCACACAGGTGCACACGTATCATTCCATCCATATCCTGTGAGTCTCTCGATTAAGTTTCTGTCATTGGATTCCGTCGAGAAGATTAGATATCACAGAGAAACCATTTTATCCCTCCTAATGTCGCCGAATCCTTATAGAGTTGACTCAGAACCTTTAAACTGAAATATATATCTCGATTTTCAGTTTAGCTGCAAATATTTTGTGAATATATATATATATATATATATATATATATATATATATATATATATATATATATATATATATATATATATATATATATATATATATATATACATGTATATATATACATGTATATATATATATATATATATATATATATATATATATATATATATATATATATATATATATATATATATATATCCGTTTTGCAAAACTATAAAAAAAACTCCGTAAAATTATATATTTAACATATTTGATCAAACATGTTCGAATTGATCAGATTATTCAGTAAATGTATATAATAATAATAATAATGTGCCAATATGTGAATATATTGTTGATACATTTTAATTACTTAGTATGTTACTAAATGGTGTGTAATTAATAAAGTGGTGCTTTCTAACATCAGAATTTAACCCAAATTTCTTATATTTCAGCTTCAACTTCTAACTATAGTGTATTAATATCTTTCTAAATAATAGGACCAAAACTAAAGAACTTACAGAAGTACAGAGAGCGCAAATCTAACTTCTCCCTATCCAAGGGTTATCATAAGTAGAAATTGGTAAAAAATGTCTGACAACACCTAGAGAAGAGAGATTTTTTATTTGGGTTTGACTACAGATTCGCAGAAAAACATCTTCTAAGCGCGCTGGGAGAGTTCCATGAAGCTCCAAGTTAAAACATATGACTTAGAGCAGTTAGAAGGAGACATCTAAGGGTTAACAGAAAAAAAAAATTCAGTGGGCCAAAAAATCACAAAATTTGTAAACATGAAGTGGTCTAAAGTTATATAGTCAGAGGAAAGTAATTATCAGGTATGTAAGAAAAACTATTATATTGTTGTTTGTATGCAATTTATGTAATTCTATTTAAATATATCTTAGAAGAAAATTATTTAAAAGTTTAACGTTTATGTAACAATTTTTACAGGGTTTCAACACTTCTGGGGCTACATTTATGAGACGAATAGCTTCTGAAGTATTTTACCTACTGGATGTGTGGTATTGGGCTGGATTTCTTCTTCAGGGTCAGGAGAGTATATGCCAGGAAAGAATCGATCCACAACCTATACTGCCATGCTATCCAAAGTTTTATAGCCTTCTATAGAAAAATTATACCCCACAACACCAAGAAAGAAAGTTTTATTTCAATAGGACAATACTCCATGCCATACATCCAGCCACACAAAGAATTAGGTGGAGTAAAGGAAATCAACCCTATGGAGTGCTTACCATAGCACACAGACACAAATCCATTAGAACACTTGTTGGATGTGCTTGGAAAAGCAATGAAAAATACCACAAGTACAAATAAAACAGAAATTTATGAAAACATGTTATTTTCGGTGGAAAAGATAGCATCAGAAATTTGTGAAGTTTGATGAAATCCATGTCAAGAAGATGTATGGTTGTAATTAAAGCAAAAGGGGTCCAACTAAGTAATAAAATAATAAAAAAATAAATAGATATATAATATATATACTGAATTCTTTTACCATAAATAATGTTCAATTAGATTATATGAATAATTCAATAGGATGTTTTATACTTTTGGCCAAAGGTGTATATATAAATAAACCCGACCGAAGCTTTTGAAAAATATAGGCAGACAGAAGCCTATAGAACCGCACCTTTCTTATTCTTACGGAGAGATGTATAAATAATGAAATGAATCCACCAAATCGTAGTAATAATTTAAAAAAGGTTCATTAACAGGCTTATAATAAGTCGATAACTGTAAATGAGACATAACCAAGGATAATTTGAGGTCAGCAGCTCGCGGAAAATAAGAAGAACATCGAGCAAACGTCTGGCTTAGTCCATTCAATAACATCTTATAACATTGAATAGACTGGAATAACTTGGGAATACCACGAGGGTTGAGGCATCAAAGAGAAATTAGTGCAGACATGATCATGTATCATATGTGTATTTAACAATCTGAGAAAATGATACAACTCTTCTTTAGCTATTGACTTGACCTCGCTCCAAATCATTCTTACTTGAACCGGATGATAATATTATCGTAGAAGATTTTCGCATGACGCAATGAAGCAAGTGACACCCCTCCCCCCTTTATATTTCAACAATTGTGTGGAACATCATTACACAGTAAATGGAATATTTGACACATTCAGTCCACCATATATGTACTAATCCGTTATCACAAAACTATCAGTCAACTATTTGTGTACTTTTGTGATAAATGCTGAGAACGACGCCCTATATGTTTTACTACTCAAGTTTGACAGCTCAAATCGCAAGAGTAAATTATTTGACGCTTTCCTTTACTATATGAGGTTAACCTTTTGAAGAGCGATAGCAGTATTTCATACCCCTTACACCATCCGCTGGCAATGCTTCATCTTGCCCAAGTCCTAAAGTAAATTAATCATTTAAAATAAAGTTAGGAATCTAACAAGAAACGCTGGTTTAACCTTTTTAAAAATAATAACGAAGGTAAATGAGAGCTGATTTTTGAGAACAGGGCAGTGAAAGAAGTCATTAACGAGCACTAATGACGATAGACTGGCCTCGGGGCTCGAATACAAGGCCAGAGTCCAGAATTTTGATTACTAGGATCGTAAGCAAAAACAACAGCAGTCATTGGGGTTGATATCGAAGGTACTAATTGAAATAATACTGCATGGCTCATATATTATCTCATTTCTAAAACGAAAGAGGTAACAGAATGCATGTGAGTGAATGTGCTATGTTCCAGGCTTGCCGTGTATTAGTTTTTCCACCATACTCTCACAAGCACATACACTTTACTGTGGTAGTGTATAAAAATCTTGGTTCGGATGAATGTGTGAAGGGCAAGGGAATTGCTGGGGATTGTGGGTGGTGTGGGGGTTTCGGTTTAGGGATCCAAGGCAGCCATAAGACAGAAACCTCTTAGGGGCAGATATACGGACTTGTTCGATCTCATATGGAACACATAATAGCGCCTTATCGCCATCTTATCTTCATGAACTCGGGTTTGAACCTCCCCTGGAGCAAAACCATCATTTTCCCACCCTTCAACGATACGCAACAACTTGTCAGGGCACGTGCGCAGTATAGGGGGCACCATGTCTCCAATGTATCATAAATACCCTTATAGGATGAAGTAGAGTTTTGAAAGGGTTGAAAGGACCTTCTTTTTAAAGAGAGGCCAGGGTAGAACCTCGAATTTCTTGACTTAGTAAAATTCATTGATTTATTCAGTGTTAAACAGCTAAGGTAAACCAAGGAGAAATTCTACATTAATTGGTAAAAGGGAATAAATACACCGTAGTGGATGGGCTGAAAGAAAAAGAATCGTTAAAAAGACGAATGTTACGGCAATCAATTTATGTTGTAGCTGTGCGAAGGATAATTAAGAGCCTCGGAAATATATACATGCAAAGTACAGTACAAATCCGAGTGACTATTTTATCTCTCTTAGAGGAAAGAGGTGCTCGAGAAAAGCGTATAAACGTGTGTGGAAAAAATAAAAGGAACTAACGAATAGGCAAAGAATGCAAAATAACCGAAGGACTCTAACAAGCTTGAGAACTTTCGGTTTCTTGAATAGAGTATTCGTATCTCAATGTTATAGGGGTACATTCGTACCGAAAGCAAAAGAGGACTTACATGTGCTAACTTCCAAACACCAAGGGGTCATTTCTGCTCTCGTGCAAGCACATATCATCAACCAGTTCCTCCTCCTCCTTTACCACTGAGCGATCAATATTCTGTTCAAAGACATCCGCCTTATCAGTCGTATCGTGTGTCTATCCTTTCCACATTATATGTGCATATCTCTTTGCACGCTTGTCTTTCCCTCTGTCTGTTGCTCAGACTAAACCACCATTTCCCCTCCCCTGCTTCGCACACCATCGCCCACCAGTCTTCCAGCGGAGTTGAGTGTTTGTTTTGGAGGCGTTCTTCGTGCCATAACCACCCGTGAAATAGGGGAATTGGGGGAAGCGATTCGACTCGTGTGGAAGTTCAACTATGGCCTAATGGCACCAGAACAACCGGAGATGCATATAATGTGGCGTGAGGAGAAAGTATAGGAGAAAGCAAATACACATATCTATTGCCATCCGAGCTGTGCTAGACACCATAGTACATGTTGATATTAACTCTGCATGGATGCAGATCTCATGGCAGTTCTGCGCTGAGACTCAAATTAAGGATTTGGGGATGAACGTCCGCATTCTGGTATGGAGGAGTGGGCGGGTGGAGGGATTAGAGTGTGAGAGAGAGAGGACGGAAGTGAGGAGTGAATGAATTCCTTTCCGTGCGCAACCCATTTCCTCTTTGATCAGACTTGTTGCATTTGCTGGACTTCGCATTAATTTTTAATAAACTCCAGACGAAGACTATTTCATTTGCTTGTTTTACATCGCCAGCCACTTTTCGTTGTTTCAACTTTTAATCTCACAATAAAATGCGAATCTGTGCCTTTTTCTATGTATTTTTTATTTGGGGGAAATATAAAGATTAGACTTAGGTAGGAAAATGAAAAATATTGAAGGCGGTTAATTGGAGATATTATTTTATATTATAAAAAGATTTACGAACATTAATGAAAATTGTTTTAAAAGGTATAATCATCATATCTGAAAATATGATTAGCATCTAATCATCAACAATTCCCTTAAATCTTTGGCTTGACTTCATTGCTTCACCTCAAAAGAGCTAATATTAATTTCTTGCTCCCAAATATCCTATTCTTTGCTCGGAATTTAAGACCGATCGCTGAGAGCGAGTTAATCATCCCATACAATTGGAACCAGTGTCACCGATTAAGAAAAAGGGTCGCAGCGAACCAGGAATATAGGACTACGAAACATCTATAAATTTCAGTTACGTCCTACCTAGACAAAGGTCGCAACCAAACAGTTACATGATTAGAAAATATTGTTATATTATTTTATTTATTACCTTCCCCCGAACACCATTAAAGCTAGAAGGTAGTTGTACGTAGTTCTAACCTAATTTAATAGTCAAATATCAATACAGTTAGTTTTATGTGTTTTTAATCTAATTTAATTATTGAGTTGCAAGGTAGTTAGTTGTACGTGGTTGTAATCTAATTTAATAATTAAGCTGCAAGGTAGTTAGTTGTACGTGGTTGTAATCTTATTTAATAATTAAGCTGCAAGGTTGTTAGGTGTACGTGGTTGTAATCTAATTTAATAATTAACCCTCAAGGTTGTTAGGTGCAAGTGGGTATAATCTAATTAAATTTAAGCTGCACGTTAGTTATATGTACGTGGTTGTAATGTAATTTAATAATTAAGCTGCGCGAGGAGATAGTTGTACGTGGTTGTAATCTAAATTAATAATTTACACCGCCACTTTATTCATTTGTGGTTTTATAGTTACCTGAAAAAAGTTATTTCAATGTAAAATGTTAATTTCATTTTAAGGGGTGAAATTACGAAATTCAATTAATCCACACCTTGTAGTATTTTCAACTCAATATAAAATAATAAATATAACAATGGCTTCGCTACTCCCCCCTACGGGAAGCTTGCGCTTCTCTACTAAGAAGAACATATATAAAAATAAATTTTCTGAACTTCACCATTTGTAGTTCTTTGGGTTTAAAAAAATTCACAAAATTTCGATACTTATATTTATTTCTAAACTTCACCATTTTGTTTTTTGATATTATAAAAGAAGTATTAGAAATAACTTTGATAAAAAACATAAGTCATAACCAAACTAAGATGAAATTATTATTGAAATACTCAAAAAATCCCCTTCTTAAATTATAGAGTTAGTAATGATTATTATTACTTAAATATTGCCCTCTTTTGCGACGACAATGATACGTTGTCATTGAACGTTTCTTGAAGAAACTTGAAAGGGGTAGTATTATAATATTTGGCTAAAAGTTAATTAATGTGAATAACGAGGGCATTATCACCCTTGGAAGAGAAGTGAGACGAGTGGAGTAATAATAGTAATAACAATTATAATTACTTAAATGGTTCCAAATGAAAGTGAATTCTAATTTACAGAATTAAGTTCTAAACTCAATTAATCAATAATTTAATCAGTAAATATAACTTCATGAATTAATGGAAAATGTAATCATTTAATTACTAAATATTTAGGTTGTAGCAAAAAAATAAATCACCCCCCCCCCTTCCTCCTTGCATGCAAAAACTAAATAATCGCCTCAAAATTTGTTGTGATAAACCTATTTATTTATTTCAAGTATTAAATAAAATTCCGGACGTGGTTTAGAGCTACTAATACCCTGTTGAGTTTGGTTTGTCGGTTGCAAGAACCACTACCGTCGTCGAGATCGAAGTAGCGAGATGTGAAATTGTAACGTGAAGTATTTTAAAGTTTCATTTTAAGGGGTGAAATTACGAAATTCAATTAATCCACACCTTGTAGTATTTTCAACTCAATATAAAATAATAAATATAACAATGGCTTCGCTACTCCCCCCTACGGGAAGCTTGCGCTTCTCTACTAAGAAGAACATATATAAAAATAAATTTTCTGAACTTCACCATTTGTAGTTCTTTGGGTTTAAAAAAATTCACAAAATTTCGATACTTATATTTATTTCTAAACTTCACCATTTTGTTTTTTGATATTATAAAAGAAGTATTAGAAATAACTTTGATAAAAAACATAAGTCATAACCAAACTAAGATGAAATTATTATTGAAATACTCAAAAAATCCCCTTCTTAAATTATAGAGTTAGTAATGATTATTATTACTTAAATATTGCCCTCTTTTGCGACGACAATGATACGTTGTCATTGAACGTTTCTTGAAGAAACTTGAAAGGGGTAGTATTATAATATTTGGCTAAAAGTTAATTAATGTGAATAACGAGGGCATTATCACCCTTGGAAGAGAAGTGAGACGAGTGGAGTAATAATAGTAATAACAATTATAATTACTTAAATGGTTCCAAATGAAAGTGAATTCTAATTTACAGAATTAAGTTCTAAACTCAATTAATCAATAATTTAATCAGTAAATATAACTTCATGAATTAATGGAAAATGTAATCATTTAATTACTAAATATTTAGGTTGTAGCAAAAAAATAAATCACCCCCCCCCCCTTCCTCCTTGCATGCAAAAACTAAATAATCGCCTCAAAATTTGTTGTGATAAACCTATTTATTTATTTCAAGTATTAAATAAAATTCCGGACGTGGTTTAGAGCTACTAATACCCTGTTGAGTTTGGTTTGTCGGTTGCAAGAACCACTACCGTCGTCGAGATCGAAGTAGCGAGATGTGAAATTGTAACGTGAAGTATTTTAAAGTATGAATTAAAACTTTGACGATTATAAGCCCAATGCTGTTGTTAAGGACACATGTCGATAAAATCTACCATCATATTTGGGTTGTTAAATTTAGAGTACGTTTTTGACCAAGGAAGACCAAGAAAGTTTGTTACATTTAAGCCCTTGACGATATTTCCCAAGGACATTATATTAATGAATTAATAATACAAAAACAAAAAAAATTACCACCCCCCTCTATAAAATTCCCAAGTAAACCCAAACCATATTAAAAATAATTGTGGGTTTTGGTTGTCGCCTTAAACCGTGGAAAAGCTCTTATATGTTTAATCGAATTAAGAGTGGTAATCTGCTCGCTTTATCCTTCTAAAAGGTTCTTTATTAAAATATTATTTTGCCTAAGTTAATTGCCTGAATAGCTTTACTTAATCTTATCTACCATTTCAAGTGTGGCAGTGGTTGTCCCTAGTAATTACATTTTACACAATGTAAAATTATTTGTCTAATTTTTCTCGTCAATTTAACCAAACACCAAAACATTACCTTGAAAATGATTAGTCCCTTTATTTGGTCCGAAATACTAAGAAGAAATTATGAGTGGCAATGATCAGTTGAGTGAACAATGTAGGGTGAAAATGCGTCGTCAAGGCTGATAAATAATAATAAGTGGCAATGGTCAGATGAATGCTCATAACTGCTAAAGAGTGACAATGATCAACTGAGTTAGTAATGTAGGGTGAAATTGCATGGTGAAGACTGGGAAATAATAATAATGAATGTCAATGATCAGCTGATTGGTCAATGTTGGGTAAAAGTGCGTAGTGAAGGCTAATAAATGATAAAGAGTGGCAAATGATCGAGTGAGTGAACAATGTAGGGTAAAGGCTGAGAAAAGAGAAAATTAAATGGAAAATATGCTACTAAGACTATTCATTAATTCAGACACTGTGATTTTATTTAATTAAGATCATTAAGTATAAAAGAAAGAACCCTTATTTAAATTAGGCCAAATTTTGAACTCGCAGCGTTCTATTAGAGTTATTACATCGGATTTCACCATTTCAAATTTAAATCACCATCCAGTGTGCCAAGCAAGGCTTGGGGGGAAGGAGATTTTGATTTTACGTCAATGCAACGGATTCGTATTCACGGGTCTATCATACATATTTTATTTGGTGAATCGTGGCTCTAGAGCCTTAAAAAAACACCCTAACAACTGAACAAAGACAACCCATCCATTCCTACAATTACACCACCTTGCATCCAACCGCGTTTTCATACCTAATTCGCCCCCGGCCTCACCTCTGATCGCTATGTGAGAGTGAGAGAACTTAGGACTCTGAAAAAGACCTCCGAGACACATATATATGTCTAAATAGGCGCGTTTGTCTAAGCGATAGCGTGTACAGACACGTGCGCACACACGAGAAAGAATACTCTTGCTGCCACTGACAAAAGCGATGCCCTTGAATGATTTCGATAATTTTTCATGATGAGAGCGTTTGCTGGCGCCGTATGAAAGTCAATCAAGTAAAAGGATCCGCGGACCTTCTCCACCCCCCCCCCAATCCCATTTACACCCTTCGACTCACTCCGGCTCCCGATGCAGGTCGTTGGCGAAGCAAAAAAGGGATTTGCTAAGTGAGTTGCGTCGTTATAGCAAGTAACCTTTATGATCTTCCTCCATACAATTTACTCTCACACGCACACACACAGACATTATATATATATATATATTATATATATATATATATATATATATATATATATATGATAAGAAAGTCCACCAATGAAAATTAAAAATAATTCCGAGCCCTTTCTTCTATATTATAAAATACTTCATTCTCAGACGAGGTCTTTAAATATAAATAAAGACGAAAATGCTCTGAATCATTTTTCCTTTTTTGGGGTGAATTTTAGTGTCATATATATATATATATATATATATATATATATATATATATATATATATATATATATATGATAAGAAAGTCCACCAAGGAAAATTAAAAATAATTCCGAGCCCTTTCTTCTATATTATAAAATACTTCATTCCACTCTCAGACGAGGTCTTTAAATATAAATAAAGACGAAAATGCTCTGAATCATTTTTCCTTTTCTTTGGTGAATTTTTGTGTCATATATATATATATATATATATATATATATATATATATATATATATATATATATATATATATATATATATATATATATATAGTACATGAAAAAGAGAAATTTGATGTAATTGACCAATAAGACAACAAGAAACAGTAAGGATTGCCTTCATTGTGCCGCCCTCTGCTCTCTATGATTCTGGTCTTTTTCTAATGTCCCTTTCTCTTACCTCTAAAAGACTCCTGTTTCTTGTCTCATTGCTCATTCGCGTCCAATTTCTCTTTCTTGTACTATATTGTTATATAGTCTTCAATGCAAGGTTTCAGCATCTTTCTTTCTGTCTTCAAATTGGTTTTGAAAGGCCCCCAAAAAATATGGCGAAAGCCCTGTGGTGGTTGTTACCGCTGGCAGAACTGTATTTGCTCTTTCTTTCTATAAATATATATATACAAGCTGCTGTTCTCTTCCTTAACAGGAAGAGCTTGGTTACACAGGCACCCCTGCGGGGGTGTGACCTACAGCCTTATTTGCTAATCTTAACCGCCTTTTTAATCCCCTTTATAGACTTTATTTTAACACCCTGAACACCCTTTTCTTCTTCTTCTTCTTCTTCATCCTCATCTTCATCTTCTTCTTCTTCATCTTCATCATCATCTTCATCATCATCTTCTTCATCATTTTCTTCTACTTCTTCTTCTTCTTCTTCTTCTTCTTCTTCTTCTTCTTCTTCTTCTTCTTCTTCTTCTTCTCCTTCTTCTTCTTCTTCTTCTCCTTATTCTTCTAATGAAAAAGTCGAAATCTCCGGGCCCCGATGGGGTATATCCAATTCATTTAAAGGAGCTTCAAAATGAACTCGTTAAGCCATTGCGTGAAATTTTCAATCGCTCATTAGAGGATGGCGTAGTTCCGTTGGATTTCAAGCGAGCAAACGTTACACCTATATTTAAGAAGGGGAATAGATTTGAAGCAACGAATTTTCGGCCTATTAGTCTAACTTCGGTAGTTGGGAAGCTTTTAGAATCTCTAATTAAAGATAGAATAGTGAGCCACCTCGAGGCAAATAAGCTGATTAACGATACCCAACATGGATTTAGGCGTGCGAGATCGTGCTTGACTAACTTGCTCGAATTCTTCCACAAAATGATTTGCGTGTACGATGAAAGCAAAGCTGTAGACGTAATATATTTAGACTTTAGAAAGGCGTTCGACACCGTCCCCCACCAAAGGTTATTAATGAAAGTTAAAGCGATTGGGGTGACTGGTAAGATTTTAAACTGGATTAGAAATTGGCTGAAAGATCGCTCGCAGCGGGTAGTAATAAATGGGGAATGTTCAGATTGGGCCAGCGTTAGTAGTGGGGTACCGCAGGGCTCTGTTTTAGGCCCTTTATTGTTTTTAATTTATATTAACGATTTAGATAAAGGCATACTTAGTCGGATTTCGAAATTTGCGGACGACACGAAGCTGGGTAATCGTGCCTATGTAAGATCGGATGTCGATAAATTGCAGGGGGACCTAAACTCGATTGCCAATTGGGCGGACAAGTGGCAAATGGAATTTAATTTAAGCAAATGCAAGGTAATGCACTTGGGTTGCCATAATTTAAGAGTAGATTATACCATGAAAGGCCAAGTCCTCGACGCGGTTAAATTAGAAAAAGACTTGGGAGTATTAGTCGCAGACGATTTTAAATTCTCGAAGCAATGCGCGGATGCGTGTAAAAAAGCAAATCGCGTTTTGGGTTATATCGCGCGCAATTTCATCTTCAAATCAAAGGATGTAATTTTACCTTTATATAAATCCCTTGTGCGGCCACTTCTCGAATACGCTGTTCAATTTTGGGCTCCATATTTAATGAAAGATATTGCGCAATTAGAAAGAGTGCAGCGTAGGGCTACGAAATTAATTCCAGAGCTGAGGAATAGATCATACGAGGAAAGGCTCAGGGCTTTAGATTTGCCATCGCTAGAACGCAGAAGATTACGTGGCCAGCTAATAGAAGTATTTAAAATACTAAAGGGTTTCTCAAACGTGGACTTTCGCAATCTGTTCGAACTGGATCATAGGGGAAATACTCGTCAGCACGGGTTAAAATTAGTGAACAAGCGTTTTAACACTAGTATAGCCCAAAACTACTTTACATTTAAAGTTACTCAAAATTGGAATCGGCTGCCCACCCACGTAGTAGATAGCACTTCGGTTAATATGTTCAAAAATCGTCTCGACGTGCATTTGAATAGTTCAAATATAACGTAGTTGAGCACTGTGAATTTAAACGTCCTTGCAGAGAGAGAGTTTGGAGCGGAGGTTTAAGGATATGAAATTATGATGCCGGCGATTCTCTGCATGTGTAGCTTAGATGTCCCATTTCTTTTCCGCCTATCCTATAAGTAGTCTCTATCCCTAAATTAGCTTTTCACCACTAGCAGTCGAGTGGCTGCGGAAGATGAGAAGAAAAACTTTCTATCTCCCCAGACCCCTAGTTTGATTAGTTAAAATTGCACGATAATGTACACATGTAGATAAGTGTGTACAGTAGATAGTATTAAAAAAAAAAAAAAATAGCATGTTAGAGATACACTCGTAGATAAGGGTGTATCGTAGTTTTTGATTTAGTGTAGCGGACTAGCCTCGAGCGGACCTTAGGGTCTTTGCTGGTCCTAGATTCTGTAGTTCTGTAGTTCTGTAGTTCTTCTTCTTCTTCTTCTTCTTCTTCTTCTTCTTCTTCTTCTTCTTCTTCTTAGAGATAGAATAGTGTGCCACCTCGAGGTAAATAATCTGATTAAAGATTCCCAACATGGGTTTAGGCGGGCGAGATCGTGCTTGACAAATTTGCTCGAATTCTTCCATAAAATGATTTGCGTTCACGACGAAAGCAAAGCTGTAGATGTAATCTATCTAGACTTTAAAAAGGCGTTTGACACCGTTCCGCACGAGAGATTATTAATGAAAGTTAAAGCAGTCGGTGTGAAGGGTAAGATATTAAATTGGATTAGAAATTGGCTGAAGGATCGTTCGCAGCGAGTAGTTATAAATGGTGAATGTTCAGATTGGGTCAACGTCAGTAGTGGAGTGCCACAAGGCTCCGTTCTTGGCCCATTATTGTTTCTAATATATATAAACGATTTGGATAATGGCGTATTTAGTACGATTTCTAAATTTGCTGACGACACGAAGCTGGGCAACCGTGCCTATGTAAGATCGGATGTAGAAAAATTACAAAAGGACCTAAACTTGATTGTCAGATGGGCGGATAAGTGGCAAATGCAGTTTAATTTAAGTAAATGTAAGGTGATGCATTTGGGTTGCCATAATTTGAGGGTAGAGTATACCATGAAAGGTCAGGTCCTCGACGTAGTTAAATTGGAAAAAGACCTGGGAGTTTTAGTCTCGGATGACTTCAAAGTCACGAAACAATGCGCGGATGCATGTAAAAAAGCAAATCGTGTGCTGGGTTATATCGCGCGTCATTTCACGTTCAAATCCAAAGAGATAATTTTACCATTGTATAAATCACTTGTGCGTCCACTGCTCGAATATGCGGTTCAATTTTGGGCTCCATACTTAAACAAAGATATCGCGCAATTAGAAAGAGTGCAGCGTAGGGCTACAAAATTAATTCCCGAGATGAGAAACAGGCCCTATGAGGAAAGACTCAGGGCATTAGATTTGCCATCTCTCGAAGTCAGAAGATTACGTGGCCAGCTAATTGAAGTATTTAAAATATTGAAAGGATTTTCAAACGTTGATTATAGGAATTTGTTCGAATTGGATCATAGGGGAAATACTCGGCAACACGGATTAAAATTAGTGAACAAGCGATTTAACACTAGTATAGCCCAAAACTATTTTACGTTTAAAATTACTCAAATTTGGAATAGGCTACCCACCCACGTAGTGGATAGTAGGTCGGTAAATATGTTTAAAAACCGTCTCGACGCGCACTTAAATAGTATAAATATAACGTAGTCTGAGCACAGTAAATAATAACGTCTTTGCAAAAGGAGTTTGGAGCGGAGGAACAACGAGAGTAAAAATGATGACTAAAAATGATGCCAGCGATTTCTCTTGCATGTGTAGTTTAGATATCCATTTTCTTTTCCGCCTATCCTATAACTAGATTTTCACCACTAGCAGTCGAGGGCTGCGGAAGTTGAGAAGAAAAACTTTCTATCACCCCCCCCTTAGGTTGAAGTAGTTAATATGCCTGACATTGTACACATGTAGATAAGTGTGTACAGTAGATTATATATTTAAAAAAAAAAAAATATATATATATAGCATGTTAGAGATACACTCGTAGATAAGTGTGTATCGTAGTTTCGGATGTAGTGTAGCGGACTAGCCTCGAGCGGACCTTAGGGTCTTTGTTGGTCCTAGATTCTGTAGTTCTGTAGTTCTGTAGTTCCCCTTTATTGTTTTTAATTTATATTAACGATTTAGATAAAGGCATACTTAGTCGGATTTCGAAATTTGCGGACGACACGAAGCTGGGTAATCGTGCCTATGTAAGATCGGATGTCGATAAATTGCAGGGGGACCTAAACTCGATTGCCAATTGGGCGGACAAGTGGCAAATGGAATTTAATTTAAGCAAATGCAAGGTAATGCACTTGGGTTGCCATAATTTAAGAGTAGATTATACCATGAAAGGCCAAGTCCTCGACGCGGTTAAATTAGAAAAAGACTTGGGAGTATTAGTCTCAGACGATTTTAAATTCTCGAAGCAATGCGCGGATGCGTGTAAAAAAGCAAATCGCGTTTTGGGTTATATCGCGCGCAATTTCATCTTCAAATCTAAGGATGTAATTTTACCTTTATATAAATCCCTTGTGCGGCCACTTCTCGAATACGCTGTTCAATTTTGGGCTCCATATTTAATGAAAGATATTGCGCAATTAGAAAGAGTGCAGCGTAGGGCTACGAAATTAATTCCAGAGCTGAGGAATAGATCATACGAGGAAAGGCTCAGGGCTTTAGATTTGCCATCGCTAGAAAGCAGAAGATTACGTGGCCAGCTAATAGAAGTATTTAAAATACTAAAGGGTTTCTCAAACGTGGACTTTCGCAATCTGTTCGAACTGGATCATAGGGGAAATACTCGTCAGCACGGGTTAAAATTAGTGAACAAGCGTTTTAACACTAGTATAGCCCAAAACTATTTTACATTTAAAGTTACTCAAAATTGGAATCGGCTGCCCACCCACGTAGTAGATAGCACTTCGGTTAATATGTTCAAAAATCGTCTCGACGTGCATTTGAATAGTTTAAATATAACGTAGTTGAGCACTGTGAATTTGGACGTCCTTGCAGAGAGAGAGAGTTTGGAGCGGAGGTTTAAGGATATGAAATTATGATGACTAAAAATGATGCCGGCGATTCTCTGCATGTGTAGCTTAGATGTCCCATTTCTTTTCCGCCTATCCTATAAGTAGTCTCTATCCCTAAATTAGTTTTTCACCACTAGCAGTCGAGTGGCTGCGGAAGATGAGAAGAAAAACTTTCTATCTCCCCCGACCCCTAGTTTGATTAGTTAAAATTGCACGATAATGTACACATGTAGATAAGTGTGTACAGTAGATAGTATTAAAAAAATAAAAAAAAATAGCATGTTAGAGATACACTCGTAGATAAGGGTGTATCGTAGTTTTTGATTTAGTGTAGCGGACTAGCCTCGAGCGGACCTTAGGGTCTTTGCTGGTCCTAGATTCTGTAGTTCTGTAGTTCTGTAGTTCTTCTTCTTCTTATAAATGAATTATTATAAATAAATTTGATAAAAAATTAAATATACTTAGGTCACAAACAAATTAAATGAAAAAATCTTATTCAAACCTTAAAAAAATCTCGTTCTTAAAATATAGGGTTATGGATATATATATATATATATATATATATATATATATATATATATATATATATATATATATATATATATATATATATATATATATATATATATATATATATATATATATATATATATATATATATATATATATATATATATATATATATATATTCAAATGATTAATATTTTGATTATGTTACAATGTGTGTAAACTTCGAGGTTTGGTCGAATACGAAGGAGTTTAAAGGAAACCTCATTCGAGTAACATCCTTCGAAGTGACGAAGGCAAGAAAAAACAACGTTGGGGAAGTTTCTAAATTTTTCCCTCGATTGCTTAGCGCAATACCAAGGAAGCTGTATCCCGCCTAAAGTTCCAGAAGGAAAATCTGTAGAGAAAATGGTCAAGATGGAGGAGGTGAAAATGTGTAAAAGGTATATGGCCAGCCACGGATCCTCCTGCAGGCATTGAGGCCAGAAGGCACGCAACCTCGAGTGTTGGGGCGCGAAGTACACGTAAACCTTTAAGTAAATTCTGAGACCACCTTGCATGGGCGTAAAGGGATATATAATGAAAAAAGGGTGGAGGGTAGTAAAAGGAAAAAGGGTGGGAAGAATACAGGTATGTTAAAAATCTTATCTTCCCAACCGGGGCCAAGCATGATAACTGAACGCACCACCCATTCCCGAATCCAGAGACCGGGTGTGACAAGTGATGAATGGAGGAAAGCTGGGCTGGTCGCCGACTAGCCTGCGATATTAGTCGCTGGCTTAAAATATAAATAAATGAGAAGAGGCTTGTGGTGAAAGCAACGAAAAAGTGTAAAATGGAAATGTCTAGAGGGAACTAAAGCTAAGCCTAATTTTTCTCATTCTATCTTGAATTGACCGTGGCACTGGTACTTAATGCGTGTCCTTCTCCTAGAGTTACAAAGTGTAACAGTCTGCACGTTTTCTCTACCTTTGGGTAAAGGTTTATAGTGACAATGTTTCAAAGCATCATTGATTCCACTATAACTCTATAAACAACTTGATAGTTGTGGTTGCTTCCAATTTTAACAGAGGTTTTTTGCTCAAATGAGGGCTCTTTTGGAAGTGTTGTTTCTTCCATGGTGAAAAAAATCGAATCACTTCCTGATTAGAAAAATCATAACAAAGGCGAAGAAGTTTATCTACGTGGGACAAGAATCAAAGTTTGAGGACTATTTTTTTATTAATTCGCTACGAGTAAAATCAAGACTGATGTGACAATATTCATCTCTTATGTTACAATTGAGGTCTTAATTTCCAGCATCATAATGGGGATGTTGTAAGATAGAAAAAAACTTAGATACTAAATTTTAATGAACATTGGACAGGATAATGGAAGATAAATTATCATTAAGACGTTTTAGTTTTTAAATAAAAAGGCATTCTAAAAATTTGTGAGATCAAATGAGTCACTTTTTTTAAATAGAAAACTAAAATGATCCAAATCTATGACTGGTTTACAAGATTTTGAATGTTCTGGAATAGCAGAGTGGTCTGGATATCTTAGTGATTGACCAGTTCATCTGTTGTTCTCAGAGAGTTGATCGACTTTGTTATGGAGGGTTCCTGTAGTGGGCCCAATTTAAGAAGAACCACAAGTTACACAACTCAATTGATAAATAAGATTTGAAGCCTCAACAAATGGGAGTCGGTTCTTTGGATTTAAATTTTAAACAAAGATCCAATTTTACGGCCGTAAATTTAGAGGTATAGAGTTCAAACTATGACAATAAACTGTATTTGATTAGTTTAGGTCGAGAAGTGTGCCGATGGGAAGAATTATCCAGGCAAGAAGATAAAGGTCTGTTAATATGTTGGTCAATGAGATTGAGAGGGAACCATTATCACTGAATGGAGAAAGAGGTAGAATAGGCAGAAAGAGATCTATAGAGGGGACTCTAAGGATCGCAAAAAGCCTATACTAAAAAGAGAGAGCTAAAAAAAGATTGTGTCTAATCATGTGGAGATGGGTTTGCGGTAATCAAAGGTCAGAAATGAACCTTGCCTACGGTGACCTTTTCCTTAAAATAGGGTAGGGAAGCGCTTTCTCCTTGCTGACCTTTGAATTTAATATTTGGATGATAATCAGTATGTTATTGAGGGAATTTTGAGTCATGGTCATGATGGGAAATAAAAAGAAGCAATCGTCTACGTAACAGCGGTAGAAGACGAAAATTCTGGAGGCCTAATTTGCAGCCCAAGCGATGGATCGTGGCCCATATTTTTGTGATTTAGTTATATATATATATATATATATATATATATATATATATATATATATATATATATATATATATATATATATATATATTTATTTCAAATTATTTATTTTCTAAGATAATTCTTATTATTTCTCTCGGATCTGACTAAGAGTGGGAGTCAAAAAATGTAACAACACAACGAGATGATCTCTTTTAACGTGATTAGGCTGGTTCGTTTGCCGTTAGGAGGTGAATGATTTCTGCTGTTAAACAAACCTAAATTGGTTTACCACGATTTGAAAACCTTTGACCATCTACGTAAGATGAAGCTAACGTGATTAGCAGCTAGCCTTGTATGGTATTACAAAAAAGATAGGCTGAAGAGATGAGATTTTATCCTGCAAATACCAACGAGTCATCTCACCCTGAAACTTTTAATAAAAGAAGTTTGTGTAGAAATTTTTAAAATTAGGCATGGAAAATCGAAGCTACATAGCCCCGAGGGAATTAAAAAAATAAAACTAAACCCACTGAGTACGGTGAGGGTATGTATTTTTTCTCACCAACTTCAATTTGACGACGAAGGTAGGCTAACTCGCTAGGTCATCTTTAGCAGACGTCAGTGTCACTTATAGAGGCTTACTTCAGAAAAAGCGATCATAGCGATACAATCCTTGATTGAAAAAACATTAAAGGCAGTAACCAAAAATACTTCACCCCTATTCCAACAACTAAACGGGGCATTCAACTTTCTAGGGAAGTCGAGAAGTCCATATATGCAAATGTCGAGGCTACACATAGCATTATGAGATAAACTTTTCAAGTGAATTTCCGTTGTCATGGAGACATAATTACAAGAATATTTATGTTTATTCACCGATCATGACTTTGTATATACAAATTTGCAGTAATTATAATCAAGTTATCTAAGTTCGTTAGAGTACGTGAGCTCTTTCTCTTTACCTTTCTTTTTCCTTCAATTGTTTGTTTCTTGCTTCATTCCCTTCGCTGGTTGTACAAGCGGCTTTCTTTTCTTTAATAACATTTTAAGAAACATATTTTAAAATTCTAAATAATATAAACACAAACTAAACTCCTCAAACCTTGTCAAGTAAATTCAATTTGCAGAATTCAACCAAATCTATCGATCAAACGCCTTGAACAAAGCTTCCATTCAAGCCGTAAAATCTACGTCTGAACTCAACTCCTTCCGGATGCGTTTCTTCCTAAAGGACAAAAACATCTTCGAAATCATCTAAATACAACGTTCATCCTTCTAACGTAAACTTTGTACCCATGTATGCGCATAGGCATGTGCACTTTAGATATTTTACGTCTATTTGTGAGAGGGTGAAAGCAACTGGGGAACACAATAGTGGATCGAGCTTCGGCGGGGAGAGGGGGAGGGGCTAGGATTTAGAAATGTCGGTCTCAGTGGGGATGGGGAACGCTATGAGTCGTGCCATCTAGAAGACATTTGGGAATAGTAAAGTTTTACGGCAAGGAAATATCTCCAATGTCCCCATTTCAAAACTGGCGTCTGTTGCGTCGCTGGATACACGAAAGAAGTGAATAAGGATGATTTTGACGCTTTAAAAGTACTATTTATCGACCTTACTATCATCCCCAGCCGGTTTTAAGGTATTCGGGATTGTAGAGCCATTAAGGTCCCTCTCCCTGGTGATGGGGCAGACGATTTGTCATGAGCACTAATGAAATTAACACCCCTTTATTGGCCCACCATACACTATGATAGACATCAAAGGGGGAGGAGGAAGCGGAACACTCGAGGGGGAGACAAGTGGTTACTCCCTCGAGAAGGGGCCCGGGAGGTAGTGATTCTGGTATGCAGCTTCTGACTAGAGACATCAGAGGGTCTTTCGACTTTGTCTAGCCAAGGATAAATGGGCGATGTTTTTAAACTTATGGAAATTCAAATTAATCTATAAATTGTTTTTTTATAAATATTTCTGATATTACTCTTTACTATACGAATAATAAAAGTATATTAAGGTAACCCATATTATTCATGTGTTCAATCGTCTTTAGCTAACGCAAGATCTTTTTTTTTAAGCGATTCTAATCTTGGTGTTCGTAAGCTCAAAGCGGAGTCTTTTTGACTATTTTTCCCCCATCCAATTTAATTCCATTTGGAGTCGCGCGCAAAGGGACTACATTTGTAGTAAGGGTAATCTTGCTGCAGCTGACATCTAGAGGATTGGATGTCCTCCAGGTTTTAATGCAAAGAGGAGGATCTGTAGCTATCTTCCACACATTTTTACCTTCACCATCTTCACTTTCTTTACAGATTTCGCGTCAAAATCTTTCTGTGGGAAGCGTTCTCGTTGCTATTGCGTTTTAAATTAAATGGGAAAGAAATGAGTCCTAATTAATTCCGGTCTTTTTCATTTTTCATTTTAGCCTTAACAACTATAAATGAATAGCAGCTGACTCATTCCACTCTATCGCCCACCTCTCTTTCAACTCTTTTTTATTCGTTTTTTTATCTATTTCTCAGCTATTCCGCTTTCTATGTTGTCAATATTCAGCTTTCGTCCAAAGGATTTTATTTGCTTCCAAATTATAGCATCAAATTAAGGATGAAAAAATCCTTTCCAGGAATGAAAAGGACTTCTGTCGCTGCCTGTTGGGTTCACTGAAATAGGAGTTATGCCTTGGCGATGTCATAAAATATTACTTTTGCTAATCCTGATATTAGGAACACAAGATAAAATAAGAAACCAGCCATTTATTAATGGTGAAAATGACTATAGCCTTTTAAATAGATTTGCTACAGGTCAGATTTAAATGGATCTGCAGCACTTCGAGGTGTGGCTATTTTTAACTTTATTGGTTGCTCGACATCGCAGGGTAAAGCAAACAATCACACCCTGCTTACAGGGGGAGAGGAAAGTGTATAGGTTGTCGATGCAAGCTCCTTATGGAAAAAAATTAACCTCACCAAGTAATAAGTACAATTTTTAACTGCAACTCTTTTTATTTATTCTTTTGATGATCTTTATCTCACTCATTAAAACAATATTTCTGTCATTAATTAATTTATGTTACTCTTTGAATAGGTCCCCAATAAATATCGAGAGCAGAAATAATTAGAGGAGAGATAAAAAAAATCTAAATTTCACCCCTTTTAATATTATATCAGCAAAATATGAGCAGATAAAATTTCAACGAACTCTGATAACAAGAGTCTAAATTTAATCAACTTAATAAAAATACCAAAAGTGAAAAAGAAACGAAAAAATTAAACGAGACCCGATAAAGTATCTAAAATTAATTACCCAATTAAGCCCTTCGCCATGAAAAATCAACAGAAAAATAATTACGTGAGAGATAAAATCTCTAAAATCAAAGCCCTTTCTAATACTACCCTTTCAAAATATGAAGCACAGAGAGGCAATTAAACAAAATGTGATAAGAAATATCTAAAGTTAATCCCTCGAATAACATTATTTCTATGAAAAGTGAAGAATAGACCTACAATTAAATAGGTCTTTTCCAAAAAGTTAAATTGATATCATAAGTAACAAAACTCCCATCAAAAAGTAAGAACAGAAAAACAATTCTATAACATCTGAGAAAATGTCTAAAATTAATTCCCAATCTAAAAAAATCCACAAAAATTAAAGAACGGACAAATAATTAAACAAGTTCTTTTCAAAAAGTCTAAAATTAATCCCACAACTAGCATTAAATTCTGCAAAAAATTAAAAAGAGACAACTAAACAAAATCTAATAAAGAAGTCTTAAGTTATAATTCCCTAACTAGCACTACTCCCTGAATAATGAAAAACAAACACAAAAGAACCACTAGGTAGTGTGTGTAGCTAAAGTGCGTCACTGTAGATGAGGAACAAAGAATCCTGCTATTCGATCAGGCCAATCGTGGATCGAGAAATACTACCTAATTTCGCCATCCAGGCGATCAAGGCTTCGCTATGGTTGCATAAAGCAAATGCAATTTATTCTCGACAAATGTCGATGATTTCTTAGTAAAAAAGGTAAATTTGCGTAAGAATCAGATAATAGGAAAGAAAATGTAAGCGGAAGTACAGTCCAATTTCCCGCCTAGATATTATAGGATGGAGTGGCGGATTTTTTTAGTCCATATCAGTATCAAGTGTGATGAATGTGAAATTGGAGGAAATGAAATGCAGAATTAAATGTTATGGGGGAAGAGAATAAGAGGCAACAAGATAAGACTATACACACCAGCATTGAGTTAGAAAGAAATCTCGATTGTTTTAATAAAGAAGGAAACAAACTTCTTCAGTGACTAGGAAATATATAAACATGCAGACACCGTCATACAGAGACTATTAGACAGTTTTGAATATAAAGATTAATGCATTACGAGGCATGTATAAATTGAAGCATATGCAGAGAGCTAACATGTAGACAAGAGGTAGAATCAGATAAATGGAAACATAAGCCACCATTTAGTTCGGATAAAAATACCATGTGACCAATAAAGTCCAAGAAAAGAAAACTGAAAAATAATGAGAGAGTAGAAAAAAATTAAAATCTGAAAATGGAATTTTTTTAAGGTTATGAGAGGTGGACCCCGACATGAAAGACCGCGATAGTGCTATCTTAACAGATTCCTGGTACAATAAATCCTAGTATTAGAGAAGCTCCCGCACATCACTGCAGATTTATCTTTGTTCAGAGGTGAGAAAAAGCAAGAGATATTGCTTTCTCATGAGTGGCTCTCTTGGCCATGCCTGATTGATCCAAAATTATGTGCATCTGTGTTACAACACTCATCACACAAATATCTGCTCTTTGGATTTCACCACTTCTTTTTTACAAGAATTTCATCAAACAACCTTGTAATAGCAGGAAATTATATATATATATATATATATATATATATATATATATATATATATATATATATATATATATATATATATATATATATATTGATCAGGTACACTCTTACTCTTATCTGCGAATGAATCTGCATATCATGCAAGTTTCTAAGTACGTAAATTAATAGTACATAAATCTAGTAGGTGGTGGACTTGCGTCCAATCGATGACTCATAATCGTGATTCCAATGAAGCGAAACAAGCATTGATTCTTCGCCGAAGCAGCAGCAGCAAATTGCCTTTTGAGACAAATGAGAAATTAACTATTGCGATTCAGACTTAATTTGAATGTATGCCATAAGAAGGAAAAGGATTATCTCTGAGATGTAGGTTTTTGTTTGAAAAGGGGACCTCTTGTAATGGAAAAATAAACACGCTCATCATCGATGAGTAAGTCTTGAAGGAAAAATAGTATCATTCTTCATAGAGCAGCAGAGGTTCGTTGGAAAATGACTCTCATGGATCTAGATGGAAAAAATATTTCACTCATATTCTGAAGGTAGGACTTTTTTTTAACTGTAAAGAATAAAATGAATGATAACAAAGGCGAGAGTCACTGTGTGGATGGTATAAATATTGTTAGAGAAGGCAGATAGATTGGGGCAATGATGCACCCTGATAGACACTTGTAGTAAATTGGTTCTAATTGGAATGGAAGTCTTGAAACAGAGTGATCATCGTGAAATGGAATCCGAACTGTGATTCGAGTTTACACTTTGGAGGCTCTTAAAAATCTTTAACTAGTTATTTATTCTGGAAATAAACCAAATTATCGAACCATCGGGAGATTTTCTCGTCAACAAGAACCAGCACGGAAGGAATCGACAGACGAAGAAAGAGGTGAATAAGCAGATAAAAGAAAAATATGAACAAAGGTTAAAGATGACCAAAAACGGTAACATCTAACCTCGTATTTTAAACATTCCAAGAACAAAATCATAAAAACCCCAAATATTTTTGCGGTTTTTTTTAAATGCAAGTGTGTACCCAAGAGATTAAGGACCCAATTATCCGAACTCGGAACCTGATTGCGGGGATTAAATTCCTCGAATCGAAACTAAATTCTCTGAAATTAATTCGCGATTGGATTTCGGGGAAAATTATTAACTCGGAAATTCAGCCACGAGGATTTAATTGTTCTTAAATAAGAACCGTCTGAATAGGACCAAATATTTATTCTACGCCATTTTTTTGTTTCTAGAACAAGTCGTAATTATGTCCTTATTAATTTACTTTTATATTTACTTTTATTGTTGTTTTCCTTACACCCGGCTGTACGTTCACAACCTTGTGTGAAACCTGGTGTTAGTTAACACTAGGAAAAAACTTTTTACCGGGAGCAAGTTTGAGAAATCGAGTCCCTGTTTAACCAGCTAAAAGATTGCATTTCACTTCCTCGAGTCTTAAAACAACAGAACTAGTACCAGTCAAAATCCAAGGGTCCACTCATTGCTAGTCCGAAAGAGATAATGAAATTAATAACACGTTAACCTAGAGAGCACAGTACAGTAGCGTACGTGTAACTACAGGGATAAAACCACAGTAATAGGACTAATTTTATATGCGAAACCAGGTTTGCCATATAAAATTAGTCATATTACTGTGGTTTTATATATATATATATATATATATATATATATATATATATATATATATATATATATATATATTCAGTAAAAAAGACAAAACGAAGAAGTCGGGTCCCATCTTTAATTCCAACGTTTCGGGTTATTACAAAACCCATCTTCAGGAGCTAAAAGCAAATTTTAAATGAGTAATCAAAGCCTAAAAACATAAATAACAGCAAGGATAAATTTCTTTCATTGTTATTGAAGGAATATTGTCACCAATGACTGAAGTCATGAGAAACACCACTAAAAATTAATTATTCATCTTCTTTTGATATACGTACATGTATATAAAGGATTGCATTATATCCGCATATAGTACACACACCCACAGTCTAAAGTCACAATCTTGACCCTTTCTAACCACTGCTCTTGACACATTTCGCTGTCTTGCGCATAAACGCATTATGTGAATCACTTTTAAGTTAACGTATCTTAGTTCTGAAGACGTTCACATATGTGTGAACGAAACGGCCACATTTTGTGAAAGGGAAGTTAAATGCTTAAAATAGAATGAGAATAATAATAATATTAGTAAGTTACGCTACCCACCCCAATAATGAAATTCGCATAAAAATCAAGATGACGGAGAATGTGTCGGGTAGAATTGTGTAATGGCACCCACCAGCGATCGTAGAATAATACTAATTTGAACATCCAATATCAGTGAACCAAAAGCTTAAAAAAATGATTATTTATTATTATCTACTAAAAAATCCAGAAGGGAAAACCAACGAGGGTATTTCAGCTCGGAATTTTATAAGTAGAGGCTCTGAAAGATAGAGGTAAATTTGGGGGAAGTGAATTTGTAAGGAAGGCTGCCATAATATACTATAGGAAAATAGTAAAATCCAACGGCGCCCTTTTTACTCAGATAGGGATAGATGAGAGGTAAAACGAAAGGAGAACTGAGGTGAATGAGGAGGAAAGCCGAGAAAAGGGTATTGAAATGTAATTCTCATGACCTCCAAGGCTGAGGTCACCTACTAGTCCTCGACGAAATGATTTCACGCTACCGTCAACTGCACTGCAAATGAGGCAATTTAGGGTCCTTGGAACAGGATTGAGTGTTGCCGACCGTAGCCAGTGACGGGGAGGATGTCTGCCTTCGTCACAGCTAGCATTAAGGGCACCTTTATGCCTGCCTTCGTCACAGCTAGCATTAAGGGCACCTTCATGCCTGCTTCCTTCTCACTCTTGGGCCACCCTTGGCTACGCTTGTAGACACCAAGAATCCACCAATTTCGGTGTTCACGGGTGGACAGTACTCTTCCTCAGGGAGATCCTTCACACGGTTCATGAGTTCTTCGTTCGTACGGTCAAGAGTAATAGTGTTTAGGAATTGTTTGGGAGTCTACGGTATGTTATGGTAGGAAGCTACTGTGGCGCTTTGAAGCTTCGTAGCTTTTCGAGCCTAGAAATCGTTTAACGTATCTACTATTTCTATACATACATAGGACTATTTGAAATTGAAAATATGTGATATGTACCAAAGCACCATCCCATCTAATTTCTATAAACCTAAATAAACTAATATAATACAATATACGAGTAAGTATGGAAATTGATAAATAACCAGTATATATAATGGT
Organism: Ceratothoa steindachneri; assembly: GCA_963969495.1. Taxonomy (NCBI): domain Eukaryota; kingdom Metazoa; phylum Arthropoda; class Malacostraca; order Isopoda; family Cymothoidae; genus Ceratothoa; species Ceratothoa steindachneri. The sequence goes on along the minus strand of OZ018326.1, from coordinate 140,534,914 downwards.
TATGGTTTGGGCGTTTCTACTTGCACGTGATACTGTTCGAAGCCTGGCAACTGCCTGCTGAAACCGGTTGTGTGGGAACGGAAATCGGATACCCGGGAGAGGTACGGTTCGAACTCCCATAGGGATCGTGTCTCTGGGTCCCGATACCGCGGTAGATAAACGATGCGTCCCTTCGAGACCTGAATCACTTTCCGGTCACATCCCCTCGGTCCCATCACCACTACCTTCCGTGATTTGTGAATCCAATCCCAGGATAGGATTGTATCTTCTTGGATGGAGGGGGTGCGATTGGCTCTCGGGTTGACGATCTTTTCGAACGACCCACACCCATTTAGTGCCTCGCTCGGAAAGCCATCTCGATAGTGACAGCTCGCTTGTCAAATACACTAGGGAAATATAGTCCGTGGGATGAAACCTCACCAATGAAGGATAAAATTCTATTCTCTTAAAATACATATGTTCTATGGATTATGGCATACAGGGAAAGGTGTACTCAATGAAAATTAAAGAACCAAAAACACCTAAAACAACAGCGCATCATAAATGAATGTGCTCAAATTGACAGATATTTGGAGTTAATGCATCGGATTCATCGAATGAACCTCGCAAAACGCATCAACCTTTTCATCACAGATGGCGGAAATCACAATAAAGATGTTATTTATTATTATTTCTATTGAATAAAATGTAGTTCAAATGTCTTATATTGAAAATATCCATTTTGCCCATGTTCAGACAGCATAATATTGGTTTAGAGAAAGCTTATGTTCATTTCTGATGTTAAGTTAACCAAACTTGACTTATTTAAACCTAGCCTAACTTAACCTAAGCAAATCGAATAACCAAACCTGCATTTGAGGTTTAGAGAAATAATTTATATGAAAAAGTAAATAACTAACACAAAATTTTGCCACTTCTCTAAAGTTCATGTTAATAAATCCATGTGATCTTACTTTCGTAAGAAAAACGCGAATATAAAAATTGAAAAATATACTTCCTATCAAGGTGTTTTTCTATTAATAAAATGATTCTTTCAATGCCTTAAAAAGCAGAGAAACTTTACCATGTGACTATTTTATGCTTCAAAGGAAATAACATTCCAAATGCTTTCGTTTTAAGGGCGAATAATTCTTTAAGTAATGCAAACCATCGTTTAAAAACCTTTTCTTAATTAGAAGGAGATGAACAAACGATATTATAATAATATTATTATTATTATGTCCAGCTTTAATCAGCCGATTGTCTCTTGTTTTATGTTATTCTTTCATTATAGCCATTAATATTACACTATTTATTTCTCTTTTATGCTCCTCTGGAGAAAGGTAATAACAAGTAGGGATAAAGAAGAAGAAACAACGAGAAAAAATATGTGGTTTAATCAGGATTATAAAGAAGGGAACAAAGATTAAAGCAACTGGTAACCAGAGACTAGATCACAAGGGCTTTTGTATCTATAAGAATTTAAATTTTTATTTAACGCTTCTAAGAACAATATCCTCTTATCAATCTCCCCTTGTTCAGTCGAGAGCTTCGAGTAGTGGCTTCTCTCGACATCTCGGGTTATATACTCTCCACACATTTCACTTTTCGGGTCATCACCCTTTTTACAAACGTCTTTTTTCCCAATTTTTTCCGCGGGGATGTCCTCGTTGGTTTTCTCTTTCTCAGTTTCATGTAAATAACAAAAGCTATTTTTTTCTTCAGTGTTTTTTTAGAAATAGATCAATTTAGTTTTCAAGAATGTTAAACAAATTCATTTTTAGCTTTTTTTGTCGCATTTCCATCTGCCCTTTTCCTTAATCATCGTTTCAAATAATCACGAGGAGAGGAAGGGCCAGGCATACTGAATATTTGATTTATCCCTTTATTAGAAGTGCCCAGCATACATGAATATTGTGATCAAACAGCGAACTCCGGATCACCGTCCGATGCTTCCGATGAGTCAGAATATTTCATTGATTTTTTATGGTGGTGTGAAAGCGGTATTTCTCCAAGCGAGACTTGATTACCTTGGAGCTTGTTTTCAAGGACTGCCGGCGATTGTCCTTGGGCGGGGCAGACCTAGTGAACATCATCTCCTTTAGAAGTGACGAAATAATATCAATATGACAACTAGGGTACGATAAAGAGTGTAAAAAATATGGTAATAAGAAATTAAAACCTGAATGTGAACGTCTTCAAAGTTGGATCAACGATTCACCAAGTCAATAGATAGTGGTTTTTGAGTCTCGCTGATCGTAGGCCATATATTTTTATCATTCGCGTGGCGCAGTGAATTTCTACTAAGACCTACGAGTATATGTAGACAGATGGGCATATCGAGGTTTAGATATTAGCCAGGTAGAAACCCAGGGGAAATTAAAACCAAAATAAGCGCTCTCGTTTACATATCTTCAAGAGCAAAGATGTTGTGGGGGAGAAGGGGGCTTTGTAGATAAGGGGCAAAGGGTTTATATGGATAGTTAAGTTTTAATTTCCCAAGGGTTTTGCGGTATAAATGCTATGTCATTTATATTTTTGTCCTCTTTTGCATATATATATATATATATATATATATATATATATATATATATATATATGTAAAGGAATAGAACAGCCAAAGCAATATATGCCTATTAGTTTTTCTAGAAGCAATCACTTGCACCTCCAAGTAATTCAATATTTTACATCCTCTGGCTGATTTTATTCTGTATCGAACCTTCGGTTGATCTCTTCTCTTCCCTTCACTCCTTTCGTAGAGGAAGATTCCATGACTTTATTTACACCGGTGCAAATTATAGTCCAATTCTCGCCACCACCCTAATTAGCTTGCGCCAGCCCGATACCCTTTTGGCTTAGAAACAACTTCCCTGTTTTCGCGGTTCCCACAGGAGAACTATACAATAATTGTCCCACTGTGACCAATATGTCGGACTCCCTCTCGAGATGAGAGGCTGACATCCAAGCGGAACATCGCGGTCGTTCCGTCTATCACGGATGCTGCGTGACGCGCACTTAGAAGCCGAGGGGAGGACAATAGGTGAGGGTGATGGAAAGGTCATGCAAAGGAATAATCATCAGAAACAAATGTTAATTTGCGGGGAGGGGTAGATATTTTAAAGCGACTTCTGCATCTTTTCCACTTATCACTCCTCTCCCTATAACAGGAGCAATCCGGCTTCCATCTTATGAAGAAAGGCAAAAAGCCGATCCATCAAATTGGATAGCGAGACAACACGCTTAAATATATTTAAAACTATTTATTAGGATTGCGTGGGTGAATTTTAATTCTTAGAGTAATTTTTTTTAGGATGATTTAAGTTTGTATTGATTATTTCAAAATTCCAGGTTTGTCCGAAGAGATATTTTCAGTCTTTTATGATGACTTTGATTGTCAAGCTATTTTGAGGCTCCCCTCCCCCAAATAGAAAGCGAAATAAAAAAATGAATTGAAATGGATAAATTAAATGCAGTCAACTTTATTTCCTACTATTTTTTATGCAAATACGACTATACAAGTTTTCTCCTTTAAAGGCTAAAAATTGAGAACTCTAGGGAAATAAAGCTGCTTTCCACGTTCGTCTCCAACATTTATTTAATCATCAGTAAAAATATTTAAGATAAATAAAAATTTCAACGAAAGAGAAACATAGAGAAACATGGGCTAACGATATTACTAATATTGACACTTTTAGCCTTTCCTAAGGGAGAAACGTTCTGGCGCAAAATAAAATTTATTGTCACTCTTGACCAGGGGTCGCCAAACTGAGAGAATGACGATCGCGGACCAAATAACCATTTTGTTCAATACAATATAGTAAATACACAAAAAATATAGACAACAAACATTTATTTACCTAAAAAGTTATCAAAGAAGGCGTCGTTAGCAATAAGATAGTATTATCACACTCAGTGCGCAAGTATCCGAGTCTCATAAACTAAGCCGCAAAAAAAGTTAGTGATATTTGTGAAACTGGCCTTTAGTTTTTAATATATCATCAATATTAGCATTGTAATTGCTGCATCCAATCAAATGAATTGCCTTCAAATGTTCATTTGTGGCACATTGTAGCGGCGGGCCTGATCTGGCCCGTCGGCCGTAGTTTGGAAACCCCTGCTCTTGACTATGACCAAATCGGCTTTTAAATGTTAGCTTAGTTTTCTCCAGCCAATGACTGACATCTAGGCATCTTCTCTAATGATAAAGATCTGATGAAGCGATCGGAAAGAGGATTCCAGGTGTTTTTGTCTGCATTAACGTAATACTCTTCAAGGAATTTTATCATAATACAGGCAAAAGCAATTGATTTTCTGTCAAAAAAAAACTAAATTGCCATTCTACAAGCTTTTAATCATGTATTTTTCTGTAGTGAGGTAATAACAGTGATAGGCTTAAGTGACGAAAAGAACAAACAGAAGAGAGACCAGGAAACAGGAGTGAATATTAGGAAAAACCACCGTTGTAGTGTAACTGATATGAAATTCAAGAAGGTTGATAAAGTTGTATTAACTGTGTAGATAGTATCGGTCGAATAAAATGCGAAGTTTAAGAAAGAGGTTACGGAAGAGCATTCAAAAGAAGAATTGGTATGCAATTGCATTTCTAATCGGCAATGATCGTTTTGCCTAACCAGCCTTCTTGGGTGCATACATTCGCTTTATTACAACTTTTCATTCTTATTAATGGAAGAGAATATTGTTATTGATATAGCTTTAATCGTCCAAACATTGGTTATAAATTAAACGTTTAATCTTTTCTAATGACACACTTTTTACTACTTTTTTGAAAATCAATAAACAATATACTTAAGCGATTAAATTTAGAAATCATTTTAAAATGCATCTCACTTTGTTTGCGAAATTAATGGGTTTTCTTCTTTTCGGAACCGTTTTGTTCTAGCCACGTTTCCCCGAGTGAGTTCCGTCATTATGTTAACATCAGAGGGCGTTCCCTCAATGACTGTATTTACCTTTATCTCGGAAACAAATGAGACACGTGTCTTCCTTTCCGCTTTGTGGTGTAACCATTTTGACTCGGTCTTTTGTTGTCTCCGGGCCATTGTCCCACAGAAAAGGAAGAAAAAAAGAAAACAACCTCGCAGCATGCATAAATCAGGCTCGAGTCCGCTCTCTCCTGAGTTATTATGAGAGACAATTGATCTTATGTTCGGAGCATTTAGAGTGCACAATTGGGGCGCCCAGCCGGTATTGGTCATTTTGGCGCGAAAAATTATGCCGTCGGCGACATGTTGAATCAAGTTTGGTGGCGCACGTGACTAAAGCACGTGTGTCACGTGTTCGAAAGGGGAGTAATGAGGGAGTGATAAAGGAGAAAGGATGACAGGAAGGAAGGAATAATAATGTGTGTAATTTTTGAGACCTAAGACGATAAGCAAAAATCAGGAGGGGGAAGGGGCGCACTGGATATCGGGTTTCCTTATATAAACGATTTACCTTCCGGGCAAAAGGGAACATTTGATATCCGTGAAATATATTGATTTCGCCAAAACTTTCACAAAATCATCGGACAATATTTCTAAATTGTAAAATGCATTCTTTTTCTCATTCTAAAATGATTGAAAGGTGAATTATCGCCAGATTATGAGATCTGTCTAGGTGGTGGATTAGTTACTTTAAGCAGTAAAAGGGAAATAACCTAAAGGTCGACACTGACATAGTTTATAAGAATAAAAGAGAAATAATGAATGATGCATGAAGGGATTTGGGTCCTTAAATATTCGGGTTAAACCTTTAGTTTTTGTGCTTCTTTGAAGACCTCACCAAAAAGAGTAGATATTGTTGACGAATTACTATAAATAACATAACGTAACCTAACATAAGAAGATAACATGACGTGACATGCTTTCATAATATAACATAACAACCCAACGTAACCTAATATAATATCAGACCTCTCTCCCACTAGTTCAACCTAACCCCACTCACAAACCGATATCTCCTCCTTTCGACCCATTTCAGTACGAAGAGTAACGTTGCCACAAGACATCGGATACCATTGAGGACGACACTTTAGCCCTTCCTTGTCAGAAGTTTCAAAGAAAATCAAAAGAGAACCCTTGAAACATTCTGGATTTTTGAGTCCAAGAAATCACCCTACCATTGATATCGTCTTTTTAAATATAGACAATTTATGCCCCAAAGAATAAAAAAAAGCCCTCTAAGTGAAACTGTAAATTCCAATACTTTTGAAGTTTATTTTGATCCTTAGAAAAAAATATATTCAAAATGAACTGAATGAAGTTGACGGAGTTCGCATTTTCTCTTTTTTTCTGGGACATTATTGTCCCTCATTAAACTATACACACGCCCCTTTCTTTTCCCTATTTATTACCAAGAAGTAAAATAAGCATTTCTTGTCCTTTAAACATAATCTAAGAAATAGGAACGTTATTTTCTTTTCTTGTTTTTGATCAGTTGTCCCCAACCTTTTCAACTCGAGGGACACCAGAGGACCGCGGACCGTAATCTCGAAAAACAGAAAATCAAACTAAAATTACAAAGAAATAATCACAATTTATTGTTAATTAGATACCTAATCTTGTTTGCAACCCCAAAAGGCGTAAAATCGGGCTTAAATGAAGAGATTGACAGAAAGAGCTCATCAGCCAAGTGATGATTATAAAATCAATAGCAAATCTATCATGGATAATATGGGGCATATTAAATATGAAAAGGTTACGAAGGAATCTGATGTGGAAATTGTTGAGGTAATTAATGATCATTTACCTAAGTATTTACAAAAGAGTATCAACAATTTAACTCATGATAGTTCTAGTTTATCAGAGGAGGTGGAATACAATTAATGTAGATAGGGAAATCATTAAAAGACTCTAATTTAGTTACATACTAGCGAGGCCTATTGTTAGGATGACATTTATTCTAGGTTACTTAAAGAAGGTGTGGAAAAAATTGCAGTAGCTCTGGGAAAATTAAATAATATACTACTAGATTTGGGAGAAGTGACAAATGATTGGAAAAAGCGAATGTAGTGCCCACTTTTAACAAAGGAAGTAAAGAGGGACAGAATAACTTTAGACCATTAGGTTTAACTTCTATAGTTTTTAAAATTGTTTAGAAGGTAGGTAAAGGGCTATTTATGAGCATCTAGAGGTTAAAAACATAACTGAATTTGGAACAGGTCGATCATGTTTAAAAAAAATGACAGGAATTTATGGATTATGTAACAAAACAATTAGATAAATGAGAAAATCTAGATGTATTTTACTTAGATTTTAGCAGAGATTTTGACAAGTTATTTGCCTGGGTAATATAAGTTACCGATAGCTTTTAACCTTCAAAAATTCAAAGTATACATATACGAAGAGATAATAGAGAATTTAGTTATAAAATAGATGGGCATTGGAGAAAACTCAGTAGAAAATGAAAAAGTCTTAAGAGTTGTAACAAATAGGAAATTGAGGTTTTATAATGAATCTATTGAAGCAATATTAAATCAAATAGAGTGTTGGGCTTTATTAAGAGAAATGTTAATTACAAAGGTAAGTTATCCTTAACTATAACTAGTCCGTTAGGCCACATCTTGAGTATTGTATACAGGCATGGTCCCCACCTTTTAAACATGATATCAACATGCTAGAGTCAGTGCAAAGGAGGGCAACAAAGACGATACCTTCCCTCAGGTGCCTTAGGTATTGTAGGTAGACTAAAAGTATTAAATATGGTCTCCTTTGAGCGGTGTATGTGTGAGGAGATATGATTACACTTTTAAAATTAAAATTGTGGGATGGATAAGATGGCTTCTTTCGAGTTGGAGGATAAAAAAGGCAATTCTCTAACCCCCTTTCCCCTATTTTCCTTTCTTAGAAGCTACCGATGGTTCTGCCCATAGAGAAAAGAAATACTGCGAAAAGGAACGAACAGAGACTCAGGTCCGCGCGGACAAGCATCCAAAGGCTGAATGGGTCGCATATCTACACTGTCTGGCGATGGGGCGAATGGGGAGCCCCACGGGTGGAGGACCCTTTTTTAGACTATAAAAAATTATTTCAGTGTTTTTGAATGTTCATGATGACCACCAAAGTCATTGCACTCTATGTCTGAACACGATTTTTATTTCACCCAATTCAAAGGGAAAACCAACAAGGACATCTCTAGTAAAAAAATTGTAAGGAAAAGTCTGTAAAGTAAATAGGTAAAGTTAGAGGAAGAGAAAATATGTAGAGGATAGATAACCGTAGATCCCCTTAAGGCATTGATACTCGTATGGAACGAATCTGTAGGGGTTGTAGGCCCGAGAGCACGCAATTGCGGTTTCAGATGTCAGCTACGGCAGTGTTTTCATGCTACACCTATACCCCTGCTGCTGGGGGCAGTAATATAAAGAAAAGATGAGGCAGTATTAGAAGAAAATAGTGGGAAGAAAATAGACAGGTTAAAAACCATCACCCCTAAAAGAAAAGAGGGGAGGGGTGACCCCTATCCGGGCCCCGAATACGGATGAATGGACGAAAGTTGGTCAGTGACTAGCCGGCCAAGTAATTCGCCGGCTAAGGGAAAGGGGAGACGAAATGGGGCTTGTAGAGAAATTGGCGAAATAATCATAAAATTTTGATTTCTATATGAAAAAATCCCAGGAAGTTTCAATCTAGTTTGGGGCTACCGAGGGTACTGAGGCCTGAAGGGCGTGCCGCTTCTCGATGTGGACACCCCCTACCATCTTGAGGGAACAACGGCAGAACGATGATGTTACGTTGGCTTGCTTCTATTTGACACATTTGTGATAATAAAAATACCCAGGGTCAAACCAAGAAACTATATTTTTTTTTCCAAAAGCACAGAAACTAACTAGATCATCTCTTCAGAAGTCTTTTTTTAATAAGAATTGTAAATAAACTGTTGAAGTTAGGCGCGTGAAAACTGTTGAAGGTATGCTTAGACCGAATAAGAAGGGAATGATTTGTAAAGTAAATCATAGAAAAAACTTGAAATTGGGTTGAATTAATTAAAAACTGGAAAATTAAGTTAATTTTCTCCCTTTTTATCAATTTAAAAATATTATTTGGAAAGCCACCAATTTCCTAGGAAAAGTAATAAATGTGTGATTATGTATATCTGGTTATTTGTTAATCGACGTAAACATCCCACTTTTCAAATTAAAATAAGCCAGATATTTTAGCAGAAAATATCGTATCAGGCAATTAACTTAGCCCCTAGCAGTAATCAATCATCAAATAAGCTGTATTAGAATAACAGAACTCATATATAAACTGAAATTTATACAGCTCATTTATCAACTCTGTTGTCAGATTCACCACGCTGTCATTCTGAGGAAAAGTTAAAACATATGTGGGAGTGAAGGACAAATGTTGAGATTTATTTTCGTACATCAGAAAAGGAAGTGATTAGGCTAAATAATGTATAGACCATTCTTGCAAAGGATTTGTGTCAGAGAGAGAGAGAGAGAGTCACGCGGACGCAAAGGCCTTGGGAGTATCTCACAGACGAGAACACCTTCAATCGGTGTCTTTGGGTAAACTTCCGGGGCGATAAGACGAGCTGACACGAGCCAAACTGGAGGCCGGGAAAGATCAGCGAGAGGGTGCGAAATTCACGCCCGCCGCGCCCCTTCAGATGGAGTAAGACCCGCTTCCGTCGGTCAGCGAAATCGCTTCCGGCGACCCCCTATATAATTCCTAGCACGGGCACGAGGAAATCAGTATTCTCCAGTATCGCCTGACTCAGCCAAGGACACGACGCGCAAATTCTCAAGTGACTCCCGCACCCCAAGGGCTAGCAGGCAAGAAACATTTATTCAGAATTAACGAGGGTCTAGCAACGTGAAGACTCGTCCTTCTGCAATAACCAGCTCAGCTCCTTCCGGCGAGAATACGCCTTCGATCCAAACCTTTGAGGCTCACCACGGAAATTTTAAGGCAATTACGTTTTCTCTCTATCAACTTCGAAGAAGCGCGAAACTATACGACCTCGAAGATTCACCCATGAACCCCTTCTCCCGTTTTCTTCCGGTTAGTCGTTTGGGCATGCTCGAGGCGCGTGCCGAAGCATCCATTTAAATCAACTGTGCTTTACAATTAGTCTGGTATATTTTCCATAGTGTCTCCTTTCTTGTTAAATTGTATTGTTTATATAGTAGTAAAGATTATTTTTGTTTCGCCTCTTTGATTCCCAGAACCACACAGCCATTTGACTGAAATCGGTCAAAGGTAGAATAAGCACTCGTATATAATTTCGTTGTGACCCACGCCAAAGAGGGGCATTCCCCGTGCCTGCTTCTCGCTTCGTTTCCCCGCATCCAGAAAAGCAACTGAAGGTCAGGGAGCTCATAACTAACCTACGACAATTTGCATTGATGAAATCTTGACAAATCCAACAATGATGTTAGATTTAAAAGTGATTTTTCAGAATCATGTAAACATTGTAACTCTTCCCTATTTATTGAGTAATTAACTTTCCAAAATACCTAAATATTTAGAACTTCTTAAGGATTTAGAAAGTCCTACTTTCCTAATATTTACATAAGAGAAATAATTTATACGCATGGCTTATGGAAAGGATGATAAGAAACCAAAAATATTTCAATATGGAAAAATCTGGTCAAAGTTCATTGAAACAAACTGGAACACCAAGTATATATTTAGTTTTATTATGATGACTAAATAAGTTCTGGATTAAGGCCGAAAATGATCACAAGCAAATGCTTAATGCCATTTATAGCTTTCATACGTAGATACCTATATAGTATATAAATGGTTTATTCAGATGTTGTGATGGAAATTAGAAGGAGGATGGTTTGTTTTTTTGTATAGTAATATTAGATAACGATGCATTCAGTGCCGCTTTCATTCTACTTCTGCACTTTTGCCTCCAAGACACGATAAGATATGCTTAATATCGAATACATCAGAGATTTCAAAGTTTCATAGTTATCCGTACCGTAATGTATCGTAGTCACTTCCTCCAGAAGAATTTCTAAACACTTCGCGTCTCCATAACCACACGAACGAAGACCTCATGAATCGTTTGGAGAATCTCCCTGAAGAAGATGACCCCCCCCCCACAACACCCAAATTGGTTGGTTCTTGGTGTCTACAAGCGTGACCCAATGTGGCCCATGAAGAGGAAGAAAGCGGCTAAGAAGAAGACGCCCCCAATGACGTCTGTGACGAAGTTAATAAGACCCCACAGGGCTACAATCAGCAATACTCATCCCTGATCGAGGGACACCAAATTCTCCCTTTGTGGTGCCTGTGACGTTAGCGTTCATCAATTTCTCAAGGATTAGAATGTGATCTTTCGACCTTAGCGTCGCAGGTCAGGGGGGGGGGATTACATAACTGTTTGAGCATTCCTCCTCTTCTTCCTTTTCATCCACAAGTGTTCTTCTTCCATTTTACACGCCATCCGCTCCCCTCTGAGTAAAGAAGTCTTAGTTAGATTACCTCATTTTCCTACAGTATATTGTGGCTAGTAGTCTCGTCTTTAGATTCCTTGAGCTATTGCCTATAGCCCTTCATACAAATTCACATCCCTTATCTTCACCGCTTTCCTTACGATCCTTTACTCACGAACACCCAGTGATGTCCTAAATTTATGAATAAAGGTATTTCATTAATTTACGTTCTATTATATTATTCCACGTTTCTGTATGTACCATTTGCTAATATTAATATTTTTTAATAGTTATCAACTTTATCATCGAGATAGATGACTTGCCTTTTACCATTGAATAATTATGACTTTACCTTACCAAAATGTAAGTATATTTTATTGAATAATCGCATTAAAACAGTAGAGATTGGGTTATGCAATTCACCAGGTGCTCTATTTTGTAAATTGCCGTTAATTAAGAAAATAGATACCACCTGCCAAAATTTGCACTTTATATTCAGGGGCAGCCGCAAATATGTGCATTTACCGCCCTGTTCTTCACGTTTGATCACGGTATATTATAGTGGCGGGGTTCCAGAATGCGCGTGGCTTATCCCGCGCTTTCATTCTCATATCCCCGTAATCCACGCGGGACCTCGAATTCATCCACAGTATTTATCGATTACACATCCGAAGAAACCTTTCAGAAGCTACGATAATCAACTTTAAACACGAGACTGAGATTTAAGAAGCAAAAATACGAGTCTAATCTTCCTAGGAGGTCCGTCTTTATCCCAGAGAACTGTAATTAGTGGCTGTAAATCTGAACGAGCCCTGTAATTTTGACGCCATTAACTGCCCGGCAGGAACATCCTCTGCCACGGGGCAGTCAAGCAGATTAGGGAGAAAGCCTTCGTCTCTCCCTTCTTCTTTTACGGAGTCCGATTAGGCCGTCTACCGTGGGAATATTCCAAACGACGGTGACATACATGCGCTTACGGGCCCGATGCGGGATATTAGAGTTCCTCCATTTAAGTCTCTTTTTTCTATCGAGTCTCACTGCTGTCGGAAGGCGTTGAATATAGCGAGGGGATGTAGGACTTCGGTTCCTAAGGTTTAATTTTCAATTTATTCGCCTTTAACATCACCTTCATTCGGCATAAATATGTTCCAGTGATTATCCTGTCGCATATTTGTTGCGATTGCTACAACCCAAAGGGAACATTAAAGTACAGGGTTTACTCAGTTTAGCGACCCATAAACCAAGCTCCAAGGGGTGTCTACAAACGAAAATAACATTGATATAAAAAGTGCGTAACAGGCTTGATATATACAAGGTGCGCTCGCCCCCCCCCCTCCCCAAGGACCATATTTGAGAAGCAATATCTCAATGACCATTGCATCTAGGGACATGAAATAAAAACAAATGAATCCCTTATCTACACATACTTATTCATTGTAGTTATCATTGCAACAATTATAGCAATAGATATATCGAATCATCATATTATCAAAATGCCATCAGATAATTATTATCATTATTATTATATTTCCATATTATTTATTATACAATTCTCCTTCATTTTGCCTTTATGAAATCTCAGTTATTTCAAAGAAATGTCATTTAACTTATTCGTGCTTTTGTATGCCCAGCCAAACCTAACAGGTAGAACCAAGTTCAGGTTATCCGCCTTCACCATGCACTCCTCCCGGACTCACGCAGTGTATTTCCATTGTTCTCTCAGGAAGATGGCAAGCTAGGATTTGAAAGCTTAGCAAATAAACGACGATTATAGCTAGGTCGTGCCATTATTCCGTGCAATATATTTATATATATATATATATATATATATATATATATAGAGAGAGAGAGAGAGAGAGAGAGAGAGAGAGAGAGAATTGTGTATTTTGGAAATTACCTGCGTCGTAACTCATTCATATTTGCATTAAAGCTCTCGTTTAATTAACTTGGTCAACCTTGCCTTTTTCATACAAAGAGAGAGCATCTACTTTGACGAGATTTTAATCAAACGAGAGGGTCTATTTTTCACAGACTTCCTTAAAATTTAATCTGCTGAGTTAGGTTGACACCCTTCTCTTGATTTCCTTCTACATAAAGGCTTTAGATATACTCTATACATCTTTAATTCCAAAAGATTCGCTTCCCTCACTTAAACATATCACACTAATATATGTAATCAACTCCGTACGTGATTACATCCACTGTCGAAATGTCGCTTCAACTCCAGCTAACTTCAAATTTTCAGAACATTTTGATGAATGCAAAAGTAGGTAAAATCCGCTTATATAAAAGTTCGTGCAAATTTAATCTGAAGCTATTTGCATCAGTCAAATTAGGTAATCTTAACTGCTTAAATCTTATTCTATTTTTGAAATAACACACACACACACACATATATATATATATATATATATATATATATATATATATATATATATATATATATATATATATATATATATATATATATATCCAAAAGAGTACGGTAGGGTACGTGTAACTATAAGGATAAAACCACAGTAATAGGACTAATTTTATATGCGAAACCAGATTTCGACGGAAACATCCTTCATCGTCAGTCGCTGGTGGACAAGTGAAATACAGAAGTTGCTTAACGTACAAACATACAAATGAGTAGCGCTAAGGTGGATGATGTAGGAATGTAGCGGCATCTTTGAGAAGCGGAAGTATGAATTTCTTGTTTATTTTGGTATTAGTATTAAATTGGCCGTCGGAAGTATTAAAGGTGGGAATTTCTTTTAAAGGGGTGATTTAATTAATCGTCGATGTATATAATTGTCTTATAAACTATTTTAGCATTATCAATATCAATTTGATGATTTTCATTGGACATATGTAGAAATTAACTCGAGGAGAGGGCACCATGTCGTATATCACATTTATGTTTATTCATTCTCTTGGAAAATCTGCTACTTTCACCGATATATACTTCATTACATGATTTGCATGGAATAAAATAAACTCCCTGTTCTTTCTCGATCGACCTATATTTGGATAAGCTATTTCTGGTCGTAATCTCGTACTGAAAGGCAACATTGATGTTGTTGATCCGTGCCAACTTTTTGAAATTAATTAATTTGGGGGAGTATGGGAAGGTACATAATATTTGTCACATCTGTTTTCCTTATAATTAGCTGGGGAGTAATAGATGGTTCTGGCTTTATAGTGACACTTTTATATGAACCAAAGGGGATATTGCAGTTCAATGAATGTTTGGATGATTGTATTAATTTCGTCTTGCAAGAAACAAGGATCACAAATGCGATATGCTCTCAAGAACATGGAAGAAACTACAGATCTTTTAACGGATATATCATGACACGAGAAATAATGAATATAGACATTAGAATTAGTTGGTTTCCGGTAGACAGAACAATAGCTTATCCAAAGATAGATCGATCGATAAAGAAGACCGTTGGGAAGGTCCTCGAGAAATTCCTGAACAGCAGAATGACAGTCCGCCTCCTGACCATCGCCATCATGTATCACACAGGGCTCGAAATGGGGTGCACTGTTGATGTGTTCTACAGGGATGTATAGAAGGCCTTTGATAAACTTCGGATTGATGTTATAAAATACAACGTGTAGTGTTGCATCCCACTAGGAAAATTGTTCTGTAGCTATTTAACCTACAGCCGAGTTGTCATGGCTTTTGAGAAACAGACACGGGAGGCCTTAGACATTCTCTCTGAGGTTCCACAAGTGGGATAACTCAGCCTCACTCTCTCTACTATGTATATGATCTACCTGCTGAAGTCGACAAATCCCCAAACATAAAAGAGTACTACGCGGACGAGGTCGCCCATATCGTGCTCCGACAGATGAATTTAAAAAGAATGATGTGAAGGGCCACGGCTGCTAAGACAGAAGGGATCTATACGTACAAACAAAGGTGGAAGATCCAAACAAACCTACCGGAACGGACCCCTTAAAATCTACAACTCCCTAATCAACTACTTTGGCATTAAGGCACATACAAACACACGAAATGGTTTATCAAACACAGAAATGGACAAACTTCACCGATTTTCAACCTTAATGAAAAAAAACATAGAAAATTATATATGTGATTGGTTAGGACTAAGCTGCTATATATAGCAGTCACGCTCAACACAGCGCCAAGACAACGCATTGTCTAAGCTGCCCAACCGAGAGCTTCGATTCATTAGTAACACAAAATTCTATGACTCTCGGACTTCAAGGAGTCTGCATGACAAAACTAGGCTGTACGCGGTAAACTCCTTCATGCAGTCAAGGAGCCGGGTCATCTGAAACAGGCTTGCTGAAACTCTCCCGAGAGACACTCTGGCAGACCTTGCTTGACCTAGAGAATATACCAGAAACTATAAATACTATTTGCGGTCCTCCAGAATGGCAGAAGATGAACCGAGGTTCACCCAATCCCGACTGATTCCTAAAAAATAGAAAAACAAAGACCTAAATTATATAACATAGGAAGAACGCAAAACCAGATGCATAATAAAGAATACAAAAAACCAAAGCAAAAAAAATATGCAAAAATAAGAGAAATAAAAAACAACAAACAAATATTAAATAAAAAAAAATTTCCTTCAAGACAAACAAGACTCAAACTAAAAATAAAAATAAACCAGATAAGACAAACTAACTAACAACACAAGGTAGAGTAAAACCAGAGTTGGAGATGCCCGTTCACTGGGCACATTATAATTCTTCCTCTATACTTCCCTCTTTATAAATTTTCCTCTCTTCCCTAACTTATCTGCAACCCTCCCTCTCTATTCTTCTTTCTCATTTTAGAAGTGAGAACACTATTATTTCGAAGCTCTTCGCAGCAACTCACCTAGTAAAGGAGGCAAACATACCGGACAACTCAAAATCTTCCATGGCTAGCCATTAGGCATCCGTTTGGGGCTTCTTAGAAAATGTGTTTACTATATAAAATTTATTTACCACAGTTAATTTCCAAATATACCGGACAACTCAAAATCTCCCAAGGCTAGCCATTAGGCATCCGTTTGGAACTCCTTAGAAAAGGTGTTTACTATATAAAATTTATTTACCACAGTTAATTTCCAATTCTCCGCACGCAATTAAGAGAGACCCGCAAAATTGAATCTAAAATCGCGCGCTGGTCCTGTTTGTATAGGAGGTGAATTTCACTACCTGGAGCTTTGGTCCTCGATCGAAAGGGTAAAATGCTGACAAATATAGATTAAATGAGTGACGTTCTATAAGTATAATCTATTTCCTAATGTTTGAATCTTTTTTAATTACAGAAATGGTCTTTCCAAAGAAAAGGGTGCAACCATTGTTGCTGTGCACCAAGGTTGCCTGAAATGGAAGAAGAAAGTTACTAAGTGTATTGTGACAAGGAGCACAATCTTTAGTATCATTGATAACTTTAAAAAGTCTGGTAACGCTCCGGTGAAGAAGTCTTCTACACGCCCAAGTGGTTCAAACGAACTCCGAGATCGTCTCCTGGTAAGTTTTCAACTCATAAATTGGGTTGCCTCTAGTGTCAAGCTTGCTCACGATTGGAAAGAAGAAGGTATGAACGGTTCAACGCGCACAGTGAGGCAGGGACTTTTCTACAAAGGCATCATTCGAGAAGGGCTGTGAAGAAGCCTCATCTCACCAAAAAGAACCTTACGGATGGGCTTCACTTTTGTAGGAGATATAGTTACATAGATACAAGGAGCCAGCAAGAATTACTTAGTCCACTCAAAGGCCAGTCCCATTCTATACTAATATGCTAATAGTCTTCCTTTGGACATTACTCACGATGCTCACTCACGTGAGCATTTATCGATGATTTTAAAGGTAATTTTGTTTATCTATGTTCGTTTGAAACCTCCATCATTCACTTTAAAAGCGTTGTTACGTGTAATACCATGATCGTGCTTAAAAATGTTCTCATAATTTAAGTTTTCAAATTTATTTATTATTTTGAATACTTCGATAAGCTCACCTCACAATCGCCTAGTTTCGAGAGTAGGTAGTTTTACTATATTTAATCATTCGATATACGACTTATTTCTAATCGAGGGAATTAGTTTAGTTGCCCGTCATTGAATTCCTTGCATTTTATTGATGTTTACATGCGTATAAGGTGACCACAATTGTATTGCGTATTCTAGGTGTGGCATTACTAAACTTTTTTTCTAGGGGTATTATTTTATTTTGGTGTTTGTAGTGAAAACTTTTCACAATAAGTCAAAAAATTTGGTTCTCCTTCTTACACGCTTACTTACACTGTTTGTTAAACTTAAGATCCTTTGAAACCCGCACCCCTATATTTATTTTTTCGTCCACGGAGATAAGAATTTTACGACACATTTCATAATTGAAACTTGTGTTACTTCGACCTACGTGCAAAACTCTACACTTCCTTAAATTGAATTTTATGTTTCATATATTAGACCATTAGAAGATTTTATCTAGATCCCGCTGAATTAGTTTGTTATCGTTCTCATTTAAAACTTACTCCCAACTTTTGTGTCGTGTGCAAATTTGGATAATCTACCAAGTAGGCCAGTGTCCATATCGTTTACCAAAATAAGGAGCAACAATGGTCCCAACATTGTCCCCTGGGCTACTCCACTAGTTACATTTTTCCGCTTTGCAAATTTACCGTTTAAAATTAGTCTCTGCTTACGATTACTTAGCCACTACTATAGTCATTATAGAGGTTTTCCCTAATTCTATGAGCAAAAAGTTTAGTAAGTAATCGCTTATGAGGAACGGTGTCGAATTCCTCAGCGAAATCTAAATAAACTATGTCCAAATATTTACTTTGGTCATATCTTTTAATAAAACTGTCATAAAATTCTAAAATATTAGTTAAACATGAACGTTTCTGTCTAAAGCCGTGTTGAAAATCATTTATGAGATTATGCGCTTCCATTAATTTACCTACAATATTCTCTGATGAAGCTCTCTTCTGCTTGTTTGGAGGTTCTGAAAGATTTCTCTTTATGAGAAAAGTGGAGTGTGTTCACGAATCATGTGCCTTTGCCAATGTAAAGCACCCGGAAGCTATCCATGTCTGGCGCTGCTTCGCATCTAAGGGAACTGGAGCAGTATGTTCCCAGGAATACTGCCATCAAATCAAAATGGTAGGAAAACATGCTTCATCAGCACCTTTTTACAACAGTTCGGGACCAATTTAGTGATGATAACTGTATTTTACATTATGATGGCGCATCTTATCACAAAGCCAAAGCAATTACAAAGTTATTGGCTAAAAATAACATCGAACATTCGGGACATTGGGCCGGTAATTTGCCAGATTTGAACTCAATATAGAATTTCTTGGCGATATAATCAATCTGGCGGTTGATAAGGAGAAGCGATCCAATTCTGAGCAGTGTGGGATACATATTGAGCAAAAATGGAGCAATATTAGTTAAGATATTATGACAAATTTGGTCTCCATTATATCAAATGGAATTGAAGAAGTCCTGAAGAACAAAGAACATCATGGCCAATATTGACTGCGTGCATCAATTGACTGTATTTATTAATAAAATAGGTTTGGGTTCTCTTAATTTTCTTATAGGAAAAAATATAGTAGTCTCAAAACTTTAGGCCTTCATATTCACTTTTTTCGAGTGCTTTGCAACTTCCGTATTTACACACAATTATCTCTCTATTAAAACCTTTAATTAATACCGATAGTAAAAATAAATAAAAAACTAATTGCTTGAACAATAGGGGAATTTTTGAGAGCACGGCCATCTGGGTACAATGTTATTTTCAATTACTTTGAGATGCTTGAAAAGAGAAGGAATTGAATTGAGAAAGTAAACATCAATGGCAGATTCACCCATTTTTGAAAAAGAAATAGAGGAGACTAATAATAATAATGATAATAATAATAACAATTATTATTACTTAAATATTTCCAGGTGAAAGTGATATACTATAACGTGTGCCACTAATATTACTACTTATAATAATAATAATAACAATAATATGGATGCCATATTTATGGTACGATCACACTACTACTACTAATAGTATGAGTTTCATTGGTGAACCTGCCATATTCAGCAGGCAGAGGTCTCTTCTGTGTCAATCGTCCACTCTATAATGATGAAAACTTAGGCTTGATCAAGAAAGACTGTCCCAGGAAGTCTCGCTTGTCTCCGATCGGAGCTTTGCACTTTCAGGCTATTTTCTTTCAGCCCTTCGTGGCTGAAACGGACATCATGTTATGGTATTCTAAATACACGACTGAATTTTTTGTGTTATTTAAACTTCGATAAGTATATTTTTGCCCTTTATTCTAACCGGAGTTTTCACTTTCCATTTAGTAATTCTCTCGTACGTCACCCAAACATCCTTTTCTTCATAACCTTCTTTAAAAAAACTTTTGTTGCTCAAATCCCCAAACAATTATCGCCTTATTTTATATAAATATAAAAAATCAGCTCTAGCGCACAACTTCAAATCTTCACATATCAACAATGAGAAAAGGTTTGCAAAGAACTTTTGTATTTGATGTTCACTTTTTAATGTTATCAGAAATGGTTGAGATGGTGTATATGCAAACGTTAGCTTGAATAAGTTTTTTTATGCTTCAGTAGAGATAATTCGAAGCGTGACCCTTTTATGTATATATGACAGTGGCTCCAAGTCGGACCATCTGCCAGTCACCAAATGAGGGAGGCACGTACGCCAACATAAACTTTTTACGGCCGTGTTTATTACACTCCTATTTTCTTGATGCATTTTTATGCGCTGCATCGACAATTAGGTTTTTATTGGAACCCATTAGGTTGAAAACTAACTTATTAAGGCAAGCAGGCGCCAATTAACGAGGAGATAAGTATCAAGCATAAAATAAAAATAAAACAATCTACAGAAATGAAATTAATGTCACAATTAAAGAGTTAACAATGACTTCGTCTATAATACTACAAGGTTCGAGAACGTAGAATAAGCTTAAAGTTTCAAGAATAAATACTCCTTGCTTTGCAGCAGGTTACCAACTCACCATTCCATTAGAAAAGACTTCGAATGAGCCTGAAAACAAAGAACCGCAAATTTGTGATCACTTCTTTGAAGCCTCAATGGTGGCCTGATCCTGCCGGCCCATCTGTTCCTTTCTTCACATCCCGTTCCCCTCTCTCTTGTCTTCTTCCATCTGTACAGCGTCTCCCGCGTTTTCCATTTTCCCTGCCTTTAATCAACCCTTATTCTAAGGCTTGGAAGCTCCATAGCCTTGATTATTTCCACGTAGGAAAATGGACTTGCAGAAGCCATCAGGCAACGACGAGGGGAGAAAGGAAATTGGACTCACGCAGGCGACTGAAAAGGAGGTCGAAGCCCTTAGATTGCAGTTCACCAAAATAGCTTCCTTTTTTTTGTTCTCATCGATTTTCTTATGAAGTTTTAGCGGAAGTGAGATCAAGCAACGAATAGCTGCAGCGACAACGACAAATTTACACAATTGGCTGTTTCAGCAGCAGCATTTGAAGGAAAGTAATTGAAAGGTTAGAACTGGTGAGTTAAAGGAATCCGTTTCACTTCGACTAAACAAACAAGATGGATTGCACCTCAATTGAAATGTAAAATGAGTTGAAAATTGCCTATTTTGAGATGACAAAATTTACTAAGTGCCTTCATGTTAACATACTTAATGCCAATTTTATTCAATGGTCTTTGGTCAGTTTTTAACTATTGGATATAAAACGACATTTATAAATTAAAGAGATGGATTGTGCATTTTCAGTATCATTCCTTTAGTCACGCATCTCCGGATGGAGCATGCACTTTTTGAGTTTCTCAGTTCTCTTCTAAGAATTTTTCCCTTCTGTTTACTCATGTTTGTTTCACTGGTTGCTCTTTCCTTTTATTTCACTAAGTGTGGCGTCATCAAACATTTGCCTTACTTTCATCAAAAGCTGCATGAATTCTCCTATATAAATCCTGAATCTCGGTTAGTTTGTCTTGGTCTTTCGACTTAATTACCCCCATAAAATAAATCACAAGGGGTGACATCAGAAGATTGCGGAGGCCCGAGCATATTGGATATCCCATAACCCATCCATTCTATGGGCAGTGTCATATTCAGCAAATGCTGAACTTGGGTTCCATCGTACATAACTAAACAGTTCATCACTTAAGCTTTTATCTTCCGCGTGTAGTAATTAATAATTCTGGTTTTTGAGAGTGACTTTTGGGGGGACAGAATTTTACACTAAATAAGTGCTGAACTGTTAAAGCGCTGTTTGTTCACTTAAACCACGCTGTACATTTTGTGCTTTAATTTAAAGAAAACCTTTTAATAATTAGGCTTATTTTAGGTAGAGGATAAGGAGTATACCATAGATAATTCGTTATAAGCATTTGCTCTCGCATGCGGCCAGGGTTTCTTTTCACCATTTCTTCAATTTTACACCGCTTTAACACGTTTAACGAAAGCAAATTATCTGTCTAAAGCATTGCGACTAAATTTTATTTAATTTAGTTAAAATACCAACCACTATAAGGGTTTTAAAATCGTAAGATTTTAAAGTCTCACTGCGCATAAGGAATTCTGTATGCAAAATTTCTTTGGGTGGTGAAGGAGGACAGCACGTTTATTTTAGTATATGATCGATACCCAGTAAAACTTGCCGCAATGACCCTCTAGAACATGATTGCAACATGTCAAACAAAAAACTGCTAACCTCTCTGGCCTGACTTTAATTTTTTATATAGTTATGTTTTGGTACAGTTTTGAACACCTATTTTAATGGCTTTAGTTTGCTCAACATTGGTGATTCTACTTCAGTGTTAGGGCATAGCCTCGATCTGGGTATAATAGAGTTAATTCTCATTTAACCACCTTAATGAATTTGATTGGAGTAGATGTATTAACTATCAGCTAACCAGTACCTTCTCCCCCATCCCTTTATTACATTGGAGACATTTCCGAAGATAGTAGATTTCGTATGGGCGCCCAATGGTCAAAGGTATGTCCAAAACTTGACATCAAAGGACCGTTAGCTCTGACATCACAACACACCGCAGCTGCTCTATCAACAATAGAAATCAGGGCAAGACAAGAAGGAAACCTTTTTAAACGAAACATAAATATAACTATAGCAATTAAAAAATTAAAAAATTAAAACTTTGAAAGATGAAATGCTGAAAGATCTGAATAACGAGGTTGAACATACTTCATACTTTAATAAATTAATTTTAAGGTGAAAATTTATCACAGTGGCAACCAAAGTACCCCATATTTACCTGAAAGCGAGAATTCATTGCAATTCTCATTTCTTTTCAAGATATGTATTATTTTCCAGAGGAGAAATCTTACCCCACCCCCTTCATAAGCACTCCTCCAATCTGTTTCATAATTACGATGGTTCATTTTGGGGAAATTCACCTAATTGCCATATAAAAAATGTTAGTTTCTTGGAACCAAATTTCTGCCATCTCTCATCAACATTTTGCGTCAGCATTTCCCGGAACTCCTAAAGAGGGTCTTTCTTCATCGCTTTGACCGAAACGTGAAAAATAGCTTCTCGCGTCACTACCTCTTCCTTCCGCTCCTATGGGGTACATAAAGGAACAATAACACGGGAATCATGAGTAGAGTCCTTTGTACGGCGACCTTCTCACGAAGTCTTATATCTTTTATATCTACTATCATTAATGGAAAATTAAGGATAGAGAAATTTTTCCCTTCTTACACCATTGAAGGAACTTTCCGAGCTTTAAAATACATCTTTTCCTTGAAGCGCAAGAGAAAACAAATAGGAATAGAAGTGATTTATTTAAGTGTTTAGCGAATAGCGGCATTTAAACTCGTGGATCAGAAAGCATTCTTTGATTTCCCGTCCACATTTCGGGCTATTGAAGGGAAAAGGTGTCCCTCTTTGGATAATAACCTTGTGGGTTTCTTTGTACGGTGGAGCTAAGTCATTAAATCTATTCTATATATTTAACTCACCGTGGAAATCATAGCTCTCAGCCTAAATTCAACAGGCTAAGAGGAGAAACGCGCTCTTTATTAGGATTATTTTTAATACAGTTAGATTTACTCATTTTTCACCGACTGCATTGCAAATACTTTCATTGGAATTCAGTTCCAGACTCCGTGCAGGCCAGTTTATATAAGTAATATGCCCATCTTTCAAACAGGCCTTCACCGAGTTGGCTGTGACGCAGTGGAGTTCTTTAGCATGTAGGTTGCCGGTTGAGCTTCAAAGATTCGCAGCAATTCCTTGTACACCTGTGCTGCACTTTGCCCTGTAAGTGGAGAAGTGGCTCAGTACCTTCCGAAAAAATCACATTCTAGACTATAACACTTCGCCGCTAAACTTCACACTCTTTTTCGTGAAATTGATAGATAATATTTTGCCTGCTCTGTAATCAACGAACTGAAGTGGACTTGGCTCAATTGTTCACCCTTCCATGTAACGTGGTCATTGGCAAATGCAAGACGAGCCTTCTTGTTTTTCGAACTAATCAATGGCTTGCCCATGAGTATACGAGTCTGGAGAGTGTTCTTTTTCCAACATACATTGATAGACAAAATCTCACTAATCTATTGAGAAACTGCAGCAGCCATCTTGGAATGGCCTTTTTTCCCAATATAGGTAACGGCTCAGTCTTCCCTTTTTCCGGTCTTCTTTGGCCTACCGGTGAATTTCTCAGCTTTGCCTAAACCTCTCCTACATAATATTATGGACTACCTTTTATGAGCACTTGAGTCTATGAAAGGGTTCTAATTGAAAGAACATCTTGGTGGTGCAGCTTTACGATCAGCTCACAGAAAAAGCGAGGAAGGGTAGATTTCTTAGGCATATTACCTTTAAACCAGCTGACAAGATGACTTAACATACAGAAGATTGAACTGACTAATTGCTACTTATCTGCTGATAACTTTAGTTTAATTCATCTAAAGTTTGAATAACCTTTACTCGTACGTATTTAACACCTGTAGGTTATATTACACCAATTTTGGAAACTTTCGATTTTCTTTAGCAAAAGTTATGGAAGATGTTGTGATTGAAATACAGGCGTTCTGATTTTTTTTTTACATTCTACTGTATAAAACCGTTTAGAGTTGTCTCCATTTAACTCATCCTAGAAACCTTTTGAGACTAAGGCTCGGTCTACGACCACAACGATGTAAAACGCCACTTCCGATTTATGCGAAGTTATGCTACATTGAGTGTGGTTATTCGTGAAAGGGTATCTAGATCCTGGTTAACTTTGTACTTGCAGCCATATGCTGCAGTGAGTCGTGGTTCGGATATCACGTTAAACCGAAGGTCTACCCCACGGTTTCTCTGAAAGGATTGATGAAGTAGAATCAATGATGCTTTAAGGAAACTTCTTTAGCAAGACGCACCATAGGATCATTGATCCCACACCAGAGCTCTCGCTTGTCTAGTGGATACAGCGTTGGATTACTGACGTTTCACGGACGAGGGGTCTTTTCCACAAGGTAAGCCGAGTGACGCAACATATACACTTTTAGTACATTCCACTCCTTCTTTCAGCATATCTCTACCAAAATATTTGATGGCTTTGGTTGTTTCCGTTTTTAACAGAGGGTTTTTTTTGCTCAAAAAGGGTTCCTTAGAGCTAGAAATGAAGCAGCCCCCCCCCTACCAAATCCAGATACCAACGCATGATGAACGGAAAAAGCTGGTCGGAGACTAGCCTACTCTATTAGCCGCTGACTATAAAAAATGAGAAGATGCTTCTGCAGAAAGCAACAAAAAAGTATAAAATGGAAATGTCTGGTTAAACAAAGTCTAGGTAGTCTCAATCTAGTTTGAGCTGCCTGTGGCACTAGTACTTAAAGCGTGTAAATCTCCTCTAGGTACCAACTAGAAGAGTTTGCACGTGTCCCGACCCTTGAGTGAAAGATTAAAGGGACAATGTATCAAAGTATCGTGGATTCCACTAAAACTCTATCACCAACTCGATGGTTGTTGTTGCTTCCATTTTTAACAGAGGTCTTGTTACTTAACTGAGGGGTCCTTTGTAACTGCTATGCCTTCCTTATAATATATTATCCATAAAATTGCTTCCTTCTCTCACACATCTTAACATGGTCGTAGGAGTTGATCGTGCCGGGACAAGAATAAAAATTCGATTCCTTTTGTTTTCTTAAGTAAAGGTTTCCCCAAACTTTTCGGAATCGATTCGTGTCTCGCCTGCAAAAAATTAATTCACTGCTCTCGGAGGTCAATCTTTATATTGTGACCAACCTCATACAACTCACATTACTAACGGATGTGTGAACTTTCACACTAATTTTTTTTCTTTTTTTAACATGTACTCCACACTCGATCCACCCCCAAATTCCTTCTAATTTTCGCATCTGCCGCCCTTCGCTCTGTTATCCTTATTTGTTCCTGCCATGATTTTAATGCACGAGAAGAATCCATCAGTTTTTTTGTCTCCTATCCTCTTTTTTTTTACTCATTAAGTGAGAGATTTTAATTTCTTATCTTTACATGTTTTGGGAGCTTTTCTGCATGTAAGATCCAAAGTTAAAAGAACAACTTATTCCAGTATTAAAGATTGAAAACTTTTGCAATGGTAGTCACTATCTAGTAATTTTTGTTATCACTCCTACATTTTTACTCCTTTTAATTAGCCGTCCTCTCTCACACACCATTTTATTTTCTAAAAAGTAGACATACCCCATTTGAATAACCACACATTTTATTTATATGCTTCATTACCGGACTTCTCTTTGTTACGGAAAGGAGTTTCAGAAGAGTTGTGACCTCTGCAATCCTAATTGACCTACGAAGTATCCTCTTTTAGTTCGTCCAGTTGCTCAAGTTTGCACCTCCGATTTTAACTTCAACACAATTTCTTTACAAACTACATTTTTTTCAGTAATCCACTAATTCTAGTCTTTTTACTTTCTATTTTATTGGACTTTTTCTTCTTCTTGAATACTATTTTTCCTTCAAATCTTTTCCAATTTAATATTTTCTCTTGAAAACGAGAAGTTTACTTTAAGTAAAAGACATTTAAAAATTCAACATCCTCGATAAGAAAGATTCAAACTCCTTTTTAACTGCGGATGGAAGAAAAAAAATGAGTGGCAATGGGTTCAAATTTGTTCTTAACCTAGGAAAAAATGAGGCATAACCAAAAACAATGAGTTCATTATTATTCTTTACCTCAGTAATAAGAGTTAAAATTATAAGTAGTGGGTTTATTTCGTTTTAAACTTTGGAAAAAGGAGGTATAATCAGAGAGAATGAATTAAAATTTGCTCTTTACCTAAAAGGGAGAGGTCATGAGGTAATAGGTTCACATTTTATCTTACCTTAGAAAAAGGAATAAATAAACGCAATGAGTTCAAGTTAATAAGGAAGCGATTGCACAGGAAGATGTCAGAGTTTCGCTATGATGTTCTTCCTGCTAACGTTGTCGTAGCGACAATTATAAATTCCCTTTTAAAGTAAATCGCATAAATCATTGAGAGAGTGCCATCTTATAAAGAAAAATTACAATTCTCAGAAGAATAGGAAAGGAAATTTAACTAAAATTAGTGGAAAATATCCCGTAGATAATTAAAAAATAAATATTGTCATCAAATATTTCAATGAACATGCCACCCACGATTGAGCACTGTTTTGGACCAACTTAGACATGATTCTGAGAGTCGCAGGCTTAACCTCTTTAAGCTTTAACCCTTACATTGCAGGGATTTATGTCCATTTGCATGGTTGAACTGGTGCAGGACAGTTGCACAACAACCTGCTCCTTTCACAACTAGCCTCCCTATACATTTTCGAGTAGATGGTCACGTTGTTCTTTCCTTCTTTAAATTAAAAATTATAATAACAATCTCTTCAGCCATTACCTACTGGAAGTCTTACCATCCTTCCCTTAATCATACAAAGAAAATATTAGTTAATTAAATAACTAGAAATTTCAATTTAATTAATTTCTTCTATTTAATATGAGTGAAATTGGAAAGAAGCCCTTAAATAATACTGTGCAATATTTAATTGAAAGTTGTACCAAAAATATTAAGGATAATAAGGTTAAGAAGCTTAGAGATTACTTATGTTCAACAATCACGAGAATTAAAATTATATTCAGCAAGATATTACAATGTTATTATTTATCGTATTGAAAATCAAAGAATATTTAGT
This sequence comes from Ceratothoa steindachneri, assembly GCA_963969495.1. Classification (NCBI taxonomy): domain Eukaryota; kingdom Metazoa; phylum Arthropoda; class Malacostraca; order Isopoda; family Cymothoidae; genus Ceratothoa; species Ceratothoa steindachneri. Next base: position 140,507,404 of record OZ018326.1, on the reverse strand, counting down.
AGGAAAACGTAGAAGAGGTCGTATTTTATTACAGTGAAAAAGAATAGTAAATGAAGAAATGGAGATGGACAGGAAATAAGACGAAAAGAACTGAATAAATGGGAGTATAAAAGATTCTATAAAGAATCAAGGATGAAAATACTCCCACAACATATTGTGACTGGACAGTGCCGTTTAGGCCTCAACGCATCTATTCGTAATCATAGACATGTACAAATTATCAAAAAGCCCCTTTAAAATCAAGAAGCTCCCCATCTCAAATCACTTCAAACATCAAGTTTCCCAGAACAAATTTTAACAATGACAAAATAATTTACTTCAATGTTTCTTCAGTAAGGTCACAAATGAGCGATGAGTTATTTCCATAATTACTCGTTCGAAGTAAAATAAAGTGCGCCAGGTTTTAAGGGTTTTGTTACACATAGGAGACATTACTGCACGAATAGGATTAATTAGCCTTTTTAATATGTGCAAATTTAAGATTAATTGATTCATCAGTTCAGAAGAAGGTGACCTCATATTAAATTTATAAGTACAGAAGTTATACCAGGTATCCTTAAAGTCTGGACACATAGGACAATGGTCTCTTCGTTCACCAGAGATTTTATTAACTTTCCTCCGACTTCTTTATCTAAGGTATTCCAAAAGAGAATGTGCATATGAGTGAACAGCGTATCATAAATGAATGTGCTCAAATTGACGGAAATTTGGAGTTAATGCATCGGGTTAATGTGAGTCTCGCAAAGCGCACGAACTTTGCATAACAAATGTCTTCAGACTGAAGGGACACCCTGTACAATCAATTAATCGACTTCGGAGCATAACAAAATAAAAATAAATAAATTGGTACTGGTTTTAACACCAATCTGTGCTCATTTGAGATGTCTTCAATGTCTCAATAAAGACCTATTGATTAACGTGGGGTCCGAAACACGGGTATCTATAACGTATGGTAGCCGTCGTGAAGGCGACTCCAATGGTGATTCCATCAGGCTACTAACCACGCAGGATGTGGCTTAGCTTCTCTGTAATCGGAAGCGGTGTTTTCATTCGCCTAGACCGTAAAAAGTATAAAGAAAAAGGATTTGTGAAAGAAAAGGTAAAAAATACGCTATTCTTTAAATTTCTCATGTTGTGAACGCCCATGTGAGAATTTTTGCGGAAATGCCTCATAAATGATGTCAAATAAATAGTTTTCCCATGACTAAATTCTGAAAATATTCTCCAAACCTACTGCTCCCCCCTCCCCTATATAACAATTTTAGAATATAAAGCAAAATCATTTTATCCCTTGTAGGGTTCTTTCTAACATTGATACACTAGGGAACCATTGCAAAATGAGGTAGTTTCGTGGAACGGCACCATCGTAGCGTACATATATTTGCCGTATCTATAGTAACGAAAGTTGAGACTCAAAAGCCCCGCCCTCCTTTCTTCTTTTCATGTCACTTGATGCACTTGTACATGCTCCATTACGCAACATATACGTACACGCATCGAGAGCGCAAGAGAGAAAGGATGAGAGAAAAGCAGAGGATAAACAAAAGATCACGCGTGAATAGAGAAGAACAAAGGAAAATAAAAGACCAAAGGATCCAAAGAAAGCCTCCGGCTGTAGGGAACATTTTCAAGCGCTGGAGTGCGCGCGTTGATCGTGAAAACGAGAGGGCGAACGACCTATATTAAGAAACAGGTGCGTTTCGAACGAGCCATTTAAGAAAACGAGACTCCTGGGTGATAACCATCGAGTGTTACGTTCAACCTGTTAGCTATGGCAACTGTACGTGATCTTCACCGAAGCTTATGGGGCTATTCTTAGGCATGAAGTAAAATCGCGTGTCTGTTGAATATATAAGAATATACAGACGAGAGACCTGTCTATATTCACGAGTAACCAATGGTTTATCGATATAATGTTGCGTCCACACGGTACCGGAGCGGTCGTTTGAAGACTAATCCAAGATCACGATAGTCACCCACGATTTCAATGGCCGGATTAATCCAACAGAGGGCCTGGAGGGCACAGCAGCCCTCGTAGTCACGTGTCGGGAAATAACGCGCTTGAAGAGGACCAGTTTACCGACGGGGTAGAGGAGAGGATGAAGGGGAATTAGCACTGAGGCAGAACTTAAATTCACTTAAATCATATCAGAGAACATGCGAGAGTCTTATCTCTTAATTAGGCGAAGGGCGATTAAGGGTTTCGCGTCACGCGATTAGACCGAAAAGGAAGTGCAAGTTGTAAATAGATTTTCGCCTCATAAATTTTTTTATCGATTTTTGGAAAAAAAATCCTGAAGATCAGAAGAATTTTCATTCAAATTCAAAAATCTTTTGAAGGATATATTTTCTCCACTTTAGCTTACAATTGATACTGTTGACGCCCTGTGATGTTGCGTTTGAACATGATACTGAAGGCATTATAATGTACACCTCTCCATTAAGCCACAATCGTCATATACCTTTCGTCAATTTTCTCTTGTTATTTTCAAAAATTATTTCAATTCCATATCAATAAATTAATTTAAAATTCTAGAGTCAGAAGAATATTTTGAGCCCTTATTCTTAGATAACACTATTTTTCCTAATGAAATCTGCAAAAATATATTCATAGTTTAGATATAACCTGCAAACCATAAGCTTCGTGGAAAAGGGTTTGCTGAGATTTTTCATCCTGTACCAAAACATTTAGCCATCGCAAATATGGAACTAAAATCCCAATTTGTGAGATTTTATCAGCGCAAATATGTGCACTTGATTATGTCAATCTGTAAGCAAAGTAAATAATAGCTTTTCTAGTGAGAAGAATATAACTCAATACAAAAACTGAAGAAAAGAAGGGACAACCATGAAAAATTGAAATCAAATTTATGGATGGCAATCACTGTTATCGTAATATATTGTAAAGTATAAATGATAGAATTGAGAGAAAGATTTTCAAAACAGAAATGAAAATGATTGCATAGAAAACAACTAGCTCTTGATAATACCAGCTTTGGGGATGGCGAGAACGAAAACGAAGTAAGAATACTTTGGCGGTGTCCATACCAAGAAAATGGTGGTTGTATACATTTATCTCAATAATAAAATTATCAACTGACATCACTACTGCCTTTGTTCAAGACAATTCTACTTTCTTGCAAGTCTGTTAATGGAAACCGCGTGAGGAAAAATAAAGACATTAAAGATGGACATAAAAACCCCTTGAAGTTCACTAATCTCTCGATCAGTGCCGCTCTTATGAGACGCTATACAAATGTTTCTCGATAATCTCGTTTGCTCCCTCTGATGGGAAACAGATGAACTTTCCATGAGTCCACAGCTTCATTTCGACTTAGGGGAGTCCAAAGTGGATGAATCATTCCCTTTAGGGACATTTAACCGAGGAAATGTGTTTGTAAAAAAGCTATTTGAAACGGGGTTCTCGACTTAAGTATATTAAGCAAAAGTTCCACCTAGAATCAAGCTGAAGGCAAGGGAGCTACGATAATATGAATCTGATTGAAGTAGAAGATGTTATTGGGTTTTGGTATTTTGAAATCATCTTGAAATATTTCTTATTCGTATATTAATGGGGTTGAAATCTTTGACCTTTTATCTTTAGTCAAGAGCTGACGTTAATGCAATCCTCAATTTTTTTATCTTATGTAACATGGTTATGGCAGAATAGACTGTGATATCGTTTAATTTATTTATATCCATTCAAAAATCGTGATTTAAGTGTTTGTATAATCAAATTTGCCCTTAGAGGAGCATGATCATTATGGGAGTTTTTTAAACATAAATACAAATCTTTACACTTGTAATTATTTGCTGTTCTTTGTGTTGTTACTGATGATTTACTGATGAACTTTCCCAATTTTATCCGAATATGGTTGATGCTATACGAGAATAAACTAAAGATTAATAAAAGGCAAACAAAATCTATTATTAACTATTTTTTCTCATGTATGTGTTAGCACGCAAGGTTTCACTCCTTGTAGATTAATTGTTTTAGATTTTATTCAAATCCATTAATGCCATAAAGCACCTTATTTATCAAATTGGAATAATTTGCAAGATATAGAATATATATATATATATATATATATATATATATATATATATATATATATATATATATATATATATCACTACCAATTCCACTTTAATTTACTCTCTTAACTAACGATGAAAACACCAAATGTAGTTACAATTTTTCCAATCATTTATAAGATTTAAAATAATTCATACAAATGTCTTCCCCCAAAATATTCACACCATCATTTATTGAAAGGAAAATAACGATCAGTAATTCTAACCGCCAAATGCATTTAAATAAAATAAACTAATAATTAGCTTATTTGTTGGCGTTATAAAGCTTTATTTGCAATGTCATATTTTAGAAAAGCTGACGATTTGGCGCAACATTCAGCCCTCTCAATTCGCAAAGTTCTGGCATAGGACATCTTAAAATTTCCGATCATTTTGAGCAAACTTTCTTCTAGCATTTATAAAACAAGCGAATTACCCACAAATTATCACTTCAGCTTGGAGAAAGTTTCAATTCCCAGTCAAACCGACTTCATCTTACCCCCATTTAATTTTCCTCATTTTCATTTATTAAGTGAACAGTAATCGTTCTTTCTCTAATAGCTTTCTTCTATCTTATCACCATGAAAATATCCAGTAAATATGTGTTTTCTCCATTTAACAGGATAGGACTGAACTTCGAAGTTCTTTTCCATTAAACATTATCTTCTAGTACTTCGTTGTTTAGATTTCTTTCTCAACACTCCACTCAAGTTCACAAATCTTCGGTATCATTTCAGGCATTTAATAACAAAGAATATCATTATAACTTCAGGCTGAGATTTTTGCTTGCGTTCATTTTATTTTATTGTAAGGGGGTCGATTCCTGGATAAGAAGAAACGTTACTGATACCTTCGTCATACTGTGAAAAATATCTACATTCCCTCTCCCAGAGACGAGAAAATACTGCGTACTGACGGTTGATAATCGAGCTTAAAAATAAATGTATTAAAATTATATTTTCGAGTATTCTCCCTCAAATTACGACCTAAATATTTCCATGGCTAATTAACCTACCTTAATAATACTCTGAAAGTTCATTCTAAGGAACAAGAAGATTAATTTTGTCAACCTCCACAAAGAAGTAAATGTCATGATCTGTTTAGGTGTGACGAACTGTTTTAATTTAGTTAGAATGCGACAAGATTGGGTGGATTACTAAATAATCCATACACTTTTGCTTTGGCATGGTGGAGGTAAATTTAATATCGGAGTAGAAACTACACTTTCAAATTCTCCAAAGAGACTTTTAGGTAACATATTAGTCTCTTAAACTAAAACATGAAGAATAAGGAATAAAGTCCCAGAGTTGAAATTATATTAGGGAGATCTAAACGCATTTATGTCTCATACAAAAAAAGGCGGTAACAGATGCCGATGAAGTTTAATTAATTTATTTAGAAATAATGTAAACACTTTCATTATTATCAACTGAAGTCAAAAGGGAAGGTATTTTTTTATTCCTGATTTAAGAAATTCCAAAATATGGAAAAACGTTTGAGAGACCATTTTCAGTGTCATGTTTCTTTCTAAATGTTCTGTAACGTATGAAAGGCTCTAGTAATCAAAAAGAGTAAAATTTCGTAAATAATACATAAAATAAGTAGGCTATAGAAGAATTTCCCATCATTACGATCTTATCTTTTTCTTGGTTTGTCTTGCAAAGTGAGACCCTTGAATTGACGTGCAGGAGAACGACACCTATTCTATTTACCAAAACAGGTCACTGTCGATATAATGCTTCGTTTACAAGGTCAAATTGATGGTAATAAATGTCTGTAATAATGTTTTTTGGTGGGAAGATAAACGTGACACCTTCAAATTTTGCGCCAAATCTCTGCTGCTTTTTATCAAGGATCTGATTCATCAGTTTCGTTAAAAAGAGCGCCCTCCAATGTGTTTTGTCTTTCAGAACTATGCCCCGTCGGAGAGGTCACACTCAGTGTTTAATGTGGTTTTAAACCGGAGGTGGCATTTACATGCCTTCCCTCCATGATGATATACTCTACAGATGCTTTTCAGTTCTTATCTACCAATACTAACACTCGAAATTTATACAAAAGCAATGAAGAATATGATGCTATTTAAAGTCTTTAGCTTCCAGGGAAAGATGAAGTCTTCAAATAAGAACGGCTGGTGGGGGGGGGGGCTCTGGTCATCCAACAAAAATAATTATAAATTATAAAAAGGAGGTTTATGGAAGTTTCTTTAAAAAGGAAACCATTTTTTCAAAGAGCTGAGTTTGATTTGAAAACTATCGCAACATTTACATAGACTCAATTTGTTCGCACATAAAAGAAAAATGTAAAATTTTGTATTATATTACGTCAATAGTTCATTAATCCTCGTATATTTAACACCGGTGAAATAAATAAGTGGATAAAATAGACCAGCATAGGAGGTTAATATGGGAATAAAGTAAGAAATTAATTTGATCACAATGTCAATGAAAATTTATTAACGAAAATTAAAAAAAAACTGTCATAGTTGTCTTTAAGAATGGGTAATGCCCATATTGGAAACTTAATAAATCACCGAACCAGATATAATATCTGGTTCAGTGGTTTATTAATTTTCCTATATTATCTAAAGAAATTATAGGAAGAGACCTCAATACCACTGAATACCTTATTGAATAAATCAATTCAAAGTTTAATCACTCCATACAATTAGAAATATTAATAGAAGTTTAAATAATTAAGTGACATTCAAAAACTTTTCATGAAGTACCTAAACGATGGCCAATGAAAATTGTTGTCAATGGTATCGGATGGGTATATAAAGTAGATGAACTCCTGATAAGCAAATCAAAATAAATAGAGAATGTAATTAACGTTTGGTCCTACAAATGGTATTACGATTTGTGATGTCTCAAAATGGGTGTTATCCATATTGATAATTTAGATTCGTGAGTTGGAAGGAAGACGAAAGGAAGATAAGTAAAAGAGTAACTAAGAATACAGACAAAACAAAGCTTTCAAATGATGATGACATTATTGCTGTAAAATGAAAATCTACAGATAAATGTAAATTTACTACACATTTGGGCTAGTAAAATAATATAGTTATAACAAATCAATGTTAGTCTTAGTGCGACAGAAAGGATTATATAGAAAGAAACCCATTGTAGTACATAGAAATTATTGTTTTTCTTCTTTTTGAAGAAGCAGTGCTTCTGAATCCCTTCAGCGAAATGATATTCATCTTAAAACAAATCACCTGACTTTTGATCGCTGGAAACAAGGCAGAGAAACTTTCGTCTGATGGTGAACTTCACAAGCACTGTAAAAAATACTTTTATCAGAAATTCTTATAAGACGAGACTCTGTAGATTCGGGAGTACCACCCTGCTCTCAACCTCACTCGTGAAATGTTGAATCAGAGACAGACGATAGACCTGCTTAAATAGCAGGTTTGGGTCTATAAAATAGACAGCCTGCCCGCTCTCTCTGATTCAGTATTTTAAGACCAAGGATGGAAGTAAGGCGATTTTCAAACTGGTCTTGCCTAATAAAGATTTCAAATAAAAAGCCTCTTCTCTTCAATGACAATTGAGAGAGGCCCTAATCTAGGTACTTGGGTTCATGAAAAGATTCTAATATTTTAATATTAAATAAGTTCTTTTTAATGAAAACCAGCAATGTAACATGAAGAGAGAATATAACTTAAAACCAAGATCCTCCCAGTGAGGTTATTAATCGTAGCTTTAAAAATTGAGTTGGCATTAAATGAACCACTTATTCTATGTTTGCTCTAATTCTGACTTATTCTCTCCATATAAATCTACAATACAATATTAAATAAAAGTACCTCAGTATATTAAGTAGTATAAGACAGTGCTATATATTTCCTTTTAGTTATTTTTCTCCGCCTTTGAATTGAACTAGTTTTTTTTCTAATCTTTATATTTCCATCATGTAAAATGAACATTCAGGCGTCCTTATAACACCCTAACGAAACATTTATGCCTCTTTATATCGCCCTAACTGAGTATGTATGCCTTCCTATAGTTACTTACCCCCTTGCTATGATCGTGCCGTTGTTCATTAAGAGATTCTAATGAAAAACGGGCCACTTTCAGAGTCGGATGTCGTTCTGAGGATAATATTAGGAGTACTGTTAGGGTAAGTAAAAATGTGTGCATATACTATGTACATAACCATAACGTGGATAGAAAAATAAGAAGGAGGCATTACGGTCAAACGGTTGATTTGATCTGATAACAATATCTAAAATGCACTGGTGGACGGCGCCACTGTACCCTGACCTTGACGCCATGTAAATTCCCAAACCTATATCAGTTGTGATCTGACCCCTCGTTGGTCAGTGTAAACACCGACTAGGCTGCTCATGGCAAGGAGACGTGAATTATCGAAGTTTAAACAGGGTACGATTGTAGGTGACAGACGGATGGAATATTCTATTTTGGAAACTGTGTGGACATTCAACATCGCTCGATCTGTGGTACCACGCGCGTACCGAAAATTCTTCATGGAAGGCATTGCTACCCACCGTGGACAGCTCAGTGACCTACCACGAATGCTTAATGAACGTGGCCAGTGGCGTCTAGCTAGAATTGTCTATGGTGACAGACAAGTAACACTGGTTCAAATCTCATCCATATTCAATGCAGAGGATACCAGACGCATACCAATCAGGTTATTACAACATTTTTCTACCTTGCTTGGAATATGAGAGCAGAAAACCCGACCAAAATGTCTCTGTTAACATCACGACACGGAAAATAGCGCCGCATCTGGGCTCGTGACGTCGTTAGTTTGACCCTGAGGGATTTCCAATATGTGATGTTATCGAATGAGTCACATTTCCATTTGTTTCAAACTGATACAAGTGTTCGGGTGTGACACAGACTTCATGTGACCATGAGCGCCAATTATCAGGCGAGTGGTGGCTTCATGGCATTATGAGACGCATTCAAGTGGCATAGTTTGGATCCGCTGTTCCTCCTAAACACGTCTTTGACCAGTGAATGCTACATTTCCGTACTTGGTTGTCCCTTGCATTCATTCATGGACTTTATGTACACCCCAAAATGATAAGACATTCCAGCTCAAGGTGCCCATAATTGGTTTTAGAGACGTAACCACCACGTTTACCTTATATGAATCTAAGCAACTATAGGATGTGGTGGCCAGCTTTATTCCCACCTAAGCTCATGCACCTGTAGATAACAGAGAACTGTTAACAATCAACTGCTACCGAGAAGGCATTGGTCAGCATCTCTCCAGAGAGCTTCCTTCCAGGTGTAAAATCGATACCACGTCGAATTGCTGCACTTACGATATACCTATCCCATGATTATTAGTATTTTAGTGTATATTGATTCGATTCAACGTAACAATGCACATATTCATTTTGTCTTTCTTTGGAGTAACTTTGATCCAACCAAATCCCCTTATGTTAATGCTTACGTGCGCTCAATCGCTCCATCCTTCAGCTGATACAACGACTGAGAAACAGCGGATTTCTCACAAAATGAGAAGGCTCTTTTCAATGACCAAGATTCATATTCCTTGGGTCACTTCTGGATATTATTGCAGATTGCCCGACATAATTTTTCTATATCCTTGCTCATAACTCTTCAACGTTGGATGCTTTCCACACACAAACGCACATCTTGCGAATTTCATTTGTTTGATCCTCTTAACACCCGATTTTCACTGCGAATTCAACGCACTTGAACCCTCATATCTCTAGAACTCAACTTTTTATCGTTATTATTATTGTAACTAACTTACATTAGTAAGGTAGTTATTAATTTATTCAAATTTCCCTTATTCTCGTTTAACATATAAGAAATTTGTGTAAAAAGAAAAAAAATGAATATTTTATCCATTACTTTTGATATTGAAATAAAAGATTGTGATAATTAAGGAAAAATAAGAAATTCAAAGAGAAAGTTATTATATGAAAATATTCTATTTTAAATCATACAATATAATAGATCAGTTAATCCTTATTCATTTTTTATTTGGCACTGATAAACTTTGGTATTTATGCGAGTTATACAGAAGCAACATAGAGCCTTCTGTATCTTGTGTGACTGTTTTGTTTTCTTGTTTGCTGATTGCAGATCCTGAACTCATACGAGTATGGATGTTATTAAGGCGCTAAATGATACGATTTGAATTATATTACTAATATTAAAGTTACTTTAATAAACTTCAAACTTAATAATTAGTTTCCATGATTAACATAAACATAAAGTGATATCGTTCTTCCACAACCTCTATTTTATCTTCCTCTTCCTCTTCACGCGAGTTCCAGGAGAGTAATCTATCGTATAGAGTAATTATTCTAGCCTTCTCTAAGATATTTTGAACATAAGACTCTCACCAATACCCCTTTAATCTTTTGGGAGGAATGGGTTTTCACATAGTAACAACCAACGACACCCCAATCATTATTCACTATTATAACTATTGTTTTACCTTTTTTTTCTCTTTCTTCACTCGTTTTTGCCCAACTGAAAGAGAGTATACCATTAGCGAAAAATTTCCTCTTCACTTCCCGAAGTAGAGATGGTCTGTGCGCCCTGTCTACCACTGCTTGGCGTTCTCTCCCCCCCTAGCCTTTCACCCCTCCCACCCACCATCCTAAACAGCCGTAAATAAAGGAAGTGACAAGAAAGGGGATGTCGAGGGAATCAATACCTCTCGGAAGATTAAAAAAAAAAGTGATTACACAAATGAGAAAGATTTCGAGGGCGTCGATCGAAAGTGAAATTTCAATCAGTTTCTAGGCATTGGCAAATTGCTCCTTAGCTCACTCGACGTCTTTAATTTAGAAGCGAACTTTGATTTCTTAAAAAGGTCTCGTGTATATAAACGGGAGAGTTAAGAATACTTAGAGCTAATGATTTAAGTCTGCACTGCGAGATTCCTAATGATAAAAGTTTAATACCCTAGAATTGAAAGAAACGTAGCGTTCTGTTGTATGTATAATAATACTTGATAGTTCTTTTTATTGTTCAGAGACGGATGTTACCTTTAACATTTTCAACAAAAATTTATATAATTCAAATTTACAACTTTCATACTGGGTATAAAAAGTTATTCTTATACTTTTTTTAAAGAACTTTATAGAATTGTAGATACCAAGTTGTAAACAAGTAATGATAAGCGGTGTTCACCTGGTAATCCAAGGCATGATATAAACCAAACTTGTATTCAAGGATTCCTCTTTCTTGCTAATTAAGGCGCCCTTATCAGTCGGTTCCGCGACATTAAATTCGAGATCAGTGGTTTTCAACCTTTTTATGATAGTGGCACCCAAATTTCTATTTAGAGGCAGCCATGGCACCCAGATATAAAATAATTTAAGTATAAATACTTAAATACTTGGAAAACACTTAAAAATTAACATAGATTGACATTTAACTTAATTTAATTGAAATAAGACATAAAAAAGGAAAAATAAAGCAATTTTACTTTTAAAAGTTTAATGGGAAGTTTGAACTTGATGAGTATCGCATAATTCTTAAATATTAGGATGTAGAGTTGACAAAGCAACCTTCATTGTATGCAATCTTTCTCATTTCCTTGTTTTTATGTTGCACATTGCACACAAGCTAGTTTAAAAATACTTTCGAGCTTCGTTTGATTTTTTTTATACATTTTTTTCAAATACAATTTTTTTCAATTTAGACATTTAAAAATGATTTTTTGGTCGCTCCCGCGGCCTCCCAGTTGAAAGCCACTCTTCTAGACAAACAAGCAATCTTATAGTTTTAGTAGAATCTAATTAATATAGTAATGTTGTTTATTAACATTCGTAACTCGCAAGGGGTGGTATTAATGAATTAGAAACATTAATAATCAGTTTTAGATAATAAAGAATTATTTCGTTCATTGCAAGGCTAGAGGCTTGCGTTTCCTCCTACTCCCAGCATACAGAGTTTGCCCTCTCGGTCTCAAACCCTCAGATCCTTCACACAGTTTCACTTCCTCCATTTTCACAACTTTATTTACACATCTCTCCGTACAAACCTTCATCGCAATATAGCCTCGTTGCTATGTCCCTTTAAATTCGAGCAAAATGTTTAGATAAAAGTAATTGATGTTCTGTTCTTAAGGAAATAATATAGAACCAAAGAGATTGAAATAATCCAAACACTTATAAATGATTGTTTTTTTGTAAGTCATAGTGAATAAATACTCTTTGATAAATTTATGTTATCAAGCAGGTGAATTGTGACCGAGAAATACACTTTAGTTCATATTCGCAATATTTGATTAATAAATAAAAATGTAATGCCCTGACCAAATGTTTTGGCAGCACCAATTTCAGTGGTTCGTGGGCTTTATTGCTTCATATTTTTGTAGCACTATTCACATATTCCTGGGGTATCTCCCACAGGACAATCCAAATGATTCATATAGGTTTCATGGAGTTTATGACCCAATCCTGAAAAAAAGGTAAAAATGAATGACTTAGTCAATTCTTCCTGGCTGGATCTCAACGTCAGGAGCAAATCTTGTCCAATGGCTCTCCATTCTTGGCTTAATAGCGATCGGGGATGGTAATTTAAGGGCTTCCACTTTTCAATCCGTTTTAATGATGATCACTCACAACTTCTGGGTCGGATTAAAATCTAGGAAGTGTTTAGGACATGGATGCAAATATTGTGTCTGGTCACATCTAACTATCATGATGGACAACACATAGATCACTATCAGAATCTTGATAGGGGTGCGTGCTCCTGTAATTAAATTTGCCTCGGTCAAATAATTTAGTCGTAACTGTATTAAATGATAATTTTAATTTAAATTTTGATGATTACACTATCTAACAGAATTTAAGTAGGTCTTATAATGATTTGGGATGTAGTATGTCACAAAAGGTGCATTTTTTGCATTCCCATTTGTCTTTCTTTCTAGAGAATCCAGCAGACGTCAGCGATGAGCCTGGTGAAAGATTCCACCAAGATGTTGCTACTATAGAAAATCGTTATAAAGGAAAATGGAGTCCAGCAATGATTACTGACTTCTGCTGGACCCTTTACAGAGACAGACAAGATTTACATAAAAAGAAGCCTAAATATTCTAAAAATATAGGACTATTGTATAGATTTCAGCAATTTAAAAAAAAATCTTAAATCTTCATTATTTTTTAAAATATATTTTTATAATACCACACTCTCAAATGTAATAAAAGGACTTATTAATTTCTTTTGATGAATAAGCTTTTTGTTTCCACTTATCTTTGCACTTTAGGTCAAATAAAATAAAAATAATAACAAATATTTCATACTTCTATATACTGAATAATCTAATATTAATAAAAAATTAAATGTGCAGATTACAAAAAACTGAAATCATTTCATGAAAGATGAAGGTCATTTTCGTAGTCTACGCAAGAAACTACAATAGAAAACTACTTCCTCATTTCTGTAGCAAAATCATTGTTAGAGTGCACCCTTAGCGTAGTTGATTCCTTTAAATAAATCTAATGATAATTCAAGAAGAATTTTATCTTCTCAATAGTAACACGGAAATGTTCTTAAGGATAAAAGTATACGATCGCTGGGATTGAGATTTGTACGTGCTCTTATTTACAAAGGCATGACTTGGGATTTGTTCTTGTTCTTATTCTCGAGTACCTTCTCCTGTTTATTATCATATGAAATTGAGTTCTGCTAGCGCCAGCTATGGGCCATCACGTTTATGAATGACAATGATTATAATGATGATGATATTCAGCATAAAAGCATAATCTTTCCTGGCTTCGTGTGTTTCCTTTTTAGTAAGTTTAGAAAGAAGGAAATTCTCGTTTACTAAAGGAAAACTGCAATTTTAGCACTGGTGGCATGTGGTTAGTATAGTAATTGTTCTAGTGGATACAGTCACCTGTTTGGGGAAAGGGGATAAGGAGCGCCCCCTAAGGGAAACCTGTGTAGTGTAATAGTGGCTACTGATTGCTACACTAACCAAAATTCCCGTTTATTTGCGGTTGAGATTTGCTGGATCGAGACATCGAACTCTTCTGTCAAATGCCTCGGAAGCTCGACTGCTCAGCGAATCCATTCGTTTGGCTTTAACAAAGCGATGCATAAGTGAAAAATTTTTGTTCGATGTTTTTTGTGATGCCACGCGATCAAATGCCACGGTGTTATATTTCTTCCACCACTGGTATTTATTTAGCATCAGGCGCGGATCCAGGGAGGCTCGGGGGCTGAAGCCCCCCACCCCAAATTTCAAAAACATTTATGTCTATATTTCTTTTTTGAGCCATACTTGTATTCTGCTATTCAGAAAGAGTTATTTACTAATAGAGAATATATATAAAACAGTTTTTTAAACCGTTGCGATCGAATATACCTTATAAATACATGTATAAAATACAGATAAATCTCAAAAATAATTATTAAATTCAGTTTACCATCTGGGTTTCAAAATACAGCTCCATTTCAAAGCCCAGATGGCAAATTTTACCGTCAAATTGACGGGGTAGCGATGGCATCACCACTAGGCCTTACGTTCGCGAACTTCTACATGGGAAACTTAGAAGAAAGACTCTTAGCTAAAATGACGAACCCACCCAAATTTACACCAGATTTGTTGATGACAAATACCTCACAATTAATGATGAACACCAATTACTACAACTCAAAAGGACCTTATAATTCTATTCAGTTCTCAAATTTACATACGAATTAAGTGTAAGTGACCGTATTCCCTTCCTGGACGTAGACGTTAAAACAAAACAGCGATGGAAAATATACCACCACTGTCTATCGAGAAGTGACAGACTTCGGTCGATGCCTTAATGCCAAAAGTGAGTGCCCCGAGAACTATAAAAAAATTAGTAATGAGCTCATACATAAGAAGGAATTTGCCCCTTGGATCGTTGATAGACCACTCACGTTAAGCTTGGTAAAGCAGACTACCAGCAAGAACTCAGCTCATTTTCGATCAAAGAAGATTTTTTTTTTACGTAGAAAGTTTTTACGTATTACTCTCAAAAGAAATCGACACGAGGATATTTACTCGCATACGAGATTCAGAAGGAAGCCGCCGCCGACCTCATTTTCATCATTTTCAACTTCATTTTCATCTATCTTCTCGATCACCTTTCCTCTCTCACACCCAAAATTCTCCCATACAGGAGGGTACTAAAAAAAAAGAATAAATACTTTTCTAGGCCCGTCATACATTTCA
This sequence comes from Ceratothoa steindachneri, assembly GCA_963969495.1. Classification (NCBI taxonomy): domain Eukaryota; kingdom Metazoa; phylum Arthropoda; class Malacostraca; order Isopoda; family Cymothoidae; genus Ceratothoa; species Ceratothoa steindachneri. The sequence continues at coordinate 140,492,152 of OZ018326.1, read as the reverse complement.
TCCTGACGGCCTAAATCCCCCATCCCCCGCCCCCCACCAAGGCCCAATTCCTTATCTAAAGGACGCTGATATTCGACCTCGTCCCAACTATGCAGAGCACTAGTATATGCATAATTGGGGATACGGGAGGAGGAAGGTTTGAGGATTAGCCCACTGCCAGAAACCCGTACCAGAGGAACCCCGTTCAATGGACCGGGCTGCAATCTCTGCAGTGGAGTATAACACTACGCCTGTGAAGAGCCCCCAAGACCACTGAGGGACACGCAACCGTTTCAGTGTATGGTAGGACGCAGCCGCAGTTTTTAATTCCCTCGAGGAGGCGGCACCGCGGCTAGCGATGGTTAATTCCGCGCTAGCCAAAAAAAAGCCCGTCACTTTTCACCCCTCGAGAGGAGCCCACTCGGGTCCATCCTTTCATTTATTCATCACTTTATATCAGCCACTTTAGCGAGGGTGGGTCTAAGGGATAATTGGGGGCGGGACCTACATAATACAAGCATCAACTTAGAGTATAAAAGACTGCCACTAAGGACCAAGGCAGGAAAAACAAAACCAGAAAGAGAACTGCTCATCAGGACCATATATATTGATTTGAAAATCGCGCTGGCAAAACTCATAGAAGTACCAAACAGGTACATGGCACTCTGCCACAAACAGGATGACGTTGAAAAGATGGTGGCAACCGATGGGCTAAAAGCTCTTAACAAAATCGGCTTATCACCGAAACTGCCACCACAATTAATGGCGAACCGTTCATTTGTGTGCCGCAAAGTAGACCTTTGTGTTGGCTCGAACACAAAAGAATAACTCGAAAAAGAGTTGGAAATGGAAAACAAGTACCTCCAAATCTCAGATATAATTAAATTCGGCCACCATACCCATGTTTTCAAAGTAGTGTGTATATCATCGGAGATGGCCAATAAAGCTACGAACAACGGAATTCTGGCATTCGGAATGCGGATACCACCAGAAAACATAGACATAGAAAAATTCACTAATGTTCAGACCTGTTTCAATGTAATGCCTTCGAAGATGACTTCACAAGGAACTGCCCGAACAAGGATAAAAAAATATGCGAGAAATATGGAAGCACTAATCACACCTTCAGAGAATGCACGGAAACCATAAAAAAGTATGTGAACTCCCAGGGGCCACACAGGACCATGGCAGTAAACTGTCCAAAAAGAAAAGAAATCATAAACAAGAAAGAGCAGGAACAAAAGAAAGAAAAGGACTTTTAAATAAACGAAACCTACGCCAGCGTAGCAAAAGCTACGGTAAAAGAAATAAAGGAGACCCAAGAACCAAAAATCAACATCAATGTAAACAAGGAACGGGCCTGGATGTTCAAGCCTGCATTATGTACGCCCACGTTTAAAATATCGCGCAACCGGGGACCTTCTCAGAAACGCTCAATCTTCTCCTTGAGAAAAACGGAGTGGAAAAGATGTGTTTCCCTACCCCCTCCTTGGCACTAGTATACGGAGTAACGGCGGGAAAAATCCTTCAGGTACAAGATATGATGAATATAGGAGCAAAGATGGAAGAAAACGAGGAATCAATTGAATCCGACGAACCTAATGAAGAAGAAAAAGAAACGAAAACTACAGAGAATGAACAAAAGGAGGGAAAGAAGAGCCAAAAGAAAACAAGAAAACACCCAACTAAAGAGAACCAAACCGAATGGGACACACAAACCGACACGGAAATCGAAACGCAAAGAGAGGAAGGCTGTCGTTACGAAGCAAGAGACTTGAAACTTAAGGTCTTCGTAAACGAGGCCTTTCCCCTACCCAAAGGTACTAAACTGAATGATATAAATAAAGGTATTGAAAAAGGCGCCTGCGAATGGAATTACATGACAGACCATGACGAAAGGATTATACAAAGTCTACTGGAACAAAACAAGATAAGGATCTTCCCCAACGACGTCAGAATCATCAAGAAGGATATCTTTGAGACAATTACAAACGGCAAGTGGAAAAACACCAAAGCAAAGAAATAATCAGATACAATATTATGGAAAACGAAACGACCAAACAGAAAGCAATACAATACGGAAATAAATAGCGAAATCAAGCAATAAAATACTATCACAAAGGCATGAATGCCTAAAAACAAAGAACTAGGAAATAACTACATAAAATTAAGGAATTTTAGAACAACCTAACATAAAGCATAAAATGAACAGTATTAATACAAAATTTGAAATCAACTAAGAAGTACGTTACCAAAAGGTACCCCAAGAAACAAAATTAAGATTTTGACATCGATAATAAAAAAGACATAGAAAAAAAACTTAGAAGCAACCATTAAAAGACAATCCTAAAAGCAATTAGAAGATAATAAAGAAAAAAGAAACATCAAAAGAAAGAGATCAGCCAGTAACCTGGTTTTCTTTTATCATCTACTCTCTCATACACACTAACACTCATCCCCTACCCCATCAATAATCAAAAAACAAAAAAAAAACTCTCACGCTATATTCTCACTATCCCCAATCTTCTCACCTATACATACGAGTAAGAAGAGCCATCAAGAACTGCTCAACGTGGACCGAACTTGATGAAGAATTTCGAATATCAAAATAGATCCGGATCAATAATGAATACTCGAACAGAGAATTCGACAAATTACAGAAGAAAATTCTCAACTCCAAGTTTGAGGTAAAGGAGGATTTTTTTTTTAAAATTTAAGAGCTCATCTGGCGAATGCCTTCTTTGGCATTAGTCGCCGTATTAAAAACTGCCTAGTACTAGGATACTTTAAAATAAGTTTAAAAAACGAAAAAACAACAAAAAAAACACTAAAAATAAAAAAGGAAAAGGCAACGAGCAGGAACGTGCGATCTATAAAGAAAACCAAAAAAATTTAGTTAAATAAAAGGGAGAAGGCCGGCCTCTGCCAAAAAATCTACAAGTCCACCAGTCATTGTGCACGCACTCGTCCCGACTACAAGAGACAGGCGGTAACGACCCCGCCCATCCCGATACCGGGACAGGTAACGTGCGCGAAGATCACCCAGACTGGGAAAGTGGACAATAATGTGCCGAACAGTCTGGGGGACGACGCAGTCGTCACAATAGAGTGCAGGCGAGCGCTCCATTAAATGGCGATGCGTCACATGAGTGTGCCCGATTCGGTAACGACAGAAAGCGCCCTCAAGCCGTCGCGGCATTGGGGGATAGGTCTATGAGAGCAGTCGCGACGCAATAGAACGCAACTTTAAGTTCCCCTGGAGCGTCTGCCATGTTCTTTGCCAAGCAGTCCGAAGAGCTGCCCGTATTCCTGCTATGTAGTCAGTGTGAGGAAGACCGAAACGCTGGTCCGGTCGCAGAGTCCTCGCGGACTCTTTGGCGCCCTCATCGGCGCGCTCATTCCCCGCAATTCCTACATGCCCAGGAACCCAGCAGAAGATATCTCGATATCCACCCGTCTCACTAAAAGCCTGGCATCTGAATATCGCAAACCAGAGGCTGTGGAGATTCCAGTGCCCCGAGAGCACTCAGGGCGCCTTGAGAGTCGCTATAAATCACGATCCGGTCTCCGAACAGGACACGTCGCGTGATCTCCCGTACCGAGTGGTGTATTGCCACCAACTCAGCCGTGAGGACAGATACATCGCCCGGTAGAGCCCTGCTGACTTCAAACAGAGGAGATACGGCGTGGAAACCGACCCCCTCTTCGGACTCGGAGCCACCTGTATGCCCTGGCACGGCTCCAGCGTGACAAGATATGTGCTCCAAAAAGGCTGAATGCAATACTCCTGGCGCTGTATAAGCTTTGGGAGCAGAGGCGTAGCGAAAAATAGCCAACGGTGGTACCCTCCAGGCTGGCGTTCTGGGCAGAACCAGGGGCGCCACCGGTCAGAGAGCTTCATCTAGCTCTCGAAGGAGTTTTCTAGCTCAAAGGGCTTAGATATGAGTTGCCTCTCTCGGCGGCATAGGCACCGTCGAGATCAGCTGCTGATGCTTTGAAAGCGGTTGGCGACAAAATGAGACGCTGTGCTTGTGCGTACAGGCGAGTAATGCATTATGCACGGTGGATAGATAATGGCATCTCTCCAGCATCGACAAGCAGGCTTTCAATGGGGAAAGTGCGGAAGGCACCGGTCACCAAGTGAAGGCCGGTGTGGTGGATCGAGTCCACATCCCGCAATAGACGCTCGGCTGCGGATGCATAGAACTCACATGCACAGTCGAGCTTCGAACGGCAAAGGATAGATAAAAAAGTAAGGTAGTAGCCCTATCAGCCCCCTAAGCGCTGAACGTCACGGAATGAAGAATATCCATGGCGCGGGTACAAGAGACCCTAAGACTGTGAATGTGAGCCTCCCTAGTGAGGCGTCGGTCAAATACGAGTAAAAGACCAAGGACACGGTGCGATTAAACCACTTCCAGGCGCACCCCATTTAAATACAAATCTAGGTCTGGGTGGAGCCGTGAATGGCGGCAAAGTGCACCACCTTAGTCTTGGCCAAAAATAAACAAAACCTGTGCGCATCGGCTTTACGAGATACGCGGTTCACTGCCTGTTGGAGTCGACGCTCCAGAGTTGGCATCTGAGCTGCGCCAAAAGAGATCGAAAGGTCGTCCACGTAGAGTGTAGCAAGAACATCTTCTGGCAGCACCGAGGTAATGCCATTGCTACCTAAGGCAAAGAGTGTAACGCTGAGGACACTTCCCTGCGGGACCCCCTCTTCCTGCTCCATTAGGCCGGAGGGGGCTCCCCCAACCCGTACGCGGAATCGGCGATCTCGCAAAAATTCAGATATACAGACTTCTTGCCCATATCATGTGGAGGGTTTTCATGATACCGTATCGCCATGCGATATCATAAGCATTCTCCAAATCGAAAAACATTGTGGCGAAGTGCTATCTACGAAGGAAGGCCTCGCAGACAGCATTTTCCAGTCGAAGTAGAGCATCCGACATGGAATGAAACTTGCGGAAGCCGCACTGCGCAGAAAACAAATGGCCTTCGCTGTGAAGAAAAAAAGGCTAATCTAACATTTACCAATTTCTCCATTAACTTGCACACGCAGGAGATTAGAGAAAATGGGTGGAAACCGGCCGGGGTAGAATGGTCTTTTCCCGGTTTCCGAGAGACTAGCACTGTAGCGATTCGCCAGGAGTCTGGGAGGTTACCCTCTACCCAGATCCTGTTAAACAAATCTACCAGAAAGGCCATGCCTCGTTCACCTAGGTGTCAAGGCATGGCGTACGGGACATTGATCGGTCAATGGGTGGTGTCCGCGCTCGAAGCAAGAGCGGAACGCAACTCACTCACAGTAAACGTGTCGTTGAAGGGTTCTCCGCCTCTGGAGGCAAAGCCCAGCCGGTGGCCTTCCGCGACATCATGACTTGCATTCAATGCTGGCGGAGCAGCATCCCGGCTAGAGAATGCGGAGAAAGCGCTCGCGAAGGATTCCGCCAAGGACGCGGGGTCCGAGATTGCGGTCCTATCCTCCTGGAGAATTTGAGGGGGTCCAGCGAGAACTTGCCACGAATCACTTCCATACCTCTGCTAGAAGGGTCTTCCCGTTAAGTGAAGACACGTATGCCTGCCAAGAAGAGCTACGAGGGTGCTTCAAAATAGACCGGAACCTAGCCCTAGCCCGACGAAATTCACCGACACTGAAATAGTTCGGGCAGCGCTTATAGCGCATAAAGGCATAACGCTTCTGTTTAAGGGTCGTCTCACACTCGGCCAACCACCAAGAGAGTGGTCAGCGTGCAAAAAGGCCAGTCGTTCTGGGAATAGTAGTCAGGCCCGTGGCGATAAGGTTGCTGGAGAAGAACTCAACGGCCTCATCTCCTGACCTAAACTCCTGGACTGAGATAGAGAATTCAGTTATTTCCTGAAATGCAGGCTACCGCGCCCGCGCCAAACACCAACGAGGTGGACTCTAAACAGGCAGCGGCCCAGACAATGATATTTGAATGGGAAAGTGATCACCACCATGGAGGTCATCGACCAGCCATACGTTTCTCGGAGGCATAACCCCATGCGCTGTTGGCCGGAAAATGCGATGAAGGCGGTGTCGCCTTCGAGGACTTATTGTGGGTGGTTGGGCTCGCCATGCGAGTCTTTTCCTGCCTTTGCCTCGAAACCTTAGGAAGCTGTTCAGGCTTAGGAGGAGGAAGGGGCCCCTCTTTTCGAAGATTCACCGTCTCCGAGCCACCCAGCCCACCACTAGGCGTTGGTGAAGGGGCCGAAGCTCCTTTGTTGCTGTCTTCCTTTCGGGGGGCAGCTATAGGAACCCAAGAAGATAGCCTGACGAGAAGCTTCAGGGGTGTTGCCATTTCGCCTTACGGGAAACGGACACGCTAGGGGAAGTAGGGGAGCCTGGGTTTTAGCCGGGCCTGGGTGTGAACCCTTTGTGCCGCCAGCTTTACCAAGGAAGCGCTAGGGTTGAATAGAGCCCGCAGAAACGCTCCAAATTGGCGCGGAAACAACCTTGCTCGTTGGCCTGGATGGGCCAGGAGCAGAGGGTGTCTTTCTAAGCATTTAGGCGTAAGACGTTCCAGGCAGATATGGGCGTCGCCAGGACCAAGTCCTAAGCTTCAGGGAATGAGAGTCGATCCTGGGCCTGAACGGCCAGGATTTCTTTCTCAAGGAGATATGCACCACATTGCTTCGAAGAAGCGGGGTGCGTCTCTCCGTAATTGACACACTTGGCCACACATGATTTGGACTTATCGTGTGTGGCCTTGGAGCAATTTACACAGACTTCGGGCGACGTGGACTCTGCACGTCTACATGAGCGATTCGTATGGCCGAAGCGGTGAGAATAATAGCACCTCCGTGGCAGTGGCACGAATGCCTTCATGCGGTAGTGGTACCAACCGATACACACCGACTCAGGGAACTTGTCACAGTCGAATGTCATGAAGAGTTTAGGAGTGGGTCCCGAGGCCCCTCCCTGTTTTCTCATCACACGTTCGACCTTGAACGCCTCATAGTTCGGCCCGCTTTAAGGTGATGTGCTCTATGGATGACACGGGTTCCCTCGCATAAACTACTCCTTTCACAAAGTTCATGGTAGAGTGCGGCGTCACACTCACAGGCGTGCCATGAAGTGTCCGAAGGGCACTAACCATGGCCGCCTCGGAGGGATTCGACGCATTCGATAAAAGGCTCCCGTCTGAGAAACGGTTTACCTTTGGCTCTCTACCTATCACACTAGCTACAGCTCTCCTTTGATGGATCACGTTGCCCTTAGCCAACATGGTGCCATCTGTGGAGCGAATAACGAGGAAGCATTTGAAGCAAGCAGGCTCGAAAACGCCTGGTAATCTCTGAATGAGAGGCCCTGATGTTATCGAGGCTCCGCCCTGCGCACTTTTGGTCATAGTCAGGGGCTCTGCACCAGCGGGGAAGGGGCAGAAGGGCCGGATGTTCCGATCTTGGCTTGGTCGCTTACCGAAATGGCAGCTGACCTATCCGTCCCCGTAGCCCCCACGGATGGAGAGGAACCATGAGTCTTTTTTGTCTTTTTTTGCTGTTTTTTTTTATTTTTAGGAGAGGATGGCGGGGAATGAACCCTCTTCTCCTTTCCACCTGCAAGAGCCCCCTGGCCAGATGGACCGGCCTCAGAAAGGTCCTTTTCCGAGATGGAGAAGGTCCTGGCAGTCGGAGTGGCACCGGTAGGAGGAGGAAATCCCTCCCCTTCTTGTACTGCCTTTGAAAACGTAGCCGTTTGAAGAGGACCTTGCATAGGAGCGGATTTGAGTTCGCTGCTTTGCGCCGAGCCCGGATTCGCTCTTATGGAAGGCCTTACCGTTTGAAGCTGGGTTGCCTCATAGACCATGTCTATCTCGGGTGGGGCATCCATTTGGCTATCCCCCCTCCCTCAGGAAATCACAGGTACTATTGACAACAGTGTTATTAGTCTCGTCTTTGGAGGCACAGGCCTTGAACCTGGCTAGGTTTAGTATTCTAACAGCAGGTCTTTTGAGGGAAGCGACCGGAAGAGCCTGGCTTCCCTCTCCTCCCTAAGGAGGTTTTCCCTACCGAGCCGCTTCAATGGGGAGCGGTCGGCTATGGACTGCCTGCTGGCTTTCTTAGCAGTCCCCTTGGAAAGTAAAGGGGAGACTGCCGCTGTAAAGAGGGAGGTGCCCGAAGGCACCTCCAGACAAGGAGAGTCCCCTACACCCGTGGGCGAAGGAAAGGAGTAGGCCTCCTATCCGGTTAGAGAGATTTGGAGGGTCTCCTGCGCAAGCACAGGGAGGGGAACCTCCCTTTTTTATGTGGAGCTGCCCGAAGGCGGCTACGTTAACTGTGAGGAGGATTAAGGAATGTTTTTTTTACATTTGCATCATTGGGCATGGTGACCTAAATTTTTCACGAGATGCATACGCTCTTCACCCCTCGCAGTAGCCCTCCCTGCATGGGGTATGTACATGCCTTGCAGAGCCAGGTGCCGCCATTCAATACCCTCCCTCCCACCCTCCCACCTGGTGGCCTAGCAGTCCATCAGCATGGTGGCTCCACCGCTAAGTAAAAGGGATGTGAGGAAGTTATGAGTGGGGATGAAGCAGGTTGTTAAAAACCCACCATACCAAACCGGGGCTCAGGGGTTAAAGAACATTGCCTTCTCTCCCTTCAGCCCCGATCCCGGATAGTTGGCTGTGGAGAAGGTCGGCATCAACCCTGTAAGAATACAGACCGACCAGAGAAAGATGTGAGGGAGGTTGTAAAGCAAGTGACGAAGTAGGGGAGAAATACAGGCTATCTGAAAGAAGGAAGAGAAGCTAAGCTGGGGCCGGATGGGGAGCTGAGTCCCATCAGCAAGGCGGCCAGGAAGGCTAATCGCCGCGCCCCTTACGGGGGGTAAAGGAGGGAAGAGAAAAAGTAAACTAATACCACTCTACTACAAGAACCAAATGACGGATGCTTACAAAACAGACTACAGAATGCTACAAGATATCATAAAAAGTAACACTATCAAAGAAAATAAAAATTTATCCTTACAGCTTTATTATAAAAACACCAAAGTAAGCAACTCATTAATAAAAAACTGCCTCCACAAAAAGCAATTGATCTTAAAGGCTAGAAATGTGGTATACAAATTCCAATGCCCCTATGAGGACTGCAAACTTTTTTCAAATATCAATATATAGGTATGACCACTACTACTATCAGCCGGCGCCTAACGATGCATTTGCAAGAAGGATGAATAAAAACATACTACATAGAAAAGCATAAAGCGTATATTACAAAAGCGACTCTGGTCGAAAACACTACCATACTAAGAAGAAACCATGACCTTCACCGCCTGAACATTCTGGAGGATCTTCTCATTAAAGAGATGGGCCTCTAACTTAACACTCAACGCACCAGTTCCGAGCGAGTACTTTACCTTTTCTGCTAAAGGAACACTGTACTTCGACTTTGACATATAAAAGCACCAAAGAACGAAAGTCAATTTCATTCGGGTTTTGTTGATTGCTCGATTTCGTTCAACACGCACGGACTCTTTGAAGCTCGAATACTCTGCCAGCTTGCACTCTCCAACGTTGAAGAAATTCATTTTTCAAGAAGAACTTTTAAACTGAAGAAATCTTTTGCTCAAGAATCCCATTGTCAGGGAAACCACTCGAATTCCACGTCGACCCAGCCAACGAATATATCTTCATTTCTTTTCTGCTTTCTCTCTCCTCCTATTCATCCTCCTCACTTCCTCCTCCCCCCTAAAAAAGAGAAAAATACACTTCATTCAGCCATCATATATTAATATGTCCGGCTAATTTCACCACCCTCCCCTGCCTCAGGGGAACATCGTCCGAATTGGGAAGCTGTCTATCGTCACCGCCTAGTTCAAACTATGCCTTTCACTGAGCAAAGGCATAATTTGAGGCTCCGAGGAAAGCAGGTTTGAGGCCTCTTCCACTGTGGAATTCGGGGTCATAGGCACCTGGTCAATGGGACTACGCTGCAAGTCCCGGAGTGTTCCAAAAGAACCTCTGGGGGACCTGGCAAAAACCATAGAGGGAGATGAAACCATCTCTATGTAAGCTGCATGCAGCGTACAATATCCAAAACTCCGAGGGGATGGCAACCCGGTCGGTGGAAGTTGATTCGACCACCGTCCATCAAAAGGTCCGCCATGCTTCACGCCTCGGAGGATCCCACCCATGTTCATTCATTCATCCAATCATCATCCCATTAACTCATCTAAGGCAGCAATCCTAATCCGGGCACATAAAATCCCCAATAGAGGCAGGGGAAACTCTTCACTCAAAAATAAATATAAATACCATCATTTTTCCCCTGGAAAAATATAAATACAGGTACGAAATTAAAGATAAAAATCCACCAGAAGAACATCCAGTACTGGGGGACATACCCCTTTTGCGCCTAATGGATAATTCTGATGGAGCCAGACCGGTAAAAAACCCTCCAACCATCTTCGCCTAAATAGTAGTAGTTTTTCCAAGACTGAAAGACCAGTACAATGGCTATGTAGCCCTGTGCGATACAGAAAAGGACCTCTACAGCCTAATCAGCGAAAATGCTGCAAAAAAAACTAAAGAAAATAGGGCTAGCTGCCAGAGTTCCTCCTGCTGTCGCAATTAAAAGGTCAGTAATTTTCAGAAGACTTGACCCGTGGGTAGGTAAGCATTCCGCAGATGAAATCAAGGTGGAAATAGAAAAAATCAAGAATAGGCCAAAATAGAAGAAATCATAAAATTAAAACGGAGAGGAACACTGTCACGTATTTAAGGCGACATTCAAGGACACTCAAATGGCATCAAAAGCTGCCGAAAAAGGACTGCTCGAGTTTTACACCAAGATAGCGCCTGACCAGATAGAAAGAGAAACATTCTTCTCTCTCTTGGTCTGCTCTAGGTGCTACGCCCTCGATGACTACACGACCCGATACTGTACCTTCCAGGGCATGAAGTGCTCGGAATGCTTAAGTACAAAGCATAGGTGTGAACAATGCAAAAGCCAAGAAAAAAAGCGCGCCAATTGCGGAAATCCACACCGCACCCTCTCAATGGCATGTCCCTTGAAGAAAGAAAAACTAAGGAACAAAAGGCCTGCAATGATAGAAGAGAAGGAGAGGATAAAACAACGACTTACGCAGCGGCAACGGCAAAGTCGGCACAGGAACAAAAGACAGTCGTGAATATTGAGAAAAATATGAGGCCAAACCGGACTCATACTCGGAAGAGCTAAATAAAATGCTCACAAAAACTCAGAGAATTAACAAAATGAGGAAAATAAGAGCTAAAAGAAAACAAAAAACACCCAATTAAAAAAAAACAAACCGCATGGGACACACAAACTGACACGGGAAGCGAAACGGAAAGAGAGGAAGGCTGTGGTTACGAAGCAAGAGACTTTAAACTTAAGATCTTCGTAAACGAGGCCTATCTACTACCCAAAGGTACTTAATTGAAGGATATAAATAACAGTATCGAAAAAAGTGCCTGTTAACTGAATTACATGACAGACCATGATGAAAGGACTATCCATAAACTACTAGATGAAAACAAAATAAGGATTTACCCCAACGACGTCAGAATTATCAAGAAGGATACCTTCGAGAAAATATTAAAGGGTAAATGGAACAATCCCAAATCAAAGAATGAAAAAGAACAAGATTAATAAGACAAAGGATAACGAGACAACTCAACTGAAAATACTTCATTTAAACACTGACGGAAGGAAATCAAAAGAAGAAAACAATCAGGAGAACAAAGGAGCCCTAGAAATAGAGAACAAAGATTATGACTGTAAAATCTTCCCCAGCAGTAGGCTCTGCCTGCGACGTGAGGAAGACTCAATAATAACAACAAAATAAGCGTAACAAGCAAAACCCATCAAAAAGGCAGGAATGCTTGAAAACAAAGAACCTGGACATAACTGCATAAATTAAAGGAATTTAGAACAACCTAACATAAATATGGAAGGAAAACATACATGGACAGTAATAATACCAAGTTTGTAATTGAATTAGAAGTACGTTACCAGAAGCTACCCCAGGCAACAAAATTAAGATTTTGACATAGATAATAAAGAAGACTAAGAACAAAAAACTTAGAAGCAAACAATAAAAAAACACAATCCTAAAACTAATTAGAAGAGCATAAAAAAGAGAAACATCAGAGGAAAGAGATCAGCCAGTATCCTGGCAAATTTAATTTTCTATACTCTCACACACACTAACACTCACCATCCCCCCATATATAAAAAACCTCTCATGCTATATTCTAACTATATCCCTTCTTCTCTCACCTATTAATTATCAATTTCATTCTTCGCAGCTCACGACCACCAATGAGCTACCTCACTGGTAAAGGAGGCAAAACCAAGGGCTAACAAAAAATCAACGCAGCCTCAACAATAACGAAAACTTTCATCAGAAGATGCCTTAAGAAAGGCGAAAGCTCACGGCAAAAACTCAAATTAGATGTAAAAAATGGATCTTCCTCAACTGATCTTTAATCTCCAACCAGATACAAAAAAAATGCATTCGCCAGTGGAACGTTCCAAAATAAAATTGATAAATCAGAATACAACCTGGTCTTTAACAAAACATATATATATATATATATATATATATATATATATATATATATATATATATATATATATATATATATATATATATATAAATATATATAATATTCTTGTGAGGGGAAATGAAAATGTAAGGAAGGTACATAATCCGAATATGAAAAAGAGGACGCTACTTGGGACACTAGACTTAAAGTGTACAACTCTCTTGAGTGTGTCCATGATGTACAAAGAAGGCAAGTTCAGGGGGAGAATGACCCTAAATAGCAAACATCGCTCAAGGCCAGTGTGGGAGAAATCCACGTGGAATTCCTTTTCCAGCACGGAAGTAACCTCCATGCGCTGGAGAAGATTCTAGAAGTTGGTTAGGCTTAAATTGGTAAGCTCCCTCCCCCCATGCACAAGCGATAGCCTTGAACCAGGTCCACCACGGACCACCTTTACGTGGGTTAGAATCGCCTCGGGGTGAAGATTAGAGGTCATTCGAGAGTAGCGCTGTTTCTCCCCCCCCCCGCGGGGGAGAGCCTCTGATATATTAATTACCATTTTAGAAAAACTTCATTTTTAATTGATAATAATATGCAATTTAATCAATAATGTATTCTCCGTTGTTATTGACGACTTCTTCCCAACGTTCAACTAGTTTTTCGATCCCTATGCAATAAAAATCTAGTGATTTTAACTCGAAGAATTCGTCTAACCAGGTTCTTAATTCCACATCCGTATTGAACGAAACGCCACGCAAATTGTTGGAGAACGATCGGAACAGATTGAATTCCGATGGAGCTAAGTCTGGCGAATATGGAGGATGCGGCAGGATTTCCCAATTAAGCGTTTAGATGGCGTCTTTTGTCATATGAACAATGCGAGAACGAGCATTGTCGTGTTGCAGAAGGACTCCATAACGTCGATGAGGTCGCTTTTCACAAATAGCTTCGGTGAGTCGATACATTTGTTGAACATAGAGTTCTGCATTGACAATCTCGTTGTTCGCAAGGAGCTCATAAAGAATGATGCCTTCACAATCCCACCACACACACAGCATCGTATTTCGTGGATGAAGTCCTTGCTTTAATCGTGGAAGTGGGTTTTAATGGGGTTAAGCCATTGTTTTCGATGGTTCATGTTGACATAAGCACATCACTTTTTGTCGCCAGTGATGATGCGGTGAAGAAATCTGTCCTTATATCCACGAGTAGCCTTGTGACAAGCAAGCAAACCTGCGGCAATCGTGGAGCGTTGAAATTTCTCGCTTTCGCTCAAAGCGTGCGGAACCCATCCACGGAGTTTTTGAACTTTTCCCATCGAATGAAGGTGATTCACTACAGTTTTCTGGTCACACGCCAATTGTACAGCCAATTCTCTAGTCGATTAACGAGGATTTTCATGAAGAAGGTTGTTCAATCAATCTTCATCCAACTTATTGAGCGACCAGAACGTTCTTTGTCATTAAGATTGAAATGACCGTTTTTGAAACGTGAAAACCACCATTGAGCTGTCCTTTCTGATAAAGCATTTTATCCGTACACAGCACAAATATCGTGACGAGCTATGGCTGTATTTGCATTGTTCCCGTCTCGATTGAAAATGAATAGCAACAAGTGTCGAAAATGCGCCTTTCTTTCAACTTGACATTCCATTTTGAGGATCCAGAACAAAAATTAAATTAACACAACTTTTAAATAAACCGCAATGACTTATTACTCAACTTCAAGACGTAGCCTAAGCAAAAGCCTAATAATCTACGCTGTTAAGAGACGTAGCCTAACCTTTGCAAATTTTGTTTTCACTATTTATTAATGTTTCTTAATATGTGCACAAATCAGGTCAACAAAACTTAAATCAACACAAGATTAAAAAAACGCAAGAACTTATTCCTCAAACTAATATATAGGGCTCGTCTTCCATGTAGGGGCAAACATAGAGTTGAAGAGTCTCGCCCGGACCCAAGAAGATTCCCCTAGTTCCAAGTCATGTGCCAACAACAAAGCAAAGCAACATTAAACTATTTGTGTATTAGAATTAGCCCCAGTCAGTGAGGTAATTCCATTTAACGATCGCTACCAAGGGATTTTTCCGACTCCACTCATCAACTCCTGTCGAAGCGTTCCTCGTTCACTTCTCGTTTTCAGGTGACCAAAATATTCTCCCTTGGACCGGACGTTACCGCCACCCCCCTTTTGGAGAACTGTCATCGCGATAGCTTCCCACTCAGAAGCTCCGAGCGCCCTCGCCTCCCGTGCAGAAGACATCTGTGAAGCCTTACCCCGACGTCTCACCCGGAATCCTTCGTAAGCCAACCCCTCTTCCACCTTAGTAACCCATTTGAGTTAATCCTCTACATTTTAATAGTCTCCTTCTGTAATACATTAATTTTTAACTTCGTAGTCTGATGCATAACTCAGCAATTCCCCCCTGTTTACCAATGTAATTTTACCCATTAATTCTCTTATTTTATGTAAATTAAATTATGTTTTTGTACATGCCTCTTTAAATAACCTTCAGCTTTGCTATTGCCCCAATTTTACCTGACCTCTTTGCACCCTTATCTCGTTGTTCCGCGCGTCGAAACTCGTGGCGTTCCCTCCCTTGTCGGTGCGCCTTCAAGTTATTGGTCCCTCCCCCATACATATAATATGGTATTGATCTAATTTAATGTCATACCAAGACATATATATTTATTAATATACATATTATATAATTTTGGGGTCAAGTGTGTTTGGAGTTTTTACGAACCCGTGTTTTTTTTTATTTCGACATTAGAAGTTCCCTTATTATTCACGTCTATCCCTTTTATTTTAATTTTTGTATTGTACTAGCAGATGGCAAGTTCAAGTTAATTGAAGAGCAGTGGAACGTAATCTATTTAGATTTTGTGTTGGACCCCAGGTAATTCTTTTTTTTTATTGTGTTTGAATTTTGGAGACTCTCCTAGTTATTAATCTAAAAGAGTTAAGGTTTTTGATGTCCTAATTCCGGTAGGACCATTTTAATATTTTTTACGCTTAGAAACAGCACAGGTAGGTAGCTGTATCATATTTTTTTGTGAACAAGGCCTTCACGAATATTCAAGTATTCGTTTCGCGTGGGTAGTGTCCTAGCTCGTTCGCGTGTCAGTGTTCCGTCAGTTAACTGCGTAACAATGTCATCCTTCGAAAAATTCAACAGTCAGGGTGAAATGTTACGTCTTTCAGGCAAAGACCTGCTAAATTACGTACAGGAAGAAGAAAGGAACGAACGGGCAGAGCGAAGGGAAATGGAGATGTAGAAGAACAAAATGGAGATGGAGGAGAACAAACTGAAGATAGAGGAGAACAAACTGAAAATGGAGTTGGAATAGAAGAAACTCAAAATGAAGATGGAAGACCGTGAACAAATTAGGCAGCATGAGTTGGAAATGAGCAGAAATCAAATGGATTCTCAGTCCATTGGTTCCCAGGCTGAAATTTACCAAACTCCTTCAGTCAACCTTCTCGCTTTTAATGATGGAGAGGACTTTGGGTCATTTTTGACTCGTTTTGAGAGGATCTTTCAGATTAATAGATGGGATCTCGAAAATGATGGCGTCGCTCGCTTACTTCCCCTCCTAAATGCCCATTTAAGGGATAGCTTCGTCTCCCTTTCCCCGGAAGCAACTTTGGACTATTCCACGTTAAAGTCCGAATTGTTAGCCGCTGTTCATATGAATTGCGAATTCTACCGCTCCCGATTCCGCCAGGAAAGGATCCGCCCTGGCCAAACATTTCGACAACATGTGTACATCCTCCAAAGACACCTTCAGTGTTGACTGGATGCGTGCAAGATTCTATAGGTCTACGAATCCCTTCTGGACTTCTTCCTTAGGGATCATCTTTTAACTGCTGTGGCTCCCGAAATTTGCGCCTTCATTAAGGATAAACGTTGTGCCAGTTTCAAGGAATGCTTGGAAGAGGCCGATGTCTACGCGGGTAGTCACAATTTATACCCTAAGGATGTTAAAAAGCCCCCAATCGCCCCCCAAAACTAAATTTTATGGTCCTAAGACCCCTCCTAAATTGGTTCCAAGATTTACCAAAGTTCCTAGTCCCTCGAAGCCAAGAAACTTCTATCCATCTGAACACCAGGACGTTAAGCCCCTAGTTTCTTCTTCCCCGGTTGTGCCGTACCAAAAGAACCCGATCGTCTGCTACACCTGCAGAGTTCCCGGTCATTACCGCACGAACTGTCCTCAAAACTCCCGATTCACAAACTCTCAGTCCCACCAAGTGCACCAAATCTGGGCCGCCCCTGATCCCCCTCCGTCGCCTCAGGAGACCCCCGATCCTCCCTTGCCCGCCAAATGTCCGGTCCATCAGGTAAACTTCCTATTTAATGAAAACAACCCTGGAGGATTAAAATTCGAGAACGGAACTGTGAACGGTCTTGAGTATCCACCCTCGTCCGTGACACCGGCTGCACCTTCATCATAGTGTCTAGGGACCTACTCCTTCCTGTTTGCCCCGACCACAAGAAGTTTGCGGTGGCCCATGACTACCTTGGCCGGGCCAGTCGTTTCCCAGTAACTCGTTCTCACATCGAGTGTGACTATATGTCCGGTTGGCCCAAAGTGGTAGCGGCCCCAATCCAGTTCTGCTCCGTTTTGTTTGGTCAGAACCCCGTAATCCACGACCATCCCGTGGCCCAGCCCGTGATTGCTCGTACACAGGCAGCCCTGGAACCCCATGCACCCGTTCCCCTGAAAACCCCTATCAACCCGGATGTCTAAGCCCTCCGGAGCGACAAGTTTTCCCGCGCCCAGAAGGAGTGCGCAACTCTCCCCCCTTTGGGGGGAGTTAATTCTTCCCATTTGAATAGTCTCCTTCTGTAATACATTAATTTTTAACTTCGTAGTCTGATGCATAACTCAGCAATTTCCCCCTCGTTTACCAATGTAATTTTGCCCATTAATTCTCTTATTTTATGTAAATAAAATTATATTTTTGTACATGCCTCTTTAAATAACCTTTAGCTTTGCCATTGCCCAAATTTTACCTGACCTCTTTGCACTCTTATCTCGTTGTTCCGCGCGTCGAAACTCGTGGTGTTCCGTCCCTTGTCGGTTCGCCTTTGAGTTATTGGTCCCTCCTTAATAGATATAATATGGTATTGATATAATGTAACATCATACCACGACAGCTAGGTTAACAATTTCCGACCTCAGCTTCGCAGTGAAATCGGTAAATGACCCCGTACGGGGCAAATCATTGCCTTCCTTCTTGCTGAACATCGCGACCACACACAAGAGAAATGCAATGAACATCAAAGCTTTGCTCTTTTTACAGGGACAAATTCCATGGGTAACTCGTGAACCAATGTCTGGCCTTACCACTACCATATTGCTTGATCAAGAACTTCCCTTTCTGCCCAAGATAGAGGTGCGCTGGAAGTTTAAAGGACAAACTTGAATTGTTTTAATGATAATTAATTTATTCCCATTATTAATTAATTAAGTCTGCCGTAAGAATCACCGTCAACCGCCTATACAGTATAAACATTCAATGTCCAATAATTGTTGTATCAAAATGGATGTTTATGTGTATTTACTTCTAGAAGTTGATCTATATTCACTTCCGTTAATAAAATAGGATATTCCCCATTAGTACCTAATTCTATGATATATCCTAACCCTAAAATGCTAAAATCAACAATTACTAACATTTAGTAACTATTTTGTGCTATTTCTTTTGTAAAAAAACCACTTCAACAGTTGAAGTAAATTCCTAAATCCAATCCACCATTATTATTTTTGGGGTGAAAGTAAATATAAATTACAACGTATCTCTCCCCCTCTCAAATAAAAGAAAGTGAAAAATGAAATTGTGTGGTAGATATACAAGCTACAACTCGCGTGTTACTCCAGATGGATTTTGAGTTCAAAGTTAGTCTCACACTTTTGTTAGTTTGGTTTTCATATTATTCTATATTTTGCCTTCTTTACGTCATCTATCTTTCTTTTTCTCAACGATCTCCATTCCATCCGTTTCCTCAAGCATAAAGAGAATAACGATGAAAGCTTTCTCTTGTGCAGCTCTTTTAATTCCCCTCTTAACACCGATCCTTTTTAGCTGTACATATCCTGTATCCTTTTAACGTCGATCTTTCCAATCTCCTCTGGCCTTAGCATGTTCACTTGTACGCGTCTAATTTCAGCCGAAATTCTTCACCTCTGTCGCAGCAATCAAACTCTCATGTCTTTTGCTCCCATAACGAAGTTAAATCGATTTTTAAATTAAGAACTTGGAGAAGTTTATCTAAAATCCGAAGACATAAATACTTCGTCATGGACCAAATATGAAGTGTAACGGAGCATAATTTTTTTTTTCAGTTATAATTTTTTTTTTGTCCTACCATTCCTCCGATTCTGGTTGGTTTTCATATTATAGAACTTGATCTCACCAATGATTTTTTTTTAAGAACTTGGAGAAGTTTATCTAAAATCCGAAGACATAAATACTGCGTCATGGACCAAATATGAAGTGTAACGGAGCATAATTTTTTTTTCAGTTATAATTTTTTTTTTTGTCCTACCATTCCTCCGATTCTGGTTGTTTTTCATATTATAGAACTTGATCTCACCATCGATTTTTTTTTAAGAACTTGGAGAAGTTTATCTAAAATCCGAAGACATAAATACTTCGTCATGGACCAAATATGAAGTGTAACGGAGCATAATTTTTTTTTTTCAGTTATAATTTTTTTTTTGTCCTACCATTCCTCCGATTCTGGTTGGTTTTCATATTATAGAACTTGATCTCACCAATGATTTTTTTTTAAGAACTTGGAGAAGTTTATCTAAAATCCGAAGACATAAATACTGCGTCATGGACCAAATATGAAGTGTAACGGAGCATAATTTTTTTTTCAGTTATAATTTTTTTTTTTGTCCTACCATTCCTCCGATTCTGGTTGTTTTTCATATTATAGAACTTGATCTCACCATCGATTTTTTTTTAAGAACTTGGAGAAGTTTATCTAAAATCCGAAGACATAAATACTTCGTCATGGACCAAATATGAAGTGTAACGGAGCATAATTTTTTTTTTTCAGTTATAATTTTTTTTTTGTCCTACCATTCCTCCGATTCTGGTTGGTTTTCATATTATAGAACTTGATCTCACCAATGATTTTTTTTTAAGAACTTGGAGAAGTTTATCTAAAATCCGAAGACATAAATACTGCGTCATGGACCAAATATGAAGTGTAACGGAGCATAATTTTTTTTTTTCAGTTATAATTTTTTTTTTGTCCTACCATTCCTCCGATTCTGGTTGGTTTTCATATTATAGAACTTGATCTCACCAATGATTTTTTTTTAAGAACTTGGAGAAGTTTATCTAAAATCCGAAGACATAAATACTTCGTCATGGACCAAATATGAAGTGTAACGGAGCATAATTTTTTTTTCAGTTATAATTTTTTTTTTTGTCCTACCATTCCTCCGATTCTGGTTGGTTTTCATATTATAGAACTTGATCTCACCAATGATTTTTTTTTAAGAACTTGGAGAAGTTTATCTAAAATCCGAAGACATAAATACTGCGTCATGGACCAAATATGAAGTGTAACGGAGCATAATTTTTTTTTTCAGTTATAATTTTTTTTTTGTCCTACCATTCCTCCGATTCTGGTTGGTTTTCATATTATAGAACTTGATCTCACCAATGATTTTTTTTTAAGAACTTGGAGAAGTTTATCTAAAATCCGAAGACATAAATACTGCGTCATGGACCAAATATGAAGTGTAACGGAGCATAATTTTTTTTTTCAGTTATAATTTTTTTTTTGTCCTACCATTCCTCCGATTCTGGTTGGTTTTCATATTATAGAACTTGATCTCACCAATGATTTTTTTTTAAGAACTTGGAGAAGTTTATCTAAAATCCGAAGACATAAATACTGCGTCATGGACCAAATATGAAGTGTAACGGAGCATAATTTTTTTTTTTCAGTTATAATTTTTTTTTTGTCCTACCATTCCTCCGATTCTGGTTGGTTTTCATATTATAGAACTTGATCTCACCAATGATTTTTTTTTAAGAACTTGGAGAAGTTTATCTAAAATCCGAAGACATAAATACTGCGTCATGGACCAAATATGAAGTGTAACGGAGCATAATCTTTTTTTTTCAGTTATAATTTTTTTTTTTGTCCTACCATTCCTGCGATTCTGGTTGGTTTTCATATTATAGAACTTGATCTCACGATCGCAATCTCTAATGGACTGGCTCGTGTTTTTCTCTGTTCGTTCGCTGCTGAGTCCTTACAAAGGAGCGCTTTCGTAATATTTAGGACTCTACTCATATGTACGAGTGTATTCCTCACTTTATTCGTTTTTCTTTCTAGCATTGGACATTTATGTTGTATTTGGTTTAGCTCTTTATATGCATTTCCATTATTTTCCTGTGTCCTTTCTCCACTTTCTATGCATTTAGATTTTCTTCTTGTCTCCCTTTTCTGCTCTTTCTATTTATTTTCCTTTATCTTGTCTGTCCTTTCTGGTCCTTTTATGCATTTACCTTTTCTTCTTATCTGTCCTTTTTGCTCTTTCTGTGATTTTCCTTTCTCTTTATCTCTTCTTTCTGCTCTTTCTATGCATTTCGATTTTATTCTTTTCTTTCATTTCTACTCTTTTTATGTATTTTGTTTTTCTTCTTTTATCTCCTTTCTGCTCTTTTTATGCATTTTCTTTTTTCTTATTGCCTCTCCTTTCCGCTCTTTCTATGTATTTTCTTTTATTCATGTCTCTCCATTCTTTTCCTTCTAGGAATTTCTCTTTTATTATTGTCACTCATTTCGGCTCTTTCTATTCCTTTAATGTATTTTCCTTTTCTTGTCTTTATCTATGCATTTTCCTTTTCTTAATGTCTCCGCTTTCTACTCTTTTTATGCATCTTTCTTCTTCTTCTTCATCTTCTTCTTCTCCTCCCTTCTTGGTGCTCTTTATAAGCAATTCCATTTTCTTATTGTCTCTCCTTTCATTTTTTTCTCTAAATTTTCCTTTTTCTAGTGTTTCAATTCTGCTCTTTCTATTCATTTTCCTTTTTCTTGTCTCTTTTTTCTATGCATTTTCCATTTTTTCTTGTGTTTCAGTTCTGCTCTTTCTATTCATTTTCCTTTTTCTTGTATCTATCTATGCATTTTTCTTTTCTTATTGTCTCTTCTTTCTGCTCTTTCTATGCATCTTTCTGAGCATTTCCATTTTCTTATTGTCTCTCCTTTCTCTTTTATCCATGCATCTTCCTTTTTTTCTTGTCTCTCAATTCTGCTCTTTCGATTCATTTTCCTTTTTCTTGTCTCTGCTTTCTGCCCTTTCTATAAGTATAGAGTAGTAGGTTATATAGTGAGATAGGGAATAATGGGGGAAAATTTTGAAAATATAGAAAAGAAAAGTTTCGATCGAATTCCAAGAAATCTTTGATCCCTGGTGAAAATGAATCTCGGGATGTGAAACATACTTTGAGAATAATTTGGGCAGAAATAACGAGAGGTCCCTGGTGAAAGGGTATTTCTGGCATGGTCGTTTATAGGTTGGATGGAGTGGTAATCGTTTTGGCAAAGCTAGTGAGTAGCATTCGAGGCTTTGTAGTAAAGGGGGGATTCCGCTACTACGGCCAGTCAAAATCAGGATGTTATAGTCATGTTAGTGTCATGTTAGGGTTCTTGTGTCATATAAGGTGAGTTTTCATCTTTCTGCAGGGTAAGTGTTGGGGTCAGTGCACGTTTATCCTCGCTGTACATTTTTTTCCTTGGCAGGTGGACGGTAGTGTCTTCCACTTGCCGGATCTTTTATTATGGATCTTTTCATAAGAACAACAAAATCGTCAAAAGAGATTGTCTTTCCTCTCTGCCCTTTCTCTGCCTTTCCTTTTTATTCTTGTATCTCCTCTTTGCTCTTTCTATTCATTTCCCTTTTCTTTATGTCGATCATATTTGATCTTTCTATAAATTCCCCTTATCTTTTTGTCTCTTCTTTTTGTTCGTTTTATGCATTTTCTTTTTATCTTGTCTCTTCTTTCTGCTCTTTCTATGCTTTTGCCTTTTTCTTCTTGTCTTTCCCTGATGTTCTTTCCATCCATTTCCTTTTTCTTCTTGTCTCTCCTTTCTGCTCTTTCGATGCATGCATTTTTCCTTTCTTCTTGCCTGGCCTTTCTATGCATTTCCCTTTTTTCCTGTCTGTACGTTTTGCCCATTCTATATATTTCCCTTTTTGCCGTCTCTGCACTTTCTCTCTCCGTAGTGAATAAATTGGTCCTCGTCAGCTTATAGCAAGCATCTCTAAAATGCAGCGAGTATGTTTGAGAAATTAGGCGAATTTGTTTTTTATTCAAAGCGACAAACATCGAGAGTATCTCCAACCCCCTAAAATGTAAGAATAGATCTGTTAAGGAAGTGGCGAAACTGTAGGTAGTAAAATGATTGAAAGACATGCTAGGGGTGGAGAAACTAGTGGAAACATGTCATATTTTTAACCATATATTTTCGTCGGTTGGATTTAAATAAGAACCAAAATGGTTCATAAATATAAGGTGTCTGCATTGCACACATCTCGTACTTTAATGTAATAAACAAGACATTTCTTTTATTACAGATCTGGAGCGCGAATGGCTGGGGCTTCAATAACCAAAAGTGCCGAGTTATTAAACGTTTCGAGAGGAACTTTGTCCAAAGTCGTAAGGACATAACAAAACAAGGAGGCGAAAATCTGTGACCGAGTCCACAGAGCATTAAAACGCATTTTGTCGATGAATACACATAAACGTAGCTACTAAAGTGACTGCAGAGCTAAACCAACATCTTGTTCACCCATTCTCAACTAAAACAGTTCGTCGAGAGTTCAATGCAGCTGGATACCATGGAATGGCTGTCATTCCCAAACCTTTTCTTTACCCCCAGCAATGTTATAAAAGCCTGAAAGGATGCAAATACCACAATAATTAATTGGAAAATGAACCTGTTAGAGAAGGTTATCTTCTCTAACGAATCATCCTTCATACTTTTACTTGTTCAGGACGAATTTATATATGAAATATGCCCAACGAAGCCTTTAATTCCAATTGCATGACCTCAATCGTAAAAGATGAAGGCGGTTCTGTGGTAGTCTAGACGGCTATATCGTGAAATACTTTCGATTTTGTAATGGCCCTGAATGGTAGTTACTTTAAGGAGTATTTGTCAATTAGATATCACCAAATTTACCCAATGGACCAAACATGACAATTCCTGGCAAGCCCACAGGCATCTAGGGATGATCATCGTTGGAGGGTTAGGGAGGTGACGGGTAATATTTTTCTTTAGACAACAGTCAGAAATCATAAAATCCTTCATTAGTCTAGGTACGTGTAATCCACTGCATAACTATAAACCGAATGAGAGAGTTTTAGGAAGGTCAGAATGCGAGAGACTTAGGTGTCCTGATAATTTCAGACCTCCGGCTTAGAAACAGTGCATAAGTGCTAGTAATAAAGCTAATAAATTATTAAAGTGTATACAAGAAATATGAGCGCTGATGTTATTCTGAAACTGTACCTGCTATTAGTTAGGCCTCATCTTGGCTTACGGTGCAATTTGGGTCACCGTTTTATAGGATGGATATTGGTTCGCTCGAGCCTGTGCAAAGAAGGATGACTAAAATGATTAATGAGGCGAGGAACTTCCCATACGGTGACAGACTTAGGAGACTAAATCCCCATACGTTAAAAGGACAAGAGATCGAGGGAATTTGATTGAAGTATTCAAATGGGTAAAAGATTATAATAGGGGAGGCAGATAAGGTTCTTATTTTGAGTGAACTGGAGAGGACTCGTAGCAATGGGTTTAAGCTGGACAAGTTAGGTTTAGGAAAGAGATTAGCTAAATTGTTTTACAAATCGAGTGGTATATAGAAAATAGGCCTAGGAGTCATGTGATAAGAACCACCACCCTGTGTAGTTTGAAGAATAGATTTATGGATAAAAATGCTTGGTGGGACTGAACTCGGTGTTGGGAACAGGAGCTGCCTCTTAGTGGATATTGATTAGCATTTTTCGGATTCCATCTTTTCTTATGGTTCTGCTTCAGGAGCATGTTGATATGAGTGGCCTCATAGGTAATGCTAGTACTACATCGACAAGGCTCCTGGACATTGAAGAGAGCGGTTTCATGTTGTTCTGCTGGAGAAGGGAAGTTTAAGATAGCGGTGTTGTGGTTGGCTATGTGAGTGATGACTCGTGTCCAGAAGTTTGCCCGAACGGGGTATGTTTTAACGTATTGGCCATTGGTCTGGCGCATCGGGACGCCCCTGAAGATCTTGTATCCTCGCTCGCTAGAATGGAGCTCGTTTCTCGACGCTAGAGGTCTAACGCTCTATCCACTAGGCTAGCAAAAGTTCATGGTAGGCTTGTTTAATTTTTACCTAGTGAAGATAAGCACTCCTTTTTCTTGGGGTTATTTATCTTTACTTTATCCGGATAGCTTTGCTATTTAATTAGTCAAACCATTTCTGAATATGAAGTTCTTCTTTGGTTTGTTTACTCTCTGTGATCTAAAACTAGAACAACAAGAGATTTCTGAACAAAACTTGTAAATCTGCATTCTAATATCATTATTCTACTTATTGGCAAATCTAATTATGCAACAATCAAGAAAAAACGACTCTTCTTATCAAATGATCGACTTAATTTACTTTACCTAATGCTCTTATATATATATATATATATATATATATATATATATATATATATATATATATATATATATATATATATATATATATATATATATATATATATATATTATATATATATATATAGAGAGAGAGAGAAAGAAAGAAAGAAAGAGAGAGATTTTAAGTGAATTTCATCGAACTTTACCTAAATTTTCTTCAGTGTTCCACAAGTTTTGTTTAATTTTTAGATTATTTTATGTTATCGGTTTCCTTATAATTTAGATTGGAATATTTTTCCTCATAAAATTGCAATTACATTCACATATTTTGGATCACTTTAATATAAATGGCTTTTAAACAATCTAGTTTTTGAAGTAAAAAGAAGGGAAAATAGCATAATCGACAAAGGCATTTTCGCCCACTAGATAAAGACTGACAGGATGAGAAGATCGATAAAAAATGGATGATAATTACAGAGAGAAAAAATGTTAAAATGTTTATAGATGAGAAAGAGAACAATTGCAAACAAATCTTGTGAACCCTAAATTTCGGAAACAGAAAGAAGTATTTGTAGACGTCCAGGAAAGACACGAACAAATTCTTACAACGAACTCTAAGAAGCTCACATAAAATAATGACTCGTCTTTCAAAGTGATTTCAGACAAATTTAAATGCTATATTACGTGCTAGAAATTTGATTAAGGTCGATAAAGTTATTATTATGGACAGGTACATAAAGAAACTGATGGCGTTCATCAAAATATGTAGCACTGCAACTTCACCATGTATATACATCATACAACATGTATTTGATCATGATAATTATAAATATAGACACAATTCTTACGAAAGGAAAAGTTAGAGAATTTAATCAAATTAAAAGATAACTACGAATTAATCTAATCTCGTACCATGTGAAATTATGGCATCGTCCATAATAATCAATGGAAATAATTAAGAATTCATCGAGGAAAGAGAGTGCAGTGTACAAGAGACAAAGGGACAACGTCGGACGAGGGGGATTATAAAAATAGATGACAACAAAGACTATAATAAACAAATTAAATCGGACATCGGAAAATAAACTCGAGTCTTAGAACAAGCGTGAAGAGGGAATTCAATTTGAACAGTGCATCTGGGAATATCGTCTCTTTTTTCAAGATCTACGTTGTGTTAAGAGTATTTATCACATTTTTTGGAATATTGAACAGAAGCTAAAGAGGAATTCTATTCGAAATTCGACTTCGGTTTGAAATATCGCTGTCGCTTCAATATGAATAATGAAATGCCTTTCAGGCGCCAAGAGAACCCTATGTTTTTGAACAGGAGTCAAACTCACGAGCTGTGTCGTCATGGAATCGGGTCGGGCGGTAGAACTGTATGAATGTGTACGTGCAGTGCTTTTGTGAGGGGAGACAAAACAAGTGGGGAAGTAAGAAGGGGAAGCCGTAAATTGGAATATGAATAAGTCGGTGATGGAGGAACGGACCGCCACAGTATAAATTGAAATTAATGTCAGAAGCCTTCTTCGGTAATCGAATTATGGGACAAGGGTCGATCCGAGCCCAGACGCCAAGCTAAGGGGCCCCGCCACTACGAAACCAGCGCCGTCACTCGTCAAGATGTGTCTCGATTAGATATTTGCTTCTCTGGTTATCCCTATCTGTCTCTCTGTCTGTCTGTCTGTCTCTCTTTCTATGACTTTCTGTCTGTCTGTCTCTCTATCAACTTCATTCTTTTTCTTATCTTCTCTCTCTACTTCATTCATTCTCATCTTTTCTCTCTCTCTCTCTCTATATATCTCTCTCTCTCTCTCTCTCCCTTATTCGTAAAGATAAAATCGTAGAATAGAGCAAAATCTTCTTTGAAAGATATTATTCTTTAAGAGAAATAATAAAATTCATTTGTTGCAATTACCAAATTGTTAAAGGTTATAATCGCCACATTTTAAAAACAATTTAAATTGATGAAAGTTTAGTTACTTGGACGTTACAACAAAACGACATGGGTTGGTTACTTGGACGTTAAAGCAAAGGTAAATGGATGTGTTACTTTGACGTTACAACAAAAGGACACGGGTTGGTTACTTGGACGTTACAACAATTTGAAATGGATGTTACAACAGAGTGACATGGGTTGGTTACTTGGACGTTGCAAGAAAGGGACATGGGTTAGTTACTTGGACGTTACAACAGAGGGACATGGGTTGATTAATTGAATGTTACACCAGAGTGACATGGGTTGGTTACTTGGATGTTA
The DNA here is from genome assembly GCA_963969495.1 of Ceratothoa steindachneri. NCBI lineage: Eukaryota > Metazoa > Arthropoda > Malacostraca > Isopoda > Cymothoidae > Ceratothoa > Ceratothoa steindachneri. Next base: position 140,464,701 of record OZ018326.1, on the reverse strand, counting down.
CAAAAAGCGACATGTGTTGGTTACTTTGACGTTACAACAAAAATACATGTGCTGGTTACTTGGACGTTGCAACAAAGAGACATGGGTTGGTTACTTTGACGTTACAACAAAGATACATGTGCTGGTTACTTGGACGTTACAACAAAGAGACATGGGTTGGTTACTTTTACTTATACATCAAAGGAACATGGGTTGGTTACGTGGACGTTACAACAAAGGGACAGGGGGAGGTTACTTGTAAGTTACAACAAAGAGACATGGGTTGGTTACGTGGACGTTACAACAAAGGGACAGGGGGAGGTTACTTGTAAGTTACAACAAAGAGACATGGGTTAGTTACTTTGACGTTTTACAACAATGGCACATGGGTTCGTTACTTTGATGTTACAGCAAAAGGACATGGGTCGTATACTTTTACGTTACAACAAAGAGACATGAGTGGTTAATTGGACGACACAAAAATGGACATGGGTTGGTTACTTGGACGTTACAACAAAGGGACATGGGTCCGTTATTTGGACGTTACAAGAAAGGAACATGCGTTGGTTACTTGAATGTTACAACAAATGTACATGGGTTGGTTAACTGGAGGGCATATCAAAGGGACATGAGTTGGTTACTTGGATGTTATAACAAAGCGACATGGGTGTAGTTAAAAAAACAGTGTCGAACGAACAGAAAGAATACAAAATAAATGAGTTGAGGAATTATTAGCATCAAAACAGAATCAATAATTCCTAGTGCACCAATAAAGTAAACATTAAATATTCCAGCTCAGTAATGAATGATTTTCATACATTAGACAGAGCCACCAGAAGGAGGTGTTAGTTAAAATGTTTTAACTCCCGTTCCGTTAGGGTATTAGAATCAAATATACCCATTAAGATGACCGGATTAATTTGGTTAAAGACAAAATCAGGGGGAGGAAATTATTATAACGTTCAACTCCCTAACTCGCACATGTGGCTGAATGTAGGGCTATAATGAAATGCCACAAGGTTTCCCTAAAGTCGATTATTTCGCCTAAATAAAATCACAATGGCTGCTGCTTAAACATTCCAGCCTCATTTCACAAGAGGATTTTAAATGGGAACTTGAGTCATTTATTGTTTAATCCTTGGGCTTAAAAAATTATTATGAGTCGAAATGAATCTAAACCTGCATACTTAGCATTTGGTGTTCTTACAGTAGTTGTAATTTGTATTTTTATAAAATCTAATTCGTTTTAATTATTTTAATCCTACCCTTTATGGTGTTTGCTTCCATTTGTCCCCTGCTTGGTTTCGCTTAGCCATTAGAAACTCCTTGTGTGAATGGATGCTTATTCTTGTTCATTAATAATTAAAATAAAGGTGATTCGGTCTATTTAAAAGAGTGTTGATGTAACTAAGAAGAACGAGGACCTTGTACTTCAAATTAATTGTTCTTATCTCGTTACAACATTTATTTTATTTTACTTTAAGGTTGAACAAACTCGCAGTGACATGGTATTTCTCCTAGCTCTGAATGTGCATTCTTAACCTTCGTTAAGAACAGGTGAAGTGAAAGGTATTTTTCTATCGGGTACCATTGAATATTCCCTATCATTTGTGACGTATATAAAACAATTACATAGCAGGATGAGATACCAAAATACCAACATTCAAAATTTTATACCTGCAATTTAGAACTTTTATGAAGGAAAGAGAGGACAGAGGAGAGAAAAGTTCTTTTAAAGAAATGATGTATTGTTTTCATGTAGGAAAAATGAATCGCGACCAAGATAGAAAATATGGCATATAAATTAAGAGGTAAAAGATATGCGATAATAAAGCAATGATAATATGGAGCGTAAATCAACGAGCAACAATTGAGTTCCTTCCGAAAAATGACCAGGCACAAATCAGATATTCAGGGTGTCCTCCACCCCCTTAATATCTCAGCCAAATATAAGTGTATTATAAAATTAAAGAATAATATCAACTAGATTATATCTGGGGTATAACAGTTTACTCAAAGTAGCCATCCTCAACCTCCCCCACGGCCTCAAGACTGCTCCGGAACCTGCTGCCGGCGTTTTTCACTGTGTCGCTGGGAAGAACTTCGAACACCTCCTTGATCGTGGCCACCAGCTCTGCCTTGGTGTTGCAAGCAAAGCGGTTGGTTTCTTTTTCAGTCGCGCCCCACAAATATTAATCCATGTTATTACAATTGAGGGATTAGAAGGCCAGAAAATGCTTTAGGAGGTAACGACTTTTTATGTCTTTTTCGGAACAGGCCCAGCAGCGAATTAGGTGTTCCTGGATATTGCGAAGTTAAAGTTGAGCTAAAGTTCAGCTATGGCGTTCGATGATCGTAGTATGAATACAGCCTGTAGGTTAGGCGAGGCTAGGTTAGGTTAGGTTCGGTTAGGTTAGGTTAAGTTTGATTAAGTTAGGTTAGGTATGGAGCAAGAAACTGCTGCAAACTTCTCTCAGAATATTTTTCCAAATCATTTATGGTTTATGTTGACATTTTAACAACAATAACAGTAGTTGTAAATCCTTTACACCTGCGTTAATGAAATAAACAATTGTTTCAAAAGATAATTTTGATTCTTCTAACCAAGTGTCTTTTCGCATTCATCACTAAAATTTCATTCTCACTTATTACAACGCCAACGGCAACGCGAAGATGCTAATGAAAGTTTCATAATATGCTTATTTTTTCAAATTCCTAACCAGACCTAACCATATCTTAGCCTAACCTAACCTTAACCTCGCGATAGCCTCGTATTCCTAAAACGCAGCCGAGCCTGTTCCGGAAAAGAGCAGACTTTTTATTATTCACAAGTACAGGACTAATTTCGGAGCATCACGCTCCATCTATCAGCTGTACAAAGACTGACATAATATTACCATAACACATTCCTTATATACAAAATGAGAGAGAAAAGAGATAATAACGTCAAACAAGAGAGAGAGTGACACGTAAAAAAAATACATAGAGGCAATATTTATAAGGAGGGGGCTGGTTCATCTTAGGTTCATGTGGTACCTATTTGGGAAGCGATAAGTGACCTAAACACGATTAATTTTAAAATTGCCTTACGAACACTAGTCTTGTACTTTCTTTTTCATTAATTATTAGCGTGTACACTACGCTATTCCATTTAATTATAATGTTTTCTTATATATATTCTATCCCATACGTACAATAATATGTATGTACATACACATGTACTTTTTGAAATATTAGATGAAAAGGTAGTGAATTAACTTTTGTCCTAAGAGAGAAAGCACCTCACATAAATACCGAACTGTTCTCCATCTGCCAAAAGTAAAATATTGGTTGATCACTTAAATATATCCTCCGGCGTCACTGATAGCCCGGACAAACAGGAAAACTAAGTGTGCTGTGTTTTTGTATCAAAAGGGGGGGGAGGGCAGCCAATAAAAGAAGACTCTTCCCACTTATCGCAAAATCATCCGTTTAGGAAATCAATTCCCCTTCGACCAGGTGTGGGCTAAAGGGGAACAGATGAGGTGATCACCTCAATTTGGGAGCATCAGGAAGGTCAAGGCGAGACGAGATCCCGCTATTAAAAGACTAAACCTTGGATAAAAATATGTTTGTTTTTTTAACTCAAAAGAATTAGCTTCATTGTAGAGCGTTGGTTGCTTTTCAAACATTACTTCATATTGTTACATTTTCTTTCTATTTTCTTCTTTTAGGTTGCCATTTCTTCGTTGCGTCCGGTTAAGCGGTCGCTGACAGTTACATCACGCTGTCAGGCGAATGGCAGATGGAAAGGCAGCCACGCCCTAAACTTGAGTCAGCCGTTTCTGGATCTTATGCAAAATACGCACAAGTAATATTTTCCCGTACTAACACCCTATTCAGTTGCTTATCGGCCTAGCGGGAAGCTAGCAATCCAAGAGTTCTACAACTCGTTCCTAAAGGCTTATGTTAAAGTAAATGCAATTAAAGCATAGAAACTTTCAACAGCATTTCATATTCAACTCATGGGCATCAACGCTGAGATATATGTTGAAAGAAGCTGAAATGACCACGACCGAACTTGTAAGTAAAAAGATAACTTCTCAATTATGAGTAATGGTTTTATTGCCAGACTGGAAAGTGCAAAGCACAAAATAAACAACAACATAGTAGACGAATACAAAGGGAAGACGGAGTAAAACGATCGGATACTAGGCGGCATTGCACCAAAATCAAAAACCTCACTGACGTTTCCAAGAAAACGAGAATGCAATTCATGACTTTGACAACCAATTAGTTTTGCATGCAGGTAAAATATCGATAAAATCTCACTTAAATCTCTATTGTTAATAAGACAGGTGTAAAATATAAGTTAATGGCATAAATGTAGGAGTGTGGGACTTACAGTCCTAGAAAACAGATTCTCTGACAACTAAATATTTATACGACTCGGGATCAAAAGATCATATACTTGAGACAGTGCCTCAAAGCAACATTTTGGCAAGTGCAATCAATTTTGGTATGGATAATTAGGAAATAATGAAAGGCACGATTAGTTAAACGTCTCAAGACAAAAGTAACTTTTAGAAAGTGAAGATATCATCCCTTTGAATAGGTCCGATTTCTCTTCAGCTTTGGGCCTTAATTAGTACCAGTTCCAGGATTCTCTCAACAATCTTGACATAGTGGAATCACCACAAAAGTAGGCAGAAGGACTACAATACTGTATATATGAGCATTTAAGTTACCCAAACCCTCTCATCAAACATACCTGAAAATAATTAAAGAGTGGTACTGATTTACCATATTTAACAATATATATATATATATATATATATATATATATATATATATATATATTTATATAATTTAATCATGAGATAAGAGTTTCAATTGATAATACATACATATATTTTAATTTATACCTCCTCTACTTGATATACATGCACTTAACCGCATAGATCCTGGTTAAATGTACGCTAGGTAAAATGATTTAGGGATATATATTTTTTACCAACCGTAAACTACACTTATCTGAATCCAGATGGTAGACCGCAAACTTAACCTTAAACTTAACGATAGACTGCCCACTTACCAGACCCCAAGCCTCCTTTGCAAAGAGGACGATATACCGAGAAATATTGGCTGATGGGTCTTGCTGGATTCTGAGCCGGATTCAGAAGTACTTACAATTGCCCTACCAAATAGGAAGTTAATTATGGCAGTATGAAACAGAGACAATGTTTCCCTACTTGTTTCTAACCTTGATGGGGTGAAGTCAACGGCAGTCTCAGGTCATAATGGCCAAGAGGAATTGTAAACAACTATTTAATTCATTTTCTTTCAAAAGTATTTTTCATTTTTGTCTCTGTTTTTCCTTCCTTCCTTTTACCCCTAATTTCCTTTATACCTCATTTTTTTCTCAATTTTCCAATTCCCTATTTTCTTATCGCTCTTAAATGACGCGATTAACAATGCTGCGCATGTTCGAAATATCGCTTCTAATAGTGCTGCTACTACTAATGGTAACGCCACAGAAACTCGTGTTCTTCAAAACCTTAACTTCGACTACTTCTTCACCCAAGTGTGGTTAGCGCACTTCAACGCCATTATCCCTCCCCCTTTTATGCCTTATTAAACACAAAGCCAATCATTATTTTCTCCACACCAAATTGGAGAAAATTAGCGTTAATCCCTGGCAAGAAAACCCATAGCAAGCCCCCTCATAGCCCTCTCGTTTGCACAATATCATCTACTCCATACTCAATCAACTCTTTCTTTACCAAACACCCATTAACAAAATCAACCCACTTTTACTCTGTCTTCCAACCCTTCGCACATATTAACATCATCATCTATTTGGGGAAGGAAAAATACCCATATCATCCTCCCATGTGGGTCGTAAAATTCGACTAAGCATTGATATGGGGCCGCTGGTCAGGAAAGCCAAGCTCTTGAAATTTTTTATCCTAGGAATGCAACACTCTTTTATTCTACTAATATATTTAATGGACACCCCCAGCCCCACGTAAGTCCCATTAATTGCAATTTCCATTCATCTATAAACTCTAAGATCCATTTTTCTTGCCTAAAAAACGCTGGATCTTTCCTTTATTATTTTGATTCCTTGTATGCTAAATAAAACTTCTCTGTAGACAGCAAACAACTTGCCAGAAAGCAGAAAGAATTCATATAAATTAAAAAAAAAACAGCAAGTAGAGGTTGGTTTACCTAAATTAAGTACATTTCAACAACTTTTAACTGTATTTTTATCTTCCTCTAAATCAGTTTATCTTAAAGTAGTGCGTCAATACCCTCAGAGGGTATTGAAATCGGTTCTTGGGGGTATCCAATAGGCCATCCTGGGCCGTGTACGGCCTAGAATTGAGGTTTTGGTTGCTTCGAAAAAAAAGGAGCACAAGGTCCATCTAGCTCACAGTCGAAACAAAAAACGTGCTGAATGAGCACAAATGGTGTTGTGTACAATTATGTAATGTGGAAAAATGTACAATAATGTAATGTGTACTGTTTTATCTATTAATTTACTGAGAAAAAAAAGAGTCCATAGAATTAAAAATTAAAAGTTGGGAGTAGAAGGCTAATATTGAAGAGGGGATTTCATGTTGACTTGGAATTAAACTTTGGGGTATCGGGGCTAAAAAGCTTTAGGTACCACTGCTCTAAGCGTACCCGCATTTCAATATAATAAATTCTTCGATCTACAGCAAACACCACTTTTGCACAAAGTGAGGTAGGCGCAATCAACGTTATTAGATATTGCGCTCATAAGTTTTGACTTTCGATTGCAGACGGCTTCTATGGCCCACGCCATCGGGTCTTATGAGTTACAGCATGTAAACATCTTGAGGGTAATTGCGGATCTTATCCTTTACTTTAGGATCAAAGATGAACGTGAACGTCTTGGCGAGAGTTAACCAAGAGACAATGAAAAATCGCGAGTTCGTTCTGAAATGGTACTAGAAAATTAAAACATGAAGTAAGTTGAAAGAAACGAGACAGTAGCTCTCATTCGCTTTCACATTATAAGGGTATTTGAATCCTCATTAAATTAATTTCAAAATAAAACTTAACCTACTAAAACCAATAAAGAGAGACAATTAATTAAAAACAACAGTAGAAGCGAAATGTCATATAATTACAAAAGAATTTTTTGCCGGGCGTCTTCAACCATGTTTTACTAACACGAACTGTGCCTGGCTAAATAAAGAAGTGATAATTTGTAGCCGTTACATAAATTGGAAGATGGAATTTAGAACTTTTTGCTGGATTTATGCTTTTAACATTAGTTCATTTAAATTCATGAACTCATTTAGTTTCTATTATTTAGTAGTCTATGTTTACATTTGGGAGATCCACATACAGATTCATGCAAAGAAAATGAACAGCTAAAATTTATAGCCAGTACGCTATACTTTCAGGCTAGTGACTGTAAGGATTAACTACCTTGTAATTAATATTTTTAGCTATGTTAGTGTTTCAACGCCTTACTTGTAGCTTGAATACATTGTTTCTTATCATTCTTGACTTATTAAGTTAAAAAGTAATCGATTTATTATTGTCAAACCCATTTAATATATTGAAAAACTTGTAATAGTTTAATCTACTTGTTCCACGTGACTGCACATTGAGTATAAGAAATGTTAGGTAAATTTATGTAATTCGAATGGCAAGAAAATTGAAACAAAAATGAATAAGAAAGAATTCATTTTTTTCCGAGGTCAAGTTTTTCCCTCCCGGAAGTATGGCTTAGGAATTAGTCCAAAACGCCCCCAAAGAAATGTTAAGCGATTCTATAGAACAAACTGAGATAAATAGAGAGAGAGGCAAATACAAAAAAAGAAATAGAAAAATATACAAATATAATACAAAGTTCAATAAAATATACGTTATTTTATAGAAAGAAAGCATATCAATGTATAGTAACTGCTTCAATATACCACACCCTACTCAGGAAGCCATGGTAGAGAGAGCGGAAAATCGGAAGGATGTTGGGAAAGGCTGCGGAATCTTATCCAGATTACATGAATCGGAGAGAGTTGATTAAATATCGATTGATCCGATCAACTTACAACAGTTTCCCTACGTAAAATTAAAAGGGATCAAGAGAGAAAGTACAGAAAATAATACGTTACAAGGAAATTAACAGGTTTGCCATATTTAAAGCGCAAAAAAGTAACTTTTTGGTTTAAATACTCGAACATCAAGATTATTCAGGAGAAAAAAAGAGTGAAGAAGAAAAACAAATTTAACCTCCAAAATACACATTTAACTCAGAACAATTGTGGAATTAAGCATTTAAACTGTAGGTTTTATTACTGATCCTGAACTAAGCATTGCGAATAGTCACAAATTAAAGATAATAGAAATTTCAAGGAGAAACATCTATTATTTTATTCATATGTACTTTATTACTGGATAAGATTACATAATACCCCAAAGAACTGAAAATCGAAGGGAAATTTATATCTATAGCTTGTCAATTAATTCGTAAAGATATTCCATTGTACTTTCTATTTCATTTTGATCGTTTGCCTTCCATTATTTGGATATATAATGACCAAATTGAGAACAAAAACATGAAGATAGGCTGATAAAACACAAGTTGCTTGACTTATCGTTAGAAAAAATAAAAGTGGGCTGATCAAAATATCATCAAAAGAAGAAATAAATAAAAGTATTAAAGGAAGACGAGAGGAAAGAGGAGTATGAAAACCAATAATAGCTCATTTTAAAGTCTAATTATTAAATACGATAAAAAATCATTGCTGGGAAATTGTACAGCTTATTTGAGATCCTTTCTGAGATAATGTTTTTGTTTCTTTTTTCTTTTTTTTCCGTTTTTCAATTAAAATTAATATAATCTAAAATTTATCCTTTGCCTATGCATGCTCCATCTTTTAAGGCAAGAAACTTCAAATTCATGTCCCAAACAAGTATGTAATTTAGCGTGAAATTAATACCAAAAACTTTTTGTAAGGTTTAATCTTTTCGAGGATATCAGAACTGAAGTGCTTAGAAGAAAGTGAAAATGGCAAATTAGGTCGTAATTAACAGATTTCCCGCATTTACAACATTAACCATCAATACTATTCTTTTAAATAGTTTACTGGACACATTTAAACTAATTCAAGAGCCAATGGAGTAAGTTATAAAAAGACAGTTTAACGGAAGAAATACAACCAAGTGGGGAAAAAGTTCCAAGCACTATTAAAACATTAATTAACATCGAATTAATTTGTATTTAATTAAATTCTTACTCCAAATTATGTAAACTAAAGTATGGGCCTGTTTATTTCAAAGGAATATTATTTTGCCGTTTATCATTGTTTACTCTCCTCCCTTGAAAAGCATATTATCAAAGACACTCAGAGCTTCTACCCTAACGACAGATTCTATTAACCAAAAGAGTAAATTACTTTGTGGTCTAGGAAATGGATGGCCACGCGATTTTTCTAAAACTTGAGACGTTGCCAAAGGAAGCTCATTTCTATTATCTTGATGGGCTGTAAAAGCATTTTCATAATTGAGTTCAGTGAAAGAAATACAGTTCCAGATGCAGATGCTGGTTTATATAACCGCCTTCCCTACGGGTTAGCTATCGTTCTATGATGATCCTATGGCTGTTGTGCATATACGGTAATTTGATTAATAATACGCCCCCTCCAATGTAGAAGAGCACAGGTTCTCATGATTACAGATTTAGGTAGAGAAGATAATAGAGTACCATATCACCCTGTTAGAGAAGGGCCCCATCCGACCCCCTGGGAATAGTATCCACTCTCATCCTAGCTCACCAAAGCCTAAAATTCTAGAGACTTCAGAGACTAACAACAGACAAGCAAACACTTCGATGCCTCTCGCCTCAAAGGCAAAGTTATTAACATACTCTACTTCACTGTCTTACTTTATTTGCACACCTCTATCGACAGCATGCTCGATAAATTCCGTTCTTTCATCGCAAGCAGTACACTACAAGTAGCCAGTTTCTTCCCATCAAGAGGAAGCTTCCTCTTTTCTTGACCGATAAATCCCTCAGGAAGAAAGTTTTTCGCATTATCTCCGGCCTTCTCTCCTCTCATGTTTGAAAACCTCTGGTTTGTATTGGTTTAATCTAGTAAGATACATTAATTAATTTGTGTTTTAAGCATAAATGCAAGACGCTTCTAAAGAGCTTGGCTTTCTTGCCATTCCCTAACATAATTTTGTTATTCTCTGATTTTATTTTTCTCTCTACCATCAGATGTCATAAGTTATGCTATGTCAACTTATTCTTGTGCCTACCCTGAAATTTGACCGTTGGCCCTAAATAATATTTCTACTGCAAAACTATTGATCATTATTTTTTCTTCAAAAATTTATTTTTTACTTAGTTTGCGAGACTGGCTTCTGATAATTATGTTATCATTAACTGTACAATCATGGCCAAACCCATCTTATTAATAAATACATTCATTTTATACACGCAGTCAATACTCGTATTTACAACGATGTCCCATCTTCTTCAGGAGTGCTTCAATTCTAGTTGCTATACTGGAGACCAAATTTGTGATGAAATGTTAACAGCTCTTGGTCCATTTTGGTTCAATAAGCACCCACAAGGGCTCAAAATAAGATGGCTTCTGTTTATCACCCGCCAATTTATTATCCCCCACAAATTTCCTACTGGGTTCAAATCGGGCGAATTTGTGGCAAAGACACAAAAGGTTGATGTTATTCTCAGCCAAGAACTTTGTTATTATTGTTGCTTTGTGACGATATGCGCCATCACGCTTAACAAGAGGGAAAGTTCCTCTAAGGACCTGCGGCGTTTTTTGATAATATGATAAATGGTTATTGAATTAATGGTTTCCCATGGTTCAAGTTACTTACCAGTGTCTTTGAAAAGGGAGGTCAGGGGGAATATGAGCATCCTTGCGGCGGCTGATATTTCGAGACGTGTGCCTTCCCGATCCCTGCATTTTCACTTCCTCCATTTTCATCACTTTCTTTGCAGATCTTTTCTTAAAACCTTTTGCGTGATTCACCTTCGTTGGTATTCCGCTTTAAATTCGAGGAAACAAGACATCTTTGTCTCTCCTCGAAGAAAGAGTTCAGAGTTTAACGGTTTGCTCCTTCTGCTATTTCTACATCTTTTCTCCTTCAATTTCTTCTAATTCACTTGCTCCTTCTTCCTCTACTTTTCTGTTCATTCTACTCCTTCTGTTCTTTCTACTCTTCCTAATCCTTCTACTCATTTAGTTCCTTCTAATTCTTCTACACCTTTTACTTCTTCTTCTCCTTCTACTACTATTACTCCTCCTCTTCCTTCTACTCCTTCTGCTCATTCTATTGCTTCTGTTTTCTACTCCTTCTACTCATTCAGTTCCTTCTACTTTTTCTACACCTCCTATTCCTTCTACCTCTAATATTGCTTATACTCTTTCAGTTCCTTCTACTTTTTCTACACCTCCTATTCCTTCTACCTCTAATATTGCTTCTACTCCTTCTGTTCCTTCTACTCCACCAGATCATTCTACTACTCTGTTTCTTCGTTATTTCTCCTCGCCTCCTTTCCATTTTTCAAGCGATCTCAATCGTCTATTTGCTTTCCACTTTTTGCACTGAAGTCGCCCATTATCATCCTGAATAGAGGCTCTCTTTGAGCATCTGCATTCATGAGATCTGCGCTGAAATCCTCAAATTCTCCATCTGAGTGAAAGGTTGTATGTCAGTAGGCTTGGTTTACTTATATGTCATACCTATTTAATTAGATTAATCTATTTAATTTATCGAATTTAATTAGATTAATCTATTTAATTTATCAAATTTAATTTATCCAATTTAATATATCTAATTTAATTAGATTAATCTATTGATTATTCTGATAATTTTTGTTATAGCCAAAGATGTTCCATTTTGCCAAGTCTTTCTTCAATTAGGTCATCTCATAAATATTGTGGTATTGTTTCATGTTTATCATTATTTTATGGATATAAATAATTTCCTAACAAGGTTTGTTTTCATATGAGCCTAGTATATTAGAAATTTTGAACAATTAGCAAAAAAACAACATTCAACTCATTCCAATGATTGAGTGGTAGAGGGTTATTTGAGATAAATGTAACCAGGGGTGCTAACCGTTTGCAGGCAGTTCTGTAAGCCAGGGAATTCTCAGCAATCTCTATTTCCGCACTTATCGCCATGATTATATGGGCATGGAGGGAGGCTTTTATCCCTGGGGCATGAGAGCCGTGGTCTGCGTGAACTATTATGGAGATAATGGGGCGGAACTCACCGCATTGCTACATCTCGACAGGTGAGTGATTTGACCCAAGGTCCAACAGTATCGGAGAAGATTAGGGGCTCCAATATCCCACCCCGATCTATCACCTCTGTACGCAACTACTTTTTTTTTTTTTCCGGCATGATATAGGGCCGCTGCCAAAAGTTTTCGTACACCTCGAAAGCTTTGGGACATTAGATAAAGGCAGAGTGGTAAAGGTTTTATTTGCATATGGATATGAATATTACTTTTAAATTAAGGGGAATAATTAAAAATAAGTTATATATTTCCCCAAAATAAACCAGAAATAACAAAATGCAAACTTTACCAAAATATGTAACATCAGCAACATGTAAATAATAAGAAGATGAAACTAGGAAAACTACAGCAATACCAATGTGGTACAGGAAGCTCTGTAGCCTTGAACAAGTCCTTTGACAGTGATAAGAGCATTTCTTCTTCGAGACATATTCTTCACGAAAGTGCGAGTCCTTAGGAGTGTGATGCTAGCTACTCTTTGATGATGATTGTCTCCAGTTGTTTAATGGAGACTGGCTTACAACGTGTCACGGCCTTTTTCGGGTCCTGCCAAAAGTATTCCAGTATATTTATATCCGAAGACGAATGTGCTAGTCAATCACTGTGATATTTTTCTCACGAAACAGCTGTATGGTGAACCCATATTTGTGACATGGAGCATTTTCCGGTTAAAAAATCACATTACCAGCATTTCTGGAGACAACTAGCTACTACTTTGAATTCTTGGTGCCATTAAAAACGGTGAGACGATCCACCCATACTATTATAGAGCAGCGAGCATGCTTTTCAGTTGTCACTATGTATTCTCGATTCTATTGTTCCCATGACCTCTTGTAGAATCTGACGTTGCCTGGGGTTGAGAACAACTAGAACCTAGAACGTGGACTCGTCAGTCCAAAGACACGTTCCCACTGACGGATGGTCTAGTTGCGATGAGCAGGTGTCTAAGACAGTTGAGGTCGCTCCTGCTGAATGTTGATCATAGGCTTCTGGCGAGCTTTACATTAATTTAGCTTGTGCAAGCAGTTTGCGAAGGACTGATCTGGCGGATGCATAAGCCTGGAAAATCTATGTCCATTTCTGTTGGAGCTGGACTGCGGATTTTTTATGATCCCGAAGGTTCATGAGACTCTTGTGGTCACGTTGCGTACTGATGCTGGTTCATCCAGAACGGGGTCGGTCTTGGATGTTGACACTTTCTCGGATTCTCTTCAACACCTATGCTGCACCGAACTGTAATCTGCCGGTCCTCCAGGTGATTTTTCAAGAGCTGATACCCTCCTCGTGCAGCGTGCTTATCAGAGTTCTTTCCTCCAGGGTATACTTACATGTTTTCTTCTTGATCATATCATTAGCAGATCCTCTCAACATGGATTATCATAGTAATCAACAAATATGATCTATTACACTTCAATAGTATCGCTTGTACTTTAATTTAGCTTTCCATATGTATTAGACATATACATTGAAACGTACACCAACATATTCATAGCCGTACCCAAGGAATAAGAAAAAAATCAGGCATCGGCAAACTTTTGGCCACACTGTATATTTATTAAAGGGGTTGGGAGTAATAACTGCTACAATATATTGAGGAATAAAGCCATACGTTTGAATGCCTTGCGGCGGCTTTCACTGTTTTACTTTGCGTCATAAAGTACCCCTCCCCAAAGCATGCTTTCCTTGTTTTTACTTTGCCAGCATGACTTTAGACAAATTGGTCCCTCAAAACTTTAAACAACTCGGCAGGTTTTTTGTTACTGAGGACCCAGCCATTCACACTTAAAAATTTGGAAGTCAGAAAAAGGTAAATTTTGACATATAATGATGCAAAAAATCAAAATAAAAGAAACGACTTAGTTAATATAAGTACACAATGTTTGCCATCCATATACATAAGATGTAAGCACCTTTGGGATCTTATTTTTGTCCAAACGTTAGCAAATATATACTTTAAACAACTTTATCACCTGTTTCCATTATTTTGTCCTACTCCACCCTCTTTTCTCTCTCTCTCTCTCTCTCTCTCTCTCTCTCTCTCTCTTTCTATATTAATATATATATAAATATATATATATATATATATATATTCCTGTGAAATATTTTGCATTTATTGATCTACTCACGTGCTACTTTATGAGTTTATCATATATATATATATATATATATATATATATATATATATATATATATATATATATATATATATATATTTATATATAAGTATTGATTACTTCTTGCTGCTGAGGAGAGCAACAGAGGGTTGGTCCGTAGCAAGCAAATTTAAGTTTACACTCATTCGATTTTTTAGCGAAGTAAGCGGCTATTATTGGGAGTGTAATTTACCTGGCGGGAATTTGGCGGTGCCCTCATAGAACACCTGGATGGATATCCCTTCGAGGGTCCCTGAGCCATCAGAGGAGCAGCCAGGCGAAAAAACGGCCGGGCGAGTTAGCGGATCGGGAGGGGAGATTGACGAAAGAGAGAGAGAGAGAAAAAAAAACAGAGAGAGAGAGAGCGAGAGAGAGAGAGAAAGAAATACTAAAGTGTATGGCCGTCTCGCATGCACCAGTTGTCAATGAGTCATTGCGGCTTTCGGCTGATGGTCTATAAGAATACTCGAGACATTACGATTGTTCCCCGCTCATTTAAACGGTGGTCGAATTCACGTAATTGACATGGCCAGGTGAGCTTCGAAACAAGGCTTCGTTCCCTCATGTCCCATTATTTGACGTGTGAATTGAAAAATAAAAACAAGGAAAGGTTATCCCCTCACTACTTCCCCCTTCAACTTCTCATTTTACATAACTTATTGTATTTCCCTGCTGACTTCCACATTTTTCCATATTACTGATGGTCTTAGAAAAATATTATATTTTCAATATAAAATAAATACATTTTTGCTCATTTTTTATATTTTTCAGCAAAATACAGAGCTATATCTACACTCGTTCAGGAATCTGCTCGTTCTATAGAGCAGTAGCTTCGTACTCATCCTGACAAGCCTAGTAGCCTTAAACTCAGCCTTACCACCTGAAAATACGGTGGTAAAGATAAGCTACCCCGAGATACATTATTGAATATAGCACATATACAAGCGAACCAAAACTAATATATTGAGTACCAATTGTCCCGCAGAAATCATGAAAAGTGTCTTTCTTACTTCGTTCTCTATATATAACTTATTGAACATATGAATTAAAAAAAATCTCTTTCACATCCTTGCATACTCTTAATATTCGCTTTGTGCTTGGCACAATCATTTCATCAACTAAAAATAGTTTAATAAAATCTTCTTAAGTTGATTGATCTAGAAATTGAAGACTTGTATCTAACGGGCACATGTTAAAAACTAATTAGTAAGTTCATATAGAACCAATTAGGTTCTATAACCACTGAAACCTAAACTATTTTAAGACCAGGTATAGATTTGTAAAGAAAATATTGAATTTACTTTCAGTAATACCGAAGGGTACAAAGAGAGAGAGAAGGACAGGGATACTAGCAGGTAGAAAGATAGGTAGACTAAAAGATAGAGAAAATTAGAGAAATAGATAGAGACAAAGAAAGAGAGAAACAGAGTCGCATAGAGAGGATAGGTGGAAGGAGGGGGAGATGGAGAGAGAGGAGGAGACTGAAAAAGAGGAAAGGCGGGCATAGGGAGAGGTAGATGAAGGGTGAGGAGGAGAGGGAGACTAAAATGTATATAAAGAGAAAGAAGGAGTTAGAGACAGGGGGGGGGGGGCGAGAAAGAGAGGCAGAGAGACAGAGCATGTATATATATATATATATATATATATATATATGTTTGTGCGTGAACGAACATTGGCCTAAACTGTACCAAGCATGCACTTCCTTTGACCATCCAAGATTAATTACTAAGTTAATTGTAATGTGTGCCCGTCTGACATCATTAGCGTTCGAGCCAACCGCACTTCACCCCTCGCCATTCTCCTCCCATTCATTCCAGCGCCTGGTTGCGCGCCTCTGCCCTTGGAGCGAAGGCCAGCAGATGCAATTTCAACGCCGCCACTTTCCCTTCTAATTGGTGGACTTAACCCAAATGACTCCGATCTCTCACATGGAAACTTCCAGACCTATTTTCATTATTGCACTATGACTTGGATAAGCTCCCAAAACACACGAATCATACCACTACTATAATAATAACTCTTATTATTATTTCTTAAGTGTGAAAATCGTCTTTATTTTTATTCTTTTATGCTACTCTGCATTGGTCATTCTCTCATTAAAAGTAAAATCTTTAAGTTTATTCAATTTAGTGATCTTATTCAGCATCCCGTAGGGTAATTTATTAAATGGATTCGCTGATTTAATCTATCCGTATTATTATAAATTCTCTTTTAAATAATAATTAATTGAATGAATGGCTCATAAAATTGGTATGGGAAGAAAAATATTGAATACCCGTTTGTATAAGGTAGCGTCCCAAAAGATCAGAGCGTCTGTATTTCTATCACATTTTCCGTAACTTTTGCTAGAGAAAAGCCATGATTTAAAAAATTGGTGATACGCTAACCTACAGGTATAAACTACTTATGCCAATTTGGATAAATAAAACAAAATCTATCAGTAGATAAGTAATTTACTAGAAAAAGTAGTGTTTAAAATGATCCAAACTATAGCGAAAACAAATTAACGTTCGAATATAACGATTAAATTATCATTGGAAAACATGTGTACAAGTTATAAGTAATTAGGATTTTGTGCGGAGGCCATTATTTTCGATGATGCTTTGACATCTCCTGCCATAAGAACGAACCAACTGTTGACACTCTTGCGTAGTAATTTTGAAGAAATTCTCAGAGTTTTTGTACTGTTTTCGGATTCCTCGTTATAAACATCTGTCTGTCTTCCAAACATTTTCAATGGGATTCAGTTAATAACTTTGTGCAGCAAGTTCATATAAATGATGTGCTCTTCGTCAAGGAAGTTTTTCAGCGACTTGGCCCTGTGGCAGGGGGCAATATCCTGCATTAAAATAACAGGTTGGGTTTCAAAGGCTTGTAGATGAGACAAAGCCTCGTAAGTCACAAATTACCCAGTGTCTTCTACCGAAATCACGCTCCAGACGATGAAACTTCATCCGCCAAACTTCGCACTCTTGTTGGTGCAATTGGCATACAATCTTTCACATGCTCTGTGACGAACGAGCCTTATGCCATCGGATCCAAAAAGATTGAACTTGGATTCCTCACTAAAATGGATTTGACTCGATTGGTCATCAGGTTATGTAACGTGCTCAGGGGTGAATGCGAGACTAGCCTTCGTATTTTATGGACTGATCAAGGGCTTCACCGTGGGTGTGAGAGTGTTAATATTGAATTCCTCCAGCCGAAGTGACATAGTCTGTGTGAAGACATTCATGACCAAAATCTCACTAGTCTCTTGCGACTCTAATGCAACAGTCTTGAAACGGTCCGTCCTCGCGGAATATTATGGACATTTGGCGCGCTTGGCAGTCTTTGCAATCGCTCCAATTGAATGACCATCTCGATGGCGCAGCTTTAGTATCAGCTCTTGCAGAAAAAGAGGCGTGATAGTTTTCTTAGGAATGTTTCCTGGATGAGAGCTAGGAAGAGAATGATTTAACGTACACGAGATTGAAAGGAAGTTAGTTGTTATCTACAGGAAACCTAAGCGTTCGGATCATTTTGGACACTTCAAACTTTTATTAAATTGCCTTTATGCTGATAACACTCGGTTAATTCATCGAAATTTGCCGAACCCTTACACATACATAAGTATATCTGTAATTCATAGTAAAACAGTTTTGGAATCCTTGGATTTTCCCAGGCAAACGTTAAGGAAAATGTTGTGATAGAAATACAGGCGTTTTGATTTTTTTGGACGGCACTGTGCATGCATAAACATAAAAAACAGAATACATACATATTTGTATTTTCATAATTTTAATTCGAAAATTTCAAAAATAATAACATAATTTATGAGCTCATTTGCATCAGATCCTGTGTTTCCAACCTAATTTTCTGCAAAAAGTGCCTCCCAAGCTGTACCGCATCGAAAATTTACAGCAACTATTGCATTAACAGCTTATCAAACATACATCTGAAACACTTAAATATTTGAAACCCTCAAATGTAATGCCAGTTACATAATCTTTAACCATTCTATTTCCACTAACTTTATTTTAAATATCTAAAAATCTGCCCCATATCACCTCATTTCCTAACATTGGACCCCTTCTAAAATCATAAAGTATCTAGTACTAAATAAAATCCCGCCCGCACATCCAAAACGACGCCTTCCAAAATGTAATCTGTCCGTTACATTTAACAAGCACAATATTCACCAACGTCATTAAGGTTATAAAACGTCTTCATTAGACCCATATCACCTCAAGTGATATCTATAGCAATATTAGACTTAAATGAAACTTCAATGCTGTCCTGCCACATAAAGGGTGGCCCAAAGGTTACATCACATTTTTTTTACAAATTAATAACATAAAAATAATAAAGTTTTTAAAATTAGATGATATATAAAATGAAAGAGGAGATCTTGAAGTTATATTATTTAAAGACCATATCTTTCATATGTTCTAAATTATTATGAAAGCGAAGGCTTATTCTTTGCATCCTATTTTCCATGGCATTATGTCGATTTCTTCAATGATGTCTCCTTTCAATTCTTAAAGATTATTAAGTTTATTTATGTATACATTTTCTTTAAGGTATCACCGAAGGAAATAATCTGGATGGGTAAAATCAAGTAATCGTTCTGGCGAAGAAACATATCCCCTAAACGTGAAATTAACCGAGCAAGGAAGGCTGTTCTTAGTGTTTTCATGGTTTCTCTCGTGTGTGGTGTCGCCTCATTTTGTTGAAACCACATATCTTCCATATCCAGATCTTGCAGTTTTGGAAATAAATAACCCTGTACCATTTATCTTTAATTGTCCCCTATCACTCTTACTGTTTTTTCCTGTCAGCATCCTCGAAGAAGTGGGGACAAATGATTCTCGAACTAGTTATACCGCATCAGACCATAAGTTCCGTGCATAAAGATGCTGCTCGTGAATTATCATGGAGTTTTCAGTGCACCAGAATATGTAATTTTGTTTATTAACGTATCCAGTAATGTAAAAATAAACTTCATCAGACATGATTAGGTGTGAGGTAAAAAATTCGGGTGCAAAGTTTCTTCTTTTACGATAGTCAGCAAAATATGTATAATTGATGAGTTATTTTAATTTTGTATTGATGTAGTTTCGCGTCTTCTGTTAGAATGCGTTGCGATGATATTCGAAAAATTCCTAATTGACTGGAACGTATCCTGGTTGACGTTTGTGGTTGTTATTGTTGTACACCGGTTACCACACACTGAATGACTCATGCATTTCGCACAGATCTTTGTCTACAAGAGCGTTATTTATCATTTTTAGAGCCAGATTCTCTGAACCATGAAACCATTTCAACAATGCAAAGCCTCATGGGGATGTTTCTTTGATTAAGTACTGTTCAAAGTCCCTCTTTGCAGTAACAATTAATCCAGTATTTTTTAAATAAGTTTTCACAATTCTTGCTCGCTGCTCTTTGCTGTATCTTGACATTATGAGTTAATAATTAGTCGGACATTATTATGTATTATATTATTTATATACGTATTATAGGTAGATACACAATAAAAATGGGAAATAACTTTTGTACCACAATAAATTTACAAGATCTCCTCTTTCATTTTTATAACTTAATTATTATTTTTTATTAATTTTTTAAAATGTGAAGTATCTTTTGGGTACCCTTTATAAGAAGTAAAGTGATACCCAGTTAATTACTTAAATACCTTTATTTGTCAATTTAAAGAATGAAATACTTTATAAACAATGAAAGTACATTTTTAGTTGCGTGGACGCGACTCTATGAGTTACTATGTCGGTGGGATGGTAACCATTTTAATTTTCAAGGAGTTTTTTGGCAATAACATCGTAACTATTTGGACGATTCTAACGAAATTTTAAAACTTTATATTTTATACATTTTATTTTGACTGAAATAATTGTTAAGGTCCTTCCAAGGTTGGTCCGGGAATTATTGAATGTTTTGAAGGTCGTAAGGTTATATGGTTAAGAATAATCGAAAGCACGCGACTTATGTATGTTGACCTTGTTAATACTCTATTGACTTTCTTATGGCGGATTTTAGAGCTGCAGCTCCAAATGGGCATATAATTATTAAGCTTTTACTTTTTATTTTGTGGCCCCGGAGATCTCTTCAGTCAAACGAACGCGGCTGCATTCGGGAATGAGGCGACGGCCAGCCGTCTTTTTCAGAGGTCTCCGAGAGAGGTGACAAGATAGTAGGCTCCGAGGGGTTCCAGGGAAGGGTAAGTGAGGATCCGATGAGTGGTTTGGTCTGTCAGTTGTCGGTTTCAGAGGGGGCAGTGAGGAGGCGTCAGGGTCTAGCCTGTTTTTGTATTCGTGGAGTGAGGGGTGGTGGCCTGAAGGCGGGCCAGAGACACTCTGGTTCGGCGATCCAGGGTGGTTTTCAGAGGGTGGATGTCGGGTAGGACGCGTTAAAATCAGGAATTAATAAGTTCTAAGCTTAAAATGTATGGTATTTCTGACCAAGTTTGGCGGAGGACATTCAACGATTCTGAACGTGTTAATGATGTTTTAGACCTTTTTCGTAAATTCATGTCCAATATTCCCACAAAGGTTCTATAAGGTTCATCTCATAAGAATGACAACCAAAGCGGTCGCTAGATGCCGCTTTGGTAGTCCCATTCTTTTGTCCTTTTTCAGTAAGAGAGGGAACCCCATCTTACATAAATAAACAACTTGCTTTTTCAAACTGACCATTTAAAAACATTTGCCACCTACTTAAACAACTCTGACCTTCCATCATTCCAAATTACTCCCTAACATGTTTCACAGTTAGTTGTAACTTGTTTATATTGAACTTCTGAGTGTGTAATCTCCAAGTTCTCAACCTGGGGGCCATGGCGAGCTGTTAGAAATTATACATTTCTAAATAATGTTAGGAATAAAAAAATGCATCTCTCAATCTGTCCTGGGAGAAAAAAAGTTTCCGTTTTAATTGCTTACATCGAAAATATAATTTTAACAGTTAAATAATTAATCGTACAATTAGAAAACACATGACTGAATGGTTATTGGCAAAGTTCAACCCTAATAGATGGTTAATCAATTGGTTTGAATTAGCGTTGAAAACCCTCACCGATGAACTAGATGTAGTGGTCAAATGTGTTAATTTTGTGAAAGCTGGAGATCTCAAGTCTCGTCTTTTCCAGAACCTTTATATGTCCAAAAGTGCGTTGGTTTTCATAGAGCAGTGTTGTAAATCGGCTGTTTGAACTCCGGAGGGATGCTAAATTGTTCCTAGAAAAGCAAGTGAAATATGATCTCTTGAGTCAATTCAATGAAGTTTTGTGAGAGCCACCTCTTGCATACATAGAAGATATATTTGAGCAGCTAAATAGGTTAAATCTCAAGTTATAGAACAAGGAAAGAAATGTGTTTCACCTGTTGGATTGTCTTCGTGCATTTCTAGCCAAGCTACAAAATTGGCAAAGGAAAGTCGGTGCCGGTAATGTTGCCATGTTTTGAGGACCTTTCAACTGTTCTTGACGAGAATTGAGAATATCGCCTGCTTGACTCATTACTTAAAACTAAAATTACTCATCATCTGAGATCCTTGGAAAGTAAACTTATAATATACTTCACAGAACTATAAAGGAAAGATGATCGTGCGAAATCTATTCAATGGCATGCTTGATATTCCTACCATTCCGAATGATGTTCAAGACAAATTCCTTGATCTCAAAAAGTGATTATACCACCAAAGATCTTTATGAAGAAAAATATCTGAATATATTGTGGTGTTCAATGTATCATTCATATCCAAAAGATAGTGAGATTTGACTTCCACCACTCTTGCCACTTTCAACTACTTATTTATGTGAGTCTGATTTGTGCACCCTTCTACAATTCAAAAATAAGTGCTGGAACCGACTGGATACGGACCCCGACATGAGATGTGCATTGCCAGTGACACAATTTCAGATTTGTCAACTGACTAAAAATAAACAATGTTACCCTTCTCATTGAGATGTGATACAAATTTTGTAAAGTCAAATATAAATACTTTCGATTTTACTATGCAAAAATAGAATTAAGATACAAATACTTTAGATTTTGATATAAAAATACACTAATTAAACTTTTAAGAAGCATATCACAAAAAATCTGGCAAAATATAAGATAACAATGATTGTCAACTTTGTAATAAACAATAAAGCAAAGGAGCTCTCTTCCTAAACATTTTTTCTACTTTTTTTGTCGGAGTAGTCATGAAGGATAAATGAAGGGGAACCACAAGGATGTTGAAAATTCATGAAGGTGAAAATGGAGTAAAAAAGGGAGAGAACCACTGCTCTAAACCCATACCTGTCCTCTATCTGAAAATTTCCTCCTGTCTGCACGTCCATAATATCCAAAAAATCCTTTTTTTATGGTTCCTTGGACAGTACAAAGGCATTTTTCTGAAGACTCAGGACGCCAAGCCGGTTTTCCGGTGATGTTTAGCCCTCTACTTTAAATTAAACTGCAATTAGATTAATGGAAGAAAGAAGAATTCCAAGATTTGTAGCAATTTGTCTTTGAGACAGTCCTTCCTCAGATTGAACAACAATTCGTCTTCTTTGAAAATCTGAAATGCCTTGAAATCTTTTTTTCTAGGCATGATTAAAAATTAATTAGAAAATTAAACTCAGAAAAGATGGAAAAAAATACGTCATTTTAATGGCAAAATATTGGAATAAAGCAAGTTTCCTAAAAACTGTAGATGCTTGTTTACTCCTTGCATGTTTATGCGCAGGTACATAGTTCTCAACACAATACTTAATACCAGACGAAAAAAAACTACAAATAATGGATTGCTAAGTTCCTCACCATGAAATATGTTCAGATGAACCATTATAATAAAGTACCAGACATTTTCAAAACAATCCAACCAAGCGTGGGCTGCTCCCTATATAAAGCTATAAGAAAGAAAAGTGGATAAATGGGTTCCGCATAAGTAGAAAAATGAGCAACAAAAAAGAATTAAACTTGCTCTACTCTGCTTCGGTAAATATTATCCGTATCTTGCAAGAAAAGCATATTTATAAGGAATTTGCCTATGTACTTGACTATAATAAACGATATTAACAATCACTCGTGGTAAATGAAATCCATAATCGCATGCTGAACACAGGTTTCACTAAAAAAAAGATTATGACAACCTTCTGATAGTTAGCATCTTGAAACTAATCAACATAACTTTCCGAGTCGTGGGTAAACTAACCACTACTAATACATATGTTCGAGAATTAAATCATATCTATCGAAAATTCCCCAAAGGCCCCATCTAAAGTCAACCGAAGTCTTCTTCTTCTGGTCCATAATGCTTGTACTCAAATGCCAAGGTCATGAGATTGTAAAAATTGAACGAGTTTGGACTTGAGGTTCCATCCCAACAACTTCAATCACAGGAAGCTTCTCTTACATTTTATATATATTTTATTAAAACTCAAATAATCTTTTGAACTACAACCCATATATTTTAATAGTATGCTTTTAAAAGCCACCCGCCATTTGATGAACTCAGGCTAACAGTTTTCAGCCAATTGTTTATATTAGTATTTTACGTATATTGTCTTCATTGACGCTCATGCCTCATGCCCATCGCCATTTAGTTGAAATAGAAAAAATTAAAGCTGCTATTTTCATTATAAATCAATGACTCACAAAAAATTAGATCCACAAAAATAAAAGGTAAAGATAGAAGCATAGACAGGGTGCAAATTTTAATGCAAATACTTTAAATTCTGTATAGATTTCAGTTGAAAAAACATCCACTAGAAGAACCTATAAAAGAAAAGAAAGAACTTGATGAAAGTGTTAACCTAGAGCTATTCTCTTCGTTAACAAAGCCTTTTTCTTTCTAACACCCTATTATCACACTAATACTCGTAGGATAAGAATTACAGATGACATTGCCAGACATTCTGAGATCTATTATTTAAGAAGTCCGTAAAGATTTTAAGAAGATTTCTACCAGTACCAAGAAGTTTCAACTTATAGATCAGAGCCTTATGGTTTACCACATCAAAAGCAGAACTCAGATCAATAGTATCGACTCGAGATTCAAACCCAAGATCCAGAAAAGACTAGATCATTAAACAAAGTCAACACTGCATCACAAGTTCCCACATCCTTTCGGAATCCAAATTGAGAATCAGGTAATAAATTAGCGTGCTCACAGTATTTGGATAGCTACTTAGCCAAAACAAGCTCAAAGATCTTAGATAAAATAGATGTAATAGATATTTGCGGTACTCAGAAGAAGTTTAAGCTAAAGCTCCCTTAGGAATGGGAGTGATGTTGGCCTTACGCCAACAAGATGGAAAACTATCAGACTTCAGGAGCACTCCTGCTCTTGTCAAAAAATCTAAATCTCTCTTTCCCTCGCTTACTCTGGGCGGTAACACTATCATTTTCTCTGACTGCGTTAGGAATCTGGGTGTTGTTTTTGATGAGCATCTCTCCTTTAAGCCTCATGTCCGCAATGTCAGCAAATCTTCTCTATGTCTCCTTCGTAACTTCTCTCGCATTCGCTCTCACTTTGATCGCCAAAGTCTTGAGACTGTTGTTCATGCCTTCATCAGCTCACGCCTTGACTACTGTAACTCTCTGCTTGTGAATCTGCCATCCTCCTCTCTCCGCATCCTTCAACTTGTACAGAACTATGCCGCCCGGCTTCTCCTCCGTGTCGCCCTCGCTTCTCTTCCTCGAAACCCTTGCTGCATGAACTGCACTGGCTCCCTGTCAGATCCCGTACTCACTTCAAGATACTTCTCTTCACATTTAAGGCCCTAAACAACAAGGCCCCGTCTTACCTCTCTTCTGCCCTCTCGCCACGCCATGTCCCTCGGGGCTCTTCGGTCATCTCATGCACCTCTTTTGAATATTCCTCGTTCATCCCTCTGCTCAATGGGGGACTGCTCCTTCTCAACCTGTGCCCCTAAGTTGTGGAATGCTCTTCTTGCTGAAATCAGGTCTTCTCTCTCTCTTACCACATTTAAGCGTCTCCTGAAAACGCATCTTTTCAATATTTCCTTTTCCCCCTCTTAAATTTCTATTGAATTTCCATTCTCATCTCAGTACAACGTGTGCGCTGGGAAGGCCTCAGCCTTGAAGAGCGCATTGCAAAAGACTTATTATTATTATAATATAAATATTACGGCCAATTTAGGTTCTATAACTGTGGCACACTTCTTAAAGAATAGAGGAAAAAAACATCTGGGTCTGTCCCACCATACGAGTATGTATCAAGGTTCCAAGGGAATTTCATCAATTCATTGGATCTGAAAGCAATAGAAACAATCTTTGGAAATGGAAAACAAGTTAAGGGTAGGGATAATTATTGGTTACACTGTTTTTGAATAAAAATATCGGAGAGCAACTTAGCTTTTCTTAGTGGATCAAAAGACACTGAACCCTTAGACTCACTGAGCGGAGGCATACTAGAATGCCCCCATTTATATGGTTGAAGGGCACTAGCAAGAACCTCCTGCAAGTGAGGATTATGAGCAGTTTCAGCTGCATTATATATTCTCTGAGCTTCAGCTTTAAGAGTAACATAGTTGCCCAATAGAAATTCACACATGTTTCGTTACCAAAGATGATAAGCCGCCTATTTGTCCCCCAAAGCTCGCTTACAGTCATCATTAAACCAGGCTTTATCCCTTAAATATGATTTAATTATCTTGCATGGAACTCTTCTATGTAGAATGTCTAATAAACATGAATTAAGAGCTAGAACAGGGCGACTGGATCGGAAAATAGCATTCTACTGAAGTCTCTCATTTTCATCACAAACATTGTCGCAATTAACACGAGGATTAAGATAAACCTGACTTGAGATGGTCAGGCACCGTAATGTCTACATAAACTTTACAACTGATGTCATTATGGTCAGATGTACCAATGGGAGCAAGGACAGAAGCTTCAACGACTCCTGGAACATCAGTTAAAATAAGATCCATGCAGTTACCAGAATTGTGTGTAGGTCCACAAATTAGTTGTTCCCAACCAGACAAGTTCGAGAAATCCAAAGCAGCAAGACCATTTCTATTTGTTGGAGATCCAGAATCAAACCATTCTTGGTGATATGCATTCAGATCTCCAGCAAAGATAAAGGAAGCTTTAACATCTACTGATTGTATTGACGCCAAGGCAATTAAAAGGCAGTCATATAAATCATTATTCGCAGTAAGATTCCTATAAAGACCAAATATATAATGAATACTATACTTACTGGATACTTTAACAAGCTGCATCTCATAACACTGGCAAACAAACTTGGTCAAATGTTGTGCACTATAGCCTGATCTGATATACAGTGCCATTCCACAGGCACTGGGAAAGCAATATCGTCTAATGAGTATAGGTTTGTCGAGGTTGAGTATTAGTAGCTCAGAGATATGTCTAAAATTAGAGACAGAGGTCTCTAAGCAGCAGACAACATCGTAGATAGCGGCAGCCAAAGAAACGTCATCTAAGGTTTTGTATAGTCCACGAATGTTTGAATAAAGAACACAAAAGCTATTAGGAAGTTTCCAACGTGGCCAGAATTACGCTCTCAATCACCACAGAGCAAAGTCACTAAAAATATACAGAATAAATATAAATACTCCATAAACTAAAAAAATCCAATGATGAAAATGAAAAGTCAACTCAGAAGGAGCCATCACATTTAGGTAAGGCAAAAAGCCCTCAGATAACCACATCCAAGAGAGAAACGTAAAGATGGATTTTTAAGCAAAAGAGGAAGGGAAGAAAACGAAAGAGAAAAAAGCAAGAAAAGAACAACCTCCTGAGAAATCTACCAGACATTCTATGTCTTCTTCTTCAGCCTGCGTTAACTACTTTGTGCACATAATAAATGCACGACCGAGCTATAAACGTTTATTGACGATTTCAATCCGATTCTGCACGGTGGCAAGTTATTCCAGCAGTGGATTGTTGATAGCCACCTTCAAGCTGAAGCTAATAATTGAAACTACGTAACATACGATGAAGGTCAATTGCGAGTTCAAGATTAAAAAAAAACTTAGCAGATTACATGGCGAATAATTACGAAGGTAAGGATTGGCGCATGGTGATATTGATATCTTTCCACGGATCAGTTGGCCACATAAAAGAATATGGTAAACCGGACCTTTTTATTAAGATGACTTGTATATCTATTTTAGTGTCTATATCATATCTGTTTTACCCAACTTATTATTAATCCCAATATTCTATAAGACATGAAATAAATAAATTCTATGTATGCTTATACACACACACACACACACACACATATATATATATATATATATATATATATATATATATATATATATATATATATATATATTTATATATATAATATATATATATATATATATATATATATATATATATATATATATATATATATATATATATATATTTGTGTGTGTGTTTGTGTGTAACTGGGCAGCAGACCTTCTTGTATGCAGATTTTGTTAAAGACCATAGTATATTTCGCCTTTATTAATTTTCTTTGGAAACTTTCCATTTTTCTTATTATCTTTTTTAGTTCATCTTGTGGATGGTAAACAACTTCTCCTATGTTCATTGCTTTTGTAAACTTGACTTTAATTTCTAAACTTTCGATCTATGTGATCATCTTCAGAGTGTCTTTCCTCTTTTATCGGTGAAGAATGGTGGAGTCAGAATAAAAAGTAAACGGATTCTAGGGGATATTTATTCCTCCTCTATAAAACGTTATGTCAAGGGAGTGGGCCACTCCAGTATAAGCGGAGTTTTAAAACAACTTTAATGTTTGATCCCAGCCCGTAGTCTGAATGTTGATAGCTGGCCTTTCTTCGTTAATTAAGATGGCTTCTAACGTGTTAAGTCTAGCTTTATTTCCTTTTTTTCTTTTTATCGTTGTGTTATGACCTATTATGTCTCTGGTTAAGCTAATGTTATGCACAGTCTCCATATGATTTTAGGGGGCTAAATATTGCAGCTGGATTGTCAAACGCCTTGAAATTGTGGTGATAGTCATACCAACATATTTTGAGTTGTTTTGAATCTTAAAGTCTTTATTCGGGCAGGCAAAATCGTAAACTACGAGGAGCGGTCAATATGTTTTGTGAATCGGTAGGGCAAGACAGAGAAAGAAGGATGGCTGTTTTGGGGGGTTTTAGGACAAGTTGTGACAAGTCAGGACCTGCAGCCGCACGCTCCTAACTCGTCAATTTAAGAAGCAGTAGCTGATCGCAGATCGTCAGTCACAAATCTTTTGAACAATGGAGAAGTTTAAGCACCGCGCAGTGATCATATTTTTGACCAATAAAGGCAAGAATGCAAAAGAGATCCACGAATGCATGGTTGCAGTGTACACCGACACCGCCCCTCCCTATGCAGCTATTGCTCACTGGAATCGGGAGTTCCGCGATGGTCATGAGTCCCTTGAAGAAGACCCCCGTCCAGGACGCCCGTCAGATGTGACCAATAAGGACAATGTGGCCCGTTTGGAGAGAATGATCCGCGCAAATCGACGGGTGAAGGTCGAAGAAATCGAGCGAGAACTTAGAATATCACATGGAAGTGTTATCAACATCATATACGTCAATTTTGCCATGACCAAGGTCTCTGCATGTTAGGTCCCTAGAAACCTCACGAAACCTCACGCCCCATGATCGACTTCAACGTTGTCAAAGTTCGGAGGAGCTGTTTCTCCTGTACAACCAAGACTCGGTAGGATTTGAGTCACGCATAGTGACAGATTATGAAATGTGGGTCCATCACTGGGATCCCGAGACCAAGCTCGAAAGCATGGCATGGAAGCACAGGGGCTCTCCGACCCCCATCAAGTTCCGGACCTAACCTTCAGCCGGTAAGATCATGGCCAACATCTTCTGGAATTCTAAGGGAGTGATGATAGTCGACTATTCGCCTCGTGGAAGACCCATCAAAGGCCAATATTACGCCGAGGAACTGGCTGGGTTGAAGAAGTGCATCCGCCAGAAGCGGCGCGGCAAGTTGACACGTGGTGTTCTGCTCCTCCACGACAATGCCCCTGTCCACAAGGCCAGAGTTTCACAAGCTGCCCTGCGCGAGTGCGGATTCAAAGAGCTTAACCATCCCCCCTACAGTCCAGATCTGGCCCCTAGCGACTACTTTTTATTTCGCGAGCTCAAGGTTGCACTGCATGGACGCCGGTTTAGGGACGATGAAGATGTCCAGCTCGCCGTCCATGAGTGGATTGAACAGCAGTCGGGAGATTTCTGGTTGTCGGGAATTCGAAGCCTCAGGGACAAGTGGCGTAAGTGCATTGAAGTCGAGGGTAGTTATATTGAAAAATAATAGAACACTTTTCCTCATATCTCGTTTTCTTATATCCGAATTGCAAAACTTATTGACCGCCCCTCGCATGTTCGTAGACTTCAGGATTGAGGAGGCAAAAAAAAAAATTAAAAATAAATACACGACGGGTATTATTATTATTATATGTATACCAGCCATTGCTTCGCCACTCCTCCCAACGGGGGAGTTCACGCTTCGCTACTAAGATTAAAATTTAGAATTTTAAAACAAGGAGCCATGATTCAATTTTTAGAAATTTTCTGAACTTCACCGATTATAATAATTTTAAAAGGAACTCTAAACTAAATTTGCATCTTTCAAAATATCACGTTGCTAAAATATAGTTATAGAAGAAGATATATAAAAATAAATTTTCTGAACTTCAGCATTTGTAATTCTTTGGGTTTAAAAAGATTTACAAAATTTCGATACTTATATTTATTTCTGAACTTCACCATTTTGTTTTGTGATATTATAAAAGAATTATTAGCAATAACTTTGCTAAAAATTTTAAATATACCTACGAGGTTTTGGTCTATAAAAGCGCTTTTTCACCTGAAATTTCTTTAATAGGCTAAAAAATAAAAAACATCGATCCCTTAATTTTAATACAATTTCTGACCTTCATGATTTGTTATTATTTTTTCAAAAAAAACGCAAAAAACATTTATTAGTTTTTCACCAATCGTTAAAAATCCCGTTATACAATTATAGAGTTAGTGATGATAATGATGATGATGATGATGTCTCCATTGACGATAATGCCTCATGCCCACCTCCACTTAGTTGAACTACAAAAAATTAAAGTTGCTATTTTCATTATTAATCAATGACTCACAAAATATTAGATCCGTAAAAAATAAAAGGAAAAGATGAAAGCATTAGACAGGGTGCAAATTTTAATGCAAATACTTTAAATTCTGTATAGATTTCAGTTGAAAAAACATCCACAAAAAGAACCGATAAAAGAAAACAAAGAACTCTATGAAAGTGTTAACCTAGAACTATTCTCTTCATTAACAAAGCCTTTTTCTTTCTAACACCTTATTATCACACTAATAGAATAAGAACTACGGAAGACATTGCCAGACATTCTGATTTATTAGCATATAAAAAGTTTCCAGTATTTTATTAATATAATTAATTCTGCGACAAAATTTTGCTCGAGAACATATTAATCAATTTTTCATTATGACAAACGAGGCACATTTTTTTGCCTTAATTACGCTAACGAAACTTCTATAAATCACCACAAACTCGAAGTAAAGTTATAATGAAATATAATTACTTTTACGCGATTTAGCAAAACTTTTTTGATAGCATCAGTTTACCATATATTGCTATTTGTTATATATATATATAGTGCTTTGTTGAAGATCCATCTTCTATAGGATCCAAAAATGTCTTAGAGTGTGCACTTGTTCGTTTATTTTTCAATTCTTCTTCACTTAATCTCATAATGTGAGGAAAATTTGCAATCCTAGTTAAGCAGTTGGTCCTGACTCACTTAGGAAGCGAAAGCTTGTTTACAGTTTTTTTATTCACAGCTGACTGGTATCTGGGACAGATTTGGATGCTGGTTGATCGGTGGAAGAAGATCGTAGAGAATGATTAACTTTATTTTGAAGAATAAATGTTGGTGTTGCACTATAAAATTTTGTTGTTTTCTTACTGCTTCCTAAGTGAATCAGGACTTTCTGGCCAACCTAATAAGAGCTACCATTATGTATAAAAGCCTACAGCAAGTATGGATAAAAATGAGTGTTCATATTTGTGAATATTGCGGTGTTCGTGTGCATCTTTAACGATGTATTTCTATATTTCTCTTTCTCTCTCTCTCTCTCTCTCTCTCTCTCTCTCTCTCTATATATATATATATATATATATATATATATATATATATATATATATATATATGCATGTTAATTTTTTTTTAAATAAGCGCTCATTATTTACGGAAAAATAAAACTTTGCGAATATCTGCGCGTCTTTTGTGTGCTTTTGTTTGGCCGGCCAACTGTTCGATTTGAGAATTTCGATTTCCGATTACCAATGTTTTCTTTTCGAACAAAATCAGCAAGACAGAAGGCAAACTTGTTTTTTGTGTTGTTTCTGTCCTCACACTCGCCTCAGCGAGGAAAAAGAGGAGAACAGTTTGCTCGATGGGGGGGCTTGCCAGCACCACCTCCTGTGGGGGGCTGGGAGTTCCTTGCGTCGTGATCATGTTCCCCATCATGGCAGAGAACTATCGCCTCAGATTGGACCCTGAAAGAGGCTTATATCCAGTGAGGTATTAAAGAGAATTATGAAGGGGAATTACATATGAGGGCCCCTTCACTCTACACTGTCGTCGCCTGATAGAAATATAAAGCCACGGTGATCAAGATACCTTGAGGACAAACTCCTTTCTATGGGATAATATACTCAGTGGAAGAAAATTGATCATTTATTGACTCGTTTTTGCATCAATGGTCGCACTAGACCAGTTGTTCCAATCATATCTTCTTTTATAGTTTTTGTTCACTTTCATTCTTTATGGATAGGAATGATGAGAAAATTGTGTCCTAAATAATGAGGTCATTTTTATGGGAATAATCCTTGATTTGAGAATCAAAATCAATATAGAATATCTAGAGTTCTCGTAATTTTATGCAGTCGTCGGTTCTTGTTGGTGCGTATGCGAGTTACAGAGGGATCCATCAAGGCACCCAATTTGACCTGTATATATTCTTTATGTTACTTCGATTTATGTATTTATAATTTTTTCTTGTACTCTTTCTTGTATCATGCAAATTCCATATATGCATTCGTGTTTGATTATCCATTTCTCTTTCAAACTTCATTAGGAACTATTTTTCTTCTATTTTTCTCCCTACCTGCCCTATTACTTATTTATAATTCAATTTCTTTCTATTCTGCTACATAATTTTGTTTTATGCACCACTTCTCTCCTTCTTTCCTGCCCGTCTTCCCTCCCCCCACTCCTCTGCGAGGCGAGGTGGATGGTTCTACAAACACAACGCCCACTATTTGCATTCCAATCTCACTCCCTGAGGATTTTGTGAATTATTTAGTGGCTGGAGGATGTCCTTGAACTTAATTAAAAGTCCCGCCGGCGCTTGGCGAAAAGAGAAGTAGAAACTTCCATCCCCTAACGAAGAGCCCTCTACCGGCAAGATGGTTCCCAATGGTTAATGCAAATAATTGAGAATTTGCGCAATCTTAAGTAAATAAAAGACCCCATTTAGGGGAATATGCGGGCTAAATGTCTTGCATGGTGTCTATGTTTGCATTATATCTAATATTCCTTGGCAACCAAGTCATATCATTCTATTAACATTGGTTATTGCGACCAACCATAAATTGGTGCCAATTTTGCAGGATCGGTGATTCAAACGAATGTAATTTTCATAAATTTGATTAATTTCTTATGACACTGCATCGTTTATTCGGTCACCTCAATTTGACATATTCTCTTGTAAATTTCTTGGTATCTTAAAAAATACAGTGATCGGTAACATTAACAAAAGGCGATGTTAATTTGGTAATTTAGATGGGCCGCTCCACGTGTATGAGCGTCGATATATGTGTTATAATTTTGCTAATTCCAAGTTCCTCATAAATAATTTTACATACTTGTTTTCTTGCACAACCTTTGAGAGTTTGCTTTTTAATGGTATGCACATACTAACTAAAATCTTGTTACAGATGTAATTGAATTTTCTTTCAAATTAATAAATTGCAAACTATTTTATGTTAGAGTTGGATAATTTTACCAAAACTCATAGATATCTACTCCTATTAAGTAGAATCCACTGTATTGAGATAAAAAGAGTAATAATAATGTATGCGTATCTCTTGAAAGAAAACCTCTTACTTGATTACTATAATCTTATTCTATAGGCTATTGAATATTCCATGAAAGTTGCGCCACCTCATGTAATTGAATTTACAAATGCATATCAGCAAAGGAATAGGAGCATGGGCATGACTGACTATCTCAATTAGCAAGATGTAATCACAGAGTCTAAGTGATGGATGAACCTTACCTAATTTATTTACAAGGCTTTAGAAATTTACTGAAACCGATCTAAAAGGTAAAAATTAGAATGTTTGGATATCGAGAGAAATTGCAGATTATGTGCACGAATATACTGATCAATATATATATATATATATATATATATATATATATATATATATATGAACTTATGTTGATGTCGTAGGAGATTCTACAATATGCTTTCTGAATGGCACTACATAACTATACAACTAATTAAATATCAAATCAAGCTATTATTTGCAATCGCTGAATTATATTATAACCAACATTTTTGAAAAAGATTTATTGACTATTTACAACTTTCGTCCCTTCAAAACCTTCGTTTTACCTTTAATCTTTGTCCTTACAACTTTCAGCCGTTCAAAACCTTCGTTTTACCTTTAATCTTTGTCCTTACAACTTTCAGCCGTTCAAAACCTTCGTTTTACCTTTAATCTTTGTCCTTACAACTTTCAGCCGTTCAAAACCTTCGTTTTACCTTTAATCTTTGTCCTTACAACTTTCAGCCGTTCAAAACTTTCGTTTTACCTTTAATCTTTGTCCTTACAACTTTCAGCAAGTTAAAAACCTTCGTTTTACCTTTAATCTTTGTCATTTTGATATATTTTTTTTAATTTTTTTATCAAAAAATGGTTGACCCGACTGCTTGCCTCTCATAGCACAAGAGAACATGTTTTCATTATGGATTTGAGACAAGTCTAGTAGAGTTCACTCACACATTTCTCTCCTACTAACTTCCCAATCTTCTTTATGAGCATTCATTAAAAAAATCCTTGTGAAACAGTAACGTTGTTTTTTATTGGGTTTTTTTTTAACACAACTCAAATAATCTAACTCATCCCCCCCCGTCCTTCTCCAACTCTCACGTTTCCATTACAAACTTCAAAAGCATTTGGAAAAGGTTGCATTAAATCTACGGATATCCCTAATCATGTTTTGCTAAACTTATTTCAATCTCGTTTGTGTACACTGCTTTAATTAATATTCTTTATTTGTTTATTCATCGTAGCATACAACACTACATTATCACGGTGGTAACATGAAGCAAATTGGCTGCATTTAGAGAGTGGAGTTGTTAGCTGACTAATGGAATTTACAAATAAAGACAAAATTAGATAGACTTGACTTGATTATTTACTCTACCATTCTAATTTCACATCTATGAACACTGTCAAGTTCACCTATGGTCTAAAAGAACAATATTTACGGAGTTTCATGCCCAGATGCATCATTTTTATAACCAGCAGATAAGGGGATAAGAATGCCTGATAGTGAACTAATATAAGGAGGCAGAGGTAAAACAACATAAAAAATAGTGCTCCGAGAGTAAAAATGAAAGAAGAATAACAGTAAGAAGACAAAATTTTGAATACAAAATTTTGACGGTCAGGAAGGAACATTTTATATCGCCCATGAAGAATGGGAGTAGTGGGTAAGCATAATAGGCATATACAAGCATATTTAGTAACCTGAAATGCTTTCATACTGTGCATATTAGATAAAAAGACGAAAACACAGAAAATGGGAAGAATTATATACTCAGATTACAGTACGAGTGGATGTATATGTATTAGTGTATAATTGTGTGTATGAGGTTTTAAGAACGGAAGCACTTATTTTAAAAATCTTAATTTAGGAATGGGCGTTGAGAGGTTGCTTTTTAACACCAATAAAACTTGATCTATATTTCATTGTCTGACACATAATACCCCAAATTTTCCCATCACTTTGACTTATTTTAATGCAGGTTTTCTTCACAAAAAGAGATATTTTGGCGAGAACATCGTGAGAGAGATGGAAGAGTAGCCATTGGCTGAAGAACCAGAATTAAATTCTCGACAACCAATTGGAGCTGGTCTTTATATTAGAGGGATCTTACCCGCCTCCCCATAAAGCCCCTCGAATTTGGAGTGGTGGGGTCTCCAAAGGACGCATTTGGGGGAGAATAGAGTGGTCAGTCAACCCCAGTGGGCCGTTTGGGGGTCTCACAATCAGAGATATGGGTCGTAATCTAATTGCGAGACTCATTATAAGGGCTCGCAATCTGTATGAGTGCATGTTCTCATGAAAATAATAAAAGGAATTAAAAAACATAGGCTGGCCGCGATCACAATTGAATTAAGAGGTGTATAAGAGAAGGAACCGAGACGAGGAAAGCTCACATCCTTCTATCTTCTTCGTAAGAAGAAAGCGGGTTACGGGGTATCGATGAAGTGTCCGTAGAGTACGGTGTGATTCCGGTGGCAGAAGTAGATAGAAAAAGAGATCTTAGTTAAACAGGATATTAGTCCATTGATCGGATAACCTTATGCTGAAATAACGTGTGATGAATGGTCGTGTAGTGTATAAATTTGCAGTTTTATGAGAGATATAATCATGGTGGTAAATTGTTTGGAGGAAGAGTTCCTACTTTGCAGAAGCTACCTTTGAGTGTTTAGATATATTTATAGTTTTAGTTAGACAGACATGAAACAATTACACTAATGAATTTCTTAATGTGATATACGCATTGGTGTAACCTTTTTTGTGGATAAAATAATCCAATTACAATTAATTTGCTTTTTCACCCGTTTTAAATTTTCCAACCATTGACTTATTTATATATATACTTTCTTAGTGATGAAAGGAGAGTTCATTTTATCGCCAAAACAAAGAAGAAAATACTCATAATTTTGTATGAGTGTAATAACGGTGTAAATAACATGGGAATTACAAATATATTACAAGAATATAAACAATTACAACCATCTCACTCTTATGCATAGATTTTCTAAAGAAGATCCGAAATTGTGCTGTAAAGTAGAAAGAAGTTATGTGTATTTTTTAAATTAAATATAACATCTTAAAGGTAACAGAATATCGGGATCTATCATATTTATTGAAATTAAAAATTAATTTAGTGTAATTAAACCTTGAAAGGTAAAAGAAAGTTCGAATTCCGATTTCTTTTTGTTTTCAGCTTAGTGTATTTTCTGACTTAAATTCTTTCTAAGATGATAACCAAATTCTACCCCATCGATTTCCGACTAATATCAGGAAGTTTTAGATTATTTCATTCATTATATCTCTGTCGTGCAGATCCTTGGTTAATTAACTTAATATTTAAATAACCGATTGAATAAGACACGCATGAATAATTCCACTGCTAGATACCATCGTGATTGGCCAATGGATTTTACGTTAATTTTGACTCCTACTAGAATATGTTACGTAACACTTTTCTTGTCATATTAGAGAATTGATTAAACACAGTAAACATTTGAGATCATAGATTTTTCAATATTTACTTATTTTATTGACGCTGCAGTATATTTTTGAAATTTCAATACTCTCAGTGCTATTTTCTTTCGAGTTTTACCAACATTTTTTGTGCCACGAACATTTGTTTCCTATTGGGAAGTCTTGAATGTCCCTTCTGATAGAACATTTACAGGGGCATATTAATTTCTACCTGTAATCCAAATTTCTTATGACAAATCATTTAATTTATGTTAGAAAACTCATTGGTTTCCATTTTAAAAGTTGGTTATATAACTAAATCAGAAAACTAAGGTTATTTTAATTTTTCAAGTGAAATTAAATCACATCAGATGTGATTAGTCGCAGTATGGCTTTCGATTTGTGTGGATTTTTGCAACTTCAGTGATCCATGGATCGAACCTCATTTTAGACTACTTGGTTTATATTTAGTAATAAATGCCTAAAAAAGAATACAGATATATGGCCAAACTATGATAAAAAACTAACGAATTTCCAAAATTTGCAGCACTGAATCTTTTTTATTTCCATTAAAGTTAATGATTCTTATAAACGACTCTTTTATTCCTCGTATTATTTCTGTAACTCTCTATCTTTCTACATGTTTTTTTAAAAACATCTCATATTCTTAGGGAGTGGTATTACCTACCACTCCCTAAGAATATGAGATGTTAATTACAAAACAGCCATGAACGTAGAAATTGATAAAAAGAAGGGAGGTTTGTTTCGAATGCTCACCTCTTTGTGCACACGGTTAATAATTTTGAAATGGAAATAAGTTAACTCGCTACTTTATGCATAAATAGTTTTAAGGCAAAAGAATAAACTTTGTTAACTCTTCTCTAATGAATGTGTTTTGTTTGTGTTGTGTTTAACGAAAGACAAATAATTTAGAGAATTTACAAAAGATAGTTTGGTTCTTTACAGAAAAAAGGTTAAAATGTCAGAAATACCTTGCATAACATTATAACTTTTTGAGACTCATTTAATCAGCATAAAATAACTTGTTTGTTTACCCAAGCCTTGGAGGTAGAAACGGAGGAAGAGAAAGTTAGGAGCTAGGGTAAAGGATTCAAATGCTTTCCTTCAAGTATTGCTTACAAAAATAAGCTAAAATGCAAACTAACAAAGAGTAATAAGATGGTCAAATAAAATACAATATCGTCTTCTCCGCTCTTCCTTTTGGGTAAAAATTGTTTGTCTTCTTTTCAATCTTCCTGAATATCTTTTCACTGCTGTTTACATTAAGATCCCTAAATTAAATTTAGTTAAGAAAAGAAATACGCATCGCCTCGGCCATACTAGAAGTATGATAGTTTAAATAAGCTATTATGATTTAACAACGAGACTGGAATAATGTTTACCTTACCTGGTAAACTCTATCTAAATAGGATAAGAAGCGTTGGAATAATATGGTAGTTCCTATCTACTACTTTCTGAGCTGTTTCTTTCTGCATCCGAGGAGAAAATATTGCAACTAAATTAGAACGTCTATTTGCTACGATAATAAATGCACGTGAATATTTATATTAATTTGATTTAAAAAGGTTGTGTATATACATAAATACCTGCACAGATAATAAACTTCATGTTTTTATTATTTTCTCACTAATGCTACTCTAACGCAAATGTTTCGGATAAGCACAAACTCGGTTACTGGCCCCTCTAAACTTCAAAATCTATACACATGTCATTGGCAGAATCATCATGCATTGCTTCTTCAACACCATTATTTCATAATCTTTATTAATTTTCGGTAAAGTTTAAGATCAAATGAGAGGTACCAAAGGATGTTCATAAGACAATTTGTTTGCTGTATCATTAATACTCAATTACATTAGTTTCCATTCATTTGCTTAATATCTTGACCATCATTAGCTAAAATTGATTTCAGTAGTTTATATGTCGATGTCTTTTATATGGCAAAATTTTAAATACATATTCCATACGGAAGAAAAAAAGTTTGGCAAATTTACCATGAATGGTTATAAACTAATTAAGCTTCTATTGACATAAGGTTAAAAATTTTCGTTCTTGCTTTTGGACTTTCCTGATTTTAGCTCTGATAACTAAACATTTTTAAAATTAAATTTATGAAATATTTTGATGATTGAAATAAGGTGAATAAGCTAATAATCGTTGTATCGTTCTATACATGAGTCAATTAAATCAAAGTTTCTTTCAGTAGTTTCACCTCTCTATTATGTCAAGTAACACACATGCTATCTCGGAAAACTACTGTTACCGATGTGAAACTCAGAGTGCGAAAATATATTTCTAATTATACAATGACACGTATTCTTTAGAGTATATCAGTAGTAGACTAAAATATACTCATCACTAACTCTATAATTTAAGAAGGGGATTCTTTTAAGTATTTGAATAATAATTTCATCTTAGTTTGGTTGACTTATGGGTTTTTTATCAAAGTTCAGAAATAAATTTAAGTATCGAAATTTTGTGAATTTTTTAAAACCCAAACTTAAGTCAGAATTAAGATGGCTAGCGAATAAACTTATTTTAAAACCTTAGCGATATTGTCTTACTAGCGAGTAGTAGTCAATCACAGATGTGACGAAAGTTAATCATTTCTTCATTAATCTCAAAATCTTAATGCCAAAAATTATCCCTAAAGTTTGCTTAAATGAATAAGAGACTATTTGCTACTTATATAAAATGTCTATATAATAAAACTCTGATGGAAATGTTACGTTCCTAAATATCTACTAACTCTATATACAAAGAATGAGAGTTTTCATTATTTTTCACAAGATTTTACTATTGTCTTATAAAAGTTTGTAAATCTCCAGATTGCTTTAGAATTGAATTGCTTGTACTTTATAATTCTAACCTGGCAATGGCTTCACCACTCCTCCCTACGGGGGGAGCTTGCGCTTCGCTAATAAGATTAAAATTTAAAATCTTTAAAAAAGCAGCCATGGTTAAGTTTTTATAAATTTTCTGAACTTCGCCAATTATAATAATTTTAAAAAGGAACTTTAAACTAAATTTCCCCTCTTTAAAAATATCACGTTGCTGACATATAGTTATAGAAGATATATAAAAATAAATTTTCTGAACTTCGCGATTTGTAATTCTTTGGGTTTTAAAAATTAACAAAATTTTGATACTTATACTCATTTCTAAATTTCACCATTTTGTTTTTGATATTATAACAGAATTATTATAAATAACTTTGATAAAAAACTATAAGTCATAACAAAACTAAGATGAAATTATTATTCAAATACTCAAAAAAATCCCCTTCTTAAATTATAGAGTTAGTGATGAGTATATTTTAGTCTACTACTGATATACTTTAAAGAATACTTGTCATTGTATAATTAGAAATATATTCTCACACTCTGAGTTTCCCGTTGGTAACAGTACTTGCCCGAGATAGCATGTGTGTTACTTGACATAATAAAGAGGTAAAACTAATGAAAGAAACTTTGCTTTAAATGACTCATGTATAGAACTCTACAACGATTATTAGTTTATTCACCTTATTTCAGAGTTATAGAGTTAGTGATGATGATGATGATGATTATTAAATCTTTTTATTTTTCATGGTCTGTGTCGAGAACAACTCGCTAATGGGAAAAGTTCCTACCACGTGCAAATATCATACTGGGTCAAAACCATGAAGAAGTCTTGAATGATGTGAGAAAATAGAGTAATAAAGTGGAATCTCAAACATTGGCAACAGGATATTCCATTGTTTCATTGCTCTTATTCAAAATAGACGTTGCTTAAAAATGGCAAATAGACGAAACTAAAGGTATGAAGTTATACATTCCATTGGGCCAATTTGTCGATATGATTGGTAATTTCTACTTCTCTGCTCCAGACTCATGTGCTATTAGTTTAGGCAAATGAATTAAACAGGGTATCCCTAAAGTCTAGACAGATTGGCACAATGCATATTTTCACTAAACAATTTAAACTGCGCATTATTTGATTGAAATAATAAATAACATCGTTAATGTGGCTTATACCATTTGTGATACAAATTTCGATTCGCTTTGCGAGATTCCCACATATAATTTATGATGCCTTCTCTCAGGTGCCTAGTATCCTTAATTTCCATTGAGTACACCTTCTCTTTTAGGTACCTCAGAAAAAGAAGTCAAGGAGGTGTAAGGTCTGTTGTACGAGGAGAGAGACCATTGTGATATTTCCTGTGCGTCCATAATTTAGGGACACCCTTTACATTAATTTTACCAACTACACATAATATACATTTTAATATTAGTTAGAATATAGATTGAAAGTATTTATATATGCTATATAAAAGTCATCCCGGCTGATAATTTGTAGAACCAACACCTAAAACTTGAAACCACCTAACGGAAAAGAAAAATATCCCTGTGTTCGGCATCGAGAGATCCGCTTACACTTGGAATTTAGCAAATTGCAGGCCTCGAATGATGATACAAAATAATTCTTTTTGATATCATATTTCATTTTTATTTTTATTTTCCACTGGAATTAATATTTCGTTTTATTTTTTATTAATTTTATCGAGGAATTAATTAAGATACTTTTCCCTTTAGATAAATTGATTTAAAAAAATAAAAAGTGTAGCAGGTAAAGAAGGGAGAGGGGGGCTTATCAAATGAGTGGAATTAATAGCTGAGAACCACTTTCCCTAAAATATATATGAAAATATATATCCTTACCTTATCTTACACGTTGTGTGAACATATATACACACATACACATTGTATGTGAGGGAATTCCACTGGTAAAATGGTTGTTCTATTTACATATTTATTTATATAAATCCAAATGTCCCCTCCTGTCACAACACAATGTTAGAATGTTTGTCATAGTTTCTTTTC
Source organism: Ceratothoa steindachneri (assembly GCA_963969495.1). Taxonomy (NCBI): domain Eukaryota; kingdom Metazoa; phylum Arthropoda; class Malacostraca; order Isopoda; family Cymothoidae; genus Ceratothoa; species Ceratothoa steindachneri. The sequence goes on along the minus strand of OZ018326.1, from coordinate 140,422,807 downwards.
AAAAGAAACTACGAATTCTTTTCTTTATCCTGATTCGTAGAATCTAGGCTTTCATGAAGCTCTAAGCATCTTATCCACGTCAATACAACTCTTTCGCTTTCACTGCTCACTAAAGGGCGAGTTTCGTTTCTCGTAACTAACTAAATTAGCGAAAAATGTAACGAATGGAACTTTGAAGTTTTCTTCTTTATAGAAAAACTTCAAATCTGCAAATGTGACAAAAGCTAGGCTCTAATAATCACATAATATAAAACCCTTTTTTATATTTTTTAATTTCTTAATTCAATGGTTAGTTTCAAATGTCTGCATTGCGCATGCACAGATAGTTACGGCCTTTATTCTAGCCAGCTTTCCCATTCTTATAATTGCGGCGCGTTTTCCTGCTTTAACATAACTTTGTGTGGAACTGAGGTACCATATATATATATATATATATATATATATATATATATATATATATATATATATATATATATATATATATATATATACAGTAAGGTAAAAACCTGTATCTAACGTATTTTGATATGCATTAACTAAATAAAACGAAAAACGGTCATAGTAACAAATATATTGTATTTTATAGGCGAAAAGACAAAATAAGGATGGACTAAGTATTTAGGTATTCATGGAAAATATATTAAACTTAGCTTATTTACTGATTGTTTTTGTCTAGAATGTTCTACAAAGATCTAGAATGATCTGATAGGTTCCTTGAATAGTTCATTTAATTAATTTTTTTACATAACCTCATTTAGCATCTGATCGTCATACGGTAAAATTGTGCTATTATGGTTAAAATTAAAGAGATCTCAAATGATTTGAAAAGCATGATTATTTCAAAATATTATATTGGGTATTGCAACTAAGGTAAAAGCTATGGAAATCTTTCAGTAGCCTCACGTGTTCCTCTGAGCATCGTTGTTTGGGTCGCTAAAAAATGAAACACCTCCGGTGCAAATGCAAACCATCCTTGTAGTGGAGCTCGAAAGAAAATATTTCAACATGCTAATCTATGGAGGCTGAAATCGGTATCAAATAACCCTATGATAACTAGAATAGAACTGCAAAGCCATCTGCGTACGGTTGGTAAATCAGTTACGAAAAGAACCTTTAGTATTAAGCTCTATAGATAAGGTCTAAGACCACAGCGAGAGTAAAACGTGACCTAATCGCATGCTATAGGTAAAGAGGAGTGGACAAATATTCCAGCACTTAGTTAAGTCTTACATAGAGGAAACGCCTGGCCTAGGTTATGGCAAACAATGGTGGTGCAACGAAATACTAGGGTCTCTATCTAGTGTGAAAATAATTATTTCCACCCTTATATTGGTCTGGTTTTGTATAATTTAATTTACATTTAAATAAGGTCTTTATTACCTCTCTTAAATGTAATAAAGAAATGTTAATTAATAATATAGGTACCTGATACATAAAGTTATAATTGTAAATAATTTAAAGAAACTATTTTAAACGTTCAATTATTTGTTTTTCCCTATTTCATATATATGTATATTTATATATATATATATATATATATATATATATATATATATATATATATATATATATATATATATATATATATATATATATTATCAGTGGGTTAAATTTAGGAAGGTGAGCACCTCGGTATAGTTATCTCTACTTTTTTAAAAATACACAAATGTTACATAGTGTATATCGGAGATTTACACTATATAGTACTTTCACTAATTAAGGCGGGCAAATTTCTAATTATATTATGACGAAAAATAAATTGGCAGCCATCTTGGTAGCCACAGTGTTAAATGGAATTGCGTCTTATTGTATTATATATAATTTTGAAGGGACTTTTAAATTAAAATATGATATGGACATTTTATATTAATCAATATTAAATAAAATATGATTGATTTAAATAGCATTCGAGAAGGGGCTTATATGTCTGAAGTCAAGAAACACGGCAATAAACAATGAACATTAGAGCGATTGATGACGTCTGGCAATCTTCTTGAATTCGAAGCTAATGCTAAGCTTTCGAATTGTGAATACACCTAGATTATTAAAAATAACTGGGTGTAAATTAAAGGGGGGAATTGGCAGAAGCTTCCCTCCCATTTTTAAATTCCCTTCAAAATGCTATATAATACAATATGATGTTTGTCCAATTAACAAGTGGCTGTCAAGATGGCTGTCAATCTATTTTTCGTCATAACATCCTAATTAAAAGTTTGCCCGCCTTAAAGTGCCTTATAGTGTATATCCTTGATTAACACTATAATATAGCATTTGTGTATTTTTTTTAAATAGAGATATTTATAACAAAGTGCCCACAAAAATAGAGACCAGTCACTTTCCCAATTTGACCAATCAGTGCCATTTCAACCCAACAAAGACCTATCCAATAAGCTTCCAGTGGTCATGGTATGAGGCATGAGTCTGCCATGATTCTCCCGTCATTGAGAGAATTTAATCTCCCTCCTTCTGCCATATCCTCATCTTTTGGTTGTCTTTATTTGTGTTTTCGAGTTTAGGATTTCATTTTATCCATGGATTGCTGGGGAGGGGGGGGGGAAATAGGGGGGTCGATGATAATTATGTCTTATTGTTCCAAATAGATGAATAATAGGAATGCTAAAAATAATAGTTACTCCTGACTGTTTTTTGGGGGGCCCAAACAGTTCAAGAGGGGCACCAAAGGGGTGTTTCGCCCAGGGCGCCATACCTGCCAGAACCGCCACTGGGAGTATTAAAGAAAGCTACACTGTACGTATTGATAGTATGCGGTTAGTATAGCAATAAAGAACCACCTTCACTCTACATCGGGCCCTTCCTGGGGGACGCTCTTCATCTACGCCAAGCAATTGACTGTATTGTATCAATTAAGTATTTCAACCTTGACTTCAGCCGATGCAGTACACGGGTTTCTTTCATCCACCCTATGACGCTCGATCCTAATTGCTCTATCTTCTCTAAAACTGTTTATCATTATTTTTATTTTGGAAAAGTTTATTTTTTGTCTACCCCTGTCTACCCCTGCTACAGATCAAATAATAGTGGCATTAGAAAGCGAAGATGATTCAAATATATCTATTAATTTTGATTCACTCTTATTCCCACTCCAAAGCCCAGAAAATCATATTAAATATTGTTTTATACATCGTTATATAAAAGAGTAAGCCAATGGAGGTTTTTTAATTCCTGGTTAATGTAGTGATTCTAGCACTAAACTAGTATTTATTAAGTCATAAGATTTTTCAGTCTACGACTGCCACGTAAGGAGATATTTCGTATTCATTTAGGCTCAGCAATAATTATTCATTATCCTGCAGATTATCACAAGCGCTATACTTATTTCTGAAACCTACGAGTAATTTTCTCGGTAGTTAATATTGCTTATTTTTTTGTGTTAATTGTTGTTTAAGAACTTTAGAAATACTTTATATGTTGCTGATAAAAGAGTGATTGACCATAGTTCTCGAAGTTTTCCCTGTCGTCCTTGTATTAAAGATTTAGGACAGAAGCGTTGGTTTGTGGCAAGGAAATCTTTCTTAATTTTAAACCTTTGGTGAAAAAACAGGCAAGTGTGGCAACAAGGCCTTTATCCTTAGCTATTATTAGGTCGATCGTAAAACTCATCTAAACTTAAAAATCTTATGACTTAATAAATACTGGTTTAGTGCTAGAATCATTACATTAACCAGGAATTAACAAAACCTCCATTGACTTACTCTTTCACCATTTTTCATGATATTAAGTGGGGAAAATTTTGTAATTTATCAGTTGGACTTTCTCCTTATTTAGTGAGATTTCATCTGGCTGATGAGAGTGATTGCTAGCATATAATTCCTGATAAAATTGTTAAACTCTTTTAATGATCTTTTATCTGTTTGTTTCTTTGCATGTTTATCCTTTTGGGATGTAACTTACTGTATGTCACTTGTTAAATGTTGTTTCTTCTGTTTTAGTCTTTTGTTGTGTTTAATAGTTGTGTATCCACACTAAATTTACTGTTATATGGCCTTATCTCATTGTTACTTTCCAAGGATAAACAGCGAAGTAAACACAATTTTACCTTATTGCAAACATTTCGATTCCAATTCCCTACTTCTCCAACATATTAAGTTAATGTAAATTTTAACTAGGTTTAACCTTATAAATTATATTAATTAGAAACTTTACCCAATCAGAACTCTGCTGTACATATCACATTCCCGGGAGCAAATTTCAAAAAGATATACATCAACCAAGCCAATGAGAGAATCTAACAACGAATAAAACAGTATAAGAACAGGCAAAAATAAATTCAACATTAGAACAGGCCAAGAATCATACTCCCCTTTAGTCCATTGCTCGAATAAGACCACCGAATAGATTAGAACATAGAAAGAAAGAGTAACTTCATAGAAAAAAATATAGTAGAATCAGCTATAATAAAATTTACGAAAGACAAAAACATTAACTTTAGTGTAAACAAAATTTGTAATCAAATTAAAATTGATAAACGATTTCCATAAAACAAACTCGTCCTTATCCATTCATTAGAATAACATTAGAAAATATTTCCATTTTAACTTTTGTTTATGTACATGAATATGTTTGTATGTGTATGTATGTATCTGTGTATGTATGTATATATATATATATATATATATATATATATATATATATATATATATATATATATATATATATATATATATGTTGTTGTATGACGTATATTTATATGTTATTTAAAGTATTTTACAGTGTTAAACTATCATCCAGCAACTGTTTTTTTACCGCTTGCAACTTTCTTCAGGTTCAGAGATTGACTGCTCCTGTGTCCTTAAATATTATAATTCTTTCAAATGCACTTTGAGATCTTACAGGAAATGACCCCTAAAAAGCCACGTACTGCAATTATCAGGTAGCATAAACCTGAACGTGAAGGATGCCTGCTAGTTTGCACGCCAGCCATAACTGGCTGATAGCTCTCGGTCTTATAAAGAAAGATTTCGTTCACCTTTTACAGATATATATATATATATATATATATATATATATATATATATATATATATATATATATATATACATAAGTTGGACAAAATAATTGGAACACGTGTTAAATTGAATGAATATTTATTTAATACGGAGTTGGTCCACTTTTTGCTTTCTGAGCAGTGTCGATGCGAATTGGAATTGATTCATACAGATTCCTGACTTCATTGAGAGGAATCTTAAGCCATTCTTCTTACAATACCTACTCCAGCTATTTCAGACACAACGGTGGAGTGTAATGACTTCTAACTTTTTGCTCCAATACGCACCACAAATGCTCAATAATATTAAGATCTAGAGATTGTGAGAGCCAGTCAATGTGTTGTAGCTCACATCTATTCTCTTCATATCAATTATTAACCACATGAGCGGTGTTTATTGGGGCAATTGTCATCTTGAAAATAGTACTCACCATCAGGGAATAATGTTTGGACCATATGATGGACTTGATCTTCCGAAATATTCAGATATTCGTTGCTGTTGATCCTACCATGCAGGGCAACGATTGGACCAAGAGAATTCAAGATATGGCTGCTCAAACAATCACTTACCCTTCCCCGTACTCACTGTAGGGAGAAGGCAGTCAGGATTCCCCGGGCTACCTCCACACATAATCACGCCCTGCAGTGGAGAAAAGAGAAAAACTGGATTCGTCTGAGAATATTACTAGCTTCCATTGGTCTGTCGACCAGCCTTTGTGATTTTTACACCAGTTCAGCCTTTTCTGAATGTTTTAAGGAGAAAGCAGAGTTTTCTTGATGGTGGTTCTTCCATGATATCCAGCTTTATTGAGCTCACGGCGAACAGTTTTGGTCGAAACTGAGCTAATGAGATGATTCAACTCTACAGTTACTTTAGGGGCAGTTGTTTGGGAATTTTTTATCACAATGCATTTCAACACTCGTCGGTCTTTTTCAGCGAGCTTCGAAGTCCTGCCGGAATTACTCCTCCTCTGCTGGAGGTTTTGCCCTACTTCTTGAATTCTGTCATAGTCCTTGATATGGTAGCTCGCGAAAGACCAAGGAGTATAACTGTTCTGGTGACGGAAGCTCCTGCAATTCGAGCAACAACAATTTGCCCTGTTTCGAACTCAGCGAGGTCACGCATCTTAGCATCTATACTACGATCTGAAAAAGAAATACAAATAATCATTGAAGTTGATAAATAAAACTATGTATCGACAATAAAACAAAACACTCATAATTTGGATGGATATTCGTAATATAATGGCTCATTGAAATATTGGTGTTAAATTTCTACTGCTCCAATTATTTTGTCCAACCCCTATATATATATATATATATATATATATATATATATATATATATATATATATATATATATATATATATATATATATATATATTTCATGCATATATAATATATGTATATATATAAATAATATCCTAGCGAGCAGTCCAACTATAGCCAAACGTTTCTTTGGAGATTGGGAAAGAATGGTAACACTCTCATCTTGATTTGAAGAGAGACACAAGCATGGATCCAGTGGTAATTACACCAATATTCCAGATTGTCTCTGAAAAACTTAAGAAAATCAGATGCGGTCGTAAATCGTGATAAGATTGACTATTTCAGAACTTAGGATGAAGTCAATGTTACAAAAGGTTTCCCGATCCTGGGTTAAACATAATAGGAAAGAGGCGTTCGCCGATAAGGAGAAACGATTAAAAAGAACTAAAAAAATAAAAATGTAGAAAATAAATAATTGGGATGATATTTATAGTGTGAGTTTGTCCTGTTAAATTATCCTTAGAGCATTATTATTACTATCCTTATTATGTTGGAAACCAACGAGAATATCTTTGCCAGAAAGATTTTATTAGGTTTGAAAACAAAGTGTTGAATTAGAAAGAGTGACTGGGCGAAGAGGTGTATGCTGCGAAAGGACAAACGAAGATAATACTATGGATCAAGGTTACACAACTCTTCCAATCCTCCAGTCTATCGTAAATGGTCCTCTGGGGGTTAAAGGGAACAATTAATCCCAAGAACTGAAGATTACAAACTTAATTATTAATCACAGTATATCCTAAAATTCTAGCTCATATCTCCTTAGCGTTGAATGAAGCTTCCTTAATACATATTTACACCGACAGTTTCAAGCATTAAACCTCTTTGCGTTGTGGAATATCACACTTGTGGGTTATAATATCAAGGTTTTGTTCGAAGTATTTGCTACCAGTAGTTTACTTTTGTTTACGTACTTCTAATCATCATAATCGACATCCGGGAGCATAATTTTTCCGTTCGTTGCTTCACTTTGGAATAATAATAATGCTTATACATTTTTAAAATGAAACATTCATCGTCAAATGTTTGCGAATAAACGTGAAATAAACTACAATATTAGTAATATTATCGTCACATACGTAAAAAAGTATGAGGTTTTCAGGGAATTGCCTAAAAGTGATTGCAGAGATCTTAATTCAGTTGCAAATCATCTTAAACTACTCATGATAATAGCGAAGATCTTCATTAATTAGGCTATCGTTTTTAAGGAAGAAACGAAGACAATGCAAAAGGAATAAATGATCGCAGGATAAAATAAGTTTCTTGCAGTTATAACACCGATGTACACTCGGTTTTTTTTTGGAAGGGGGGGGTATTACTGTTTCGCATGGTATCTGAACCAGCTGTCTTTACAACATATGCCACCTCTCATGAAGTAAAGCAAAAGTGGCACTCCATCTGGCGACTGACCATACCTGTTGTTGCTTAACTTTTCTGTAATTGGAAGCGGCGTATCGACGTCGCTAGGCCGAGGCAACCAAATTGAATGCGGGTTTTGCAATTAAAACAGTTCACAAGTGTCGTCAAAGGTCTAATTAAGGGTTACTATCTCAAAGATTTAAGTTTCCGTTGTGAAAGGGTTAGCTCGAGGAAGAGTTTAAGTTAGTACTTGAGTATGTGCTCCTTCTCCGAACTTATTGCTTGGAGTTTATAATGTGATCCCCTTAGCAAAGTTAGGTTCGAGGAAACATGTACCGTTGGTTACGTCCTTTTCATTCCATTTATTTTCCTTGCAGTGAGACACATTTTTACCTCGAATGGGGAAGGACAGGTTGAGGAGAATTGCGTATCCTCCCGTCATGGGCCCGTAGGTAGTCTTTCTTTGCCCTACGGGTGCAGGCCCCTCCACAAGTTTTTAATTTTCATAATTTTCTCATTTTCTGAATTCCTCCGGAAGTTTTCGTCATTTAAGAAAAATTAAATTAGATTTTCAATTTTTATCTAATTAAAAATATTTTGTACAATGGTGAAATTTGATTTATACAATTTCCAATTATTCGTAGAATTTTGTTGCATTAATATTTCCATTACGTACAAGATACCTGCATGCAATCAAGTAAATAAATAAAATAAATACTCAAACACAAATACCTTAATTTAGACAGGTAAAATTTAAATCCATTGTATCATTTTATTAAAAGGGTATCCAAAATCTAACGTTTGTAATTATATTTTTAGTGAAAAATACACTTTTGTTAAAATTAATTTAACTTTAATTCTCTTTGCAGGAAGATGAAAAGTCTCCTCAGTCTTTGTCCATCCTGAAACTAAATGGAGTTTCAAATTCAAGTATATTGAAGGAATTAGTTAATGTAACAAAGACTCGGATCCAAGTACTTAAGTCATTCCTCAATGGCAGTTTTTTTTCAAATGCAAATTAGGTTAGTAGAATTTAAGCAGATAATTCCAATGTTCTCCCTTCAAAATTTATTATAGTTGAAAAAGGTCAATAAAGAGTGTGAAATAGTTGATAGATATTTTGTAAAGTATAAATGAAAGGCAAAAAATTCTCTTGGTAGTCAAAATGACTATAAAAACTAAATAGTTGACCTAGAAGATATAGAGCCTCCAGTAAGGTGGCGTTGATAATTTGATAAGATAAACCCGCTGAAGGCCTAATTATTAATAATCATAATATTTATTAAAAAACGATACAAGTAAACTATAGTATTCCTAACTAATTGCTTGGATGGAAGATGCGTATAGACTGAAAAGAGGGTGGAAGATGGCTGGTTGAGTCGACAAGAAAAAGGATGACTTGGGGTGTTTGCATTTTAGTAATATGTTGGATTAAGGTGATTTTAATCGCTCTCGATTATTCTCATATTAGCATTTATGCATTTAAAGGTTTTAAACTACTTAAAACTTTCCCTTACCTATGTTGAAGTAGTATCAATAGGAGCTATTGACATATTAAGGAAATATCAAATGAAAATCTTAAAAAAGTAAAATTTGACCGTCTTGTGTGTTTAACTGTAAAGAAACATATTGAGTTCGTGTCTGAATATCTTTTTACTGAGAGTATCGTAGTTTAAAGGCAGTTGTTAAAGAATAGATGTTTATGTTTGGATGATAAATTTAAAAATTCGGTTAATATTTGTTAAAGAGTAAAAGATTTCACCATCATCGTAAATTTTAAAAACTTTGTTAATACGAGTACTTGTTAATGAGTAAATTATTTTAACTTTCCTAATAAATTTTAGAGTTTGTTAATAGTCGTTAAAGAGCTATTTATTTTATTTACATGTTTAATTTCAAAAGTTATATTATATTTGCTATCCATTAAATGATTTTAATTTCACAATGAATTTCAACCTTTTATACAAAAATGGTTAACGATCTACCACGGTAGATTTTCTTAAATATTTAAACCTAACGCAAGTTTCTGATATTTTAAAAATTCCTTTAACTATTTTCTTTTTAAGTATAAAATAACCACATCAATTTTATACCAAGACATATTCAGCTATAATAGTAATAAAATTTTTATTTATTTTTCAATAAATATTACGAAAGAAAGCAAACTAGAATTTATGATAATCGGAAACCAGAACTACCAAATCTTATATTTAGTGTTCGATGTTCGGTACATTTTTATCAATAAATAACGAATATATATCTAATTTTAAGAATATATTATCCTCTTGAGGAAAACAATCAGAAAATAAGAATTTGAATGGAAAAACTAAAGAAGATATATTCAGAAGTTTGTCGTATAAAAAAAGTGAAAATAACAGAATGAAAGGACCAATGGGCAAATATCGATCTACAGACTCTAATACATTATACATACATATATATATATGTATATATATATATATATATATATATATATATATATATATATGTGTGTGTGTGTGTGTGTGTGTGTGAAAAAAAGAGATATGTAAAGGAAAAGTTCTATTTTAATATATTCGCTGAAGAACATCTGTCAAGGTGTTGAGCACAATTTTGTACCAGCCGAAGAGAATCACGTTTTCTTTATTGTGCAGATTTGGGAGAAAAATGCTTTCAGACATTTACCTTCGAGGGCTTTATTGCGTGAGAGAAGAGCCAGAAGGACGTCGGGCGGCGGCTCAGGGGCGTTCGCCCCTAAGTGGGGTCCTTGAGTTACGACGGCACTCATGGGGCCGATCGGCCCCGATGGGGGCTCCCAATTCACTCGCCCTAACTTTAAGAGCCCTTGAAAAGGGTTGCTTAGGAGGGCCTCGGTTCGCACTAACGTGGCCACTTCACCGGATGTTGGTAGCCCCTTCAGAGTCGGGACCGAACCAATTTCGCTGTTTGGCCTCGGCGACCGGGGTCTTGGTCTCGAGAAGCAAGATCGTGCGTTCTCAAACGAGGAAAATTAGATTAACATTAATGGCGGCGTCCGCCCGACCCGCTCAAGGCAAAGTGGCAAGTCGTTTCAGGACCCAACGGAGGCACATCGACACACGGCAACGGGGCGCTCGACCATGCCCTCGACAGTTGCTCAAAGCGAGCAGAGCTCCGAAAACACAGGTGAGAATCACAGGCAGGTAGATACGCGGAAGCTTGCCCTATTCCAGCTAGAGGATGGTGCTGATAAAAAGTGTGGTGTCACGCTGCGACCAAAGCCTCCATCTGTCTCAATTATGTAGTAGGCGTGTCACCAACAAGTGGCACTCTTAGAGCCCGCCCCCGGAGGGCCAGCAGCCAGTTGGCGAGCGGCACTGTGGAAAACTCGCCAATGGGAGAGTCAGGCGCTCGTCGGCGCGGCGAATGGCATCCGGCCTCTTGGAAAGGAACCTTTAGCTTTTCGAAAGTGGGATCGAATCCCCACCATTTCACAACTATCCTTCGATAATATCCTTCAGTAAGAGTCAGAATGCAAGAAGTGACAAAATCCTCAATCTAGTTTTGAAACCTGCTGAAATTCCAATTCACTTTGGGGGATTTGTTTTTTCAGTAGATCCAGACGCTAAATCAGTAGAGAGAACCCCAGGCTCCGACTTGAAATGCCATCATCTCAGATTCCGATCTTCAGCGAACGAATTCGGAAAACACTCACGAACGCCTCTTTGCAAATGAACATTTTATGCCAGTCGAACTCCTCTACATATCATCGGCAAAATGCTCCGAGATCATTTAACACTCACACGCATACACACACCATGTATGTCACACAAACGAATATATTTGTAACACAAACTATATTTAAGATGGATATGTATTAATAAGTTGAATGATCTAAATTGCTTTACGACTATTAGACGCTGTTTTATCTACCATTGTCGATCTATCCCACTTTATTTTTCTATCTCTGTCCTTCTTCCGTCTTCCCACCCCTTGACTCTGATGCACACACACGCACACATACACAAACGTCCACAAGCTTGCCCCCAATTCGAGGGCTGCATGATCAATTAATCGATTAATTCAAAGAAATCAGACCAGGCATCACTCAGCCAGGACATGGACCAGAATACTTCCCCACCAATTATCCCCCACCATCAGGGAAAGATGAGACCCAAAATAACCACATGGGCGACACGACAAGAGGGCAATGGTCATACACTACATTCACCTATATATTTTGTTCGGTTTTCTGCTCGTTTGGATACTCACCGGGGTTTTTTTAATTAAAAGAAAATATCAACGAAGGAATTTCCAGGAGTAAGGTTGTGAGGAGAGATCTGTAATTAAAGTAATACAAGTAAAAATGTGTGGCACAGATACAACCGTGGATCCTCTTCTGGAAATAAGGGCCTGGAGAGAAACTAATCCTCAGCATGCTGGCCAATACTATAGTAAATAGATAACCAGTTAATTATTTAAATATTTTTATCTGTAAATTAAGATAAAATACATTTTGAACAATGAAAGTGAATTAGTAATACTCTAAAAACTTCACTTTAGTGGCATATAAAATTGTATCTCGCTTAGAGATTTCAGCTTTGTGACATTTCAGACCATGTTTTGCGTATTCAACAATTCGGACCGTGCTACTGCTGTATTGGACCTTTTTCGTAAAGTCATGTCCAGTATTCCAACAGAGGCTCTATAAGGTTCATGTCATAAAAATGACAGCCAAGGGGGTCATTTTATGCCGCTTTGGTCCTACCATTCTTTTGTCCTTTTCTAGTACAAGAGGGAGCCCCATCTCCCATAAATAAACATTTTTCTTTTTCCAGCTGAACATTTGAATACAGCTGTAGAATTTTTTTTTTCAGAGTTGATATCCCTACTCACTCAACCTACTTGAGCGCCCATCACTCCCAATTGCTCCCGACACCATAACAAAAAAGCCGCCATGTTTCAGCATCGATTGTAATGTGTTTATGTCATATTCCACTAAGGGTAATCTCGAAACCAATACCCGTTCACTGTATGAAAATTGAGCAAACCTTGATTCTTCCGAGGAAAATATACTGGGCCAAGCTTTCAAAGTCTTCTGGCTGATTCCTTCAATCTACTCATTCCTCTTCGTATTATTGTTCATAGATAAGGGAGGTTTCCTTCTGGCTGTATGTCTATAATATAAAAGAGACTGCAAGTAATTTGCTGATGTTCTTGGGCTGATTTAGTATTTTCCTGCCACTGTAGCATCTTTAACAGTGAATTATTTTCTATAGATCTTCGAATGGCATGACATCTTTCAGAAAGCCCAAGGCGACTAAATCGTGACTCATGTGATATTTTATCCTTTTTTTTAAACTAAACTATAATTTCTTCAAGGGGAGAAAGAGGTATTCCATGATTCGTCGCAATTTGTCTTTGGGACGGTCCATCCTCTTTGAGGGAAAAGGAAAATTCACCCATCGATGCAGCAATGAGCGACTGAATTAAATTAAGTGGGTTAATTTCACTCAAAGCTCAACTTCAACCGAAGGTTTAAAAAGACGGATGAAGATGTAGGCGGAAATGTAAATAGATGGACACAACACAAATAAGTCGAGGACATATAGATGTCCTAAGGCTTATTTTGGTTAGTTTTTACTGGCGTTGACCTTTTGTGGGAGTGAATTAAAACAACGCAAAAACTAACGAAGGCATCCCCGCATGAAAGTTCATAATGTTCATAATGGCAGTGATTTGTTTAAAAACGATGAAAATTTATGTGTTTAGGGCGTACATATTTTAGTTAAACTAATGGAAACTTGTAGAATCAGGAGAGTATGCACCTCTAACAAACTTTGACCACCCTCTGCAACGGAAAGATTCTTGTGACATACGTGTTTGCAGAGACACAAACACCTAAATATTGGGGAAAGAGAGGCAATAAAATTGGTAACTATCGTTTGAATCCTGGTATTCTTTGTTACTGATGCATTACGTACGTCCTTTTAGTTATTTAAACAAAAATGAAAACTAACTAAGGCACGCCAAGTTTAGGAAAACAGGAACATAAAATGATGTGAAGTTAAGGGGAGCGAGAATATGTGGCAAGTGCATCATTGAAGTTGACAACTTGAAGCACCAGGAACTGTCAGATGGGTCAGATCTCCTTTAATTGCCCATCGTTTAGACAAAAAGGTAGGTTTCTTTGAGTGGTGCTGACGTTATCAGTTGCTAAGTGATGGGTTTCTTCCGCCAAAAAGACACATTTGAAGGTCAAGCGTTTGCCATAGCACTGGTTATATCCCTTCTCGCAGCTTCGGACATGACTGATAGAGATTTTACGTCCAAATCAATCAGGTATTTGTACCCAATAGATAAACAAATCCAATAGTACTAAAATGAGATGTTTTAGATAAATATATCAAATAGATCAGTATGATCTTCTGTAGATGCCTCTCATCTCAAATTGTTAGATAAAAATCTGTCATTAAAACCACTTTTCCAAACTTTAGTATTAATCTCCGTTTTCCATCGTTCAATTATTGCAATGTGTTCATAACATCTTTTGAAATTCTGATCATGCAGAATCTTATCGCAGATCTTACCGAATTATACCATGCGGCAGGTATTACTCGAAAGACACTCAATTCTAACAGTCCTGATATTTATTCTGAGAGATTCACCACGATACAGTTTTTTTCGAATTTTTTTTCTCTGTATTATTCAAATAATATCGTCACACATTTTCGAAGCTAATAATGATTATCTTTTTAGATTTCCAAAGTTATGAGCCCTCAGAGAGGACCCAACTATCAAAGAGGAAAGAGTGAGAGAAGAAGTAATCAATAAAACACCAAGGGAAGTGGATGAGCGTATCGCAGTATAAAGATCATTCCATAGAAACCACGAGGACCCATGCAGCACAGACCTCCAAGGGGACCAAACAGTACTGGTGCAGAGCCCTAGCGCAGAGTTAAAGAAGCTGGGATAGGGCCAGTAAGGCTCCTTTAAGATATATCCAATAAACTAATCTCATAATTATGAAACAATTGTGTCAAGTGACTATCCAAATGGCCAATCTATCAGATCTAAAATAAACTAATTTAAGAGAACTGAAACGGGTTGATCAAGTGACTTTCTTCAAAGGCCAAATATAATAGAAATCTAAAATAATTTTTCAAGTAACTATCCAAAATGTCACTCTAACAGTTATTAGAGAGCTGCTTTTAGATGGATGTATCCAATAGACAAATCAAATAATCTTAAAAAGAATATTTAAGATTACTCTTTTGATGGAACCAATATATCAGACTTAAAAAGAACTATCAGGTAACTGTATCAAATAGACAAATCAAACAGACTTAAAAAGAATTCTTCAGGCAACTGTATCCAAAAGAATAATCAAACAGTCCCTAAAAGATCTTTCAAGTAACTGTATACAATGGAACAATCAAACAGTTCTAAAAAGAATTTCCAGGTAATTGTATCCAATAGACCAATCAACAGTCAAAAGAAACTTTGAGGTAACTGTATTCAATATACCAATAAAATATTCTAAAAAGAAATTTCACGTAACAACATCCAAAAGACAAATCAAACAACCCTAAAAGAGCTATTACGTGACAGTATCCAATACACCAAGAAAAAAGTTTTAAAAGGAACTTTTACGTAACTATATATTCAATAGACAAAAAAAAACAGTCGTAAAAAAAAATTAAGGTAACTTTATCAAATAAAAAAATCAGACAGTCATAAAAATAACATTCGCGTAACTCTACCCAAAAGACCAATCCAACAATTTTACAAAGAACTTTCACTCAACTGTATCCAATAGACCAATCAAAAAGTTGTAAAAAGAACATTTAAATAACTCTAGCCAATAAACTAATCAAACAGTTAAAAAAATAATGTTCGGGTAACTATAATCAAAAGACCAATCAAACAGTCTTAAAAGTACTTTCACGTAACTGTAGTCAGTAAAGCAATCAAACAGTCAAGTAAAGTTAAATCAGGTAACTTTATCCAATAGACCAATCAAACAGTCGTAAGAGAACATTCAGGTAACTATCCAATAGACCAATCAAACATTCCCAAAATATATCAGGTACCTGTACAATTTAGACAAATCAACAGACCTAAAAATAACATTTAAATAACTGTAGCCAATAAACTAATCAAACCGTAAAAAAATAATGTTCGGGTAACTATAATCAAAAGACCAATCAAACAGTATTAAAAGTACTTTCACGTAACTGTAGAGAGTAGAGCAATCAAACAGTCGAGAAAAGTTGAATCAAGTAACTTTATCCAATAGACCAATCGAACAGCCGTAAGAGAACATTCAGGTAACTATCCAATAGACCAATCAAACAGTCCGAAATATATCAGGTACCTGTACAATTTAGACCAATCAACAGACATAAAATTAACTTTCAGGCAACTCTAGCCATTAGACCAATCAAACCATCCTAAAAAAAAACTTTCAGGTAACTATATACAATAGACCAATCATGTAATCCTAAAAAGAAATTTAAGGTAACTTTATCCAAAAGAGCAATCCAACAGTCTTTAAAGAACTCTCATGTAACTGAATCTAATGGACCAATCAAACAGTCGAAAACATAACTCAGGTAACAGTATTAAATATACCAATTAAACCGCCATAAAAGTACTTTCACGTAACAGGATCCAATAGACCTATCAAAAAATCCTAAAAAAATCGTTCAGGTAAATGTATCTAATAGACCAATTAAACAGTCTTAAAAAGAACTTTCACGTAACTTTATTCAATAGTCCAAGCCAACAGTAATATAAAGACCTTTATGAAACTGTATCCAATAAATCAATCTGTCATAAAAATCACCATCCAGTATCTCTATTCAATAGACCAATCAGTTTTAAAAAGAGATTTTACCTAACTATAGCCAATAAACTAATTAAACAGCCATAAACAGAACTTTCATCTAACTGTATCTAACTTTCATGTAATTCTATCCAATAAACCAATCAAATAGTCCTAAGAATAAATTTCACGAAACTACATCAAGTAAACCAATCAAACGGTCCTAAAAAGTAGTTTCAGGTAACTGTATCTAATAGACGAATCAAACCATCCTAAAGAGAAATTTCATGTAACTGTATCCAATCGAGCAATCGAAATGTCCTAAAACGAACTTTCACGTAAATATATCTAATAGATCAATGAAATAGTCCTAAAAGGAACTTTCAGATAACTCTATGCAATATACCAAGCAAACAGTCATAAAATTTTATTTCCGGTACCTGTATCTAATAAACCAATTAGTCATAAAATAACATACAAGTATATTTATTTAATTAGCAAATCAAACAAATTTAAAAGAGCTTTTATGTAACTATAGCCAATACACAAATTAAATATTAATAACCAGAACTTTCATGTAACTGTATCCAGTAGACCACTCAACAGTCGCAAAACGAATTTTCATGTAACTCTATCCAATACACCAATCAAATACTCCTAAAAAGAAATTTCACGAAACTGAAATAGCCCTAAAAAGTAGATTTAGATAACTGTATCTAATAGTCCAATCAACCAGTCATTAAAAAAACTTTCTGGTGTCTGTACCAAATGACAAATCAAATAATCCTGAAAATAACTTTCACACAACTGTATCCAATAGACCAATAAAATAGTCCTAAAAAAAACTTTCACGTAAATGTATCCAATAGACCAATCAAAAAAGCCTAAACAGTATTTTCACTCAACTATATCTAACAGACTAATTAAACAGTCTTAAAAAGAACTCTAAGGTAACTGTATCCAATAGCCAATCAAACAGTCATTAAAAAGAGTTTTACGGAATTCTATCCCAAAGAACATTAAAACAATCCTAAAAAGAACTTTTACTTAACTGTATCCAAAAGACCAAACAAACAATCATAAAAGAATATTCACGTAACTGTATCCAATAAACCACTCAACCAGTTCTAAATAAACTATCATTAAAGTGTATCCAATAGACCAATCAATAAGTTATGAAAAGAAGTTACATGTAACCAATAAAACAATAAAACAGTTGTAAAATATAATTTCAGGTAAAAGTATCTAAAATATCAAGCAAACACTCCTAAAATGAGCTTTCAAATAACTCAATCCAATAAAACAATCAAACAGTCAGAAAAATAACTTAAACCAATAAAAAAGGCCTAAAAAGTACTTTCAGGTAACTACATCCAATACACCAATCAAAATGTCATAAAATAACTTTCAAGTAACCATATTCAATATACCAATCAAACAATTCTAAATATAACTTTCATGTAAATGTATCCAATATACCAATCATACAGTCTTAAAAAACTTTCACGTAACTCTATCCAATAGAACAATCAAACAATCCTAAAATGAACTTTCAAGTAAATGTATCCAATAGACCCATCAAACAGTTCTGAAAAGAACTTTTAAGTAAATGTATCGAATGGACCGATCGAACAGTCCTAAAGAGGAACTTTCACGTAACTGTATCCAATAGACCAATCAAACAATCCTAAAAAGAAATTTCACGCAACTGTATCCAATAAACCAGTCAAACAATCCTAAAAAGAAGATTCTAAGGGCGCCGCAACCTAACATTCCGGCTACATCCAAAAATTAATCTAATAATTGTAAAAGAACAGTAAATGTAACATTTGGAAAAAAAATTAAGTGACTGCATATAATTGATCCTGCATACAATATACAGTATAATGTATATAATAAAATATTTTTTAGGTAACTATCCAATTAACCTTTTTTGCATTCCTAAAACGTATTTTTAAGGGAAATGTATGCACTGGACCAATAGAGCAGGCCTAAAAGGAATTTATGAGGTTACTGTATAAAATGGACCAATGTAAAAGTACTAAAAAGTAAAGTTTCAGGTGATGTATCAAATGAGCCAATCTAATGGTGCTATAAAGAACTTGGTGCCGCTTTAACGTGATTCTTACCTTTACATGTTTCAGTTTTAGTGTAATTCCTACTAAATCCTATTTCACATCTTGCAGCTCTGCACAAAGCGAATTTCGCCTTGGGACTAGTAATCAGCTCGCAGTGTAGAAGAACTCTTGCGGGTGACTGTCTTCAATGGAGCAATCTAACACCCCAAAAAAGAACAATTTCTATTAGTTATTTCGTTCTACACCTTTCCGTCCTCGAAACGTAACCGATATAATGTGAAGGTGGCAAACCAGTGCCCTATCTATTGCATACCAGCACTGTCTTCGCTGCAAGTTAAGTGGCCCTTCTAACGTCGCTTTGGTGGCTCAGCATTCTACATAGTTATGGTTTTCATGTTGATTATGTTTTCGGCTCCTCCTATCTCTGAACCTCTTGTCTGTCCTTCGATGTGTTCAATATTTAGTTTGTTTTATGATCCTCTTTTATTCCTCCAACTAAGGCCAACACTGTGCTAGTGAAAAGCGTTTTTATTAAGAACTCCTAACAACAAAAGCAATAAATAAAAACAATTTTCGGTAAAGCAATAAAATCCTATCTTCATATTTTATTGCTGAAAAGTTTAGCCACTCCTGAAACTAGTTTCTCAGTAGTTTCAAAGATTCTACGGTTGTTTTCTGATAGAATTGACTTATTTTTAGTCCTAACAAGCCAAGTCGGTCAAAAAGTCAGCTAAAAACAAAGAACATGGATAAAGAGATGATGGAAAATTACTCTCATGACAAAAGTTGGACTCCAAACTTCTGCAACTATAATTATCTGGGAGTAAAATTGAAATAAGACAAAAAATAAACAAAGAATGGAGATACGAAGAAAAAAATACATAAAAGGATTGGAAAAGCGCCAAATAATGAACATATCAAATGCGTTAAATCAAATTTCATCAACCCTAAGGAAGACGAGTTTCGAAACTTCCGAAAGGAACAATTGAGGACAAGAGTCCTTGACCGAGAATATATGGATTGCGCCTCTGAACGATCATATATGATACATGCACCCCCTCCATCTCTTCCGACCTGGGAATTAGTAAGTGAGAGTGGAAAAGATAACAAATCTCTTTTTCAGAGCCGGTGTCAAATATAATTCGATTGACCTTAATGGCAACTTTCTCTGGTACTATGCATCACCTAGCCAGTGAGTTGTTGTCGGTGGGTTACCGAGGTAGAAAACTTGAGAACCACTGGATTTATGAGAAACTACCTAATAATTATATATTTGTAGTTATGCTTTCAGGTTTACCTTAGTTGCCAGATGGGCTCTATAAAAAAAAAAAAAAAAAATTTCAGGTTTACCAGTCACTCGGTAATTGACCAATTCAGTTGCAGCCTCGATGGGATGGAAGTCGGGCTAGGATTCCTTGGATCCAGTAAAGGTTGATGAAGCCGTGTTCCTGCAGCTGGTTATTATCATCTCTGCTTTAATACATCGCTAATGATCTTTAGTTCTTTCTATTTTCCCTTTTATCCTACTTTTGCGAGGAGACTTGACTTGGTTACGGAATAGAAGTTTTTATCACCGCAGGTTTCATTCCCCCCTTAACTTAAACAAGTTAACAATCCTTTTGTTTTTCTACAGAATTGTATAAAATGTTTTGCCCAAATAAAAAGATTTATTTAAGAACATCACACTTAGTTATTCTTCATTTGTAGATAGCCCAAATACATATGTAGTAGCGGTTGGCCTATGCTGAGCGTTTAATAAACCAACTGAATTTACGAGTATGTTGCCATGGAGAATTCATAATTACAAGAACATGTCTACTCATAGAACAAGTTTTTGTATACAATATTGAAACTTCTTTCAAAATAAATATGCTTTCGTTGATTTTTATTTAAATAAATACAATATGCCATGCGCAGAAAGCTACACAAACTGGCATACACGTATAAAAAACAGACATAAAAAAATCAAATTAGAAATATTCATGGACAAATTAGGATATTCAGTGCACATGGAATCAGTTCGAAGTGAATTCACGGACGTCTGAACGGGTTGAAACAAGGCTCATCTCCTTCAGTCCTTTTCAGAATGGGGATAGGATCAGTCCTCGACTATCGGTCACTCTTATTCTCTCTCTCTCTTTGTCTGTCTGTCTCTTTCTCACTATCTCTCTCTCGCTCTTTCTATCTCTTTCTGTATGTCACACGTCAGCAATCATCCGGCGGAAAAAGAAAGGTTTTTCCTTCCCTCTGTGGCGGATTAAGGAAAACGAAATTGTCTCTGCGCCTGTCTCTCCTTAATAATCCTCTGTCACAGGAAAATTCCCAATCACAAACCCGGAAAAGAAGCCCTCAAAATTCGTATGAGTCCAAAAAGAGTTACAGTAATTACTTGCACCTAAAATAATAATAAGAAAAATTATATTATTTTCGACCGATTCCGACCTTTCCCAGCGTTACACTCATCACAAAGTGACCTCTATTAAATTAAATATAGCTAATATGTATGGAGACAACCCGTGCCAGGGGTGTCCAGATAGTGTCGGATAAGGGGAAGGGGGTAGTATTGGAGATCCTCTCATCTTCGATACGGTCGCCCACTTTGAACCGCGGTTAAAGCACTGATCGGTGGAAATCGGCCGACGCGGGGATTTTTCGGCTCATCACTTCTGATCTACAACAACCAAACGCAAACCTCGGATTAATACAAACCCTGGACTGTATAATTAGCCACCGTATCAGTCACGTTTCAGAAATCGCTACAGAACTTATGATCATTCGAAGGCTGTTCAACAACTATTGCAGGGGGAAAATGTGTATGAAGTACCTATCTGCATTGCATTTGTCAGCTATGAAAAATATCGATTCAGTTCTATGAGCAATTTAGAATTAACAACATACATAATCATGCAACATCAGCGCTTATTTTTATTTTATATTTTTAGAGTAATATATTTTTGCACTTTTTACTGTAAGTTACTGCAAAAAAACGTAGTTACTTGTGAGTTCGAGCGCAAAGATTCTAAGTTTGCATTTCCAGCCTTTAGCCTTTGTCTGGTAGTTACTCTGCGTAAACTGAAGTTTAATGTTCACTGTTTAACAAATTTTCTTACTAGTTTTTAGAACAAAAATTATATTCGTCATCAAACTTTAAGAATGAATATTCAGAACATGTATATACTTGCCTTGCACCTGACATCTCCAACTTTTATAAATTGCCGCACTGCCGTCAATCATCTGGTGGCTGCTTACTCAGACAGCAACACCAATAACATCTAAACGTATGTTTGATAGCTACCTTACATTTTTGATAGCGATTGTTTAATATATCATATATTTCTAATCAAAGATAAGAAACATAGGTAGACTAAGTGAATAATATTTATTTATTTATATTTGTTAGAGTTTTTTTAGAGGAAGAGCAAAACTAAACAAATTTAAACTTTAACAAAAGAGTAGGAATGGTGTGCGAAGCGAAAGATCTCCGTTTGAAGATGTACGCGAGTGAATCCATGCCACTGCAAAGAAAATTAAAGCAAGACGATATATTTCGAGCACTTGACGAAAATAAGTGCAAATGGTCATTCAAAACAGAAGAAAATGAAAAAAAAGTTGAAAAACCTTCAAAGGAAGGAAGAACTTGAGTATACCCAGGCGATATGGTAACTCTCTCGAATGGTACATATAAAAATTGCACACAGTGGAAAAGTTAACCCCTCCAACCCTAGTGTCGAAACTGTGGAAACAGTAGAGAAAGGAAGGAGAACTACAAGGCAAAACCTACAATAAAGAAAAATAAAGATATGATACAATTAAGAAAATCTTACTAAGGTCAAAATGTCAAAAATGAAATAATGGGAAGGGAAAGATATAGAAAAGTACATATTCTGCAAATAAATTTGAAAGGGTGGATCAGTAAACAAAGATCAAGAGGAAATAACATCAAAAAATATCGATCCAAATATAGTACTAATTTTGGACCATGAAATAAGTAACGAAGAGCAAGTATTAAAAATATATTACTATAGCGTCATAGCGAAAAACCCATCAAGAGAAAGAAGTGATGGGGCGGCTAGAGCTATCAAAAAGAGGCCCCAAATACACCGAAATTACAATTGTAGATTAATCATACATAGTAGTTAAAATAGAACTAGAAATTACTCCATTAATAATATCGACGGGCTACCAACTATTAAGGAGAAAGTTATATCTGAATACAACTTCATTAATATATTCGGAGAAGGACGACCAATAAATATTCATGGGAAACCTAAATGCAAGATGCCATGAAAGTGGTTACAGAACAAAGAATAATGCTGGCAGAAATCTGAAGATGATGTTAAAAAGAAACATCCTAAAAAAAGTGGAACCAGACTATTCCACATCTATTACAGCAAACACCGCTACAAAACCAGGCATAGTATTGAGCAGCTGTGATATGGCATGAAATTTTTATATGGAACCTGTATTAACTGCGAACTGTGACCATGGAGAAACACTGCTACAAATGAACCTTCAATCCGATATAGGTAGCTGAAATTAAAAGGAAACAACACTCAAGAGAAAATTGGAAGATGCATAAGGAAGAATTAAAGGGATATAGTCCTGAAGACTACGCAGATGCTTTACTCGAGCAGAGAGATGAAGTGATAAGGTGGTTAACGAATGCCCTGGTAGCCGTAGATGCGAAATACGTACCAAAAGTAAGTTACCGAATTAAACAATACTACGAGTAGACCACCGAAATGATAAATAAAAATAAGCAAATCAAATGGGTATATAATTCATTCCAATATGGCTCGGATAAACTTATTAGGCTAATAGATTTGAACAAAATTGGAGAACATTAAATAGAACAAGAGGGTCAATACCAATAAAAAAACTTAATGACAAGAACGGTAAATTAATCCAAGAAGATCAAGAAATAGAACAAAAATTCAGACGGCACTTTGGGTAAGTTTTCTCAATTTCACCTGAAGAAAGCGAAAACTTCTTGCCGAAACGGAAGAGAAGGTGCATGACTAGGTAGTTAGGTAGTAACATAAACAGGATTATTCCAACCCAATCGGTAGACCCTAACAGTGAAGAACAAGTTCGGCCAAGGGTAATAACAATGGATGAAGAAATAATAAGCGGAATTCACTCATTTAAACATAAAGCGCTAGGACCATCAAGGCTCACAAAGATCAATTTCACCAATGCCTCGATTACAAGATTAATAAAATATATAGAGGAAAATATATATTTTATGTTCTTCTATATAGTAATTTCCAGTTTGTATTCCAGAAGAACAGAGATATCATATGGCCATCTGACTAATAACTGAAAAATAGTATAAGCTAAAGCAAAAAAGGGGTATATTGTTTCAGTGCTCAGAGACGTTCAGAAAGCCTTTGGTAAATTCTGGATCAGAGGCTTACAATATAAGATCCTAAATCTCCAAGTGAAAAACAATTTTGGAAGAATTCTCTGCGATTTTATCACGGAAAGAAAAGCAGGAATCGTGATAAATGAATACGTGGGACCAGAATTTGAAATGAAAGCCGGATTGCCGCAAGGCGGATGTTTATCTCCCACGCTATATTCAGTTTATAAAGCTGATATGCCACCACCAATTAGACCAGCGACGCTGAACATTCAGTTTACGGATGATAACAGCCAATGTATAACATCTCTAAGCTGAAATGAAAGAAGGCAATCGCGATTAATGGCACTTGAAATTAGTAACATCAACGGATATGAAAAACAATAGAAAATGCGGACTAACACTAAAATTTACCGTAATTCCAATTCCAAGGGGAAAAATAGCCGATATCATATATGAGGAGAAATGTACAATTATAGATCGGAAGGTAAAGTTTTGAATCTAAAAATAAAGGGAAAAAATAAATAAATCACCAAGGAGAAAGGATTCAATGAACAATATCAACCTTACGAATACTTTATTCAATCCGAGATATATCTATGAAGAATAAGAGAAAAATATATATACCATATGGCAGGGCAACACTAACATACCCACCAATACCACTGTATATGATGTATCAATCAAAAGGGAAAACAGATATGCAAAGAGTACCTAATAAGGCCCTAAGATTGATAACGAGCTCCAGGAAAAGAGAAACGATTAAAATAAGCGACCATGTAGCGGCTAATTTACCACCAATAAATAGTCCTCAGAAAAAAGAAAAGAGATATATGGGAGAAAATCAATAATATTCACAAGTATTTTGAGAATATATATATATATATATATATATATATATATATATATATATATATATATATATATATATATTATATATATATATATATATATATATATATAGAGATATATATTTAATAGCCCAAATAAAGGAAAAGTGGTATAAAAACCTGGTAAAACGCTAAGGAATATATTATGTGAACCATGAAAAGCTTAAGAAAGCAAATGGGAGAATTAGAAACGGAGAAAATAGAGAAAACTATTTTCTCCGTTTCTAATTCTCTCATTTTCTTTCTTAAGCTTTTCATGGTTCACGTAATATATTCTTCAGAGTTTTATTGGGTTTGTGATACCACTTTTCCTCTCCTTGGGCTATTAACTACATCCATTGTATATCACGCGTCATGTGATTTTCAATTAATATATATATATATATATATATATATATATATATATATATATATATATATATATATATATATTTATATATATATATATATATATATATATATATACAGTAGGTACTGTGCAAATTAATTGTGACAGTGATAGAAAAACGCCAAATTTCACTCTTCATGTATTATTCTCAAAATCATAGCATGTATATCATCTTAATGTTGACAGTTAATAAGAAATATGTCCTCCTTTCGCTTTGATAACCTCAGCACTCAGATTTGGCAATGATTTCCCTAATTTTTGGCTCATATTCCGTACTTCTTCATCGTGATACCAGGTATGTATAACATTACAGATCAGCTTTTTCATCATGAAGCAGTCCTTCACCATGATCCTCCGTTTGATGATTGCCCACAGTTTCTCAATTAGATTAAGATCTAGTGAACTTTCAGGCCATTCCAGTACCCTAATCTTCTCGGCTCTGAAGAAACATTTGCATTTTATTGCAGACGGGGCATGGGGCGTTGTCCTGCTGGAAGATGACATCATCGTTTGGAAAGCGTTCACGAAGTGTCGGAGTAGATGTTTTCTTAAGGTTGTTTGGTACTTTTCGGAAATCATCATTCCTTCCACTGGTACCAGTCATTCGGGTCCATTTTCAGTGAAAGTACCTCAAAACATCTGCCTAGGGGGGTGTTTGGGGCTTGCTGGATGTGCCCAACTCTCACTGGTTCTCCTGCACTCTGCCTCACAACTTCGAAGTGGGTCTCTTTTTTCCAATCTTCTTTAGTCCATTCTTTTTATTTCTTGGTGGCCTAAGTCAAACGTTTCCCCTCCATACTAGCACTAAGTAGAGCTTTCTTGAGTGGTATTCGCGCAGTTTTGTCAACTTCAACAAGCCTTCAGCGAATAGTTACTGAGTCGATGTGGTTACCAGAAGCTAATAAATCACGCTGTAAGTCTTGGCTGGACTTCTGCGGATTTTTTACACTATTAAGTACAATATTTTGTCATCGTGTGCATTTGTTTTGTTTTTTTAGGCCAGATCGTCCAAAGGCTTTTCACTTCTGAATTACCAGGGACTTCGTTCTTTATGATTATTTGACCCACAGTCGACTTTATCAGCCTCAGGTTACTGGCTATCTCCCGAACTGTCATACCAGCATCTTTCCGCAGTGCTACAACCTTTGCTCTCTTCATGGGAGTAACGTTCATCCCACGAGCTAGCCTGTTAATGATGACTGCACTCACTGCAGTCTTTGTTTTATACATTGTCCTTGGCAACCGAGGGCTGCTAAGTGTTAATATTTGACGAAATATATATGGTTTCCAATTAGCAAAATAAACGCCTGAAACATCATAGCCACTCGGAATAACTGAGTGATCGATCAAGAATTACCTATAAAGGGGTGTGCCATAAAAATTGAAAATTCTTGAGGGGGCCCAATTAATTTGCACACAGACTATATATATATATATATATATATATATATATATATATATATATATATATATATATATATGTGTGTGTGTGTGTATGTGTGTTCCAAATACTAGTTCTAGATTCAACTTACATACTAAAATCGAGGTTTCCGAAGGATGTCCCAATTTCTACATCTATATATATATATATATATATATATATATATATATATATATATATATATATATATATATATATATATATCCTCAGCTATCAACGCACTCAACTTTATTTCCGAAGCTCTAGACATCAGCTGCGGAGAGAAGAAGAACCCATTTATATTTGATGAATTCAGAAAGAATATCAAAAGAAACATAAAATTCCCCGAAGGGAAAAAATAAATACCTAAAACGACAAAAAATACCTGACAGAAACGAAATAATCTTCTGGAATCAACCTTTGAATAATGAAAACAAAAATTAAGACAACCAAACTATTAGAACTGACCGATGAGAACCGAATATGAACTATACACGGATAAGAAACCCGTGACAGAAAATGACAAACAAACAAACAACCGATAAAGAAATTAAAATGTAAGAAGTATAAAACCAAAACACGATAAACAAAGCATATAAAATGCATCCAAAGGCCTGAATACCATTACACACAGATTATAAAAACATATAAAAACAAATAGGTGCTAGAGAATAGTCGTATCTTCCGATAGTTATAAAGCAGAATAGCTGAGAGATTCTGAATCTGTAAAAGGGAGATTGAATGATAAGTAAATGCAGTATGGTGGTTCGGAATCCACATTAATCAGCAGGTCTGCCGTGTCCTTTGTGCATAGTTATTCCTTTTTCACTCATGACTACCGAGGTTGCTCATTCTGTCTCCTCACTATATTTTATCTCTTTTTTTCTATTTTTCTATCTTTTACTATAAATCATCCTCTACGAAACCTTGCCCCGGACTTCCTACAAAGCACTTTTCCCTCGGTTCACTTGAGTTGAAGGTCAAGTGGGTGATCGTGGGTGATACAGAGGGAGGGAGGACCAGCAAGCCGTCCTCCCCTTAAAAAAAACGAATCTAGCACATTAAGATAGGTGGCCAAGATACGTAGCGTCTCAATTCGTTAGTTTCTACATGTTCATGTTTCTTTACGATTTTGTTCTCTCTTACATTTATTTTGCAGTTTTTTATTAATAAAGTTAGAAATAGGTCGATGTGTAAATGCCTAAAACAAGTGAAAATTTATCTGACTATATTCTATATACAGGGTGTCTTTAAAGTCAAGAAATATCACAATGGTCTCCTCATTCGCCAGACCTTACCCGCCTTGACTTTTATTTCTGTTCTATTTATGGGGTAGGTTGAAATAGAAGGAGTACTCAATGGAAACTACAAATACAAAAACACCTGAGGAAATTCATCATGAATAAGTGCTCAAATTGACAGAAATTTCAGTTAATGCATGGGGTTAATCGGGTGAATCTTGCAAAGCGCATCGAAAATCGGGTTTAGTAGCAGGGAAAGATGTTTGCATATACCTAATCGCTTTTATAGGCACTAACTGTCTTTTATTCTATATTAGAAATACGGAAGAAGCCATTAGATAAGCGCATTTATGAACATAGGGGGATGTTAAAAGAGCAAGCACTGCATCAAGTCTTTTTAATCATGTCAAAAACGCTAACCATGTTATAGATTTCTCTCGTGCTCCAAAATTTACAAATGTAGTGATTTTAATAAAAGGAAGATCATTTAATCATCGTTAATTAAAGAAATTCCGAATATCCATCTCTCAGAAGGGCAGTTCAAATGGATCTCCAACGTATTAAACCTAATTCTAAAAGATATTATTAATAACCTTAAATTAACGCCCCCAGATTAATGTCGGTGCTCCATTGCTCGATATTCGTATGATTTTAGAGATTTTATTAGTTTTTCTCAGTTTATGGCTGAAGTTGATATGATAAACTACATATAGAAACTAATCCCGTCTTAATAAGCTTTATTTCCTTATTGCGAGAGAAAGGAAGAGCGAGTGTGAAAGAGAGAATAGATTTTCTGCCCTTCTCAACGACAGTGCCAATTTAGCGAAATTTAATGATTACGATTGCAAAACTGAAGCAACCCTCGCAACTCGTTTTTATTTTAATAAATTGTTTTTTTTAAACAGTCCTTGGACGAGTCACGCCAGCTTACCCTCACTTCTTATCCCCCAGCTGGATCAGCAAGAAGAGGACCGTATACTGGCACGCCCGTGCTAACAAGAACTGCCCTGAGAAATAGGACTCCCGTCATTCGTCTTCATGAACATCCGCTGCGCCATCTTGTGTTGAGCCCGCAACACTTTAAACAATTAACCTTCAAAATAGCTGGCCTTAAAGTTATACTTCACCCAGCACTGGCGACGATGCCAGGATCCTTTGATGGTCGTCATCCTCTCCTTCGCTCGTTTTCCTTTGCGTGGAGGATTGATCATTTGTCAGAAAGTAGTCAGTTTCCTTCACAAACAACCTTTATGCCAACCAGTGTTGAGCCTCAACACTTTAAGCAATTAACTATCATCATAACCCACCTTGAGGAAAGAGTTCACCTAGCACCGGTGACCGAGTCAATTTTACACTGACGACTTTGCCGGGGTACTTTGATTCTCGTCATCTTCTCCTTCCCTCGTTTTCTATTGTGTGGAGGATTGATTGGAAAGTATCATAGTTAGAAGATAAAGCGGTACTCCTTCGTCAACCCACTTCGCACCCTGTGCGACTGAAGTTGGTATGATACACTTCATACCGACCCTTGTCTCGTAAATAAATATTATGTTCATATACAGTGGCTTTATATAATATATACAAAGAAAGAGAAAAACGTCAGTATTATGTTTTTAGAACTTCCTATATTATATTAATTTGAGAAATCTCCGTTTAAGTTGGCTTCTTTGAACAGCCAATTTTGACAATGGCACTCCATTATATAAATTTTCTTCCCGAAAACAAATATCTGTAGATTTCTTTTCCTTCCATGATCAGTTTTCTTCCCTTTTTTTCGCCTCGCGTTTCACAATTGTTCCTTTTCTTGTGACTTGCGTAAAATTTTTCTGAACGTTTGTGTAGGATAAAATTTATGGCCGATTCAGCTTTGCTAGGCGTGGCATAGCAAGGATATTCATTCGACTATTTTATGTGACTCATCAAATATAGTGCCCCCTGCAATTTTATGGAATGGCGAACATAAAATAATACTATTATTATTATTTTCTATTGTTTCCTAATACGGAGCTGATATTGTTTGTAAGTAAACAAAGTGGAATAAGTGACCAATTGGTCTAAGAGTGAGGAAAGAAGGAAAGAAAGGGACGGAAAACACGATTAGATTTCAGGAAAATTTTTCAATCCTGTAGGATGTTTAAGCATAAAATATCATTTTTAAATTAATATTAAGTCAAGAGGGATTGTTTTTAAATCTCCAAAAACAAATGCTTATAGAAAAAAAAAATCTAAATATAGAAACTAGGACAGCCCATACTTATGGAGGAAGGAATTGCGCCTGTCTCTTCGTATAAGCACTTTACCTCAAACGAATTGACAAGTATGAATTCAAAATTCCTAAATTATCTGTAGGTTTGTGTAATATATGATGACAAAGAATCGCTACATTTTATCGGGTATTACATTTTTAAAATAAGGTGAAGCAAATATCTACCGAAAGATTGCTAATAAAAACAGCGCTAACACAATGATTATCGTACCAACAAGAGTTATTAAATATTTCTTTCCATTTAGGATTTTAAGGATCTGTAAACACTGGAATATTCTTCTATATTTCAATAATGAACAATGTTTTATTTCTTCAAGTATAATAAAAATTAGATGTCATAAGTGATATAAAACGTTTGATTATTTGGGGGAACATTTTTAAGTTTGCGAGGTAGTTCCATTCTGTTCAAGAATTATATTTAAATATTAATTAAGTATTCGACTGAGGGAGAAATGCTATATAGGTTAAGATATGAAAAATATCGGTTGTCACGGAAAGTTAGTTTTTTTAACACTACTCGATGAATAACTATAGGGTTTATTTAACAAAATAGTTTCGATCAGTTTGAGAGATCTTAGCCCAACGAAAGGAAAGTTTATTCATGCCTCTGAAATAAAACTCCTTAGGTTTAGAATACAAAAAAAAAACTTCAGGTCGCTCGTTGAGTGCTTCTTTATCAAAGAATCTTTTATTGCGAATCTGTTTGTGTAGAGGTAAAAAATGGTTTTAATCCGAAAGAGACTTCTCAGGCTAGTACGCTGGATGAGGAAGTATCTCCAAACCTTGGCTATTTAATGTATCTCTAAAGCTTTCGGATAAGTTCACCTTAAACTTGTAATAGCTATTGGGAGGAATTTATAATCGTATGCATGGCAATACTTGACTTCGCAAAGAAAATTTTGATGGAAAATAAAAATATTCGAAGCTGGTTCAAAGGTGTCAAATTTTCCTCTTTAGAGCAAATTCACCTATGAAATTAACTAGTTGTTAATAAACAACGAGCATTTGTTTCTGCAATCAAAGTTTTTTACGAATTTTGCCTGTCTGATAGAATACATACAGAAATCAATCTGGTAGACAAACAACTCTGCTATTGTTTGTTAAAAATCTATTGGAATCTTTTGTCTTAATCTTGCCAGATTCACTTTCAGCTTTTTCAGTGAATAGCTTTTATCTTTTATTTTTTAGGTAAGCTTCTATTAACGCCCAATTTGGTTTCGAATTAACTTCTGAGTAAAATTTGAAGAAAATAATCAAATCCTCTTACAAATATTACAAATATATTATATATCATCTAAATGTCGTATTGGTCTAATTTTAGTGCATGTCTATTGAAACTTGAGGAGAAAAAATAAGTGCTTGAATATTTTAGTGGTAAAAAGACACCGAAACCTCTCAAAACATGAGATTTATTGGCAGTAAGACAAATTCTAATCAAAAAATCCATATTTGTAAGCTCTGCCTAAATGATTTTTTACACTCTTTGATCCTTAAGCATATTTCGATTATCTCGAAAATTGTTTCCATGTGGTGTCATGTTTCCTAGTTGATCATTGATTCTATGTAGGATGCCGGAGTGCCTTAAAGCGTTCATTGAACCCTCGCCTCCTTCTCTTAAGCCTTTCTTTAGTTGGTGGCCATACAGTCATTGGCGGCCAATAGCATTGGAAAGCACCATAAAAAATTTATTATTATTATGTCGAGAATAATATAAATATAATATATTTAGTGGAATCGTATCAGTTTTGGAAAATAGATGTAGGATATAATTATAGGGTACTAGAACTCTTTGCTGTAAAACATCTATGCAAACGTTGCACAAATAAAGTACGTAATGTAGTTTCAAACGTAATTAAAATTAAGGCGGACTTATTGAATGGAGCTTGATTGCACATCTCCCAAATGCAAGACTTTTTAAAGGCAAAAGTGCTGAGGTCACATACACATGTTCCTTAGTCGCAATTAACTCATGCATGAAAAAGCTTTACTTGAGATTTTAATAATAATTTTAGAGGACAAACCTCCAAAAATCTTTCAGGATATTTTTTAAATAGGGGGATCTGATTACCAGCGTTGGTAGTGGTATAAATAATAAAATTTGTGGCTGAAGTTTACTCAAAAAGAAGGTAGTCTCTTTAATTATATATTCTATTAATATTTGCTTAACTTTAGTGACATAAAATCTTGCATATTCATTCCAAGGGTAATAAAAAAATTCCAATTTAAAATGCTTTGCTCCTCCCCGAAAGAATTTATTTCAGCTGCATAAAAAAAATTGAACACTATAGTGATTTTTTACTCTCTCTCTCTCTCTCTCTCTCTCTCTCTTATTCCATAAATTATATAGACTTAAATCTAAATGTTGCGTTACTTTAATTTAAGTCTTAATCCAGTTGCATCATTTTAAATGTGTAAAATACAGCACCTGCCCTCTTTGAAGGTAAGATGCCTATCTTCGATGCCATATGTAACCTCTTATTTGCAGGGTGCATTCTGGATCTTGCCTTATTGTAATTTATCTTTTGTTTCTGTCTCTTTCCAGTCAATTAAAGAGAAATGTGTCTCATGGAGTTTCCTTAACCTCTCAACCGTCGCGACAAACACAGCAAAAAATGAATAGTAATATGTCTTTGGCGGACATCTGTTAGCAATTACTACTATGAAACGTTTGGCCTCGTTTTCTTTAACTTGCAGTAGTCTTGACTATAGAATTTTAGCTCGCTTCTTACTTACAATACATCTCCCACTCTTCTTCATTTATTAGAATTTTTTGGTGGGCGCAATATTTAATTCCATACTTATGTATATTTTCTATGAAATTCAGTAATGTATTTTAAAATGTTCATTTCACATCATTAATTTTTGAATCTTCAAACTATTTATTTACTACAAAGGCCGAATGGTTTATCTATGTCGTGCTAAAAGCTAAACTGCCTGTCCAACATTAGGTTCCTTGCTAATGATATATGGTTATATTTTGATATAGACATAATATTCTAGGTACATTATGTATATGATCGATTTCAACTAGTGTTCCTCTACTATTAGTAACAAATGAATCCTATAAAATTACACCTCTTCTACGATGTGTTACGTTTAGTATTTTTTTCGGAAGAAGTGATTCATTCTCTATCCTCCCAACATTCAGGTAATTATAGATTAATTGTTTCATCACTGAACGTGCATAAAACCTCGGAAATCTTAGAAAATTAGATACATCAATGATAGTAGTTTTTATTTGCATATCATTAAGGAGAAATTAATATAAATAAGTTATATTGGCCACAAACGATCAAAAAGAATGAATAAAATACAAACTTTTCTAAAACATGACACATCAACAACATATAACAGATAAGAAGATGCATCTCTGTGAAAATTACAGCAACACCACACTAATACAGGAAGCTTAGTAGGGCGTCAAGAGTCGCTTGGTAGTGGTAAGAGTATTTATTCTTCGAGGCATGTTCACAAAAAGCTATAGTTTATATAAACAGTTCCCCCCTCCCCCTGCAGAAAGCCTACTCTTTATAAATAGCTAAATCGTTTTGAGGATGAAACAACAGGAGTTTGAGGACGACATTCGGGGTGGCGGACCGTCAATATAAGAAGGGAAGAAAATATCATTTATGTGCTAGCCTCAATTCAAGAGGACTGTCCAGTAGCATTATAAATGACATCAAGCACAGTGAACATATCGATACGATCAGTTTGTTTTATCTTGACTTAAATCCTGAAGCTCAGTAAGCTTTCTGCATAATGGGTGACAAAAGTGTCACGCGAAGATCAGCTGTAGAAGAGAGCTACTCTTTCACTTCAAATTTTGAATAAGTGAGATGAAAACCGTAAAGATTTATTGTAAAGCACGGTAACCGGAGATGAGACTTAGATTTACCAATCCGGAAGACAAAGAGCAGTTAAAGAATAGTTAACAAGAAGTGGAAGAGAACCCATCAAAGTAGAGTCTGAACGATTCGTAGGAAAGTTAATGGCCACTGTTTGGGGGGATGACGAAGGTGTAATACTTGCGGATGTTTCGAAGGGCGAAGAGCCATCGATACTACCTTTTACGAAAGTGTTTTGAGAAAACTTCACAATGGTATAAAATTTCGTAAGTAGTTGATCTCATCCCCCCCCCTCCCGTTGGACAGTCCTATCCGACCTTTTTTTAATTTCATAACCTTAAAAAATGCGTGAAGGGTACTCGTTTCTATACGGTTGATGATGTTAAAAGAGGTGTTTGAACTTGGTTTAATTCTGTGTCCTCAGTTTTATAGAAATTGATTAAATCGATGCTACCATCGCTTGTAAAAGTGTTTTGACCTCACTGGAGATTAGGTAAAAAACTAAAAGTTATACTTCTTTTAATTTTAATTTTATTCCTTTTGCGCTAAGAGGTTTTTGAAGATCCCTCGTATATATATAAGAAAATAGATAGGAAATGCAATCAAACCTCTAAATTGGACAATACTGTGAGGTGTATACATATAAACTTCTGTTAAACTTTATTATGAAACTGCATTTCTTACGTTGAGCGACGCTAAATTCTATTTTAGCTAAAGAGTTTTCTTTTTCAATTAGACATTGAGTCATCGATTTATAAAATTACATTGATTTTACCAATTTCTTGTTACTTACTATGATTGTTCTCAATTAGCTCACTGACCTTTAGTACAATTATATTTTCTATATTACCCAAACAACTCGCTCTTTATATTTTAGCTAATCTTTCTTGATCATTTTTCGTGAATCCTTCTTAGATCTGTCTTTATCTTTAAAGTGTACTATTATATTCAACTTCGTTCTTAATAGCTCCTGATGATGAGGACAAAATTTCCCTTCATTTTTCAGAGGGAAAATTTGGGGGGGATCTTGTATTCATTTATGCTTTTCAAATATTGTTTTCGTTTGAAATAAGTTTCAAAATTTTATATTTTTGACACTTTATTTCCATTATCCGTGTGTGTGTTGAGTCCAGAAACATTCATTATATAAGGATTAAAGGGCCTCAAGGCCTTATTACGTGCGAAGACAGACTAAGCCACTTGTTAAAAAGTTTCAAATTGAGCTCCAACTTGCTGACAATTATTTATGGATTAAATCCATCAAAATCCAGTTCAATTTATATTTCATCTTCAATTAACGTCCCATTTACTGTCTCAGCCCTGAATTCATCCCTTTATATTTCAGTATTGCTTCTATGTATGTGCACAGGTTTACAAGCGAGACCACTCCCTCTTGTCTGGTCGCTTACGACGATACGAAAATTGCGAGATCGTGGGAAGAAGACGAGCTCTTCATCAAAGAAATTCATTCTTTATACATTTCAATACGGACTCCTGCAAAGCATGCTACGCAGCAATCCCTTGTATAGCTGTGTATTTACTGTGCCTCGTAATCGCTCAAGTGGCCCAGCGCCTTCTACCGAAATCACGTTGAGACCTTAACACTCATTTTTGTTCAATGACTCTTTTTCGCCTGTTCTGCGACAAACAAACCGCCTGCCATCGGATCCCCCCAAAATTAACATTGCCTTACTCTAGCCGACGTGAAACAGTCGGCCTAGAAAAATTGATGGCCACAATTTCTCACTAATCTCTCCAGAAATTGCTGAAGCTGTCTTGAAATGGTCCTTCTTCACAATTTGGGTAATGGCTCGGTCTTCCATTTTTTAGGTCTTTCCTGGCTATCTATTGATTTCTTAGGTTGAAATAATATTATGGACTAGACATTTAATGAAGCGCTTGATAGTTTCCCTTAATGGCTCCAATTGAAGTACCATCTTGGTGGTGCAACTTTTCACTCAACTCGCAGACAGTGAGAGGCATCATAGAATTCTTAAGCATGTTTCCTGGACTACAGCTGGCAAGAGAATCCCAATATACACAAGAGTTAACTGAAGTTAGTTACTATGCTAACAATTCCGGCCCTCTCTACAAAGAAATCTTAGCGTTCGGGTAATTTTGGACACTTCAATTTTTCTAGTGCCTTGATTATTATCTGCTGATTACTCGTTTTATTCGTCTAAATTTGCATAACCTTTACCTCTACGTCGTTTCTAGCTATAGGTTGTCGTACACCGATTTCAGCATCCTTGGACTTTCTCTGAAAGTTGTTATTATAGAAATACGGGAGCTCTGATTTTTTTGAACGGCGCTATAACCACAATAAAAAGTTTACAAGACGTATCTTAAACACCTATTTTCCCCACTCTATACGTGATGACTTTTACAATTGCATCTATAACGCAATCTCAAAATAACTATATAACTAGAATAATTTTTATTACCCCCAGTTTTAACTTATCCCCTGAAGATAAATCCAAAAGGAAAATATTTCTATATCAGCAAAGCCATGGAATTACTCTATTCTCGCCAATCCATCGATTTGGAAATATGTACTGCCTTTAGAGCACAAACCTATCTAAAGTTTAATACTGGATAGATTTCTACTCTTAATACCTTGACCAATCTAATAAGCATATTAATATTCAGAACAAAAATTTCAATACAATGGTCCAAAATCTTATAGAAAATAGAGCCTACCAAGATTATCACGTTTGAGGCCAGAATTCTTGCATCCTTAACACATCTACTCGTAGTTTGCAGGTTCAGGAAATAGAGTATCATGAAAAAAAAAACCGTACTTCAAAAAGGACAGATGAGC
Source organism: Ceratothoa steindachneri (assembly GCA_963969495.1). Taxonomy (NCBI): domain Eukaryota; kingdom Metazoa; phylum Arthropoda; class Malacostraca; order Isopoda; family Cymothoidae; genus Ceratothoa; species Ceratothoa steindachneri. The sequence continues at coordinate 140,386,017 of OZ018326.1, read as the reverse complement.
TGATCCATATTCTGGAGAGATAAATTTTGTATGCATATTATACGACCAGAGATGTTGTAATTTGTTAATAAATAAGGAAGTGCAGTGTGAAAGCAGTTTTTTTAAAGAAACAAAGATCTTTAGTTGGTGAAAAAAGCTCACAAAGTGCACGTGAGTCAAAGTTATGCAAATACACCCACGAAGAAAAAGTGAAAAACGATTCCGAGCACTTTCGTTCGGAATCGTTTTTCACTTTTCCTATGTGTGTGTATCTGCACATTTTTAGTTGATATAACTAATAAGATATAACAGGGATAAGCATGTCAAGATGTCAAATGAGTCACAAGATACTCTTTCTAAATTCTAAAATAAATATTACTTTTATACAGAAATATACCTTTTATATTATATTATCTGAATAGTAAATAATATATATATATATATATATATATATATATATATATATATATAACTAGTTCGGTAGATTAATCCTTACTTTAGGATGGTTGGGTCTTCATTTTAGGGGCTAACCTATGACAGAAAATATTATTTCAGGAGCCCCACTTTGTTTACCTCTAACTTAGAAATAGCCTCGAATATTCATATAGCATTGATTCTATTGACTTTGCTTGACTTTGCCACTTATATAAAGGCCTTTTCAAAACATAAAATTCATCCTGCTCGAGAGTAATCATCTTTGCTAAGTTTCACAACAGCTTTTAAATAGAGCAATATGTATATACCATAAAGATGTTTGATTACGAACAGGCAAAATAATATGGTGGAATAATCCTATGATTATTATACAGCCAACTGACTGTAGAAATAAACATGGTTTTAGAATTGTACCGCATTGGTGAAGTAGCCACCATCGTTCACCTTTGATCAAACGGCATCGACTGCAAAACACATCGGTAGCTGGCACGAATCCAATCTATCTTTCCATCTTATAAAATAGGTCAATAAATAAGTACCAATTTAACATGGATTGGAATAGAATCCAGCTAAAACTGTAGATCTCTATTGTTCGATTAACAGCGGTGTGCCCTGGTTCTCCACGAATGAAATCATGAAAGGCATCCGGCCAGACACGTAAATGACCCAGAAATTTCGCCACAATCCAAAAACACGGTGTATGAAGAATAATAGTATGGGGTTACTTTGCTGCTAATTGTACACAAACAATTGATGGAACGAAGATTATTTGGTTATTTTAAAAGAAACCCTTTTTTCAGCAAGAAAATTCAAATTGAGTAGGCAGTTTTGCTTTCAACTAGACCATAATCCAAGAAGAAATAGATTACGAGTTCCAAAAACTATCTCGGAATCTTATAAAAAAAACATATGTATTGAATGAAAAAAGTACTCCTTTCAAAGATAACTAAGGACTAAGGAATATTTAGGGTTATAGTGATTGGAGGAAAGTCGCGAAATTTCCACTGAAGCCTTTTGCAAGCTGAGAAAACTATGTATTTCTTATTTATGAGTGTCCTGCAATGTGCTATCCATTGCCTTCTCGCATTAAATATTTCTTCTAATAGCCTATCTTTAGTGTTGACCCCTTGGTTCAAGACTCACGCTTATTCGCTGTCAAATTTTTCTAGTTCTCCACTTCTCTCTCGCTTTTTCTTTCTTTTTCCCTCTCTCTCACTTTCTATCTCTCTCTCATATTATATGAATGCATAACCTTCAGCCACAGGATCTCTGCAATTCTATCTTATCGTCAAAAGGTTTGAAGAATATATACATATGTACTATCACCATCTGATAACTCAGCATTTTAAGGTCGATTATAAACCCTTTTATCTGAATTTCGTACCCTTTTATTGCCCTTAAAAAAAATTTAAAAACTAACTGAGAAGTCGGTTTAGCTTCGCGCCATGCAACAAGTCGTAGGGGAGTACGAACTGAGATCTTTGGGTCAGAAATTAAGTGATGCCCTCATTCATAGAATGCAACTCCTCAGTATATACTCGCATAGGTATGGCCTAATTCTACTTAGTGAAGGGGAAATTGGAAATTCTAGCCTTTGAAGTATTTGGGGGGAGAGTTTCTTAGAGAAACTCCTTGTAAAAAACATACCGACACATATATGACCGTGCATAGATGTGACTCCTTGCCCAAAGAATCACACGTGTGAACTTCTGATTTAAGAAATAGAATCAACCCCTGATGTATGGTAGCGCGTCATGATTTCGGAAAATTTCCACTGTATACAATCTAGCCTGCAATTGATAATTTCTGAGTCATATATAATAGCTTAAATACCAAAATGAGTATTTATTAATCTACATTTTTATCTCTTTATTCGATGGCTATTTACTTAAAAATATATTTTTCAAATGATATTAAATTTTCGATTTTTTTTTAATCGCTCTAAAACAAAATTAAAGTTTAAACAGAACTAGATTTCACAACGCTCTTTCGTTCCTCTCCGAAATCTGAGCACGTCACACTTATATGAATATACACACATACACACACATGAATGAACAATATATCGCCTCTATACCAGTTTGCTTAAGATGCTAACTGCACCCAGCAGTCCGCTTTAAGCCAGGATCTGGCGATCTAATTCAATAAAAGCTTTTCACTAATGGCCCGCGCGAGATTGTATGGTCGGAAGTCAACCAGACCATTAAAAGATGCCATGGATGGCCTTATCCAATCTGGCAGTGCCATGCCTAATGTCACGAATCGATAATGGCGGAGAGGGGGACTCCCCTTCACCTGCCATATGGCAGGCGTTGCCACCTCAGATATTTTCTATTCATCACTCGTTAAAGCTATCCCTATAAATCCCTAAATAGCTCGAGTAGAATAGATCCCCCGCATCGGTCGGCTCCAATATATAATTCATGAAAAGAGGCGCACCATTTTACTCATTGCCTCTTTCCGACACGAAAGCGTAAACAAAAGGCCGCAGCAAAGGCGGAGGAGAATTCAACCTCTCCCCGATGCCCATTCACTTGCCAGTTGGCGCGTAAAACGGGACTACGACGAGAATCCGGTGGAGAAAAGGTACCAAACTGCATCAAGTGTTTGTTGACAGTGTTCTGGTTCAGCAATGCTCCACTCAGCGGCATCCCTTCGACCGAACGCCTCAATCCATGGCGTCGCTTCGCGTTCATCAGACACAAGAAAAGGCAAACATCTAAAAACACAAATACACGAACACACTCACATGGCCACTCACCAGACTGACTCGGTATACACCATAAAGTTATACTCACTTGTGTCCAGTTTCCAAACCAAGCTCATATTATTTTTGCTTTTCCTAATAGTAATTATTACCCACATCTTCGAGCTTGTAAATAGATTTTCCATTTTCTGAGTTTCGAAGTATCGAGATTTTTAACGCGTAATATTAAGTGTGATGTGCATGTGTTATCGTGGAGACGTGAGTTCTGCTGCATCTGTGTACATGGCTAAAGGGTGTGGTGGCTCTGCCCGGACGTCACGAAAAAAGTATCTCTTCTTTGCCGCCCCAAGCAATATTTTCCGAAGCATTAGCCAGCAAAGGGGCTGAGTGACCCTTCCCATTATTTACCCAGCGGTAAAGAGGGCGATGAAGCCACACTAATAAATTGCACCAATAAATCATCCCTAAAAATGGTTTCCATTAATGATTTCCATGTAAGAGTTTGGTCATTATAAATTCCGACAACTAAACCTTTTTCATTGACCATTGTTTATTTGAGTTCATCCCAATCTTTGATCAATTTAGAGTTACGTCACCAATATGTTAATTGCTTTTCATTAATAAGAAGAAAGGAGAATTGATGTAAGCCATATTTTAATAAGCGAGAAGATAGAAGAGGATAAGAGCAAATAACGAGCAGTAATAAACGTAGAACTAGATTTAAGATCGATATACCTAACGTCAAGGCAAGATGTTTGGGGATAACGAAGAGTACCAAGACGTATTACTTGAACATCCGTACAAAGTTGATAATAAGAAAATACTACCTTGAATCACATGGTTCAACTGTTTCTTGAGAACTGTGTTTTAGATCCTTCGATTCACAGAGAAAGTTTTCAACAAATTTATGAACAACAAATGGAACAAAATTGGGACTCTAGCGATGAATCCAAATTATTATTAGTGACCTCTTTTATTTCGAATCCAATCATACAAGACACCAGATAATTGATGGTTTTATTATTTTCAAGTACCAAGTCCCCCTTAGTACTTATATTCCTGTCAAATTTAAGTAGACGATGCATTTACTCTTTAGCAAATGAGTTTAAAGCCATGTTTTGAATTATTAACAAATAAAAGGAATTTTCATTCGCAACGCACGCCAAAAATCATGAACCAACCTCCAAAAAAACTTTAGAGGAAACGATAATAATAAAGAAGGAATAAATATATATAAAAGGAAAATGAAAATGAAATGGGGGAAAGAAAAAGTTAAGGAGGGTATTGAAATAACCACCACTAATAAAAAAAAACACGCACAGAAGTCGAGTTAACCCACCTGTTGTGCCCTTTTGTTAACAGAAGTTTAGGCCTAATGGCAAAATAGGCCCTTTTAGAATTCTAATATATATATATATATATATATATATATAATACTTGTAATTGATTTGTTCCTTGGGAATCTGATATGTAGCAGGAATATGAAGACCCAGGTGATTACACTAATCATTTATTGGCCGGACGTTGCGGACCTTCACTAGGACCATCTTCAGCGACTATGTCGACTAATGAGAAGGGAAAGGAACATTAATTGATAACAGTTAAAAGAATGCATTAAATAATCGCTAAAGAGCGGAGGAAGGTAAGTTCAAATAATAAAATTGGCAATTATTAAAATTAAACTAAAAACACTAATAACAATATATAGAATTAAATAATACTACCCAGTATGATTTAAAAAAATAATAGAAAGTGAAATTATAACATAAAATGACTAGAATATCACATATTAAAAGTTACTGGACTAAACAAATAATAACGTATTATATTAAACTGTAAAAAACAACAAAAAACCCGAAAACAAATCAGAATGAACAAAGTGACTAACCTTTATCGAGGGAGTTGAGAAATCAACTAACTAAAGATATAAAACTACTAACGAAATTTGTTCGGTTTGTCGGTTGGCTAATTAATTTATTGAAGTGTCGGTTAGTAATTTGGTGAATAGTTTAATTGAGGAGGAGTAATTATTTAGGTTTGGATTTATTTTATTGATATACAGTGACTCTAAGATTTTCAAACCGAGAGAAGTTAAGACTGAAGATAATATAGTAAACGAATTAGAATTAAGAGGATGATGGTGATACTTGGAATGTTGCCTGATGGAAGAGGTTTCAGGTTTAGAAATGGGAATACTAGTCCTATGAGACAAACCCAAGTCTTTCGCGATCCTGCATTTTAGTTGTAAGCCAGTTTGGCCTACATAACGACTGTGGCAGGTCGTACATGTATAATTGTAAATTTTACAGGATCGCAAGCCCAAGGGGATTGGCTCCATATAGAGAAAAAGGAATTTAACGATACAGGGTTGGAATTTATACAAATGAATTGGCATTGAGGGAAATGGTTGTTGAGGGTAGAGAGAAGGAGTTTGTTAAACTATGATGTTAAATGCTTAAGATAGGGTAGTTTAATGAAAACCTTCTGTTTAGAAACAGTAGTGAGTAAGGGTCGAGAATAATAGATTTTGGAGAGAAATTTGGATAGTAACTGGTCAAAGATGAAATCAGGGTAATAATTAAATTTGAAGAAATCTTTTAAATAAGTCAGTTGTTCATGAAAAGATATCCAGTTAGAGTATTTATGGTAGGCTCTAATTTTTAAGCACAGTGATAATGCACCCTTTTTTCTCAATTATATTAACCAACAACACCCTGACATAAGGTTTTCTATGGCAATTAAAAAGGACAACAAAATCTCGTTCTTGGATATCAAGGTTGTCCGAACAGGTTCGTCTTAAAAAACATCCATTTACAGAAAATCTACCAAAACTCGATTAGGTACACACTTTTTTAGTAGCTCTCCCAGTCAGTTTAAATTATCCAATATTAAAGGCCGAATTTTTAGAGCCTACCATATATGCTCTAACTGGATATCCTTTCATGAACAACTGACTTATTTAAAGGATTTCTTCAAATTTAATTATTACCCCGATTTCATCTTCGACCAGTTACTATCCAAATTTCTATCCAAAATATATTATCCTCGACCTTTATTCACTACTGTTTCTAAACAGAAGGTTTTCATTAGACTAACCTATCTCGAGTATTTAACATCAGAGTTTAACAAACTCCTTCTCTCTACCCTCAATGACCATTTCCCTCAATGCCAATTCATTTGTATAAATTCCAACCCTGTATCGGTAAATTCCTTCTTCTCTATAAGGAGCCAATCCCTTTGGGCTTGCGATCCTGTAAAATTTACAATTATACATGTACGACCTGCCACAGTCGTTATGTAGGCCAGACTGGCTTACAACTAAAATGCAGGATCGCGAAAGACTTGGGTTTGTCTCATAGGACTGTTTAGAAACAGTAGTGAGTAAGGGTCGAGAATAATAGATTTTGGAGAGAAATTTGGATAGTAACTGGTCAAAGATGAAATCAGGGTAATAATTAAATTTGAAGAAATCTTTTAAATAAGTCAGTTGTTCATGAAAAGATATCCAGTTAGAGTATTTATGGTAGGCTCTAATTTTTAAGCACAGTGATAATGCACCCTTTTTTCTCAATTATATTAACCAACAACACCCTGACATAAGGTTTTCTATGGCAACATTCCGAGTATTACCATCATCCTCTTAATTCTAATTCATTTACTATACTATCTTCAGCCTTAACTTCTCTCGATTTGAAAATCTTAAGAGTCACTGTATATCAATAAAATAAATCCAAACCTAAATAATTACTCCTCCTGGATTAAATTATTCTCAATATAACAAACCAACACTTCAATATATTAATTAGCCAACCGACAAACCGAACAAATTTCGTTAGTAGATTTATATCTTTAGTTAGTTGATTTCTCAATTCCCACGATAAAGGTTAGTCACTTTGTTCATTCTGATTTGTTTTCGGGTTTTTTGTTGTTTTTTACAATTTAATATAATAGGTTATTTTTGTTTACTCCAGTAACTTTTAATATGTGATATTCAAGTCATTTTATGTTATAATTTCACTTTCTATTATTTTTTAAAATCACACTGGGCAGTATGTATTATTTAATTCTATATATATTGTTATTAGTGTTTTTACTTTAATTTTAATAATTGTCAATTGTATTATTTTAACTTACCTTCCTCTGCTTTTAAGACATTATTTAATGCATTCTTTTAACTGTTATCAATTAATGTTTCTTCCCCTTCTGATTAGTCGACATAGTCGCTGAAGATGGTCCTAGTAAAGGTCCGAAACGTTCGGCCAATAAATGATTGGTGTAATCATCTAGGTATTCATATTCCTGCTATATATATATATATATATACTCAGAAAAATTCGACGAACATGAGAGTACTCAAAGTCATACTTCGTTTTTTTATTATGACTTCAATAATGTGTAATAATAGCGCGCCTCGCAAAAGATTAAAAATGATCAGCTTCGACCGAGATTCGAAACAGTGAGCTCTTGCCTGAGAGGCGCGGAGGTTACCATTGAACTGTGAATGATAAAAAGCAATCCAATCTGACACTGAGATATATTAAGAGTTCCAAGAAAAGATATGCCAAATCAAGAGCTAGACTTCTTTTTACATCGTAACACTATGCTTCGTTATTATACAAATCACGCTATGGGGCAATATCTCTCTGCCCTTTCCACGCCCGAATTTTCTTGCTGTTAATGTTGACCAACCATCATAAGCTAAGTTCTTGTTATGTTACGTTAAATTATGGTGTCGACACTGGACATTGGACATATTAAGTTGTGATAGGAAAATACATACACACATATAAGATTGCAATTTCACTCATGTATGCATATATGTATGTAATAGTAGGAGATTGATAGATAGGGATAGATTTTCCTGGGGAAAGGGGTAGAAGGGTAGAAAATTCCTGGTGATAGGGAATCGCAGGCGTTATTTGAGTTTGATGTTCTTCGCAGTGTTTCGTCTTAATATTCATGATCTTTTGCGTACTCTTTTCTGTTTTTTCTCTTGTGTTCTTCTTGGTTTGTGATTCTTTTGCATGTTCGTTTGTGTTGTTACTGTTTGTGTTATCGTTTTGTTTCGTGTAGATTATGGTAATTTTTCTTGTAGCATTCAAGCCTTGTAGGTGTTTTCTGTATCTCTCGTGTTCTTCTCGTTGTATGTTTGTGTATTTTTTAAAGTGTTCTGTTCATTGGGTATTCTTTGCGACGTTTATAGTTTGTCATTTTAAAGTCTTATGTGTAGATTGGTTCTTCCTGTCTTTCGGTCTACGCTTTACTGCTGATAAAGTCTAGTCTTCTTCTGTTCATGTCTTCTGGCGGAATGTCTGTGTCTTTGCCTGGTCTCGTCCGTCATGAGTCGTGGTACTTTCTTCCAGATTTTGAGGGCTCTACTTTGCAGCTTCAAGTTAATTGGAGTCATTTATATCGTGCGGTGTAGGTCCCTCTGCCTCCTCCTTTCTTTCCTCCTGGTGTTTGTTATTAAGAGTAGACCTTTGTTCTGTACTCTTTAAAGAAGTCTCATTTTGTTCTTAGAACTAGTGCAGATAGGTATCGGTGGATACAGCAGCTTAGATCTTATCAGCGCGTTATATATTTTCTTCTTGTTGGCTGTGTTCAGGTTTTTGAACCCGAACAGCTTTGAAAGCTCGACCTTCACGCGCGCTACCGTCTGGGTAACGGGGCTACCGTATCCATTTTTACCTATCTTTAGTCCTAGTACTGTCCCATCAGAGCTGTATGGAATCCGGGCGTTATCTGTTACGATATGGACCCTTTTCATACGGAAGAAAGGAATCACCTTGAATTTCTGGGTGTTAGTGGCAATCTTCCATCTTCTCTCGAACCTGCTGACGTGGTTAATCTCTTTGGCGGTGATCTGTGCCATGAGTTCGGGACTCTTGAAGGGGGCAGTCATGATCTGGGTGATGTCGTCGGCGAACTGGACGTACAGCAAATCTTCCCTGATCGGATCGGGTAGATTGAGGGTGTATATGTTATATAGGAGGGGGCTTAGGCACCCCCCTTGCGGTACACCTGCAGTCAGCTCGAAGTATGGTCCCGTGTGGTCGAATATTTGTATATATGCTATTCTGTAAGTCACATAGAATTTTTTCTAGTCGTGGGTTTAGTCAAAGTCTCAGTATTTTCTACTGGAGCCCAGTCCCCCAAACTTGGTTGAATGCCTTCTTAATATCTCTGAGCACCAAGTCCGCGTACCTTTTCTGGCCAGCAATCTTCGCCAGTTTCTCAATAATTACTGCCAGCGCGGTATCAGTCCCTCTCCCTCTTTTGAATCCATGTTGGTGTTGGTTATGGAGGTTGTTCTCCTCCATAAAATCTTGGATTCTATTATCAAGGATCTTTTCGAAGACCTTGCCTGCCACTTCGAGGAGGGAAATGGGTCTGAAATTCGCTGAGCCGTCCAGCGGTTTTCCAGTTTTTGGAATGAAGATCATTTTGGTGATCTTCCATTTATCCGGAAAATAGCCAACGTTTAGGCACGCGTTTATTATATTGACCAGCCCCTCTAACTTGTTATGGGGGTCATTCAGCCAGTTCAGTTTGGTCAATTTTTTTTTCCCTGGTGCTCTCTGTTTGAAGGCACGTAGCTTCGATAGTATTTCTTCCTCTGTTATCTTTCGTCCATATCCAGTCATCTCTCTGTCCGCAGTTGTATTATTAAAGGGGTACGTCCTGTCTAGTGCTTTTCTTAACTGATCGTTAATTTGTTCTTCAAAGTCCGGGTCAAATTGTTCATTTTCTTCTGGTGTGATGGAGAACACATTTTTCCAGTAGGTTCTGAACACTTCTTCCGTTTCCATTGGGGTCATTTTTGTTCCATCGTCTTTTTTAAGAAGTATGTCTTTGTCAGGTGGCTTACCCTTCAGTCTTAAAAGAAAGTTCCAAAAGGTTCGGGGTTCCACTTCTTCGTCCATCTTGTCTACGAGGTTATTCCAAAGAGCTTCTTGCTGTTCAGTTATGTGTCTCTTCATTTCGATCCTTAGTATTCTTAGACGTCTGTTTTTAACTCTGTCTGTGCCAGTCAGTCTGATTTCTTCAAATAGTCTCTTGTATTCATCCGCTAAGTCGTATAATTCTTGTGTCCACCTTGGTGCTGGTAACATTTTGTAGGATGTTCTGGGTACTGCTGTGCGGTCCGCTTCCACCATTATCTGCGTTAACCTTGCCAGTTCCTGGTCGATTTTTTCCAGGGTGACTTTCTCGAGTGGTAGAGGTCTGAACTCCCCCAGAAGGGTACGGTACTCTTCCCAGTTCGTTCTAGAAAAGCACTTTCTCTTCCTGATGGGTATCTGAATTGGGCTTGAGGATAACTTGATCAGGGTAGCGACGTGGTCGCTTAGGATTAGAGGGCCAGGTTGAATGAAATAGTTGTAGGGAAATTGTGAGCTGGTCAGGATGATATCCGGCTTTGTTGCGTAGGTTTAGGTGATATAGGTGGGGAAGTCGGGCCCAATACGGGCAACAATACTTCCGCTAACAAGGTTCCTCAAGTTCCTCCCTTTCTTATTTAGAACTCCGGTATATCCGGATTCCTGGCATCTCGCGTTGAGATCTGCCCCGAACAGGACTGTTTTCCCAAGTGCACACAGTTTTAGAAAGTTGTGCATCGGGATATAGTCCCGTCTTGGGGGTTGGTACCCGTTGGACACTACCAGTGGCCCCAGGGTAGTCTGGATCTCGATAGCCAGATAGGATTCGTCTAAATCTGGGAGTGACCTGAATATAATACCCTTTTTGACTGCGATGGCAGCGAAACGTTCCTGGCTGTGGTTCTTTGTTATTATTGCGTAGTTAAATATTTTCATAATTTTCTGCGTTGTGTCAAGTCCGTGCTCTGATATCGGAACGATATCAGGGTCACATTGTCTGATGATATTGCCGTAAGTCATTTGTTTGTCGATCCATCTATCTGTGTGCATTTGTAGTATTGTCAGGTCTTTTGTCAGTCCGTACATGATGTCTGTTAATTAGTCGTTCCTTTTTCCGAGTTTCTTAGGTGCAGAGGGGCTGGCTGGAGGAGATCGGGATCTACTGGATCTCTTTTTATTGAATTCCGAGGTTGTCAACGTTGCGAAGGCATCTTGATTTAGCCGGGCCATTCCCAGAATGAGGGCCTCTTTGACCACCTTCTCAGGAATGTCCTCGCTGTACTCCCATTTATAACGTCCCGTTGTCACGCCGTCACTTAAATCTTTATCCGTCTTGGTTTCCGGAAATGGGGCACTCTCTGTAGTGTATATTTTTAACTGGATTCTTCTACCATGATAGACATGTTTGCTTTTTCTCGAAGATGAGGCAGACCTCATCCCTTGCCGGTTGGGTGACCGTTTGGTCCGGCTACCGTGGCGGCGTTTCGTTTTTGTCTCTAAGTCAGCATTGGGAGTTTTATTTGTTGGGGCTTCAGGGTTTTTGAGGGTGTTGGTTGTTGGTTGTTGGCTTACAACTCAAATTCAGGATCGCGAAGCACTTGGGTTTGTTTCTTAGGACTGGTATTCCCATTTCTAAATCTGAAGCCTCTTCCATCAGGCAACATTCTGAGTATCACCATCATCCTCTTAATTCTAATTCATTTACTTTATTATCTTCAGCCTTAACTTCTCTCGATTTGAAAATCTTAGAGTCACTGTATATCAATAAAATAAATCCAAACCTAAATAATTACTCCTCCTCAATTAAACTATTCACAATATAACCAACCAACACTTCAATAGATTAACTAGCCAACGGGCCAACCAAACAAATTTCGTTAGTAGTTTTATATCTTTAGTTAGTTGATTTCTCAACTCCCACGATAAAGGTTAGTCACTTTGTTCATTCTGATTTGTTTTCGGGTTTTTTGTTGTTTTTTACAATTTAATATAATAAGTTATTTTTTGTTTACTCCAGTAACTTTTAATATGTGATATTCAAGTCATTTTATGTTATAATTTCACTTTCTATTATTTTTTTAAAATCACACTAAGCAGTATTATTTAATTCTATATATTGTTATTAGTGTTTTTACTTTAATTTTAATAATTGTCAATTTTATTATTTTAACTTTCTTTCCTCCGCTTTTTAGCCATTATTTAATGCATTCTTTTAACTGTTATCAATTAATGTTCCTTCCCCTTCTCATTAGTCGACATAGTCGCTGAAGATGGTCCTAGTAAAGGTCCGAAACGTCCGGCCAATAAATGATTAGTGAAATCACCTGGGTCTTCATATTCCTGTTATATATATATATATATATATATATATATATATATATATATATATATATATATATATATATATTTATTCAGAAAAAGTCGACGAACATGAGAGTACTCAAAGTCATACTTCGATTATTTTATTATGACTTCAATAATGTGTAATAATAGCGCGCCTCGCAAAATATTCAAAATTATCAGCCTCGACCGAGATTCGAAACAGTGAGCTCTTGCCTGAGAAGCGCGGAGGTTACGATTGAACTGTGAATGATAAAAAGCAATCCAATCTGACACTGAGATCTATTAAGAGTTCCAAGAAAAGATATGCCATATCAAGAGCTAGACTTCTTTTTACATCGTAACACTATTCTTCGTAATTATACAAATCACGCTCGGGGGGCAATATCTCTCCACCCCTTCCACGCCCCAATTTTCTTTCTGTTAATGTTGACCAACCATCATAAGCTAAGTTTTTGTTAAGTTACGTTAGATTTTGGTGTGTGTTCTGAGTCATGCCATAAGCAGATTTGATGCCGAGTATAACCTCATAGTTGTAACCAATCATGACCTTTATCTCCTCCGGATTATATACAGTCTGTCTCTTCGTATTGATCTTAATAATTCATAGGTTGTTCCGATCTTGGTCAAAGAATTTAACATTATTTTGCATTCTAGATATACTCCGATAATGAGGGGCATTTATTAACCTTTCGTAAATTAGTTAGTCTCCTTGAGTTTTTCTAATCTGTCCAAGGTTCTCCAAGGCTCCTTTCAACTGGTAGTGTAATCATCCATACAGAGTGACTAATTAAGAAAGCGTCGGACCTTATTTCCTCAATCAGATCATTAGATTTTCCATATTTTCTGATTTAGTGTCAATTGTTCTCTTTTTGAATCGCATTGTATTATGATTTGTTGAATTGCATTGTATTATTTCAGTGAATCATGCCACAGATGATTTTTATATCACTAGGGGACTGCACAAGATGATTGATGATTTTACTTTTGCAAGTTTTTAGTCGCGTGCGACTCTATATCTCACTATGTTGGTCTGTAGGTCCGTCGGTCCCCGTTTTGCTTTTTAGGGGGTTTGGTGATAACATTGCAATTATTCGACCGATTATATCGAAATTTGGAACCCCTATGTTGTTTTACATTCTCTTTCGAATGAAATAATTGCCAAAGTTCTTCCAATGTTATTTCGGAAATTATTAAAAGTTTTGAAGGTTGTAAGTTCAAAAATCAGAATAAGTGAGAGCACACAACTTTGCTCAGCAGACCTTGTTCTTTTCCTACAAATTTGTTCTTACAGGATTATAATACTACTCTCATAATTTATTTGTAATTCTTGATCTTTTTTATTCATACTGTGCTTTTTACTTATCTACCCTTTAATTTCGTTTGTTTGTCCATTTCTTATTTTTTTTAACCTGGTCCAATTTTACAATACAGAACCTACAAGGATTACTGCAGAAGTGGTCGAGTATTTACTCTCTTAAAGCCTAATGATTGGGATCGGTAACCGAAGGAGAAAAAACTGAATTTATCGAATCCTCTAAACATTAAACTACAACCCAGCGACGTCTCAGATTATCTAAACTTTTGTATGGTAATATATGTATATTCAAACCTAAGATTGAAGTAGTAGGGGTGAAAGTTAAAACGGAGCTAGGGGAAAGAGATCCTTAGTCACTAATTTAGCGCATCTGTCCAAAAACGTGCTGTGGTTTGGTCTTTTCATAATTCATCTTTATTTGGATATTTACTTATCGCTCAGATCGAAGCAATGGGGTCCTGTTTGGTGTCGTTTCGCATAAGGTCGAATTACGACTTGATTAATCCCTAATAATCGCCTTACAAACCCCGCACCATTTCGCTTCGTTTACACCTGTTACGGCTTAGCGGGAGTAACTCCCGTTGTTCGCCAGAGAGGCTTACAAAGGTGCCATTGAATTTCTGTTTGCTCGTAATATGATATATTTACGTCATCAGCTCCGCCCCGTCAAAAGCCTGACTTTGTAATGGGGAAAAACACCCTCGATCGACCGAGCCAATTTGCACTCTTTGGAGCTTTAAGGGATATATGCACACAAGTATACATATGCAGAGAGAGTAAACATACACAGCTTCCTGGAAATGAGGGTTAAAATTCGGGTTGTATGATTTGATTGCCTGCATAGCGAGCTGCTTTCATTATGGAAAGAATTCACCTTCAGGAGAGATCCCCCCTCCACTTAAAAATTCTTAACTTTTGTATACCAGTGACATGAACTTTCCACACATCCCGATTTCCATAAACCTCACCACTTCTCAAGCAACCTTTTCAGATATTTCAACTGTAAGAGATACACCCAAAGATACATTACACAAATTTAGATGAATTTAAAATAAGTTAAATAAGCTTAAATCAAAATAGGTGTAGAACTTTTTATTTTCTCTTTGGAAAATCATTATTAGACACTTACTGCCCAATTAATCAAATTCAAAATTTATGAGTTGAATTAATAACGTATGAACTCTCTATTCCATACATAACAAAAATTATCACACGTTATTTTATGTGTCTACATAAGAATGTGAGGGTCATTCGCCTACCCCGAAAACTACATCAAATAATACTATCAAAAATCTTACTAATTAAATCCTACGATTTTAATATTAAAAATGTTTCCCCGGAGTCTGCTTTATACGGTTTTCAGTTTTCCTGAGAATCAACTCTATTTCCCAATCAATATTCCTTTGTTATTACCTTGAATAAAAAGGAAGAATTTGATACAGAAAATGATAATGAAGGAAAGTAGTCAATTCTGATTTTTTAATTACATACGCTAGATACAAAGGGATACAAGGAAATTAGCATGCAACAACAGACCATTCGATTCTTACCAAGTTGCAAGCAGACACTATCTAAGCTATGTAAGTTTACTAAACTTCACCTGTTGAGCATTGATATTAACCTCTCCGATAGAGAGCGATTAAAAAATATTACTCGATTAAAAACATGGTCAGTCTTTGGTTTGAGGCAAAGTGTTTGTCTAGTTTATACTTAAATGAATTTACTGTATTCCAGTAAAGGACGTTATTAAACAGGAATTCCATACTGTATACTCTTTGGGACCAAGTTTCTCCGACCAAGACCTATTGGAAGCAAACCGCTCAGGCCTTCGGTGTATCCAGTGGTTGTGTGACAAGCTATGCTGATGATGGATTATATTATTCGCTATCACTCTATTGATTCTAATCACGCTGTTTTGTTTGAGTATTTTATCCTTTCAGGGGTTCTGAAACGATCGACCAATAAGGGTAGCTAGAGAAGCCCCAGATACATGTGAGTAACTAGTTATTTATTGCACTTAGGATATCATATGTTGGGGGGGCGGTAAATGTTTAATGTTCATTTATTTATTCTTACCCAGGTCATGTGAATGAAAGGTCATATAACTCTCTAAGAACATTTCAGAAATATTCTATATAATTTTTGCGCAACGTGACAATGTCACTGCTGAGATGTGACGAATGCAAAATAATTGCTAGTCGAATTTTAAACTAGTTTGTGACTAATTTGTTAAAATAGTCAATTTCACTTAAACTCCCACTCGTTTATTTGAGCAAATGTGTTTAACTGAATTCCAAGTAAAGAAGCTTGCTTTTACACGTTAAAGAGAGATGGTTTTCAAGGTATTAGGTTGGAACGAAAGTAATGTCCGATTTCCTAGAATAAAGTTTTAAATGGTATTTATTAAAGCAGTGCCTCTTATTATCATTTATGAATTTTACAGTGAGTAATATATATCTTTTATTTCAGATTATAAAAATATTGTTCATAATCTTCCTCGGTATTTACCCCTATTGTCGTTCCATCTAAAGATCACATTAGACCACTTTTACTTTATAAGATTTATAAGGTTATCAATTCAAGTACAGGGGAAAAATCCATTCAGAACACTTATGGAGATGATGCAGTAAATTAAAGAAGTTGCTGGAGGTGGTTTTTCCTTTTTCGAAGTAGAGACTTCAGTTCAAAAAACGGACCAAAAGAAGGTCGCCCAAAAGAACTTGATTCTGAAGAGTTGGAAGCTGTTGTCACATCAAATCCTGCTACAATTTCTGGGGAACTGGCAGAACGATTTAACCTAACCCATACGACTGTCTTACGTCAATTGAAAAGGATTATAAACGTTTCAGTGATTGAAAAATAGATCCAACACAAACTTTCCACGGCGAATCTGCAATAGCGTGTTGCTCGCTGTGAGTCATTGCTTTCAGGACACTTTCGAGCACCATTTTGAGGCAAGAACCTTACTGGTGATGAGAAGTGGATTCTTTATCATAACGTTAAACGCCTCCATTCATGGATCAGTCGAGGAAGCAGAACTTTTCAAAGACCGTAAGGAGGACTTCATCCAAGAACATCATGTTGAGTGTATGGTGTAATATTTAAGTAATTGTCCATTGCAAGCTGTTAGACAACAATCAAACAATTATTTCTTATCTCTAGTGCGAACAACTTCGTCGTTTGAAAGAAAGCAGGTTTTGGCCAAAGGCGACCATCTTTAATCAACGGATGGTGTTTTCATCCTACATCACGATAATGTCTGTCCTCAGACAGCTCGAATGATTAAAGATCTGTTAGAAGAGCTCGGTTGGGAAATATTGCTTTATATTTCTTATTCTCGTGACCTTGCTCATTAGGATTATCACTGGTTTGGGAGAGTACGGAACCATTTGGATAGTCTTAGGTTGGCATCAAGAGAAGTGGTTGAAAAGGAGTTGGATTCATATTCTGCATCAAAAGCTAAAGAATTTTACAAGCGTGACATATGGAATGAGGTTCCTTAAAGTAATGGAGATTATAATTAAATATTTACATAGTCATATTTTTTTCATTTTTAATATATACCCTGAAATCAGACATAATTTTTGTTCCAACCTGATACTTTGTATTTTCATTGTACAGGGTGACCCACAAAAAAGTTAACTGAACTTTGAATTAGTATTACTTAAAAACTATTAGAAATGTTTTGGTCCGGTAAAATTTATTTTGCCTAACAACTATTTATATTTCGACTATGACCATTTCCTTTTACGATATTAACACACAAATAGTTTTGGTGGAGACAAAAAGAAAAAGTGTTTTCGCAAGAAAGTGAAATAATGAAAATCCAAAGTTAAAAATTTGCAAATTTATTTGTCCATTAATAATGAAAAACCTCTACATATGGGTAATACATTTTTTTTAGCACCGTTTCCTTCAACGTGTCCTCTATTTCTTTTCAAGCACACTTGTGCCTTTGATCACATTGATTGCACAACTCTTTTCGCTAACTGTAGATATTCCTTAAGTCAATTGACTTCACGTCTGATAATATCATTTAATCGGTTTATGTTTTCTTGGGAGTAGAATACACTTTACGTTTTAGATGCTTCCTTTAGAAGAAATCGCAGGGTGTTAAATCTGGGGGTTTGGGAGCTATTCATTTGTATGATTTAGCGTGATAATGCAATTGGCTAAATGATTGCAAGCAGACTATGAGCTGGGACTCCGTCTTGAATTCGTTCGTGATCATGTTCAGGTAGGCAGCTGCCGTGAAATCTTTGTCGTAAATCATTGGGCCGATGAAATGGCCATTCCCGCATATCTCGATCCGCACAGCCACTTTCTGCCGACAAATACGTATCTCAAAGTTGAATTCTGGAGGATTGTTCAGCTGTGCATACTGTTGAATATTATAACAATTTACCTTTCCATTCATTAAAAGAGGTGCCTCGTCACTAAACACAATGTTCTTCAAAAAACGAGCACGTTTATGAAGAAGCCATTCTCCAATTTTTCTACGACGATGAAAATCAGTTTCAAATTGTTAAACCATTTTAAGTCGTATTCAACAATGCTACTAAATCTTTACCTTTCCAATTGCAAGCCATTCTTTCTGATTAATACGTTTGGATTTTTAAAAAGTACCATTCGAACAATTTCAATATTTTCTGTTGTTCTTATTATTTTCCTAGGACTCGAACAACCTTTGTTTAAATTTAAGCATTTTCCTTCTTTTTGGTACTACCAGACATTTTCCCAAATAGCTGGCTTGCTTGGTAGATGCCTAACAGGAAAACGTTGCTTAAATAAATCTTATGTTTGTTTAATACTGCCAGTGTCAATGAAGTTTGTGATAACAAATACTCGTTGATTTTTTGTTAACTACAGGATAAAAGGGGTCTTCTCAAGTAGTATATTCTGTTATGAGTAAAAACAATTTGATGCAACAATGGTCAAGGCGGATTAGATATAAAAAATGTGTAGAGTAGGAAAGGGTTTAAGTAAAAAAGTGTGGGGGGGGGAAGAAGGGCTATTCCAAGTACGTCTGGCGTTTTCTTCACTTGTGCCTCATTTAAGTTTTTCTTTTCTTTTTTCATTAACTTTAGTGAGAATTCAAGCCATTGTATTTGGATTCTTAGTCTTTTTTGTCTATAGATCGTATGTTTTTCAATGTGTATATATATATTTTCTCTTATATTTTTTCACATTAATCTTTGTTCTGGTTTTCGTTAAAGTTGTTCTTTCATTTTATATTGTTATTGTTTCTTTTATCCATTTTCTAATTTTTTTCATTGTCCACTCCCGATCTTTTTTATTTTCTTTTTTACATATATACGAGGGACGGTCAATAAGTTTTGCGAATTGGTAGGGCAAAACAGAGGAAAGGGGATGGCTGTTTGTGGGGGTGTTAGGACAAGTTATGACAAGTCAGGACCTGCAGCCGCACGCTCGTGACTCGTCTATTTAAGAAGCAGTAGCTGATCGCAGATCGTCAGTCACAAATTTTTCAACAATGGAGAAGGTTGAGAACCGCGTAGTGATTAAATTTTTGACCAAGAAAAGCAAGAATGCAAAAGAGATCCATGAACGCATGGTTGTAGTGTACACCGACACCGCCCCTCCCTATGCAACCATTGCTCGCTGGAATAGGTAGTTCCGCCATGGTCGTGAGTCCCTTGAAGATGACCCACTTCCAGGACGCCCGTCAGACGTAACCAACGAGAACAATGTGGCCCGTGTGGAGAGGATGATCCTCGAAAATCGACGGGTGAAGGTCGAAGAAATCGGGCGAGAACTTGGATATCACATGGAAGTGTTATCAACATCATCCACGACAATTTGGCCATGACCAAGGTCTCTGCCCGTTGGGTCCCTAGAAACGTCACGCCCCATGATCGACTTCAATGTCGTCAAAGTCCACAAGGCCAGAGTTGCACAAGCTGCACTGCGCGAGTGCGGATTCGAGGAGCTCAACCATCCCTCCTACAGTCCAGATCTGGCCCCTAGCGACTACTCTTTATTTCGCCAGCACAAGGTTGCACTGCGTGGACGCCGGTTTGGGGACGATAAAGATGTCCAGCTCGCCGTCCAGGAGTGGATTGAACAGCAGTCGGGATATTTCTGGTTGTCGGGAATTCGAAGCCTCAGGGACAAGTGACGCAAGTGCATTGAAGTCGAGGGTAGTTATACTAAAAAATAATAGAAGACTTTTCCTCATATCTCGTTTCCGTATATCAGAATTGCAAAACTTATTGACCGCCCCTCGTGTTTATATATATATATATATATATATATATATATATATATATATATATATATATATATATATATATATATATATATATATATATATATATATATATATATATATATATATATATATATATATATATATATATATATATATATATATATAGAGAGAGAGAGAGAGAGAGGGGGGTGGTCAATAAGTTCTCGGCCTAACTCCCCAGAAGGAGCAAAAATAGAGCAAGGATTCACTCAACTACTTTTATTTATTTTTCAACGTAATCACTTTTGACATTGATGTAGGATATAATTATATGATGCACTTCTCTAGTCTCTTCTTCAATTGCGAAAATCCCAGAACAGTGTCACCATGACCTTCGGGATGACTTTATGACGTTGAATTTTCGTGGGGTTGGAGAGGAGGGATCTTTCCATTGTTTAGATTCAGCTTCGGTTTCAAGATCGAAGTGAGGAACCCACGTTTCATCCCGGGTTAAGATTCAAGCCATGAATCCCTCCAGATCCGCTGTCATTAAGGTAAACATCTCTTTGAAGTCATTATACGGGTCTTCTTCTGCTCAGGCGTCAGCATTCTTGGGCTCGATCGGGCAGACACTTTGGAAATGTTGGGGTGATCGTGCAAGATGGTAACAATGGATCCATTACTTATCCCCAGTTGAGAAGCAATGTATTGCAATGAGATTCGGCGATTATTTATAACCATGATCTCCACCATGGCCACAGTTTCCCGTGTGAGTGCAATTGATGGACCACCACCTTGAGGGTCATCCTTACATGAGCCTCGGCCCTGCTCTAAAAGAGCAGCCTGACGTTTGAAAGTGGAATAAGGTAGGGCACTGTCCCCTTGTGTTGTCTTCAACTTATCATGAATTAACTATGGCGCTTTCCCTTGAATCACGCAAGACGCCATCCTCACTCAAGAAAAGTCACCGTAGAACTTAACAAAATTCGCTGGGAGGATGCCAGCCGTGTATTGCCTGTTGGAACATGTATGAACGTGATCCAGCTGCGGCGGGCTCCTGTCTCCCTTCCTTTAATGTTAGGCCGACACCTCCGTGAACACTCTGGTATACAGACGCATAATTCACTTTCTATTTGTTCTATCGACATCTGGTAGCTTTCATATAATGCTCTCATCTAACAGCTTTACAATGCAATGTTAAGTTAGTATTGTGGTAGCGTTTGTTGTGTGTAGGCGTGCGTCAAATTTGTCCGATTTCATGTTATTTGCAATTTCATTATTAATTTGTGCTTTTTTACAGAAAGCAGTCTAAATAATATTTATTTCTAATGTGTGCTAAGAAACAACTCGTGAGTGATTGTCGAGGTGCTATTTTGCTCTTCATAAATTTGAGAAATCTCAGGGACAGATAGAAAATGAATTAAACATAGCCCAAAGTACTGTTAATTTATGGATTTCATGTGTTAAAAATAATGTTAGGCTATCTACGCCAGAACCAAAAAACGATCTGATAGACCGAGAAAAACAAAGTTGCGAACAGATATGCTTATGAAACGTTTAGTAGTGAATAATCGAACAATAACTGCGAAAAAAATCAAATTTAATATGAATAATTTAATATCTGATGTTTCTGAACGAACTATCCAGGAGCGGCTACAAAAAGAACTCGGATTACCATCTCGCCATGCTGCAAAAAAACCATTCATTAATGAAAAAATGCGTAACAAATGTGTCGCATTTTGTAAAAAATACATTTATTGGACTGTCGAGGAGTGGAAAAAAGTTTTATTCAGCGATGAGTTAACATCAAAGGACAATGAAACACCCTCCAAGTGTGATCAATTAGGGTTGTTTCAGTTTCCTAGGGAGAAGAAGCATATATTTCCTTCCTAAAAACACAACTATGAATAGCGCACGATATTTAGCAATGTTACAAGGGCAACTTCCAGTGGTAATGACAATCCATGGGACAGAAACATTCATGCATGATGGGGCACCTTGTCACAAGGCTAAAATTGTGACAAAATGGCTTACTGAATATAAATTTAATATTTTTGATTGACCTGATAATAGCACAGATCTCAATCTCATAGAAAATTTATGGTTAATAATAAGAAAAAAAGGTTGAAGGCCGAGACACTGGCTTAGTCGAAAAATTGAAAGAGGCCATTATAAAGGTATGGTGTAACGAAATATCAATGGAAGTTTGCCAAAACCTTATCAAATTCATGCTGAAACCTCTAAAACAAGTCATCAAATCCAAAGGAAAGATTACAAAATACTAATATAAGGTTAGTAAATATAAAACATGTTTTTTATGTTAAAAATACAAATTTAGAGGGTGATCGGATACTTTTATCGGTAACTATATCTATATATATATATATATATATATATATATATATATATATATATATATATATATACATATATATATATATACTTTTAAATATTTTGTATTAATTATGAATTCATTTATTTGGTTGATCAAGTTTTAATTGTCAGGAAGAGTAGTTTTTTTTTATTTCCTTTACTTCTTTCCGAGGATTTTTTTGCCGTACGCATAGTTGGTTGCTTTCATATTCATGTTAACGTTTAGTGAAAAGATCTATATTTTATTTATTTATCTTATGTTGTTTTCTATTTTATGATTCTTCATATTCTTTGATTTTGCTGTTCCCTCTCTGGCCAGTGACTTTACTCTACCCGATCTTTATATCTTCCTTTGATGTACCACTGAAAAGAACATATTATTTTATGCATTCCATTGGTATCAAAACTACTTAGAAAAATAACCAGCTTTATCTGGTGCTACTTGTCGAATTATTTTTCTTCAGGTAAATTTGTTAATTTTCAACTTCGGATTTTCATTATTTCACTTCGTAGCGGAAACACATTTGTCTCCACCCAAACTATTTGTGTATTAAGATCGTGAAAGGAAATCAAATGAAAGTTTCACATTCGAGAGATCAATAGACGAAACAAATTTTACAAGACCAAAACATCATCATCATCATCATCACTAACTCTATAATTTAAGAAGGGTATTATTTTGAGTATTTGAATAATAATTTCGTCTTAGTTTGGTAATGACTTATGTTTTGTTATCAAAGTTATTTCTAATAATTCTTTTATAATATTAAAAACAAAATGGTTAAGTTTAAAAATAAATATAAGTATTGAAATTTTGCGAATTTTTTAAAACCCAAATGGTGAAGTTCAGAAAATTTATTTATATGTCTTCTTCTATAATTCTATATTTTAGCAACGTGATATTTTGAAAGGGGGGAAATTTAGTTTAGAGTTCCTTTTTAAAATTATTTTAATTCCCAAAGTTCAGAAAATTTATAAAAATTTAACCATAGCTGTTTTTTTTTTAGATTTTAAATTTTGATCCTAGTAGCGAAGCGCAAGCTCCCCCCGTAGGGGGAAGTGGCGAAGCCATTGCCTGGTAAATTTATTAAACACGGGTTCAAAGACAGAAATAAAATCTAATTAATAATACTGTACTGTTATTTATATGATTACAAATGGTGTATTACTTTGCCAGAAAGGCCCGCAGCCTCCTAAAGTGTGTTTCTTGCCAGGAGGCTCTGGTAGAAGGCAACACCCTTATTCCCTCAGTGCAGGTAGCCGACCCCGACAAGCTACCAGAGACTTTCAGAGAGATGACTGAATTCCAGGAACGCGGTGGTCTCCTCTACCCCTCAAACGAGTGCATCTACATGGCCATGATAGCCGTCGTTTCTGCCATCGCTAGGTCCCTCTTCCATGTCATGGGCCAAAATATGGTGTCAAAAGCTAACAGTGATGCCCATGCAAAAGTCAAACGAAGAGTCATAAAAAGAGGTAATCCGGATGTACCTGAGAACGCTACCAGGAGCAAAAGTCCAAGTCAATTTAAGTGTGCGTAGCCACTGACATTTGTTATGTATCTTTATTTTTTAGGGTAGATATTAGAATCCAGGTTAACCATGAAATAAGTTACAAGTACAGGGTGTCCACACCTTAGATTCTTACTAGCTATTACTTTACTATACCTATTTCAGAATAATATAGTCGGTACTCACCCATGGGCTATGAAAAAGATATATAAAGTTAAAAAAAATGAAAGCAAGTGGGGGGGTCTAGCTAAATGATACATAATGGAAATATAATTGTTTGCTAGATTGGTCAGGTGTGGGCCCTGGAGGAATTTCTTCTTTTTTTCTTTAATTGATGCTATCTACCTTATTTAATTTATTAGAATATACCTTGAAATATGTTGGTAGTTAAATGTAATATACCCATTTTTCATTACAGTTTTAATTAGAGATTTTGCCATTTATTTTTTTTAAGTACCTAGAAACCCTATGGAATTTTGAAATTTGATATTAGTAGACACCCTGTAGTATCTAAGAATCCCATTGTACACAGCCTTATTAAATAAAATTGAATTGAATATAACCAACATCGGTTATAAATATAAGGTTTTTATTTTTTTATTTTTCATTAAATAAGTCACACTTTCGTTCGTCACACTGAATCTGTTCGTCGAATAAAAATTTGACTTCACAGCTCAAAGTACTTTGGTCCCAGGGTGCTTTATGCCAAATTTGGGGTGAAATCTTTAAAAATAAAGAAATGAGAACGATTTTTGTTTTTCCTGGCTAGCCCGACTATGGAATCGCCCGATTTTGAGCTACCAATCAAGTATTCGTTATCTATGGAAGTGATGATAAGGTCTAACGTGAACAAACCAAGAGTAATATTGAAATTTGGGAACGTGTTAATGGATATAGACTCTAAAATATTTCTAGAAATGTAATTGCTGAATCTAATGACCAATTTGGCCCTATTCTAGTTGATTGTAGGGCTATGGTTATACATATGTAAGCAAAGTGCAGATTGCTCACTGTGGTTACGTAAATCGGTTTGATCTTGTTTTACACGAGCTTCTATTTTTTCCCTGGTTTGTCCATAATAGCATTTTTGGCAATTGTTGCAATCTATGGAAACAAAAAATGCCTGGTCAGTGGGGAAGGGGTGGTTATTTCTTGATAAGGTCTTTGAGAATAAAGAAGAAAGCGCTTAAAATCGTTTTTCACTTTTCCTCTGTCCGTTTCTTCAGAATGTGTTCCATGTGCATATTGTTTGTAGGCTTTTTCTCATAGAGAACTAAACTATGTGGAAACTTATAAAGAGATAAATGTAATGAATCCAGTGGACATGATGATATTCCTGGGAGGATACTTAAAAAAGGAGCTAGGAGTATTTCATTGATCCTTTTAAAGGTATATTAGTGTGTGCTTAACACTTGAAGAATTACATGATAACTGGATCTAAACAAATGTAGTTCATCTATTTAAGAGAGGAAAGAGAGACAATCTAAGTAATTATAAGTGAATTAAAAATAAAGTTTGGGGACACTTAAAAATTAAAGATTTAATTAGGAAAACACAATATGGGTCCCGATAAGATACATCATATTTAACAAATCTGATAGAATTTTTGGATTAGAACATAAGTTTGTAAGGGCCAGAAAAGACCTTGCAGTCCACTCGCGACCAGTTTTTCAAATTAGAACTTACCACCCATCCCTGGTAGGGTAAGTGGGTGGGGGTGATTGACCAACTCCGTCTTGCCTTCGGTGGGAGGTATTTAAAATGCCTTTCTTCACACCCTCTTTCCCCCTTTTCCTGTGCCCTTATTTCTTTTTTATCAATATCCTCCGCAAGTGGCTGTTAGTTGTAGTGTGGTAACCAGAGTGGTTTGAAATCTGAAGGATTGCATGCCCTACTTCCCGTAATTCTTGTAAGAGGATCTGCGGCTATATATCTTTTTTCCACTCCTATCCAGCAGGCGTGGCTGTGTTTCTTATACTCCAGCCCCCGTGAAGGGGAAGAATGAAGGGCAAGAGTAGGGGTCGGTCGGTTCCAAGTGGATAGGACACGACCTGGGTGAAATCCTGGTGGAGGATCACCCCATTCGGATCTAACCTGCGTCAGGTTAAGCTTCAAATGAATTCCCACTTCCTGTTGCAGGAACCACTTGGACAACAAGAGTGCTATAAAATTCCCACAGCATGCAACAGCCTCCCTCCACTCTAACCGGGTTCTTCAGGAGGGTCTCACAGAAGGTGCAGCCCTACTCGATTGTGGTAACGTTGGTGGCTTTCTACAGCACAGGCTGTAGGATCAAAATCGGAAGTAGCAGAGACGCCATCTGCGCCCGGGGAGCCATAAACAACATATCTTAACTTTCTCTATCCTTGTACTTTCATTACGGATCTTTCTTTGCAAATTTTCTGTTGAAGACGCCCTCGTTGGTTTTACTTTGCATCTTAGATGTATCAACCCCCCCCCCCTCCCCACCCACCTCTGCTTAATGCTAGGCTAAATTAAAAAAAAACAAACAAACACGAAAACAAAGGTAAAAACAAACAACAACAAAAAAAAGCGAGAAGAAGAAAGAAGCACGCTCCGGTGTCGAGGGAAGGCCTTCCTACCCTCGCGCGGGAGTATGCGACCCACACCAAAGAAAGTCAAATAAAATGGAGGAGGAGAATGCCTCCTCCAACAAGTCAAATAGTCCACGAGACTGTGTACACAAAGCATACAGAGCGCAGGGGACTAACGGTAGTAACCCCACTCGTCCCGGTACTGGGACAGGTAACGATGGTGAAGATCACCCAGAATGAGACATTCAACGGAAATGTGCCGAACAGTCTGGGGGACAACGCAGTCGTCGCAGTAAGTTCCAGGGAAGCGCTCCATCAAATGGCGATGCGTCACTCGAATGTACCCAATTCAAGGACGCTATAAGGCGACCTGAAGCCGTTGTGGCATTAGAGGTATGTGCATGGAACAGTCGCGGCCCGATGACACGCGACTTTGAGTTCTCCTCGGCTGTCCCTCACCTTCTTTGCCAAGTTGCGCGGAGGGCTGCCCTGATTTCTGCCATGTAGTCAATATGAAGAAGAACAAAGCGCTGGCCTGGTTGCCCAGTCTTCGTTGACTCTTTGGCGTGGGGAAAAAGGACTAAGCTTACCATACTATCACATAGATGTGAATATGCAAATGAACTTAATTTAAGGCGCAAAAGCGGGTTCAGATGATTAGTTAACTATAAAGAATTAATATGCGATATTATGGAAATACTTCCCAATAAGGATCCTAAGATCAACTTGAGGCTAAGTCGAAAAGAAAATGGAAGGGATGGATGTCAGAGGTGAATAAAAGTTAAAGGCGGGGAGGATATGTAATCATATTTAAAAGTAAAATTTCTCGATTGATTCTTAGACTTATTTAAGGTATAACTTTCAACATTCTTCGGCAAGTCATTCCATATCTGTGTTCTCGTATTTTTTGAGAAAAGAAATTTTATCCTATCGCACTGTTAATTTTGTTGTTTACTGGGTTGAAACCTTTGTTTATAGTTGTTTCGCGCTTATCTAGTTCAAATTTCAAATATTAACAATTTATATTAGTAACCAAAAAATATCGAAATTACAAGATTTACAGTGCAACATGAAATGAGAGCTTTGTAAAATATTTTATGGAATAGTTAGAATAAATAGAATTATATTGTGATCGCTGTTTCCAAGTGTATCGCTAAGGTGTATACTTTTTGCTAATATCTGTTCTTTTGTCAATATTAAGTCTAGGATAATCTTTTCACGTGTCAACTCGTCTACATTTTGATGTAGGAAGTTTTCATTTATAATTAATAGAAGTCTGTTTCATGCATTAGCCGCAGTTTCATTAAGACAATTTACCTTTTTAAAATTAAAGTCACCGCATATATCTCCGACTTTTTGTCTAATTAAGTCCGAAAGCGTTTCAAAAAGATTAATATCGTACTCCTCCGTTTGCTTTTGGTGACTATAGGCCACGGATAAATTTATAGCATTAATGTTTACCACAAACTCCACCGTTAAAATCTCAGACGTAATATCTATATTGACTCGTTTGTTTTTGTGTACAAAATAACGCCTTCACCTTTTTCCCTAGGCCTATCCCTATTGTAAATCTTATAGTGTGGTAAGCTAAATTTCCATCTAGAGACCCCTTTAGAACTTACTATCTATCTGTCTGAAACAAAATTAACAAACTCTTCTGTGTACCCAAGGTTTTTAAATCGCTATCTTGTTTCTCAAACTGCGCACCTATGTGTAAAAATATGACATACGAGTATTTCGCCGTGGAGTGGATCCGTTGATGAAATCTTCATCTGAATCGGCCACATCCTCGATTCTGACTCCTGGATAGTAGTATTTTCTCTCTCGCATCTTTTCCTTTCACAGAATTCCTCCAGTTACCACCTAGCAATAGAGTCCCGCATAAGACGAACCTCGAAATCACTTGTATCTTGGTCAAAACCTATTGACTATTATTACTGGCAACCACA
The DNA here is from genome assembly GCA_963969495.1 of Ceratothoa steindachneri. NCBI lineage: Eukaryota > Metazoa > Arthropoda > Malacostraca > Isopoda > Cymothoidae > Ceratothoa > Ceratothoa steindachneri. The sequence continues at coordinate 140,357,761 of OZ018326.1, read as the reverse complement.
GTTTTGACTGTTTCGGCGAAATCTCCTGCAAACAAGAGTGAAGATGTTATCATGACTGCAGAATTTCTGACTGGCAAACTGTCGCAAATTGTCGGATTAGCCACAGTTAAATGTCGCCGGTTATCCTTGCTGCCCCTCCCCCCCTCCAAGTGCGCACTCTGCGACCTCGGAGACGAACTTCCTCCTCATGGACTCGATGTCTATAGGCATTGCCTACAATTCTTACATGAGGGAAATAATTTTGATATCGAAATCTCAACACATTAAGCACCCCCTGAAGCCATCAACCGATACGTGGAGGTAGGCTACCAAGAAGCGGCCACTAAAGAGCGACAGGTCGTTTCTATATATCTATTATTTCAGAAAATTATACCCTGGATAAAGATGAGAAAAAAGAAAACAAAAATGTGCTAGAAAAAAAAAGGTTTATGCCAAATATCTGTAGTAAAGAATAGGTTTTTTGATGGACAATAAAATAATTAGTTTATCTATTTTTAAACAGGTGTTGCTGTTTTCCAGTGATAAAAATTGGTAATTAATGAGTCTTTAATATACCTTCTTAGTTTTATTTGACGATCAAGTAGTGATAAGACCTTTGGCAACTCATCCAAGCATTTTCTTCTCCCAGATGGCTTTAACTCTGGTAAATTAATGTGCTTTGATAAGGCTACCTTGGACTTGGAATCTCTCCCAACTCTACCAACAATCAAAATTTGCTAATGATGAATAGAAACAAATAACAAATTGAGGACAAAAGAAAATAAAAAAATAAAATGGTAGAAAAGGAGTTATCGATTAGCCTCGGCAATCAAATATATATTAAACTGAAGAGGAATTAATGAGTTTATTTCACCTGAGAGAAAACGTTGGTCAATCAGAGCATGTGACTTTCACGAATCAGTATGCACGTTAAATTGCTTAATGATATTTAGACTTTTATATATATATATATATATATATATATATATATATATATATATATATATATATATATAAAATAAAGCAAATCTAAAGACAAGTAACGTGGAATAAAACGTTAAAAGGTAAACATAGAAGAGAGAAAAAAAAACAACTCTGCTGAATTTAATTATCCCAGTACTCTCATCCAATTACAAACAAAAAAATAAACTTCTGTGAATTTATTCACAAACAAGCGAAACACTTTAAAACTAAAAACCAAAACAAATACACTGACTATTTTCACGAGCTTTCGGGGAGAGAGCTTCAACGAATATCAAGCGCAAAAAAATTACCCTCACTTGGAAAATAGCTAGTATTTAGCCAGGTCAAGCTTAGGTTCAAAAATGTGTTTGTTTTTCTCTCTAACAATTAACCAATCTAGAACGTGATGTTGACGGAGCATGTGTCATTCGTGCAGACTGGTTCGGTCAGTTGCACGGATGACTTGATACACTGTATGGTCTCGGGCTCAAAGACGCCCGGCACTCTCTCGATGGCTACCTCAAAGTCTTCGAGACTCCACTCTCTTTCCTTTTGCCTTATTCAATTTTTTTTTGGAGTGAATAAGGGAAAGGGGAGGTGGGTCACACTTTTCTCTTCTTCCACCTGAAAGGCTCCGAGTTTGAGTAGACCCGCATCGCAGGAATATGACGAGTCTAAGGTCAAATAACCGAAGCAGGTTCTAGAGGAGCCCTGGGTGAGAAAGATCACGAAGAAGGCGGACCAAGTCTTTCAGCACGACTGTGCCCCAGCCCATACGTCCAGGACCGCGCAAGAGTGGTTGAGGTCGAACATCAACTTCTTGTCGAAAGACATTTGACTGTCGCAGTTTTCCGACCTCAATCCCCTCGACTAAAACTTGTAGGCGCATGTCGAGGGCAAGGCTTACAAAATCCACCACAGCAACGTCGACGAGCTAAGGGCGACGAGCTGACGTGTGGGCCAGCATGCGGAAGGTCTTGTCCGCAAAGTGTGCGCGGCCTTCAAGTCTTGCCTGATCAAAACTATCATTGTGTCCTTTGTTAAGAGCGTTGAAACGAGTGTAACGGGACTTTTGCAATAGCCGGTATATATATATATATATATATATATATATATATATATCAGTGGCGACTCTGGCACTCGGGCTGTTCGGGCTTAGCCCGAGTATAAATTTAGTAAAGTGAACCTGTATTTGCAAGCTGATTTAATTTTTTGTCAACACTGACTTTTATTGGGCCTGGTCGCAGTTCATATATTTTCGTTCAGCGTCTGCCGATATTCTTAGAGGTGCCCTGTGCCAAAAAATATAATTCGTAACAGACGTTCTCTTGCGCTTGACTAAGGCTCAGAAGTTACGCGCTTGCTTCGGGCTCAGAAGTTACAGCTCGAGTTGTTATCTATAATCGTAAAAAATAGAAGTAATTAAAATTTAATGTTTTCTTGAAACAATAGATTTCTATAGAGATTAGGCTTTGAATTCCAATCTATAAAAGGTTTCCGTTCCTCATTATTCTTAAAGGAACGAAAAATTATTCAGGAACTCGGGCTAATAAGTAACGAACCTGGTAGGTATAAATGACTAACTAGCATCTCTTGTCAAGAGTACAGTACAGGTTACACTCAGATTGGTCTCTGTCTATGTGCACGCCGCTGTAAGAGCTTAGTGAACGAGCTAAATTATATGTATATTGACAGTGATTTCAAAAAAGTGCAAGTCAATCAACTCCATTTTTTAATTTCCCTATAAATTTTAGTTTACTTTCGCTATGCTGGAATCCATTAAACCAATTAAGCTAATGCTGACCATCCCCTTAACAGCCGCCACTAATGAGAGAAGTTTCTCAACGATGGATAGAATCCGCTAATATCTGAGAAGCACAATGGCCCAAGAATGGCTTTCTTCACTGGCTCTTATTTCCATCGAGAAAAGTATTTTGAACGACTTGACTAAAAAGAAGGAGCTGCACGATAGGATATTATACAAGTTCGCCATCAATTTTTATATTAAAACTATATTTTTGTCTTATTGTTAAATTATAATCAGTGCACATATAAGTCTGCAGTGTGCATTACGTCTCTTACCTTCTTTTATACACGTGTCTTATGCGAAATCTGTGATGAGCCCAAGTTATGCGGATGACCTTGAGTCTCCTCTGATATTATATATATATATATATATATATATATATATATATATATATATATATATATATATATATATAAGGGTGGGGCAGGGAGGACGGACGTTTTGAAAAAAATCACAAAATCATTCATTTTAACTTGAAACAAATTTTATTGACATCAATTTGTTCGTCTTGAATTAGCATTTGACAAAATCAAGTGTGGAAAACAACATCCATCATGTGGTGTCCGTTTCCATTGATGCATTTCTGAAGGCGTTTTTGGAAATTGGCCTCCACTCTCTCCAGCATTGCTCTGTTGATTTTTGCGACTTCCACGTGAATAGCTTCCTTCAAATCATCCAATGTACGAGTCTGATGCTCATAGACACGTGCTTTAAGGTTTCCCCACAAAAAATCATCACACATGGACAAATCAGGAGACCCAGGGGGCCGAGGAGTGTCAGCAAACCTGGAAATGAGGCAGTCACCGAAGAGAGGGCGATGAACGTCCATTGATGCTCTGGCTGTGTGGGCCGTCGCCCCATCCTGCTGAAACCACACACGTCGGATAGGCATACGTTTTCTTCGTAATTCAGGCACAAAGAAGTTGTTTATCATCTCGATGTAACGCTCTGAGTTCACAGTAACAGCATTTCCATCATTGTCTTCAAAAAAGTAGGACCAATGACGGGCACTTTTCCAACAGCACACCAGACTGTCACTTTTGGGCTGTGCAGTGGTCTTCCATGCAGTTCTCTCGGATTTTGAAGAGGCCAATAACGGCAGTTCTGTTGATTCACCATGCCATTGAGATGAAAATGAGCTTCATCACTCATTAACAAAATGAGGTTGTCATTTGCCTCAAAAATTGTTTCCATCTGACGTGCGAACTTAAGCCGCTGTTCATAGTCCCCTGGTTGCAATTGTTGCCCAATAACCAATTTGTAGGGGTGGAGATGTAGGTCTTCATTTAAAATACGCCTTACTGATCGATTACCGATGACAAGTTCAGTAGAATGCCTACGAGCAGAGCGATTCGGACCCTGCAGCAAAGCTTGTCTAACACGTTCCACATTTTCCGGAGTCAGTACCGTCCGTGGGGCCCCCACTGGTCTCCTATTCATTAGTTTACCTCGTGTATGAAGTGCCATAACCCAGCGTAAGATTGTGTTACGGGTGGGAACAGCCTCATTTCTGTGAATGTTGAAGTGGCGCCGAAATTCACGCTGAACTGCTGTAAAAAACTCGTTATTCTTCATGTACTGTCGTAGGCAAACACTCGATGCTCGATCGTCCACAGCGCCATGGCTACACCTGAAAAAAAAGAAAAAAATGCTAAGACACCTGAAAAGAAAAGAGAAGTAATGCTAAAACACCACGGGCAGAATGGTACCTGCCAGGCATATGCCTCTCCCCCTGGGGCTGAGTAATAGACATTGCAAAAACGTGCGTCCTCTCTCTCTCTCTCTCTCTCTCTCTCTCTCTATATATATATATATATATATATATATATATATATATATATATATATATATATATATATATATATATATATATATATATATATATATAGTTAAAGTATTACAACCTTCGTGATTGTTGTTTGTGGTGTGACAGCAATTCCTCCTCCTTCTTTCTCTCTTACTTTGGCCCAAGTGATTTACAGCTTATCTAATGTGATCGAGCTTTCTCTGTTACATCGAATCGAGAGAATGAAATAGAGTCAATTGAGTGAATATTTGAACTTGAATGCAGAATGAAATTAAGTGTTAGAAATAAATGCCTGATATTAAGTTGTTCTGAAGTTGATGTACTGGAGTTGTAACAGAATAGTGTTAAGAAAGACTGTTTTTATAAAAAATAAAATCATATTATATGTTGATAATTTGGTGTTGGAGCTAAGAGCGCAAAACATTGATTGACTTTTCAATTATTTTGGGGCAGATATGTAATGTCGTTATGATGCAAACTGATTCTTCATGTCAGTTTCTGATGAATGTTTGTATGTGTGTTTCTGTTATGCATTGAAAGAAATAAAAGGGTTAACTATTTTGTTAGTGGTGATTCTTTGAGGTATCTCAAGGAAGTGGCGTAGCCGTGTGACAATATACTCACGGTTCGTCTACCAAAAGAGAGTAACAAGGAAAAGAGGTACCTTAATAGACCTTAGGATACATTCAAAGAGGGTACCTTTAAGTGAACACTTGAGCATGTGCAGTCCTCTAAAGGGTCAGATTGACGCTCTAGAAGAACGCTCACGCCACGCTTCAAGTCTCCAAACGGCTATTTTTCAAGACTTTGTCTAGTCTCGAATTGAACTGTTTAACAGAGTTGGTGTTGACCACTTCCACTGGAAGTGCGTTCTAATGGCGTCAGATGCTATATGTAAAATATTTCCCACACATATCATGCTGGTAACGCTTCAGTTCAAGTTTGTAGCGGTGATTTCTTGTTCTGCTTTGGCTAAGATGGAAAATATTCCTGTAGTCTACAATGTCAAATCCTCGAAGTATTTTGAACACTTCGATAAGCTGACCACGCAGTCTCCGGGTCTCCAGCGAGAACAAGTCTAATTCCCGTAATCTATTTTCATAAGTCTTGTGGCTGATAAAGGGAATCAGTTTGGTTGTTCTGGCTTGCACACGTTCTACTCTTGCGATATCCGTTAGAATGTAAGGACTCCCAAATTGTACGGCATACTCAAGGTGCGGTCGGACAAAGGGAGTTATACAAACACAGTACTATCTCCTTGTTCAGATATCCAAACTGTTGCTTTATATAACTTAGCATCCTTTGGGATTTCTTCTCCACCTCAATAAACTGCTTCGAGAACTTGAGATCACTAGTTATAGGTACATCTAAGTCATTCTCAGTGTCGGTGGATTCAAGAGCAATGCCTTTAAGGGTATACTGAGATTGTGGGTTTCGGTAGCCGATATGCATCACTTTGCACTTGTCTACGTTAAAAGGTATTTGCCACGTGTCTGACCAGTTTTCAATCTTCCGAAGAACATCTTGAAGGCGGGCAGTATTTCCTTCCTTTGCGACGTTCATACGAAGCTTGGTGTCATCGGAAAATTTAGAAATCTTCACAACTATGTCAATGTTCATGTCGTTAACGTAGATGATGAACAGTAGTGGTCCCAAGACAGAACCTTAAGGAACACCGCTAGTAACAGGCACCCACTCAGAAACCCGTCTATTCAATACCACCCGTTACCGTCTGCCACTTAGACAGTTCTCTATTCAACTTGCTACATTTCCGTCTATGCCCAGTGTACGCACTTTCCGAGGTAGGCGGCGGTGTGGTACCTTATCGAAAGCTTTTTGAAAGTCTAAGTAGATAACATCCACCGCCTTATCCCGGTCGTGCCTTTGGAACCCGTGCTGGGAACTCCTCAATCGCAAGTTGGACTCTAAATATGACGTAATTTTTTCTACTATGAGGTTTTCCATAAGTTTATCGACTATTGAGGTTAATCTAATAGGTCATTAGTTCGACGGCTGGCTAGAGTCTCCTTTCTTGAAGATAGGAGTCACCTTTGCTTCACGCCAGTCTCTAGGAACGCATCTGGTCCGGATTGACATGTTAAGAATTGTGCTCAGGTGTGGTGACACTTCATCGCGTACTTCTTTCGACACTTTAGGTCGAAACTCATTCGGGCCAGAGGACTAGTTCGTCTTTAGATCAGTGATCTTTTTTTCTATTTCTCCTTGGGTAAAGTCCATTTCCTCCAACTTTTCCCCCGAGTAAGAATAGGTGGGCTGGAGGATGGGACCACAGTCTTCAGTAAACACTGAAGAGAAGTAGTCTTTGAGAAGGTTAGCATATTCACTAAAGGGCCAATCGTGCGATGGATTGGTTTATGGCTGTTTACATAACCAAAAAACTTCCTGGGATTCTTCTTGCAAAGTCTCGCCACTCGGAGCTCCTCGGCACGCTTTGCCACCCTTATGCTGGAATTCACTCTCCTAGCTAGCTTACAGTACTCGTCAAAGTCACCAGAGATCTTTGACTGTCAGTACGCTGTTCTTTTCTCCCTCAGCAGTTGACCAATTTCTTGATTAAACCACTTTGGTTGAACAGAAGACCGACGAAGACTTTTCAAAGGGATGAATCGTGATTGAAGACTCATGAACGTAGTTTTGAATCTATTCCACGAATCTTCAACATCCTCGCACACTTCTAGCCTCGCATTATTTAATCCAGCACGAAGACCTGCAAAGTCTGCTCTTCTCAAATCAAGTTTCCTTGATTTACCAGTTGCAGACTTTACTTTGGGGATCTTGACTATAAATCTGACTAGTCGGTGATGACTGCCCCTGAGAGAGATTTGACGCTCCCTCTCTTGTTTTGTGGAAGCAATTTATCTAACTCATTTTGTGACTTATAAGTAAAGTATTATATATATATAAGCAGGCTAAATTTAGGAAGTTCATTATTATATTATAACTTCTTGGTACCGACCTTTCGGGTAGGAACACATTCTCAAGGATATGAGATTAGAAATATGTACAAACATAAGAATTTTTTAGAGATGTTATCAGATATTTATAAATTAATTATATGGGAAAAGGGAAGCAGCAGAGGTGGTAATATTCAAATTATAAAAATGCAGAGCTTTTAACTATTAGACGAAAACATTCCCCATAGCATGACGCTGCATTTTTCATGTTTAGCAGACTCTGTAACATGTTTAGGGTTAAGGCAGCGCGTCTACCAAAGCGTCTACCATCAGATCCAACAAAATTAGATTTACTTTCTTCCCTGAAATTAGTTTTCTCCCAATTTCCATCCCTCCAAACAACATGAGCTTCAGCATATTCGAGTCTCGCCTTCTGGTTCTTCTTACTTATGATTGTTATGATTGCATAAACTAAACTCTTTTACCGTCAATTAAATGTATTCTTGAACTTAAAGAGAAAATAACACTTCCTTTCCTAGATTTGTTGATACACCGCACTCCCTCAGACATTACATTCTCTCTCTCCTTCTTAAGCAGATTAATTCTTCTTTTTCTATAAATTTGTATTTTTTCGATCACATTAAAGCGCAAAAGATCTGCCTTTACTATCATGTTTCTCTGTACGCTCCGTGTGATCTGTCCTAATTCTTTGACGTTGAGATTTCTAAAGAATTGCATTGGTCACAAACTGCTATCCCCTCCATTTCTACGATAAATGCCTTGAATTAGCAAAAATATCAAAAATCTTTTGAGCTTTTCGAAACTCTTCCCTTTAATAACAAAAATACTTTCTCGACTATCTTTTTCTCCAACGTCTGTCATTCTCCCTCGTATTTTAAACCATTTGGTATTTCTCATGTGTTCAAATATGAATATAATTTATAATCTTTTAGTTAAGAATGCTCCTTCTACTATTTGCGGTGTATACTGTGTTAAATATTTAGCTTGTTTAAAAAGTTAATATGGACAATTTGTTAAACCTGTGTCTAAATGAATATCCCAACATAAATATAATACGCGGCGAGGTGAAGAAAGAGGCTAATTTCATATTCATAAATATGTCACAGCCTAACGATAGAATCGGCTGGAAAACATCTAAAACCATTTGTTATACTAAAGATGTTATTTACAAATTTCGCAATTAGTTCTGGTTTATATAAACTTGATAATTATATTTTAACTTATAATTAGACATGAATTCATAAACTCTTACCTTGTAAATAATTTTCATTTCGTGTACTTACCTTCTTCCTTCCATACTCCTTCGTCCCTTCTCGCCCTCTCTTCCTATTACGCAATGCCTCGTTTCGCAAAGACTACTCAATTATTTTTTTCGATCATGTTAACCCTTTGTGCAGTCTAAGGATTAGCTATTGTTTAAGAGATTATTTATGTACTTATCTTTATATCTTTTAGGGAGGCCAAGCTGGATATATGATTTATTTTAATCGTCAGCCAAGTTAGCGTTGTTCCGTTTTCTCTGCAGCTTCTCGAATCTTCGGAAAAGAGTCTTCTGAGGAGTTCAGAGCGATATAAGTAAAAAGCCTCTTCCTTTTTAGCTATCTTTTATTTCGACCTGTTTTCGGTCGTCTTTGAGGCTCCTCTCCAGCTTAATATATACATTTATGTCTCCTGTTGCTGATCTTATTCATTAATAATGAACTAAAAATAGAGGTAAAAAATACTCGGCAAATTCTTTTTTTAAGAAGTCTTATTATCAGGTTAAGTAGGAATAAGTTCGGTTGGTCAGTTTACAATTTCATTTGTAAGTTCTTGTTTAAGAAGCGATGCTTCATCTTTTGACTTATTTTGATAGATTGTTGGCTTATTATTATAGTTTCCCTTGAGAATACACTGAATAAATTTCGCCAGTACTTCGAAATGCCTCATTTTTTTCTGTGGGACCTTGCTTGTATACATATATGTGTGTTTCTTGGGCGACTATATTTAAAATATACAAGCATATTTATCACTAGACAAATATCCCTGTTTAATCACCGTGCATTCGTAAAAAAAAAAGAGAGCTCAAACTGAAGATTTCCTTAAGCTTCAACTAATAGTTGCAAATGACAACTAGATTCACTAGTTACTAAAAGACCCCTATATTGAGGGAGAAATATTCAAAATGATAACAATTATAATATATTAATATAAAAATACAAAGAAGCGCCGATTCCACAACCCTTCGCTCAGTCTCGCTGAGTCCGTTTTCCTCTGCAGTTCTAATCAGACGAGATGCCGCGGGGAAACTGGACTCAGTGGAAGCGTTCCACAGAAACTGTTATTATAACCGTTGAATTTTTATGCAATTTATTAAATTACAAACATAACATTTTTGCATAATTGATATTTAGTTATACGTACATAATTTACACATAATATATATATATATATATATATATATACATATATAAGAAACTCACAAAGTAGTGTGTGAGTAGAACAATAAATGCAAAAAATCCCACAGGAAAATGAAAGGCGGATTCCAAGTACTTTCGAATCCGGACTTAATATACGGTATGGTTTCGTCTATGGGCTCATTATAACGTATTGGGTCTATTGTTATAGTATTAATAGTCATTGAGTGTGGCGAAGGGTAGAAAGCGGCTACTATAATAGAAAATTCCTTACACAATCTCTTGTGAAGATAGAAACAACAAGAGGATTATGGGAAAGTTCAATGCAAAAGTTGGAGAACAAAAGCAAAGACAGAAGTTGGGAACGAAAATTCCCAGCAGTCGAGGCAAAATGAAGTGGAAGAGACTAGACAAAGGAGCAAGGGGCAAAATGAAGTGGAAGAGACTAGACAAAGGAGCAAGGGGCAAAATGAAGTGGAAGAAACTAGACAAAGGAGAGAGGCAAAATGAAGTGGAAGAGACTAGAAAAAGGAGCAAGGGAGAAAAATAAAGTGGAAGAGACTAGACAAAGGAGCAAGTGGAAAAAATAAAATGGAAGAGACTAGACAAAGGAGCAAGGGGCAAAATAAAGTGGAAGAGACTAGACAAAGGATCAAGGGGGAAAATGAAGTAAAAGAGACTAGACAAAGGAGCAAGGGGCAAAATGAAGTGGAAGAGACTAGACAAAGGAGCAAGGGGAAAATTGAAGTGGAAAAGACTAGACAAAGGAGCAAGGGGCAAAATGAAGTAAAAGAGACTAGACAAAGGAGCAAGGGGCAAAATGAAGTGGAAGAGACTAGACAAAGAAGCAAGGGGAAAATTGAAGTGGAAGAGACGAGACAAAGGAGCAAGGGGGAAAATGAAGTAAAAGAGACTAGACAAAGGAGCAAGGGGTAAAATGAAGTGGAAGAGACTAGAGAAAGGAGCAAGGGGCAAAATGAAGTGGAAGAGACTAGACAAAGGAGCAAGGGGCAAAATTAAGTGGAAGAGACTAGAAAAGGGAACAAGGGGAATAATTTAAGTGGAAGACACTAGACAAAGGAGCAAGGGGCAAAATGAAGTGAAAGAAACTAGACAAAGGAGCAAGTGGCAAAATGAAGTGGAAGAGACTAGAAAAAGGAGCAAGGGGAAAAAAAAGTGGAAGAGACTAGACAAAGGAGCAAGTGGAAAAAATAAAGTGGAAGAGACGAGACAAAGGAGCAAGGGGGAAAATGAAGTGGAAGAGACTAGAAAAAGGAGCAAGGGGGAAAAATAAAGTGGAAGAGACTAGACAAAGGAGCAAGGGGCAAAATGAAGTGGAAGAAACTAGACAAAGGAGCAAGGGGCAAAATGAAGTGGAAGAGACTAGAAAAAGGAGCAATGGGAAAAAATAAAGTGGAAGAGACTAGACAAAGGAGCAAGTGGAAAAATAAAGTGGAAGAGACTAGACAAAGGAGCAAGGGGCAACGAAGAAAGAGAAAATCGGTATCCTTGGGTTTAAATGAGACAAAATTCTAAATTGCTTCCATACTCAATAGGATTTTTTTTATTATTATTATAGACATATGAGTTATTAACCCATTCAACTTCACAGATTATTACTCAAGGGCTAGATCAAAATATTAGGTTGTCATAAAATTTATGTCGTTTTTCTAAGATTTATAAATATATTGGAGTTGTTTCAATTTTCCAATATTTTAGGTAATCTCTTCAAAAATAACTGGGTAGTGCCTAGTAAGCTTTTAAGCTATCGTAATAGGCTTTTTCTTAAGCTTCAAAAATGGTGTTTGAGGGCCAACATAACTTGATAGACAAAAATGCCCGTGTTGTCCCCCTTCAGGGCAATGAACCCCCAAACGTTGCACGTTTGGTCCGAGAAAAGAAAATAAAGGGTCTGGTTGGAAAGTTCCTCTTCATCTTTGATATTCAACCGATCTCATCATTTATTTAACTTATTTATTTAGCTTATTACAATAACCTAAATGGCAAAGTTTGCTTTAATAAGAAGGTCTAAAATGATATCAAATCATATATTTCATAAATGCCGAATGAATTCCTCAAAAAATATATCCCCCTCATCCCTTAGCCAAACGATGAGAGAGCATCAAGATTGATTGAAACTAATTTGTTGAATGTATTTTTAACTTCTTTTTTTTTCCTTTTTACGAGATTATTTTTTGATCTAAAACAAGAGAGAAACATCTTTATCGCAAACATAACAAACTCACTCCAACTTGACATCCAAAGTAGAATAAATACCTCCAAATTAACACTAGAAAGCTAGTTTAATGAGCTAAATGACCAAGTGACAGAATCCTCATAAGCAAACTGCAAAAATAACATAACAGAAGCTATTTTGGACAAATATGCGCAACTTTGGCAAGTCACAATGTGCAACTTTGTCACATACAATGTACAGAAACTTTGTCAAATAACAATGAGACAAGGTTATCTGACACAAAATTAAGTGAGACAAGGAGAAAACTTTGAGACAAAAATGAAAAAGGATAGAAGAATTAATGAAAGGATCACATAAATTGAACTAAACAAGTTTTAAAAGGCAATTCAGGCTAAAAGTAAGAACATATAATACAAAGCGATCAAAGCCTATAGAAAATAAGGAATATAAAGATGAAAACTACATAAGTTTGCAACAGGAAATAGCAACACTAAAGGATAAACAGCCGGATAAAGACGGAAAATGAATAAATCATTCAAGTATTTTAAATATCCTATCAGGGACTATATGATAGCAATGACTATCATGCAACAAATAAGTAACACCTTCACAATAAGTGAGGAGGAATTCGTACAAGTAAAAATGACAAAACTTTGCGCGCACTTAAGAGCATGAAAAATGGTAAAGCTACTGGGGAGGATGGGATCAAAATCGACCTAATAAAAATGTTTTCTGACCTACTAGTTCCTCTGTTTACAAAAATGTATAATACAACGTAAGATTCCAGTGACATGGTTCATGTACTTTAAAAAAAAAGCGACAAGGCATAAAATCTACATCCGATTAGTTCCTTATCAGCACCATATCAATTAGCAACAGAGTGACACACTCGAGTGCATTAACTCAACGGAACAAGTAGGATTCAGAAATAACTATAGTATGTATGATTATCTGCAGGTTATTCAATAATTATTGCAAAGAATAAATGCGTACGAAATACCACTCCCCATACCATTCGTAGCCTATTTAAATGCCTTTGACTCACTAAACAGCGATTCAGTTCTAAGAGCACTACAGAAACAAGGAATTAACAAAACATACATTGACATACTTTCTTACATATACAGTCTGACAACATCTTCATTTGGGCTGTACTCGATAAGTAATAAAATGCAAAATATAAGTAATGTGACAGAGACATCCCAACCCCCAAAACAGCTTACAGAAGGTCTTGATGAGATTTTCAGGACTTTAGATTGGGAACAAAAAATGATAAAAATTAAAGGAAAAAATAATGAGCAATAATTTGTTGGAAGATTGAGGAATTAGAAATAACGATCATCTTTCAGAATAAGTAGAAGAATACAAGTATTCAGGACATCTTTTGACTCTTGATGGAAGAATGTAAAATGAAATCAGTAAAACAAAGTTAGACTGAAGAGAGGTAAGAAAACTCGGGTCTAAGTCTTTAGAAGCGCCATTCTCCTGATGGTTAAAATGCAAAGTACTTAACAAATTAAACTTACCAATATCACCTTGTGGAAGGTAAACTCGATTACTGTATACATATATTATATAAAAAAACGCCCGGGAATTTAGAGCAGCTCGGAGAATAACCTGCTGAAGTAAAAATGGGAAACGACGCATTGCAAGAAGAAACGACCGAAGATGGACAAAAGATATCTAAAACTAGAAGCATTTATACATAAATAGACCCTAAAGATGACCTCGCAAGAGTTGGGATCATGAAATTCACTTAATTGGAGTAATGAAACAGAATCGTTCCCTTAACAATAATCTTTCGAAGGTTCTTGAAGAGGACTTTTTCAAGGAGAGGATGAAAATGAGTGATCACGATGGTGTTGATGATATTGGTAACTGTTTTATTAAAAGGTTAAGGAGAGTTGCGTGCCCCTTGTCCATAGCATCCGAAATCGTCTTCTCCTTTAGCTACTCGAGATATATAACCTTTGCATACTTTAACCTCCGTTAACTTCTCGCTGTATTATGAACTATTTGTCCGGAACTTTCTGACAGATGTTCTATGTTGGTTATCGGGTTTTGTCAAGTAAATAAAAAAAAATAGCAAATTTAAGGCTGGTTATTTTTTATATAATTGTTTGTATGGTCCTAAAGGCTTTAACATGCCAAACCTTCTTCCCGTCCCGTGCGAACATAATGAAATAAAGCTTCCAATCTTAAGTTTTATACCCATCAAATTGAAGATATAACATGCGGATAGGCCACCTGGAAAGGGGCATAAAAGTCCTCTCTTTAGGTCTCCTTCGTATGTCTAATATCACCACAACTTTTACTGTGGACTATCGTCCGATCGGTAAGAGAGAGAACGAACGCCCTTGTTTGTGATGAAACAATTGTGAAATGATAAAGCGTAAATCATTGTGATTTCTTCTGACTTCCAGAGTTAAAATATGGAAGAAAATTAAAAGAGCTGATATCCTACCATCATTTTCAGACAATTAAGCTGACTCAGTCACTGGAAAGGTGAAGATGATAGGTTGATCGTTTGAAGCAACCCGCCTAGTTTTTGAAGACAAACCGCGAATTTGAAGTCCGCTAGCTCTGCTGTCGAGAGTTCGTGTTATGGGCGTGGCTTAACACGTTGACTGAGGAGGCTTCCAAAGAGCTAAGAGTAAGTTATAGGGGTATTGTATGTTAGGAACAGCGCCCTTATATCTTACTGCTTAACGAACGATATAAAAAACTGGTACGGATAAATTATTTGAGACTACCAGTGTACAAAATATGGCCCATTTTGTAGTCAACGGGACTGCTGACCAGTGTTATTGCTTTGATCCGTAGGAATCCTAGAGAGACAAAGCTCATTAGAGTTTATAATATCACCAACTGAAATATAAAACAATTAATCATAATATGGGTAGATATTAAAAAACAAACAAAAGGGAAACCATAAATAAGAAACCTAAGAATCGCGAACTCATATTTACACACTCGTAGGAAACATGGCTATCTCCATGAATCGTATCATTGTTGTTTCAATATATTATTATTTTCCATCTAATAAATCTATGTTAAGTATAATTCTTTGCTCTACAGTCGGATAGGTTAGTTATTTAGCTAAATCAGTGAATAAAACATAATTATCTAAATGCACAACACGCTCTATGAATATTTTAGCATCTTTATTTGCTAATAGGGAGTCCTATATTTACCCTAGTTACTTTTTATTGATTAGAACTTTTTCTAACCGAGTGAATACGGCGTTGGTCCGCTAACGGCGAGTTACTGGGTTCGATCCCGGCATGAGCGGACACAAACGTCGGCGCACGCCGAGATCTGGCTACCGACTGGTGGACGCGCTGTGCCCACCCTTGTATTCGGGTGAGTAGATCTTACATTTATCATCACACGCATAGCCAATTACAACAGTGCTTTCTTTCCTTTCCCGTATTCCCAGCACACCAAACACACTTTCTCTGTTCCAAGGAATCCTGCCGATGGGTATCTATATCTACATGCTTCTACGGAACTAGTCCCGGGAACTAGTCCCGGGGTGACGAAGGTTCACCTGAACGCTGTTTGGTGTCAGAGGTCAAATGTCAAAAGCCATAATACTTCCTGTTACCTATATCCAGAGAGGACCAGCCGCTGGTACTCTCGGGCTCACCAGGGATTGTCAAAACTGATCTTTATGTTTCTTTCATTATCTGGTTGGGGATCCGCCTATTTAAAGGATGCCAAACTACTACTGCTACTTTTTATTAATTAAAATTAGGAAAATAGTTTATGGTTGTGATTTTCTTCCATGCCGCTCGGAGATAACGTCTACATATGATGTCAATTGGTCTTATATTAATCTTATGTGGTCGTTTTACTTCCTCCAACATTGGGAAAGCGGTGTTAGGTGGAGCACAGCCAACCTGCTGCCGCATACTGGAGAATTGCGTGCCCTACCAAGCCCCAAGGCACGGAAGAGGATCTATCTTAATTTTGGAGATTTGTCAGGTTCTGAAGAGTTGCGGCCCGCTTCTCTTTGGCCCTAATACTCAAATGACTTCTCTTTAAACTACCGCCCATTTAACCCCCCCCCCATAGACTTGCACAGGTTCGAAAGGTCCACCTCCCTCCCAAACAATTTGAGTTATATACACTTAACACAATTTTACTTCGCATAACTTTATCCCATTTATTTATTAACGTCTCACAATCCCTCTGGTAAAGTTGGCCTCGTTGGTTTCGCCTTTTATGTTGCCTGTAGGAGTCTGTACCTCTCGTACTGAGGGGTCAAACGAAGGGGCGTCAATTGCATCATTTAAACTATTAACATTTATCGTTTTATTCGCTAATGAAGTTACCAAATACTTCAGAATTGGATTGTTTTTAACTTTTTCACCTCCTTAGTATTTTTTTTATTAACTTGTTTATAAACAGACATGATCAAAGGTTTTAGCAGGGGTTTGTTAGTGTATGGTCTACCCAAATATCTCCCCATTTGAATATATGTTCTAAACAAAATCTAACCAAACATAACGTAACTAAGGGTTGTCGACAGGACAACAAAAGAGTGGATGTGTTGTTGGAATGCACAAATGGAGTCTCTTGAGGCATTGGAATCATCGCACCGCCTGATTCACGGTACCAGTGACGCCACGGTTGCCACGAGCTGGGCAGATGTCGAGATTACCTTTTACTGGGTTCTTAGACATGTGGGAATTGCTGTAAATGAGGGCGCCGATGGGGGCACAAGGACTGGGCGATCGGACCAGCATTTCGCTCTTCTTCATACTGATTACATGGTAGGTATAAGGGGAACCCTCCAGGCTGCCTTGGCAAAATGAGGGGGGACGAAATAAGGCAACTTAGGTGCGTGCCATTGCGCCTCAATTGTTCCAATCGACTTACCTTTCAATGCCGCGACGGCTTCAGGTTGCTTTATGTCGTCTCCGAAATGGACACACTCGCGGGACGCACCGCCATTTGATGGAGCGCTCGCCTATGCTTTACTGCGACGACTGCGTTGTCCCCCAGACTGTTCGGCACATTCTTGTTGAATATCCCAGTCTGGAGGATCTCCACGCACGTTACCTGTCCCGGTATCGAAATGTGCGTGGTTGCTACCGCTTGTCCTTTTATTCTTGATAGGTTCGTGTATTCACCCTTGTGGACTATCTGACTTTTTGGAGGAGGCTGGCCTCCTCCATTTTATTTGACTGTCTTCAGTTGAGTGCGTAATCCTGCGCCGGAAGGAGGCAGGCCTTCCCCGACTTTGGGGCTTGTTTCCTTCTTCTTCTCTTTTTGTTCTGCTACTTTTTTGTTTGTTTGTTTGTTTTTATTTTGTTTTGTTTGGTTTGGTTTGGGGAATTTTAAAATAACCTATTATTTGGCTGAAATTTTAATTGCGGCGAATCACGCCCTTGAAGGCAGTCGTCGCCTGCCAAAACCTTTCCAAGTGAATTTATGCTTCAAGTATAGAAATCCCTCGGGTCACAAAAGGCCTAAACATCATTATTTGGTGAAATAAACAAGATCGAAAATTCTTGGGAAAGAAGTTGGCTTAGAAAGTATTGAATTATGGGTGAAAGTATTGAGTGAAAAAGTATGGAAGCTAGGTATGGCGAAAAGCCTGAGGCGTAGACTGCTTCAATCGTTAGCAAGAGCGAGGGGAGGAGAGTGATACAACTCTGCGCTTGCCTACTTTCTGCATAATCACCCCATCACTCTGCCCTCAAAAGTGCAATAGGTCGGTATTAACGCCCTAATTGACTGGTTTGTGGAGGTGATACCGGCGCCCATTTTCGAAGCTGATTTGGTCCGGGGTAAAAATAACCCAGGAAACCACCGTCCCAGACGACCCCCTTTTGCAAGTATTCGAGCCGTAAGAGACATCAAAAGAGCAAATCTCGAACTGAATTCGGAGGGGCCCCTTCGATCAGCTACTCATGTGATTACTGTTAAAAATAAATGTTAATAAGTCTTGTGAAATGAATTTCATGCGTTGTAAAATGAGAGTGAAATAAGGTTTTAGTTTACTAAACACTCAAGATTTCATAGAATAAAAATAAGGTCAGCTGACCAAAGTCGCATGCTCTCACTTATTCTGATTTATGACCTTACGACCTTCAAAACTTTCAATAATTCCAGAACTAACCTTGGGACGACCTTAGAAATAATATTATTCGAAAGAGAATGTAAAACAACATAAAAGTTTCAAATTTTGTTAGAATCGGCCGAATAGTTATGATGTTATTGCCAAATAATTCTACGAATAACCTTGGGAGGATTTGGCAATTATCTCATTTGAAAGAGAATGTAAAACAACATAAGGGGTTCAAATTTCGTTGGAATCGGCTGAATAGTTATGATGTTAATGACAAAAAAAGCGAAACGGGGACCGATCGACATAGTGAGATATAGTCGCACGCGACTAAAAGAAACATTGTTGGTTTATATTTATCGCTTGAGAAACCCCTGGGCCTACACCTTGTGCTTTACATGGCTCAAATCACTCAATATATGTTGCGTTACCAAATTTCAACACGAACAAATTTGAATCGATGTTTTCTGGTATTTTTCTCTAAGAATTTCTATTATATCTCATAAAGTATGCATGTATTAATTTCGCCGGGGGCCTGAAAACCGCTGCAAGTACTCATTCATGGGTGATTAAAGAATGAAGGATGCGGATAGCAATTCATAAAGGCAGCAATGCCGTAATCTTTAAATTCGAATGAGTTTTTCGGCTATAAAAACGTTAACTGTAATTCATTTTTACTATGCCTACAAAAAGGGTCTCTTAATAGGCCTAGATGAAGCCTATTTTCTTTGGCTATCATTTTTTTATGCGTCTTTACTTTTAACTATATTCTTATGGTTTTATTATTCCTTAACTATATTTTTTTAATTGAGAAAGAAAGGGAAGTATTTAATC
Source organism: Ceratothoa steindachneri (assembly GCA_963969495.1). NCBI lineage: Eukaryota > Metazoa > Arthropoda > Malacostraca > Isopoda > Cymothoidae > Ceratothoa > Ceratothoa steindachneri. Next base: position 140,338,766 of record OZ018326.1, on the reverse strand, counting down.
TTTCGGACTTTCTTATTCCTTAGGGATAGGTTTTGCTCTTGGAGTTCATGATAACGGTAACAATTTCCGTGCGTGTTTATTTTATTCCATCCAATTATTTCTGCTTGTATCAGTCTTCACCTCCATGCCCACCTTCCAAATTGGGAAATATACCGTGCGGGTCGTACAAGTTTCAAATTTGATTTAGGGTGACCAGGGGGGAGTTTGCGCTTCGCTACTAAGATTAAAATTCAAAATCTAAAAAAAAAGCAGCCATGGTTAAATTTTTATAAATTTTCTGCACTTTGCCAATTATAATAATTTTAGAAATGAACTCTAAACTAAATTTCCCCCCTTTCAAAATGTCACGTTGCTAAAATATAGTTATAGAAGAAGATATATAAAAATAAATTTTCTGAACTTCACCATTTGTAATTCTTTGGGTTTTTAAAAATTACAAAATTTCGATACTTATATTTATTTCTGAACTTCACCATTTCGTTTTTTGATATTATCATCATCATCACTAACTCTATAATTTAAGAAGGGGATTTTTTTAGTATTCGAATAATAATTTCATCCTGCCGAGGTCCGATCCTCTCCCTCCCTTGCTACTTTTAAACGTCTCCTGAAGACTCATGTCTTCAGAATTGCCTTCTCTCCCCTCTAAACTTTCTCTACACTCACTACACAACTTGCGCTCTGTGAGGGCTAACAGCCCTGAAGGGCGCATTATAAATACCTATTATTATTATTATTATTATCTTAGTTTGGTTATGACTTATGTTTTTTATCAAAGTTATTTCTAATAATTTTTTTTATAATATAAAAAAAACAAAGTGGTGAAGTTCAAAAATAAATATAAGTATCGAAATTTTGTGAATTTTTTAAAACTCAAAGAACTACAAATGGTTAAGTTCAGAAAACTTATTTAATATAATATCTTCTTCTTCTATAACTCTATATTTTAGCAGCGTGATATTTTGAAAGGGGGGAAATTTAGTTTAGAGTACCTTTTTAAAATTATTATAATTGGCGAAGTTCAGAAAATTCAGAATAATCTAACCATGGCTGCTTTTTTTAGATTTTAAATTTTAATCTTAGTAGCGAAGCGCAAGTTCCCTCGTAGGAGGTGAGTGGCGAAGCCATTGCCTGGTAAAAGAATAATTAGAAATAATTTTGATAAAAAACTAAGTCATAACCAAACTAAGATTAAATTATTATTCAAATACTAAAAATAAAATTCCCTTTTAAATTATAGAGTTAGTAATGATGATAAGAAGAAATCGTTTTCAAACACATCAATGCTTAAAATCAGTCACTTGAAACATTATGCTAAATCTAAAATTTAGAGCATTATTTTCAGTTAATTAAGATGACCGAAATTTTTAATCTGTTATCAAATTCAAAGAAATAGGTATGTTAACGTACCTTTTATTATTAAAAAGTGTGTCCGAAATATTTTAATAGTTCTCCTTTATCGGAACAAAATTTGCTATAGAAGATAATTCTAAAATAAATTATACAATTTATCATTGAGGCATTTAAAAATTAGTTTCCCCTTCCTCATTCTCTTAATGGAAAATATGTTTTCACTTATTCGGTGCCATCCATGGCAATTTGATTCTTGGTGGTTATTTTTCAATTTAATCGCTTCTGTTTCTCGAATGTTCGCGGCAAAGCTTTTGACCCGTTCATTTGTGTTGGATGTTTCTATTCTATATTTTGACGCCTCAGTCCATTTTGATATTAATTTATCATCCATTAAGTATTCAGTACCTGACTCTAACGGAATTTCATTTCAATTTGATTACATCTTTAAGTTTAAAGGGTAGATTTATTTTTTTTACTACCTTGGAGGATGGAAGAAGTATTGGATATATTACCCTTCCCTTGCTACTTTTAAACGTACCCTGAAGACTCATCTCTTCAAAATTGCATTTTCTCCCCTGTAAACCTCTTCTTCACTCGCTACACAACCTGCGCTCTGGGAGGGCTAACAGCCCTGAAGAACGCATTATAAATACCTATTATTATTATTATTATTGAAAAGTACGTTTTTTCAATTAATTGAAGCTATTTTCTTTAGATGTGAACATTGCGTTCATATCATTGCAACATTTAAAACATCTTTCGAGGTCTAAAATTGTGTTTTGTCTCTTGGGTATTAAAATGAACATAGAGACCTTTATTGAGTCAGGTCTCAATAGTTAAGTCTTTCAAAGTTTCCGTTTTCATTTCACTTAACTCCTTATATTTATTGTTTCTCAGTGTAGAAGCGAGTTGCGTGGAAGGTAAGTCAATTAAATTAATTCAATAAAACACTCCTTAATGTTGAGGTTAAGCCCTGATAAATGCATGGCGTTAGTTTGTTAACCAACCGGTGAAATAAATTAGTGGCAATTTGTGAGTAAGTCTTCAAGTGGTAATCTTACCCTTGGTCATAGAACAGAACAATGAGTTCTTGGATAAAGACCCTTGTGCTCTTAAACAAAAAAAAAAAAGGATTTGGCAGCGGTTTATTTACCTTAAATTCACATTGATTTAATAACTTAATAAGATATGTATTAGCCAGGGAATATTCAGATAGAGATTTCCTTAGTCATTATCGACTTCCGTGAATTATGAAAACTTTTATTCTCTGAAGATATTAAATGCAGAGGAAGATTTGCGTTAGGAGTAAACCAACAGGAGAATTGGTGATGGTTTTGTGATTAATGTTTCATAATATATTCTTCCCTTTGGACGTAGAACATTGCGTCCTTTGATAAAAGAAACTTGTTTCATCGGTGACAATTTGTGACTAATGTTTCATATTCTATTATTCCCTTTGGACGTAGAACACTGCGTCCTTTGATAAAAGAAACTTGTTTTATCGGTGACAATTTGTGATTAATGTTTCATATTCTTTTCTTCCCTTTGGACGTAGAACATTGCGTCCTTTGATAAAAGAAACTTGTTTCATCGGTGACAATTTGTGATTAATGTTTCATATTCTATTCTTCCCTTTGGACGTAGAACATTGCGTCCTTTGATAAAAGAAACTTGTTTCATCGGTGACAATTTGTGATTAATGTTTCATATTCTATTATTCCCTTTGGACGTAGAACACTGCGTCCTTTGATAAAAAAAACTTGTTTCATCGGTGACAATTTGTGATTAATGTTTCATATTCTTTTCTTCCCTTTGGACGTAGAACATTGCGTCCTTTGATAAAAGAAACTTGTTTCATCGGTGACAATTTGTGATTAATGTTTCATATTCTATTATTCCCTTTGGACGTAGAACACTGCGTCTTTTGATAAAAGAAACTTGTTTTATCGGTGACAATTTGTGATTAATGTTTCATATTCTATTTTTCCCTTTGGACGTAGAACATTGCGTCCTTTGATAAAAGTAACTTGTTTCATCGGTGACAATTTGTGATTAATGTTTCATATTCTATTCTTCCCTTTAGACGTAGAACATTGCGTTCTTTGATGAAAGAAACTTGTTTCATCGGTGACAATTTGTGATTAATGTTTCATATTCTATTCTTCCCTTTGGAAGTAGAACATTGCGTCCTTTGATAAAAGAAACTTGTTTAATCGGTGACAATTTGTGATTAATGTTTCATATTCTATTCTTCCCTTTGGACGTAGACCATTGCGTCCTTTGATAAAAGAAACTTGTTTCATTGGTGAGAGTTTGTGATTAATGTTTCATAATCTTTTATTCCCTTTGGACGTAGAACAATGTGGCCTTTGATAAAAGAAACTTGCTTCATTCCATTCGCAAAGAAAGACAGTGGCAATTCAGTTACCTTAAACTAGTCTTGGGTTATTGTTGTTAATTTAGTTTGTATATTTACTATTCAAGAAATGTTTAGGTAGGTGGGGAATATTACCTTAATTAGCAATTCCCTCAATTGTAAAGTTGATGTAATCCTAAATGGGAAAGTGGGTGAGGGACTTTGTGAAAAAGTTTCATAAGTTAATTTTTTTTGCAACCGTAAATTGTGGGCCTAAGTTCTTATATAAATTATATTGCTTATTTCAAACATGGTGTTTTGAGAGTTTAAATTAAGCTTTTGTGTGTACTGGTGGTACATTGAATACCATTTTAAACGAATGTGCATTTATTTTAATAGTTTAGTTGCTTAATCGAAACGATTAGAGTTTGAGGTGCAAAGATCCCTGATTTCAGTTTGGCATTTGTTTGTCCGCTCTTAAATCGAGTTGCGAAGGAATGCTGCCCCAGTTCATTTATTTATTAGTGATTGCTATGTTATTGTGGTTGTTTGCTTTAATTTTCGTGTTTATGCTAAGGATATTTTTTAAGGGATACGACTCTGTAGTTTATTCTAATTTTGAATCTTGCCCTTAACTCTTAAAGTTTAACATAGTTTATTATTACATGATTTTACAAAATTGCAAGAAAGAAGGATTTTGGAGTAGGTGAGCAAAGTCAGAAGATTCCTAAATAGCTTTTCTTGATCCCAAACTTGAAACAAACGAAGTTTTGGTTTGCAATAGTCCTGGTCGATCGCGAGTAGTTTGTCCATCATTATTATTTTTATAGCAAATTTGCGTAGTTATTTGGTGTTTTTATTTCCATTTAAATCGCAGTTACTATGCGTTTAGGCTTTTACCTTATTAATTTGGTTGTCATTACGACATATCTTCTTGGATTTACGATCGTCAGGGAATTTGTATGATCGAACGTTGTTCGTGGGTTTTGCGATTATGAGGAACAAGATAGGGTATAAAACCTTGGTGTATCAAGGTTAATAGGATATTACTAGTTCACAAACCGTGACTAGGGTTGGGCTCTGATCCGCTAGAAATTTTCCAGTTTGTAAACGGTTGAAGAGAGACTGTATAAGTTCTTAGTAGTCGACCAAGTATAATAAAGATCTGTAAATCACATACCAAGACTCATTTAAAAATGAAAAAATATTAGAGTCCCCAGTATTTATTTCAGATTTTTAGGTTTAAAAATAGAATAAGTTATAAATAAACGCTTTAGAAACCCTTTAGTTTCAAGAAAATGATAGAAGAAAAGAGAATAAATTGTTAGATGAATTTGGTCTATTAAAGATAAATATAGAAGATTTTCTCGAGCAGGAATTGCAAATAGTTGCCATTCAACTCTCAAAGAGCAAACCTTCTTATTTCTATGAGTCCAAACCTCTCAGAACGAACAGATTTATTTAGGAATTATAGTTTTGACGACGAGTTATCACAATTTATCAACCAAAGAGGAGAAACTATTAATATTTTGAGTATTCATTTGTATCAACTATTATTACCTCTCTTTAAACAACGAAAGGAAATGACAGTGACTCTTTCACCACCAAATGCTAATAACTTTTGTCAACCTGACGAAAAGTTGTTTCGGTTTCCGGAGCTCTTATATACACTGCGAATCATTTAATATAATTTACCATAATTTAATGACTGGGAAACACTCAGTAACTGACTTATTTTTACAGCAAAAATGAATGCTAATGCAAAAAATCCAGTAAGTTACTGTCTGTTTAGTTGCCTCTAAATTACTTTGAAAATTACATGAAGGGCCTTAACAGAGTCCATGGTAGTCTTACGGCAGGTTTTAAATTAAACAGTTGTACAGGATCTTACTAGATCATTTACCTTTTCTTTACGGTATTAACTGGTGATGGGGCATCTTTCCCAATGCCAAACATTCACCCGCTTAAGAGACTCCATCCAAGAGTTCTTTTCAGGATTCCAGCTGACCCCTTAAGTGCAATTGTTGGGATTTATCTTGCACTTGGGTTGCCAGGTCTACTTGCCAGATATTTCTTAAAGTTCTTTTTCATGAGCCCAGTCAGGGGCAGAAGGGCTCCATGAGTGTTCAGTGATAGCATCTTCGCCAGAAAGTTTGTTGGATAGATCTGTATAAAAAAATAGTGAGATGCAGGAATAAAAAATCTGGGGAAGACATATATCAGCAGATCAATGCAGCGACGGACATTCAGTCTAAAAGAATATACGATCCTCCAGGTGTCAGCGGTAGCATTGTTGACCATGCTACTCCTAAAACCCTCTTAGGCAAGAACTGTGAAATTATAAAAAATAGAAAATACTTGCTATGTAAATACTTGGATATTTGTTTGGAAATATTTTTACATGCGCCTTTAAGTTCATTTAACCATTATGTAAGAATTAAAGAAAAACATCCATCCAAAAACTTCGCCAAAACTCTCAAGAGTTACAACAAAGCCAACATCAATTTAATGCTAAAACCACAAAGCGAACGAAAATGTGTAGAAGGCAAAAGAAAATACATCTCACTCAATCCTCACTCTCACACACGAGTCACTGATTAAAGGCACCAACGAAATAGCCTCATAAAATCCCAACTGACTTTTACTCTTTTCTGCATTCACTTTTAGACCCCTCTTCTCAACACACACTGCCAAGAGCAACAATCACCGTTTCAAAATCCCTTTCATTCTCAGCCATCAGCACCCGATACCAACATAGACAACACCCATCTCTAACTATGCTTTATCATTCTCACACTCTTTCCTCTTATTCCAATACTTATTTCTTTCAGTACTCTAGCCATAAAAATATTAAACAGCTACGGCGAAATCACACACCTTGTCTTACACCACAACATATCTCAAACTAATCACTCGGACTATCTTTCTCCATAACACACACCTAAATTTCAATATAACTTCCCTTTACACCATTCAATAGTTAACCATTCCCTTCATACATTCTTAGCACTTATTATAATGCATCACTCTCTACATGCTCATCAGCTTTCTCCAGAGACATGAACAAGCATCTGTCCAATTTACATCTCTACACCCTTGTTTTTTCAGTTAGCCACCTCACTGTCCTTGATCGAAGCCCGCTTTAACCTAGGTTTCCTATGATTTATAAGCCTCAAATTGCGATATTTTATAATTTTTGCTATCTGTTTTGGTACTTGTATTTATAACAAAAAAGTGCCTTCATAAACCACTACCTCAGGATTAGCGTTTAGTGCTGACACTAAAAACAATTGCTCATAACATATCTCAAGCATTTATTTAAATATAGGGGTCTTTTTCGGAACGGGCCTTAGAGCCAATTAGGCGTTCGAGGCTATCGCGAGATTAAGGTTAGGCTGAGGTTATGGCGTTCGTGTCTCGGGGTGTAAGTATAGCCTGTAAGCTAGGTTTGGTTAGGGTAAGCTTTGGAGCAAGGAACTGGCGCAAACTTCCCGTAGAAAGTTGTTCCAATCAGTTATGGCTTCTGTTGACATTTTAAGCTCTTTAACAAAAATAACAGTAGTTGTTAATTAACCCTTTGCACCATGCGTGAATGAAATAAACGATTGTTGCAACATATAATTTTGAATTTTGGAACCGTCTTTTCGCAATCCAACACTGAAATTTCATTCACTCTTATTACAGTACCAACGGCAATGCGAAAATTCTAGTGAAAGTTTTAAAATATGTAATTTTTTTCAAACTCGCTATCCTAACCTAACCTTAGCTTTACCTTAACCCCAGATATCCTCGAACGCCTAATTCGCTCCCGAGCCTGTTCCGAACAAGACCCAAATTCAGAAGGGCAGGGAACGTTAAAATTTTATTTATTTTTGATTGATTGCTTTGCGTTGGCCATTCATATTTTTCATTCGAATTAACCTTCTTCAACAAATGTTTATTGGTTATTATTTTTTTCGACAACTCGCAGCAACATAGGTGAATGCTGGGTTTACAATGCAAGTTTGCAACAGCCCTTTTAATGTTACTTCAGTCATGAAACCTCTTTCTTGACACAAATTTCTCTGTATTCATTATTAAATATACTCTTTAAATGGGACTATAATTATTCGGTAACCAACAGAAATGTACTCATTAACCTTCGTCAGATTATTTCCTGAAATACTTCGAAGTGATTGAAAAGTTGTAGCCATGTTTCTTCACAACTTATTTCTTTTGCTTTCTAGTTATCACATTTTGAAGACCATGAGGATTCAGCAAAGCAAACTTAATCAAATAGATTATCTGCATTGATTAGAGCATTTTCAAGCGTTTCATTATTATTTCTATACTGCTGTTTCTATATCACTCCACAAAATACTCACCACCAGCAAAGCTGTGCTCCCACAGCTCGATTTAACAAAGGTAGTAATCAGGAAATCTGGCAAATCCCTTCCTAATCACTTCTAACTGAATCTTCTCTTTCTTTAACAACAGTGACCATTTGTTGTCATAAATGAGATTGCATTTCGTACCTAGTCTTTCCGGTTACTAGAGCAATAATAAGCATCATTGACACTGCAACGGGCTCGCCTGGGAGATGTTCCTAATCCACACAAAGCATAAGACTGCTTTTCTTAGACCAATCTGACATACACCCCTCCCCCTCATAAAAGTGGTTCAATTTGAGGGCTGTTAAATTGGTCTATTGAATACTATCACTTGCTTGGGAGTGGTGAGGACCGTTCACCTGGCGTGCCGATTTGGTGGCAAGCCGCATTGCCATTACATTGGTAGTCGCATAACCTGTCTGCGTTCCTTGCAAAGTAGCTGACAGATACCTTAATCATTCTTTTACGTTAGCACCATTAATTTCTATGCATTATTACTTGCAGTGGGTTTCTTTTCTCCATGGCTATAATTCCATGGCTATAATTACCTTTTTGAACAAACCTAGAATTAAATTATACGATTCAAACAAAAAAACAAAAATTGTCGAGCACACAAGAGAAATATGGCAGATCTGTTAAATTTGAATGGTACTGCCTCTCGTTTTTTTGTGAATAAGAACTTGTTTAAACAAAGAATGTACGGTTTTATTTGTCTGGTGCTACAAAATATATATAAATATATGCTAATGAAGCTATACACGCTACTATATCTACCTATATAGTTAGCTACCTCCAAATACAAACTGGTTAACTCCTTGATGAATTTGAAAGTTCACCAACATATCGATTTATTTATCTTTTTGAGGGTCATTACTTAGGATTAAAATTTTAAAATAATTAATAGTAAATCATAAGATTAAAATAAGAAGATAAAGTAAAAATGCTACTTAGGATTTAATTTGGTTACGATTAAGATAAAATGTTACTTAACCTAACCTTTGAGGCAGGATCCCTTCTGTTTGAGTGGATTTGAACATTTCTACCAAGGCTTCTATCCCAGCGAACGCTGACACATTACCCTCAGCGGGGTCATGAGCTGGGCGCCCATTGTGAGAATACGCTGATACTCATCCCCGCGTGTCCATGTAGCTCCACACGCAACATCACGCACATAGCCTATCGCAACGTGGCTTTATTTCCTCTTCCAGCATTTACTGCAAAATTGAACCATTCTCGCCTGCTATTCTGTTACGATATCCCGCCGATGGCGTACTAGTGCCCACTGTCGGGACGCTCATATCCACATACCTATGACGGTGAACGGTTGCCCCTCATTCGTGATCCCAGGGATCACAAAATGCCCCCCCTCCCCCTCCACCGCCACCACTACAAAGAGAGCAAGCCTTTGTTGCCATCAGAGTGACCAGTGATAATCATTCTGATTTTTATGAGTATTTCATTATCCGTTCGTGGGATCTAGTCCGCCATGGGAGGGACGAATGGCAGCACCTCCCAACCAACAGCGTATGGCACCTGCCGTGATGAAAACCCAAATGTGGACTCCATCTGATATAGGTTATTTTCGGTGTAATCGGAAGCGGTGTTTCCACTCGGCGGGGCCGTAGCCCATTTCTCAGGACGGGGGTTCAGAGACACATGCTTGTCTCCACTCTGTTTAAGCCTAAGTCAAACTAAGGACGAGAATGGAGTCACCATCAGGAAGATGCATTCGCGCTAACTTATATTACTCATATTTATGGCGGGAAATTATGCAATTAGTTCTTTTAATAAATACAACCCTAGATAAGTGAACTTGCATACCTAGTGTTTTAATACAACTCTAATACATTTTAAAATTAATATTGCTGTACAAAAGTAAATTACCTAATAGCTTTCAAGTAGACCGAAGTAAAAACGTGAGTTATACAGCTTGCAAGAGACATTTAGGTTAGCTTCGTCAAAAATAGGGTGAGATTAATTAGAACAATTCATAATCATATATCTTAGAGAATATCGGAAAGGTAAGGTAAATCTAGCAATGGGCACTAGCTCTAGAGTCTAATATAGATAATTATGTCATATTTTCACTTGTTAGACATTTTTTTTTAGGTTAGATCGAAGATGTTACCTTGTTACTGGTAACATGTAATCCAGTGCTACCAGTTCCATGGTCAGTTTATCGACGACTAAACTGACGTCCCCCTATTTATTTAATCACTGTACTCTATGCATAGCATGTTGACATGACGACCCATCGCTTTGGAGTCAGCGGATGAACCGCTTCATTGGTCTTTTAGGAGTGGGTCTTGCAGAGCTTCCATAGTCACGCATCTGATCTTGAGTCGCTGTACCGATCCTCCTTCCATTAGTTTGATGCGGTCCAGAGCTCTCCGCCGTTCATATTCCTTAATGCCGCTCGCTGGATACTTTGGGCTTATAATACCCTTTTTCCAGCTGGTCAGCTTCATTGATTTTTAAAAATAATAATAATTTATACAACTGACTAATCCTTAACACAAAAAAGAACGAACTGACTCGCAACTTAGACTTGAGAGCTTTTCTTAAATGTTAAATCACGTTGTTTTGAGAGTCAGAGGTCGAGCCAATAAGGATTGACTCAACATGACTCGTGACGAACCTTTGCATGCATGTACCGCATAGGTTTACATTGATATGTCCCTTCCTTTTGATTGAAAACATAAAACATTCGTCGTTACCAAAAATGCAAGGTGCACACACAGTCTGGAGTACCGAGTGTGTCCGATTCGAAGGCGATAAAAAATAACTTCATGCCGCCGAAGCATTTTGGTATATTTCCACACGGGAATTGTATAGGTTTATGGGAATCGTTAGGACACAATAACACGCAACTGCAGGATATCGCAGGGTTCTCCATATCTTGGTTTTAGTACTTATTGGCCTATATATTTAGAGCTTTAGCCATACACTTTCATATTTTGATTACTTATTAGTTTCATCGTTTATTTTAAGAACCCAATTATTTTAAATCTTTGTCCATTCTCATTGAAAAAAAACGACAAATGACTTTCGAATGCACACTACCAGAATGCAGGAAAGATGGAAATAGGTTGGCAAAAGTTTGATTTTAATGAGGGATTTTCGGATCCTTTCTTGATTTTACCCACTAGCAAAGGGGATCGACTTTTTAAGTTATACTTTTTTTCCGGAAAATGTCCCTGTTCTTAAAATACCACTCCCCTGGCCTCTACATTCATGGTTCTGGTTGTTTCCCGTTGTCCATCGGACTTATCATTGATCTGTGCTTACTGTTACTAAGTAAGGTTACCCCAATGTCATTTTAATTTCCTTTTTTTGCTCCACTGAGTGAATTTAACAAGTAAGTTTTTGCAAGTTATTTGTCTTAATATTAAAATTAATTATATATTTTATGAAATAGGATCTCATTCATGGATAATGATCCGAAAATTTTGAAATATACAAAGAAAAATTCAGCCCTGGAAGCTTGACACTACCAAAAACAACTGAAAAACAGCGGTAAATAAGGGTTTTACTTTTCCTGCCCAAAAGGATTGAATCTCTTATCACTTGGCATCATAAAAGGCGAGTGGTATGGTGCATTTTACTCCCGGTGTCCATTGAAATGACTCGAACAAATGGCATTGGGAAATAAAGAAACTTGCCTTTGGAGCGCTTCTGTCGAGTAAACATCGCCAGCACCAGATGTGATCCGAGGGAGAAGTTTTGCGATAAAATCAACTGATTCAGAGGGTGAGGAGGAACGGGTTATGGAGAGGAGAGGGTGAAATCAATGTATGAATAAAATCACTGAAAGAGAGAGAGAGGAGAGATAGAGAATGGGAATTGCAGAACTCTATTATCCTACCATTTTTACCCTTTATAGCAATGCTCTAACATGCCTGGGAGGGGGGTATGTGTTTACAACCTCAGTATTTTTAATTGCTTTATCGTAATTTAAAGAATTGGATAATGAGCGTGCCTCATGAAACTGAGTTCAGATAGCATTAAATCAAGATCAACTTCATTGTTTTTAACGTCGTTTCTTTGCTCGTTTATAAGACAAAATTGGCTTAAAGCTATAAGAGAGATTCGCTAAGCACTTGAGTTTGTCTCACAGAACGGGTATCCCCTTTCTAACCCAAGGCTTTCTTCTATCAGATAACAACTGAAAATCGCTAAGCTCCTCTCGGTCCATTATCTGTTTCTACATCGCTCGAATTAAAAATTCCTGATTATTCGTTCGTCAAACAATTAAGCTCAGAATTAGATGGTTACAACTACTCAATTAAATTGCACCCATGAAAAAAGTCACGAACCAGCCAATCTAATAATCGAACTTTAATTATTGATGTTTTTTTTCATTCTTTCTTTCGAATTTGATGCTTTATTCAAATTAAATTTGTTATATTTTTAATAGTTTATTTTATTCTTGCCATTTGATTTATTTCAGTTTGTCACCAATTCTTTAAATTGTGGTTAGTGGCTCTTTATTACATTTGATTTTTAATATGTTATTAATATTTTCGTAATGCCGTTTAATATATATTTAGAAATCTTACCCTTCTGACTGACTACATACATTCCATTTAACTTTTTTTAACAACCATGTCTTACATTTTAATGGTTTTAATGTTAAGCATTTTTTATATCTCTTTTAATTGCTGTTGGTCACAGTTAAGAGCAAAATTTCAGACCAATAAATGATAACTTTATTTTATATTCTTATTTTGAGTCTTTATATATATAGAGAGAGAGAGAAAAAAAAAAATGGAAAAATAGTGAATAGTGGAAACACTATTTTAATTAGTATTTATTATTTTTCATATACAGTTTCCCCTACTTTAGTAAACAACTTAAATACGTTAATGAATTGATTTGGACACCTTTCAGAAAGTACAGGTATCTAGAGCAGCGTTTCCAACCTCTTTCTCCCCCAAGCCCCACTAGCGGTTGAAAAAAGTAAAAAATAATTATAACTATTTTTAATATTTAAATTTTAATTATTGAGTATAAAAGAATCTAACTATCCCATTTATTGACCACAAAAGAAAAAGGGAATAACTTTAGTTTAGTGAGAACCCTGGACCTGGCGATTGCAGCATATATCCTTGATTCGAGGAGACAATTTTGTTAGCTTCAGCCATAAATCACCGTTTTGTAATTTTAAGGCGGTTTCTCTTGGATCGGAGCAGATCGTCAACAACACATTCCACCAAATAAGACAAGGGAAAATGAATCAAAGTTTCCCTCTCTATTGTGAAAGTGTTATGATATTTCCTTTCAATCTCGTCACAGAGCCACATAATAGCACTTTGTATTTTAAACAAAGTATTCACTGATTTATCATGTTGCAATTATGACAACTCTTCTTGGTATAACACTGGACATCATAAACATCCACCAGAAATATTTGAGTTAACCAAGAGGGAAAGTTTTTTGCCTTTAAATCACAAAATCTGTTAGTGAAGTCCTTTGTTAACATTTTCAAATGGTCAACAATTACGTTGGTAGCACTATTAGTTATCTCACATTTAATTGACCGGTAGAATCAAAAGAAATTTCTTGAAGAAATATTTCTTAAGCATAATTCGAGAGCTGTAATGAATCCAAAGATCTTTGTTTTTGAATCAACAAGTGTTATAATTGCTCTTTGGAGTTGCCTGTTTAAGCTGTACAGTTCCTTGAATATGTCTGTTAAATAACTTGCATATTCTTTTCAGGCTGTCGTTGAAAAGAGCTTCATTTCAAGTTTGTCTCTGTAAAAGTCTCTAAGCTGATCAAATAATTTCATGAACCTCTAGAAGCAGTTTCCATTTAAAAGCCATCTTGTCCTCTGTAGGCAACAATACCATCTTGCCCTCTGTAGGAAGCAATACCATCTTGCCCTCTGTAGGAAGCAATACCATCTTTCCCTCTGTAGGAAGCAATACCATCTCGCCTTCTGTAGGAAGCAATACCATATTTCCCTCTGTAGGAATCAATACTATCTTGCCCTCTGTAGGAAGCAATACCATCTTTCCCTCTGTAGGAAGCAATACCATTTTCCCTCTGTAGGAAGCAATACCATCTTGCCCTCTGTAGGAAGTAATACCATCTTTCCCTCTGTAGGAAGCAATACCATCTTGCCCTCTGTAGGAAGCAATACCATCTTGCCCTCTGTAAGAAGCAATACCATCTTGCCCTCTGTAGGAAGCAATACCATCTTGCCCTCTGTAAGAAGCAATACCATCTTGCCCTCTGTAGGAAACAATACCATCTTGCCCTCTATAGGAAGCAATACCATCTTGCCCTCTATAGGAAGCAATACCATCTTGCCCTCTGTAGGAAGCAATACCGTCTTGCCCTTTGTAGGAAGCAATACCATCTTTCCCACTGTAGGAAGCAATACCATTTTGCCCTCTGTAGGAAGCAATACCATCTTGCCCTCTGTAGGAAACAATACCATATTTCCCTCTGTAGGAAGCAATAGCATTTAGCCCTCTGTAGGAAGCAATACCATCTTGCCCTCCGTAGGAAGCAATAATCGAACATGCTCCGCACTTTGATCCACACTGAACTGCTTCATAAGACGTTTAGGTTTGGTATTTATTTTAATGTTGTTGACACACCTTTGATCACTGATTGCAAAACCTATTCAAGAAGAGGGGGAATTTTCCTCAATCCTTTTCATGAGCGCCACCCATACGAAGGGCCAACCATACCTTTATCTACAAAGGTGAATTTTAAGAAGCATTTTATACGAGTTAGGCGTTAGAACTTTAACACAAAACAAGGTCAGCATGTCGCGTGCTCTTATTTAAACTGACTTATGACCTTACGACCTGCGAAACTTTCAATAATTCCCGGACTAACCTTGGGAGAACCGTTACAATTAAGATAGAATAGTGCAACGTTTCGACCTTACGGTCATCTCTTCTGGCTCTAGAAAACAGATTAAGATATACATATATACAAAATAGGTTTAAGTGTTCCACACGAATTATAATTATAAATACAGGGGAGTAAAATACCACCATTTAAGGAAAGATGTAATGTAAAATTGTACAGAAAAAAAAAACTAAGAAACTGGCTAGCAAAAGCTGAAAAAAAAACCAAATCAATACAAAACCAAACGGATCAAATGAGAAACATACGAGTACCTTGAATCTTTGATATCCAGTGAGAATATGGTGTGGTAGAGATGTGACGGGAAAATATAACAGTTTCGCTAGTAGTGGTCGTTTATAGGATGTTTAATGTAATAGAAGAGGATTCAGAATTAAGTGAGGGAAATAGTGTTTTAATATAAATAGATTCAGAGATACGTATAGACAGGGGGTTAGAGTTAGTCCAAAATCTCGAAGTCACTCAAGGATGGGATTGTTCTTTTTTATTGGTGAGTTTCCTGTTCTAAGGCCTATGTGAGAGAAAAAACGGCCCTGAAGTGTACGTAGGGTGCTTCCAACATATTTTCCTAAGCTACACTCTGGAACTCGTGGTGGATTTGAAGGAACGATGAGCACAGGTAAAAGCTCCTGTGTACAAGAGTCTTAATGGTATAAATTTTATATTTAAAATAACAGAAACTATAAAAGTTAGTCCCTAAACCTGTAGAAGTTGGTTTTCTATGGATGGATAGATGTCGAGATATTACCGTTTTCTGTGGAAATTAAAATAGCTTAAAAGGGGCTACTGTTATTATTTTCTGCTTCAATAGTAAAAGAAATATTCGAGTGTAAGGAATTAATAAAATCAAGAAACCTTTGAGCTTGTAAAGGTTCATTTAAAACTGTGAAGCAGTCATTGACAAAACAACGATAAAAAAGTCGTTTATAATCGTCGGCACACTGATGAAAAATTAAGTCTTCAAAAAAATTCATGAAAAATTCAGCAGTGGTTGGGCCAATAGGAGACTCCATCGCTACCCCATCTTTATGTTGATAGATATTATTATTAAATGTGAAATAGGACTCACTAAATATAAGTTCCAAAAGTTGTTTGAAAAGAGATCTAGAAAATCCCTGAAAAGTTTGTTGGTGATTGAAAATTTTGTTAAGAATTATTTCAATGGTTTGAGAAACATACATTTGTGAAAAGTGATTTGACATCAAAACTTACAAAATACTGATTATGTGTAGATTTCTGTCTTGGGATATCCTTTTGAAATTCATAGGAGTTAATTACAGTAAATTTATTACCTTTAATGGGAGACAACAGTTTGACAATAAACTTCGCTAATTTATAATTCGGTAGAGGGTATGAAGCTATAATAGAGCGTAATGGAATATGAGTCTTATGGATCTTTAGCAGACAATACATTTTGGCTAAGCCAGTACCTGTAGCGAAAAGATCTTTATAGGTGATCTGATCAATAATTCCTTGGGACTTCAATTTCATGCGAATTCTATTACTTTATCTTCCATTCTTAAGATTACATCTTTGGCTGGTTGGGTTATAAGCTTAAATTTATTATGGTCGTTTAGGATATCTTTTGTTTTATTAATATAACATGGTTTAACAGAACCACGCCGTTTCCTTTATCTGGTTTGGTAATAATTAAGTTAGGGACACGTGCGAGTGTCTTCAAAATTTCTCTGTCGAACCTACGGAAAATAAAAGAGCTAATACGGGATTTTATAACTTTGTGATAGTATTCATGTACTAGATTAGAACTAGATCAAACTCCTAAGGAGTTACGTAGTGGTGTAGTTTATTTTTACTCTTGTCCTGAGTGAAGCTTTGGAAAATATGTTGGAAGCACCCTACGTACACTTCAAGGCCGTTTTCTCTCTCACATAGGCCTTAGAACAGGAAACTCACCAATAAAAAAGAACAATCCCATCCTTGAGTGACTTCGAGATTTTGGACTAACTCCAACCCCCTGTCTATACGTATCTCTGAATCTATTTATATTGAAACACTATTTCCCTTACTCAATTCTGAATCCTCTTTTATTACATTAAACATCCTATAAACGACCACTACTAGCGAAACTGTTATATTTCCCCGTCACCTCTCTACCACACCATATTCTCACTGGATATCAAAGATTCAAGGTATGTTTTTTTATTTGATCCGTTTGGTTTTGTATTGATTTGGGTTTTTTTTTAGCTTTTGCTAGCCAGTTTTTTAGTTGTTTTTTTCTGTACAATTTTACATTACATCTTTCCTCAAATGGTTGTATTTTACTTCCTTGTATTTATAATTATAATTTGTGTAGAACACTTAAACCTATTTTGTATATATGTATATCTTAATCTGTTTTCAAGAGCCAGAAGAGATGACCGTAAGGTCAAAACGTTACACTACTCAATCTTAATAAAGATTTTTGATGTTGGATTTTAGTCTGCTCCTCGCCATTGGTTTTTTATTGAAATATATATATATATATATATATATATATATATATATATATATATATATATATATATATATATATATATATATATAATGAACTATAGCGTCTATTTGAATGATTGGTAGCCCAGGCGTATGGATGTCATTCTTGAAGAGGGTTGCAGAACTCCACGAGACTTTTCTAGAGGATTAAGGAATTCTTACTATTACCCCTACCTAACCGCATATATATATATATATATATATATATATATATATATATATATATATATATATATATATATATATATATATATATATATTGTGTAAGAAATAATAAACCATAATATTTGAATCCAATTTATTTACGAACAGAACTCGTTTCGGCTTTCGCCATTATTATCAACTGTATGAAAAAGCTATGATATTCGACTCCAGTATATAGAGGCGAAAAATCTGACTAAACAAAATGAAGACAAAATAAATGGATTGGGCAACAATATTGGAGATATATTTGTTAAATTTATAACGTCATTCAGAAATATTAAAGTTATTGACTTTGCTAATAATATTTGATTCTGCAATCCTCCGCGCAGATATCAGGAGAGGCTCACTTTCCTCCAGTCTCTTCGCTCATATGCAAAATTACGACCATAGAATCTAATTTTACCAAGCCAAAATTATTTATAAATCCAACAATTATATAGAAAGGAGGATTTCTGAATCAATCATTATTAGCAAGGTCAATAAATTTCATATTTCCGAAGGATAATATAAATTTAACAAATATATTTCAATTTTATTGCCCAATCCATTTCTAAACCACCAGAATCGCTCAAATCCCGGGATTAACATTTGCTTCCACATCCATAAACCATTTTTCATTATATTTCCATTGTTTTCATTTTATTTAGTCTGATTTTTCACCTTCATAGACCTCAAATGTTTCAAGCAAAATTCTGTACTTATTTCTTTCCATTCTTGATCAATTTTCGTCCATAAATCCGTCACAGTTGAAGGCTGCTGGTCTCGAACTTTGTTTCTAATGATCTTCCAGAAGTTTCCAATTGGGTTCTGGTCTGGGCTCTGAGCAGATCACTTCATTACTTCGATATCTTCTTCGAAATATTATTTTACTCGCTCTGCATTATGACATGGCGTGTTGTCCGGCATAAATACTGCTAGCTGGTTCAGAGATGCTCGGAATGAAGTTATAACATGTTGTTATACGAATTACCTATTCACATTTACTTTTCCAATTATTCGCGCAAATGCAGACAACTCATTTAGACAAAAACATCCACATACCATGACGCTGTCTCATCCTTACTTGGCAAATCTTTTAACAGAATTAGGGTCAAGTCTGTCACCTGCACCTGTAAGGGCACTTCGATGTGTTTTTCTGGCCGCCGTACTGATGGGACTCAGCGTTCCGTCCGGTCCCAGCTCAGCAACTCATTCATCCTTTGCTGGCATTTTCTTTTTGCCTTTCTATACCAGCTTTCTTCGTATCCATTTAAAGTATTTGGGTTGACCGAATGGAGCTGCTCCTTCCAGGCTCTTGCCCGGGTCGGTATTTAGTCACGAGGTGCTTGTTTTTTTGAGACTCGCTCCATTTGCCCCCCCCCCTCCGCCCCCGTGCAAACAGAGCGGAATATTGGCGGCACAACCCGCGCTTTTCCCTTCCCTATTCTTTGGCGCTGCCAAGAAGGGGTGGAACCTTATAGTCGGCATTCGGTCCGCGGGACCGAGTTTGAACAAAAATAGGGATGACGACCTAACAGGATGTGTCCTGCACGGTCAGCATAAGTTAACTTCTGTACGGGGATGTCCACAGCCCTCTACATAGAGCTCGGCTCCGCTGCCTACATGCCGACTCTGTAGTTTGGCACCGGCCAGTTTTCTGCGCCAACGAGCATCCTCAATGATTCCTGGAAACCAAACTACAAGTGTCTTTTTCGGGTTACAGGCTCCCTCGCTGATAGAATCCAGCCAAAAGGTAAATCGATGGATTGAGTGTTTCTTTTTGTCCTGGTAAGTTCTTTGTCTCTTGAAAAAAACAAAGTCCCTTTGAACACAACAATAAACAAAACAAAAGAAGTCTGCCCATCCCCTCTCTGCTCCCGTAGTCATGTACTTCCCGGTTCGTCTAAAATGAAAAGTGTCTCAACTGGAGGTATGAAATGTGCACAAAGAACTGAAGAAACCGAAAACACAGCAAGTACTAGAATAGTAAGCACTGAGAACTCAAACAAAGCTAACAAAGCTTCCGAAAATAAAAGCCCAACGCAGAAACGAACAAAATCGGTACGTCGCCTATAAGATATTATCTTTCCTCCACTCCAAGAAACTTCTACTCGATCTACAAGGACTTTACTCGAACTACTAACACAAGAGATCCTCCCAGGACAATTTGTCGATCGCTACTAGCGAAGATTCTACGTAATAAAACCAGAACACCAGCAAACACACATAATGGAGAGTTGCATAGTGCAGCAACTCCAAGACTTTGAACAAATCCTCGAACTCCCAAGAAAGAGCTTCACCCCTTCTGACTTCTCAGGGAGACGGTAGTATCTTGGTCGAGGCAAAAACTAAAGAACAAGCCGAACGATTACTAAACTTAACAATACTAACCGGCGACAAAGTCATAGTTACTCCTCACCCATCCTTCAACGCAGAGGAGTAATAATTGAACCCGATATCACCCAGTACAGCGAAACCACACTAAACGAGTAAATGGTGGAGTTCTCAGTCATTCAAGTACATTGGGTACATAGGATGGTCGATGGAGTCAAGTTACCAACCCACACTTACTTCTTGACCTTTAACCTTGAAACTTTGCAAAGTACATACACTTGGGATGGCAACGCTTCTCTTTAAGGGAATTTAAACCAAGCCGACGGAGATGTTCCTAGTTCCACGCATATTACCACTGCTGAAAATATGCTGCCACAAGCAGCAGGGGTTTTCACCCACCTGCGTCAACTGTGCTCTTCAATCCGGCCCAGAATTAACCCAAGACTGCACACGAAGATGAACAAACTGCAGAGGAAGCCGCCCAGCTTCAAGTAAAAAATGTAGCATATATAAATTTAAAGAAGTTGTATCTATATGCGAAAAATTACGCCTTAGTTTTCGAGAGGCCCGAGAGAAAGCTCAAACCATGGTAGGTGTAGAGGAATTGCAACATAAAGCCTCCAAGAGGGCCAGGCGGACATATACATTAAGGTCCCCCCCCCCTTTGTGGAGAAAGCCGGAGAAGCGAGCCCCATGGGGAGACTTGTGGGAACAGTAACCTGCGAATAACAGTAACTGCCCACCCTGTTTGATCTCCCTGCCGCATAGGTAGTTGGAGCGATCATCTGTGTTAAAGTAACCAACAAAGGCCCTTAAACGACGTTCAAAGGATCCAATTACCTACGAGATCCGTAGGCCCGTGGTTATATCACCAAAAAGCGGTGCCAGTCAAAAGGCACGCCAAGGAGAGTAGCGGTTGAGGGTCTCTCTAACTAACAAGCCAATTTGGGCACTTCATTGCCAACCTCTTCACTCCTCGCTCTCCCAGATACGACCTCACCACTCGCGCTCCCCTCTGCGGTCTCACCCCTTCCCTCTTAGATGGTGCGGTGGTCCGCCTATAAATAAGTCCCTGAAGGAAAGAGAAAAGATTATTATTCGGTGAGAACGACATAGGATCAGTTCGTGAAGATCGATCCTTCAGCCAGTCAAGATTATTCGGTGAGAACGATATAGGATCAGTTCGCGAAGATCGATCCTTCAGCCAGTCAAGATTATTCAAGGAGAGACGATAAAGGACTAGTTTGAGAAGATCGATCCTTTCCCCCCAGTGCCGAATTAACATAAATCGTCAAGTTTTGTATCGGTGTCATACCGATGAATCCGTTACAGACTTAGAAGAAATCTGACTGGATAAAAAGAAAATCCGTTCACACTCGAGTGACTCTCACAGCTCAAGTTCCGTAAGAGTGAAAGAAGAAGAACCAAGCCCTAACGAGGTTCCATTTGTTAATTACGGTAGAAATCCCCTCGTATACCCCAAAACTAGTTGGGCACCCGGCGTTAAAGAATAAGACACAAAGAGACTTCAAGATTATCCAGAATATGACTCGTTGAGCGAGCAGCACCATAACTCTCTCCGTCTTCTTAACGTAACGGGAGGAAAAGTTGCAATAAGAAGTTGACATCGCCCACCCTCTCTTTCTCCATCCCATCTCGACGAAATTCTACCATCGGCCACGGCAACCCCCTGAAGCGTGAGAAAAGCCCTCCAGCGACATCAAGCAATCCCTGATCCCTTCTGTCATGTAAGTTAGAAAGAACATTTATATTCATATTGCGATAGTATGAGTTTATTACGTTTCGCGATTCAGAGGAAGTAAAAACGATTTTGCGTGAACTCCGTCATACTTACTAGTAGAAGAGAGTAATTTAATTTAATGTTTAACGCTATTCTAAAAGAGGCGCGATAAAATAACTAATGGGCAATTGGTGTGTTTACGTGTAGCCTATTTGTTTATTTTTGTCTTTAAGAGATATTGTAATAGGCACAATTGCCAACCGGTTTGGCCTTGGTTAGCTTAGGAGGAGGATAAGGATGTGTTTACTGTTTTTTTGTCATAGTTAATTGTAAAATTTAAAATATTAGTTTATTTTGGGATAATTCCTGTGCGTTTCTCTATATCCTTACGTGTTGAAGCGGCTCTTCCTTAAAACAACGAAAATTAGCATTCTTAGACAAAAGCATACTTCAAAAAAAAGTATTTCACGACAAAAATGTATCCTGCAACAGTAGGTACCCGAGGAACTCGTACACCTCCATATTTGAATGCACCAAAACATCCAGACCACCATATCATGGAGTTAAAATCATCAGAAAGTTTCTGTCACACGAGAGCACTATATCCCAGGCCACCAATCTAAAGGCCACACCCACCGTAGAGGTGGGTTCCCAAAGGATTGAGAGCGGTCAGGGTCCACCTTAATCCGTTCTTGCCCTACCTGGGCGAGTAATGGCCGACTCCAGGTCATACATCCCGAAAATTAGGCAATCTCCACTAGAAGCTACTTCTCCACTTCTCCCCTGGCCCACAACCAAGAAACGCGACCCCACATGGATGCTCAGAACTACCCTATATGCGCTAATCTCCCTTCTAACAGACAACTGCAAACACCTCCGCGTAATAAAAAGAATTCCTGTACCCCAGCCCACCATTATACAAGATTCTCCAACCAAAAAGTAAAATCCCCGGAAATTAAAGAATCCCAATTCTCACCTGGACTTACACCTCATCCTCCCAAGTACACAATGAAAAATTGACGACAATTTCCCCTACATATTTCCCCAAAATACAACAGTAGTAAACATTCCTTACGCCAGCTTGAAGAAGGTGGCAAACGTTCAAGACCCGTTAGAAGGAGCGCCCCCCCCCCACACACACCAACTACGAAAACTACTGCACAAAACCTTCCAGTACTAGCCCCCCCCCCCCAAACTTCCCAAGGCAAATCACCAAACTCCAGAAGCTGACCCCTATATATCTAAAAGGTAACTTGACCTCTACGACCAGTAAAATAGCTTCATATTCAAATGCAAACTAGTTCAATGGAACGTAAGAGGACTCAGAGAAAACTGGCAGGAACTTCGCTCCCTAGTCGCGGAAGCAAATTCCATTTGCATATGTCTTCAAGAGACCATGCTGGAGATGCACCCCCTCTAACACTGCTAAACTTTAACTACCTTGCTACTCCAGCTTCCGTACACGGCAGCACATCAGGTGATTGCTTGACATACGCCCAGCAAGATGTTCCCGTGGTATCCAGGCCCCTTTACCTTGAATACACCTCTACAATTGCAGTAACACTGCACTGAGAAGCATTAAAAAATTGTCAATACCTACCCTCCGCCCTCTGGACCATTTCTAAAAGCATGTCACCAAAACCTAATCTCCCAATTCCCTATCCCGTTCATTTTAATGGTAGACTTCAATAGCCACCACCTCGAGTGTGGAGATATCACCACCATGGCAAGAGAAAGTAAATTACTAACAATAATTGATAACTTCCAACTATTAATATCAAATCAAAGAGAGGTCTCCAGATTCAATATTTAAACTGGTACCCTATCCACGCTCGATCTCGCCATCTGCTCTCCAGATGTTACAGCAATCTTCCATTGGCATATATGTCAAGACCTACGAGGAAGTGATAATTTCCTAATTATCCTCACCTCTAGTGAAGGAATGCCCACCTCCGGCATTATCTTTTGGCGTTTAGACAAAGCAGACCTGCACAAGTTTTTCATACTAATGGATTTGGAAAACATCCAAGCCCCACACAATATAAAGAAGGGAATTGAGACTTTGAATTCCACCCTGCAACGAGCGAGCCACAAGTGCAACCCTCGTACCTCTGGGCAACCCTGTTGAAAAACAGTATCCTGGTAGAACCTTGAGTATTCTGCTGCTCAAAAAACAAAAAAGGCATGCTTTCAGGGTATAATGGTATATAAGCGTTGACCGAGCCTAGCCATGGAAATAGAATTCAACAAGAAACGAGCAACCTCAAGGAAGCCCGTCATATCTCGTGGAAAAACTATGTTTCCACAATCAATGCACAAATGCCCATCCACCATACATGGAATAAAATTAGAGGTCTAATAGGCAAATATACAAGGGATCCATTCCCGGTTCTCCGGGTCGACGGATACAACATAATAGATCCTGTCAACGTGGCAAAAGCGATGGGGGAATCATTCACCGGGATATCTAGCAGAGCATGCGCAGACCATGAGTTTGTGAGATACCGGGTCGAGAGGGAGTTCATACCACTAGACTTCCATACAAACAACTCACAAGAATACAACGAAGAATTCACAAGGAAAGAACTAGAGACGGCACTCTTATCATGTTGCAACACATCGCCAGGCTTAAAAAATATCCCTTATGCAATGTTACACAACCTGAGTGAAGGATGGAAACAACTCCTGCTGACCACTTTTAACAGAATTTGGATTAAAAATGTGTTCATGGATGCCTGAAGGGTAACTGTTGTCCTGGCATTCTGTAAACCTGGAAAGGACCCATCCATCCCACGGAACTACCGAGCAATTGCCTTACATAAAGTGTATGTAAGTTATTAAAAACAAGGGCTAGCATAAGATTGTCATCGTACCTGGAAAAAGAATCCCAAATATCCCCAGCACAATGTGGATTCCGGAGGATGCACTCGACTAGAGATGCCGCTATCTGCCTGGAAATCTCGGTATGCCGTGTCTTTGACAGAAAGCAACACTTAGTCGCCATAATTTTTGACCTGGAAAAGGCATACGATACATCATGGCACTATACCATTCTAAATAACCTTCATAACTGTGGCATGCGCGGGCATCTGCCGGAATTGATCAAGAACTTCTTAGAAAACCGGACCTTCTCCATCAGAATCGACATCGCCGAATCCAGCCCTTTCCCACAGGAGTAGTGTATTTCCGAGGGCAGCATCCTGAGCGTCCTCCTATTCGCCATAGGAATAAACGGAGTGGTACAGAACCATCTCCATGGAGTGTCGGCCACTCTGTAAGTTGATAACTTATCGATCTCATTTGGTGGTTCTGAGATGTCAACAGAGGAACACAGACTTGAGCTTGCCATAAATAAGATATCTAAATGGGTTACTGTAAACGGATATTGGTTATCTGCTGAAAAGACTAAGATTATCCACTTTTGTTGCCTTAGAGCTTGTATAAGAGACTCAGACCTCTACCTGTATTAGCAGCGAATAGCAGTTGTCGAGCGCCATATATTTATAGGGCTGACATATGATAGAAGACTAACATGGGAGCCTCACATCAGGCTTTTGATTACCCCGTGTAACAAAGCCATGAACATATTCCGGAGAGTTTCTCGATATCACTGGATAGCGGATCGAAAAACTCTACTCCATCTATACCGTTTCTTAGTCCAACCTAAACTTCAATATGTTTGCAAAATTTATTCCTCTGCAACCACAAAACACCTCAACCTCATCAACTCTTTAACAAATGAGGCCTTTCGCATCTCTACTGGAGCTTTCCGATCATCGCCGATCCCTACTTCCCCGACTACAATTGCCATTTTAGAGGGTGATATAGACAATTTCTATATTGCGCAGCCATCCGAACCCCAACCATTTGGCGTTAGAACGCGTTTGTTAATGTAGCTGTTCTAAATAACGATAAATTATATCCCTTAATCCTCCTACTCAGACATCTCTTTCTGAAAGAACACAATTAATGTATGTGACAATCAACTAATTGGACAGGCCTCGCTGCTCCCTATTTAACAAAAAATATTGTTCCTGAACAACAGTAGCAACGTATGTCTGAATAAAGATCTTTACAGATAGCTCCAAATACGAAAACGTGGTTGGATGCTCTATAATTTCGACAAACAAGAGGCTTCAAAAGCGCTCCCAAAAATAACATCCTTTTTTACCGCAAAATCTTACGCTCTGAAACATGCAATAGAATGGGCATGCAACACCCAAAACGACAAAATGTTCATGATATTTCCTGACGACTCTTTGAGCAGCCTCCAAGCACTAAATCGCCAAAATGACCTTCATTCACTCCTCCTAAGAATGCAAGACTTGGTAGTGAGAGCGAACCACGAAGGCAAACAAAGTTTCTTATGTTGGGCAACGAAAAAGTTGATACGGCAGCAAAGGCCGACACCCTTCAACTAACTAGGCATACCCATATACCACTACCTTACGAGAATTTTATACCTGTAGTTAGAGCTGCCATAAAGCAAATATGGTCGAGCAGATGAACAGATCTATATGGAATTAACGAAATACGGCCCATCTTCCCAAACATATCACCATAGTAGGCCAAAACACTCAAAATACGACTAGAGGTGTCAATATGCAGATTGCGCATAGACCACAGCAAGTTAACTCACGGATTTCTAATGGAAAGAAACCACTCTCCCTACTGTGAGGATTGCATCGTTCCCCTGATGATCACCCTGAGAACTGTGGAAGAAGCCTCGCTACCCACCGACTGGCGCTAACAGCGGAGAATTTCTGCCCCGGCTGCGGTATTATCCGCTACCTAAAAAAACAAAATTGCTCTACAAGTTATACAAAAGTTTGTTTTACTTCCATTTTAGCTGTTTTTCATAATTAACTCACTATTACAAATCCCATTACAACTTTCACTCACTGCAAATCACCTCACCTCACTTTATCTCATGCATCCATCTTCGCTTTTCAGATTTTTTAAAGATTTTAACCCCTCAAAAAAAGAAAACAATCTAGCCATTTCCGCGCGATCACCATGGCGTGTTGTACGCCAGGAAAATTGTACAATCTATTTATCCTTCTGTCTAAGGCGACTTGTACCCAAGTAAGCAGTCGCCAAATGGGCTCCTAAAAAAACAAAATATCCTTTTGTCGCCTGCACTGCATTGAACAACGCGTCTGTCATAAGATCCAACTAAATTCAATTTACCTGCGTCGGTGAAATGAATTCTCTCCCAATTTTCATTTCTCCAAACAACATGAATTTCAGCATATTCGATTCTCACCTCTGGTTCTTTTTACTGATGATTAGCTTGTTTGCTGTGAAACGGCTCACTTCTTTGCAACAATTGGTCTAAAACTTTCAAGTAATTCCTGCTGCAGTCTCGAAGGATTCTTTCATAGAGAAGTGCCTAATAGCTGTGTCTTTTCGGACGGTTGTTATGCGGAATCGACCGACCTTTGCAGGAAATGTATAGGGTATGTTAGACCTTCCTACCTCTCATGAAATCCTAGAAAGAGTCATTCCTTAAGTATTCAAGCGAACAATTCTTTGAGTGAACTCAATAGTCACTTTTCCTTGTGGTAGCATCTATACAGTGAGTAACGACAACAATGGGGGCTGTGTAGTTCTTATTGAGCATATTGTTGGCAGATGATTTCAAGAAACTTCTAAAATGTTCCTGAAATAATCTTTCTTTTATTTTGCACTTGTCAAAATTTTATTTTGTCAGTTATTTAATATAATTTCTTGATTATATGATTCTATCATAAGAAATCTTCATAAAATATATTAAATGCATGACTTTATGTACCATAGAAATTTCATTTACCTACTCTTCATATTTTTTTTAATATTTTAAAGGAAAATGGTCCTCATATTTTGCTCGGTTTTGTATTATTTTCCTTCATATCCCTGGTCTGCGATATGAATGACCATTCACTCTCTGGAAATTATTTGAAAATATCATAATAAAGGAAAATTGTTCACTTATTTTGCTCCGTAGTGTAGTTAGACTGTAAACAACACTCACCATAGATGATGTGACGTGTCAGATTAGTAAGGTTTAGTAAATATAGTAGAATATGTACACTTAGGTTATGAACGGGTAGGGTACAATTGTTGTGTGTATAGTTTTGTCTTAAGTAGGTCGTTGTATATCTTCTTAGGGCTGGTGACGGGCGTAGACTGACTAGATATTTCTACAGGACCTTGAAAGGCCACCTAGTATCGAATTATCGACAAAACTATAGTCAACCGCAAAAATAGATAATAGATCACGTCATTACAGTTGATCTGAGGATATTGACATACTTATTAAATTCATTGAACTTATCGTCTCCAATACATATTTCAGCTTTAACGGTTCGTATTTTAAACAAAAATTTATTTTTCCTATGGGATCGCTTAGCCTTGTCCTGAGTAACTTATTCATGAAAATGCTTGTCTCGTTTTTTACCCCATAATTAATTATTGGCTAAAATTGTTAGAGATAAGTTAACAACGTTTTAGCAATTAGTGATAATTACATTGATCTAGAGCATAGAACATATCCTCGAAAATCTAAATTTAAAATTTCAATCAATTAATTACTATCGAAATAGAAAAAGAAGCATCACTCTCGTTTTTTTATATGTATATACAATTTTAATGCGCTCTATTGACCAACTATCATTTAAAATATTTAGAACACCTCCGGATTCATACATCCATACATTTTCAATTAATTCTTGAAAAAACAAATATAGAGTTATCTCCGGATTGATATTTGGAACAATTAACATTTGTAGCCACCAATTTCCTAACGAGGGGACTAAACACATTAAACAATGTTTTCCAAATTGAGTTATAAAGTGCACTTCATTTCAAACACTATTTAACAAAACAAAATAGGATTCTATATTGACAATAAAGATTAAAATAAGCGTAATTTATAAGGTTTATAAAGGTCCTTACCCCTATTTCACGCCGGATTCAAGCTTAATCACAGATAACTATTGTGAAATTAACTATACCTAAAATTACTTCGTAACAAGAAAGTTGGCTGTATTTATGTATTAGACTGATCCGTGTGCCTTAGTTCATATATAGGAAATAATGTATCTAAAACGCTGTATCTATCAGCATAAATGTGATGTTAGGCCATAAAGGGAAGGTAATTGTGTGGCCAAGCCATATTCGAAAATGCTCGTCCATTTGATTTTAATCGTGTTAAAATTATTCAAAAAGTTGAAGAGACAGACATTCACAAGCTCTTAGAAGCATTTAATATGAATAAATTTTACCTCTTAATTAACACAAAGGTAACCTTGAGTTAATAACTATATTTTCTTGACACTTGAAAAATACTTTGAGCGAATATGAATGTATTTACCCTCTTTATCTAGCGTGTGTACCGGGCTTATCGCTGAACAACAGGATTAAGAAGTGCTGGGTTCATGGGGAATATCATTAGTGAAGTGAGTGCATGTAGGTATTTTTTCATTATTAGGTATATCTCTTTGTCAGAGTTGTGAAGTAACGAAGTACAATTACTTAAGTACTGCACTCAAGTAACTGTGTCATATATTTTTACTTACTAAAAAGTACTTAATACTTTTAGTACTTTCACTTCTACTTGCATATTTTTTCTTATCTTACTTTCACTTCATTACATTTGAAAAACATAGAAGTATTCGTTACTTCTCAATTAATTATGGCCAATCATAGACGTAGAAGCAAAAGTCAGATGATAACCAATCACAAGCTTGTACTCAGGTTTGAACCAAGCATAAGCGTTTGTTTATGTTTGGACCAATCACATGCATCCTTTCATACCCGACAGACAATTCGTTTGTCTTTCCCACTTTCCCGCCTGAGAGAGGGCGTCAGTTTATTAAATTATTCCTCATTGTCCTAGACTCCTAGCGTGTTACCATGTCATTACTGGACCATTGAAAATAAAAATAGTGGCGATCCCTTTCCCATGCCCATAATTGGAATCATTTTTCAAGGACAAGAGGACTGTGGGAAACTCGTTGAAGTTGCAATATTTGTTGTGTTTGCCGAAAATTGCCGAGGTGACCACATACATCAATTCCCCTTCAAATTTAAAGAAATACATTAAGGTGAGTATTCATGCTTTTAACTATGTAGTGTATAGGCTATGTGGTCAAAATAGCTCAAATGATGAAGACTTCTTTTCTTCAATGAAAATAAAATTACAGCCCAGGGATACGCAAGAAATTGACAGATTCTTGTCAGTCATGCCCAGGAAGTGCTATAGAAATCTTGAGATGCTTTTCTGCTCTGTGGGATATTTCACTTATGTTAAATACCCCCACTACCTGCATCTCTGGCTTGGGAATCACTGTTTAGCTCTGCAGAACTAATTTTAGCCTCAAAACGTTCGTGGTTAAATAGCCAGAACTTTGAAAATCAGCTGCTTGTGAAGCTGAATAAAAAGCATGTTTGTAATTAATTCCTTTGTATATTTTTACCTAATAATTAGTTTAGTTAACTAGAGTCTTATATTCAGGAATTCTGTTAAACTGGATAATTATTTTAGAGTTAATTTTACTTTTCATATAAACTAGACTTTCTGATCAATAGAGGGATATTTACAGTATCATTGTTAAGTCTAGTTTAACTGAATTCCAATGTATAAGTGTCAGTACAGCAGGTGTATAAGGGTTTAGTGTACGGCATATTGAATAGTGTCTGAGGTGATGGGTACTCTACTATATACCGCTAATTTTTACTTTCACTACTTGAGTACTTCAGTGTCAATTTTTTTTAAGAAAATTTTCATTTCGAAACAAACTATTCAAACTTGTTCAAAACGGAACGTGTAGTACATAAAATTACTTTTTTTGGACCACCTGACCTTTAAACTCAACAAAGATATTAGATCGCTTCTTTCTAGACATTTTCCAGAATCTTATTTTATCATTATTAATGACAATCCATTCAGTTTATCATCCTTCTTCAATTACAAGGATCCCATCCCAAACCTTATGAAGCACTCGGTTGCTTACTTATATACGTGCGCGACCTGCAGCAGTCGCTACATTGGCTTAACCATTTTTCGGCTACAACTGAGGATCTCTAAGCACTTTGGAGTTTCATATAGAACTGGTCGACCCATTTCCAAGCCTGAGCAGTCCCATATTCGTTCCAGTGATGCAGGTAATTTTTCTGTAATTCAGACTGTATCAAGCTCAATAGATTAAACAATACTTGAATTCCTGTATATAAAAAAATTGAACCACGAATTAAATGATTACGCATCGTCAATCAAAGTAATAACACATTAAATATACTCCAACCAACCAATTCTCTCGTATCTCACTGAACACAACTCACTACAACCTCAAGAGTCAAGGTTAGTTAGTGTGATGTTGCTTTTAATTCATATCTTTCTCATTCACATAAATTGTATTCTATGTTAATAATTTTATTTCCTTTTATGTGTGTACTCATTTTAGTAGTTTTACTATGCTGGTTCACTATTTCACATTTTCAATTAGTTAGTCAAACAATGTGCTATTTCCACATATTTTCTACATATATATGGTTAAGTTTTAATATTCTACCATTGTAAGTTATATTAGTTTGTGTCCTTTGGTTTAAGCTTTATTCTTATTGGTTCATGTAGAGGAATTCCACGTAGAATTTCATTTCCAGCACGGAAGTTCCATGTGCTGGAGAAGATTCTGTTAGGCTTAGATTGGTAAGCCTACCCTTCCCCCCTCCCCCTGCTTCCACAAGCGGTAGCCTCGAACCGCGCCAACCACGGTCCATCTTTACACGGGTTAGAATAGCCTCGGCAAGAAGATTCTAGGCCATTCGAGAGTAGTGCTGTTTCCCACTAACCCCCCTCCCCTGCGGGAAGAGCCTCAGGCGTATATAGTGCTCGTTTCCCATGAGACAGGGACAGAGTTGAGAAGTTTCCCCCAGACCCAAGAAGATTCCCCTAGTTCCAAGTAGGGTGCTAACAACAAAGCAAGGTGACAGCTGAACTATTTGTCTATTGGAATTAGCCCCAGCCAGTGAGGTAATTCCATTTAATGATCGCTACCGAGTGATTTTTCCTACTTCTCTCATCAACTCCTGTCGAAGCCCTCCTCGTTCGCCCCTCGTTTTCGGGTGGCCGAAATATTCTCCCCTGGACCGGACGTTACCCTCCCGCCTTTTTTTGGAGAACCGTCATCACTTTAAGTTCCCGCTCAGAAGTTTTGAGCGCTCTCATCGCACGTGCAGAAGACATCTGTGAAGCCTTACCCCGTTGTCTTACTCGGAATCTTCCGTAAGCCAACCCCTCTCCCCCTTCAGTAACCCATTTGAGTTAATTCCCCCCCCACCCAATTTTAATAGTCTCCTCATGTAATACCATAAATTTTAACTTCATAGTCTGATTGATAACTACAATCCCCCTCCCCTCCTTAATCTGATGTAATTTTGCCCATCAATGCTCTCATTATTTTCATGTAAATAAAATTAAATTTTTGTACATGCCTCTTAAGTAATCTTGAACGTTGCCATTGTCCATATTATACCTGACCTCGTTGCACTCTTATCTCGCCCTCCGCCGATCGAAACTCGTGGTGTTCCGTCCCTTTGTCGGCTCGCCTTCAAGTTATTGGTCCCTCCCCCATAGATATAATATCGTATTGATTAAATATAATGTCATACCACGACATATATATTTATTAATATACATATTATATAATTCTAGTGTCAAGTGTGTTTGGGGTTTTTACAAACCCGTGTCATTTTAATTCCGACATTAGAAGTTCACTTGTTATTCACGTCTACCCCTTTTATTTTAATTTTTGTATTGTACTGGCAGAAGGCAAGTTTAATTTAATTGAATAGCAGTGGAACGTAATCTATTTAGGTTTAGTGTTGGACCCCAGGTAATTTTTTTTTATTGTGTTTGAATTTTGGAGACTCTCTGGGTTATTAATCCAAAAGAGTTAAGGTCTTTGGTGTCCTAATTCCGGTAGGACCATTTTAATTTTTTTTCCGCTTAGAAACAGCAGAGGTAGGTAGCTGTATCTTAATTTCTTTGTGTGATAAAAGCCTTCACGAATATTCAAGTATTCGTTTCGCGTGGGTAGTGTCCGAGCTCGTTCGCGTATCAGTGTTCCCTCAGTTAACTGCGTAACAATGTCATCCTTCGAAACATTCAAGAGTCAGGGTAAAATGTTAGGTCTTTCGGGCAGAGACTTGCTAAATTACGTACAAGAAGAAGAGAGGAACGAACGGGCAGAGACAGGGTAGAGGAACTAAGAAAAACAGAGATGGAGAACAAACTGAAGATGGAGATGGAAAAGAAACAAAGTGGAGGAGAACAAACTGAAGATGGAGATGAAAGAACGTGAACAAATTAGGCAGCATGAGCTGGAAATGAGCCGAAATCAAATGGATTCTCAGTCCATCGGTTCCCTGGCTGAAATTCCCGAAACTCCTTCAGTCCATCTGCCCGCTTTTAATGATGGAGAGGACTTTGGGTCATTTTTTACCCATTTTGAGAGAATCTTTCAGATCAATAGATGGGATCTCGAAAATGATGGCGTCGCTCGCTTACTTTCCCTCCTAAATGCCAAGTTAAGGAATATCTTCGTATCCCTTCCCCTGGAAGCAACTTTGGACTATGCCACGTTAAAGTCTGAATTGTTAGCCGCTGTTCATATGAATATCGAATTTTACCACTCCCTATTCAGCCAGGAAAGGATCCGTCCTGGTCAAACATTTCGGCAACACGGGTACATCCTCCAAAGACATCTTCAGCGTTGGCTGGATGCGTGCAAGATTCCCCAGGTCTACGAGTCTCTTCTGGACTTCTTCCTTAAGGATCAGCTTTTAACTGCCGTGGCTCCCGAAATTCGCGCCTTCATTAAGGATAAACGTTGCGCCACTTTCAAGAAGTGCTTGGAAGAGGCCGATGTCTACGCGGGTAGTCACGATTTATACCCTAAGGATGTTAAAAGGGCTCCCCAATCGTCCCCCAAAACTAAATTTCAGGGTCCTAAGACCCCCTTAAATTGGTCCCAAGATTTACCAAAGTTCCTAGTCCCACTAAGCCAAGAAACTTCCATCCATCTGAACACCGAGACGTTAAGACCCTAGTTTCTTCTCCCCCGGCTGTGCCGTACCAAAAGAACCCGATTGTCTGCTACACCTGCGGAGCTCCCGACCATTACCGCACGAACTGTCCTCAAAACTCCCGCTTCGCAAACTCTCAGTTCCACCAAGTGCACCAAATCTGGGCCGCCCCTGATCCTCCTCCGTCACCTCAGGAGACTCTCGATCCTCCCTCACCCGCCAAAGACCCGGTCCATCAGGTAAACTTTCTCTTTAATGAGAACAACCCTGGTGGATTGAAGTTCAAGAACGGAACTGTGAACGGACGCCGAGTATCCACCCTCGTCCGTGACACCGGGTGCACCTGTATTATAGTGTCTGAGGACCTACTCCCCCCTGTTGGCCCCGACCACAAGAAATTTGTGGTGGTCCACGACTACCTTGGCCGGGCCAGTCGTTTCCCAGTAATTCGAAGCCACATCGAGTGTGACTATATGTCCGGTTGGGCCAAAGTGGTAGCGGCCCCAAACCAGTTCTGCTCCGTTTTGTTCGGTCAGAACCCCGTAATCCACGACCATCTCGTGGCCCAGCCCGTGATTACCCGTACACAGGCAGCCCTGGAATCCCATGCACCCGTTCCCCTTGAAACCCCTATCGACCAGGAGTTCCAAGCCCTCCGGAGCGACAAGTTTGCCGGCGCCCAGAAGGAGTGCACAACTCCCCCCCCCTTTGGGAGAAAACTAAAGCCCTCGAGCGTGAGTTCACGCGAGGTAACAAATGAGTGTCGTATCTCGTGAAGAAGGACTTATTGAGAGGTATAAGACCTACTTTGACCTTAAAGCACGCGTACGAAAATTCAAGCCTGGCGCGGAGGTGCTGGTGCTACTTCCCACGGGAAGCAACAAACTCCTTAGTCAGAGAAAGGGACCCTACACCGTCTTCGAGTCTAGAGGATCCGTGGATTACCTCATCCATACTCCGGTGGGAGCAAAGGTTTTCCACGTGAATTGTATATATTATCTTATTAATGTTCTTAATTATGATTTTTTTGGTACACTAAATTGTTTAGTCTTTAGTCCCATATTTATGGCTCCATTAAATTGTATCTTTTGGGAGGGTTCCACTAAAATCTCGCTAATGTTCCCCTGTGATTTTTTTTTTGTTTAAAATTGTACTAGTTAAATTCTCTAGAATTGACCTGTTTAAGGCTTATGTCCGTAAATTCCCCGCTGAGCTTAGATTAACGTTTTTGTTTGTGTGTGTACACCTGTCGTAGCAGGTCAGAATTTCCCTAGACCCTTAGTAATTCTAGTTTAACGGGTGGGATGATCCTTTCCTAAGCAACTGCTTTGTAAAGCATCATCTTTCGGTTGGAAGATGTGTGAAGGAATTCCACGTGGAATTTCATTTCCAGCACATGGAAGTTCCATGTGCTGGAAAAGATTCTGTTAGGCTTAAATTAGTAAGCCTATCCCCCTCCCCCTTTCACAAGTGGTAGCCTTAAACCGCGCCAACCACGGTCCATCTTTACACGGGTTAGAATACCCTCAGCGAGAAGATCCTAGGCCATTCAAGAGTAGAGCTGTTTCCCACTACCCCCCCACCTCCTCCCCTACGGGGAGAGCCTCAGGCATATATAGTGCTCGTTTCCCATGAGACAGAAAGAGAGTTGAGAAGTCTCGCCCGGACCCAAGAAGATTCCCCTAATTCCAAGTCAGGTGCTAACAACAAAGCAAGGTGACAGCTGAACTATTTGTCTATTGGAATTAGCCCCAGCCAGTGAGGTAGTTCCATTTAACGATCGCTACCGAGTGATTTTTCCCACTTCTCTCATCAACTCCTGTCAAAGCCCTCCTCGTTCGCCCCTCGTTTTCGGGTGGCCGAAATACTCTTCCCTGGACCGGACGTTGCCCTCCCGCCTTTTTTTGGAGAACCGTCATCACTTTAAGTTCCCGCTCAGAAGTTTTGAGCGCTCTCGTCGCACGTGCAGAAGACATCCGTGAAGCCTTACCTTGTTGTCTTACTCGGAATCTTCCGTAAGCCAACCCCTCTCCCCCATCAGTAACCCATTTAAGTTAATTCCCCCCCCCCCAATTTTAATAGTCTCCTCATGTAATACCATAAATTTTAACTTCATAGTCTGATTCATAACTACAATCGCCCCTCCCCCCTCGTTCATTTGATGTAATTTTGCCTAATAATTCTCTGATGTAATTTTTCTCATCAATTCTCTCATTATTTTTATGTAAATAAAATTAAATTTTTGTACATGCCTCTTTAAGTAACCTTGAGCTTTGTCATTGCCCATATTATACCTGACCTCGTTGCACTCTTATCTCGCCCTCCGCACGTCGAAACGCGTGGTGTTCCATCTCTTTGTCGGCTCGCCTTTAAGTTATTGGTCCCTCCCCAATAGATATAATATCGTATTGATTTAATATAATGTCGTACCATAACAGGTCAGTTTTAGTCATATTATTTTACTTTGAGTTAGATGCTATCTCAATTTGAGCTCTTTTTCCGGCTGTTAGGTAGTTAAATGTTGTCTGACACACCTGTTATAACATTTTATTTATTGTCTATAGCCAATGAAGATGGAACAGGGTTTGTGCTGAAACGTCTGGATTAATAATTTATGATTTCTACCATCACATACGTCTTCATTTTCTTGCTCGGAATAAGATTTTCTAGCTGTTCCTCGTTGGTTAATATATATATATATATATATATATATATATATATATATATATATATATATATATATGGGCTGGACAAAATAATTGGAACATGTGTTTAATTCAATGAATATTTATTCAATACGGAGTTGGTCCTCCTTTTGCTTTCTGAACAGCGTCGATGCGTCTTGAAATTGATTCATATAGCTTCCTGACTTCATTAAGAGGAATCTTGAGCAATTCTTCTCGCAATACTTGCTCCAGCCGTTTTAGACACGATGATAGATAGTAACGAATTCTAACTTGTCACTCCAAGATGTACCAAAAATGCTCAATAATATTAAGATCTGGAGATTGTTGGAACCACTCCATGTGGTGTACCTTACTTTTATGTTCTTCATACCAATTCTTAACCACAGGAGCAGTGTGTATTGGGGCATTGTTATCTTGGAAAAAAACACTCACCCTCAGTGAATAATGTTTGAACCATGAGATGGACTTGATCTTCCAAAATATTCAGATACTCGTTGCTGTTGATCTTACCATGCAGGGCAACGATTGAACCAAGACAATTCCAAGATATGGCTGCCCAAATCATCACTGACACTCCTACATGCTTCACTGTAGGAAGAAAGCAGTCAGGATTAAAAGCTTCCTCGAGGTGCTTACACGCATAAACTCTCCCTTTAGTGGGGAAAAGAGAAAAACTGGACTCGTCAAAGAATATTACTTACTTCCATTAGTCAGTCGACCAGCCTTTGTGATACCTGCACCAGATGTTTCTTGAAGGTGGCTGTTTCATGATAGACAGCTTTATTGACAACAGGGTGAACAGTTTGGTCGAAATTGGGCTAATGAGATGTAGATTCAATTCTGCAGTCACTTTAGGGGCAGTTGTCCGTGGATTTTTTGTTATCACAATGAGTTTCAACACTCGTAAGTCTCTTTCAGCAAGCTTCTTAGTCCTGCAGGGATTACTTGTCCTGCGGGCGGTTTTGCCCTACCCCTTGAATTCTGCTATTGTCCTTGATATGGTAGTTATCAAAAACCAAAGGAGTTTAGCTGTTCTGCTGACGGAAGCTCCTGCAATTCGAGCTCCAACAATTTGCCCTTTTTCGAACTCAGTGAAGTCACGCATCTTAGCATCTATACCACGATCTGAAAAAGAAATACAAATAATCATTAAAGTTGATAAATAAAACTATGTATCTACAATAAAAACAAAACACTCACAATGAAATTTGAATGGATATTCATAATATAATGGATCATTGAATTTTATATATATATATATATATATATATATATATATATATATATATATATATATATATATATATATATATATATATATATATATATATCCATATGGAGCTCGGCCGTGAAGCCCGCATCTAATATTGAGGATAAATCCCAGAGCCACGAGAAACGGATGCAGCATCTTTTAATTTTTCACTACGTTTCGAAAACTACAAGTTTTCATCTTCAGGCTAGAATAAGTTTACAAAGTTAATACATATGAAGAAAACTTGAAAAAGCCAACAAGACATGATTTTAAAGAGTGATCAATTATATAATATCAGTAAAATGTACTATAAGTTAAAATTTTTAAATATGACTTAGCAACAGTTAGATTTGCTTTAAAACCGACTCCCAAATGGCTAATATATACGAAGAAAACTTAAAAAGGCCAACAAGATATTATTTTAAAAGGTGACCAGTTATAAAATATCAGTAAAAAGTACTGTAAGTTAAATTTTTTGTTATTAAATATGACTTGGCAACAGTTAAATTCGCTTTAAGACTGACTCAAAAATTAGTTAATAAATTTAAGGATTATTGCAAAAATTAATTACAAACTATAAGAGAAATTGACCTGGCATTATTTAAAGATAGTAAATTTAAACAATTTTGTAAAGACTAAGAGTTAAAAAACATTTAATATTAAAACGGTAAATTTGGGTACTTACTAAAGCGGATCCATCCTAGAGAGTGAATATATATATATATATATATATATATATATATATATATATATATATATATATATATATATATATATAAATATATATATATATATAAATTGAAAAAAATTGGAATATAAGTCAAAGCTAATTTCTTTAAGAAATGTTCTGTTTGTACGCTAAATATTTTGGACAGACAGGAAAGTAATTATCTCTCCGTATTAATCAGCATAAATACAATGCTAGGAGAGCTGTAAATAAAAGTGTGTTTTTTGTTCATATGTTTGAAAATAACCACGTAATTAATTGGAATTCAGCAAAATATATTTTTCGCTCAAATGACTCAATTAAAAGAAACCTTGTTGAATGAACATGTATAAACCAATTTATAACTTTAACATTTCCCCTGGCCTTTTTATAATTGATATTGTTATGAAAAAACCTATTCTTAAAGAAATTAGCTTTGACTTATTTTCCTAAATTGGGGGGGGGGGGGCAATTTTCATTTTTATGAGAACCCGATGTGTCAATTCAATTATTTCATTGATTTTGGGTTTACATTATTTTATTTCTCTTCCTCTCTCCTTGTCTCTCTCCCCTTCGTTTCAATTTACTTCACG
Source organism: Ceratothoa steindachneri (assembly GCA_963969495.1). Classification (NCBI taxonomy): domain Eukaryota; kingdom Metazoa; phylum Arthropoda; class Malacostraca; order Isopoda; family Cymothoidae; genus Ceratothoa; species Ceratothoa steindachneri. Next base: position 140,299,744 of record OZ018326.1, on the reverse strand, counting down.
TGTCTCTCCTAATCTCCCTTTTTAGACTATCGCTTTATCCGTTAATCGTTTTAACCCTTTTAGCTCTGTTTTTGACTCTTTTTTGCCTCTCGTTTTGACTTTTCTACCTTTTATAGGTAAATCTTAAGTGAATTTACGCATCCCTCTCCTACTTCCTCATTGGTGATTTTTTGTCTTAGAGGCAGTCCTTTAGCTTTTACTAGCCTATATATATATATATATATATATATATATATATATATATATATATATATATATATATATATATATATATATATATATACAAATATTTGGCCTTAGCATGGGAAATAGTTTATCTCCGATATTGGCATGTCTCTTCATGGAATATTTTGAGACTGAACTCCTTCCCACAATTTCTCCCCCTAACTTTATATGGTTAAGGTACATTGACGATGTATTTTCTGTATGGCCTAATGGCCATGATTTTGATACCTTTTTTAATAATTTGAATAATTTGCATGTCTCCATCAAATTTAAATATGAATGGGAATATGATAATAGATTACCCTTTTTAGATGTCCTCATTAATAAAGATCACCATGAATTAAAACTTGACGTTTATAGGAAACCAAACCACTCGAATGCCTATATACATTATTTTTCGTTTCACGATAATACTGTTAAAAAATCTGTAATTTCTAACCTTTTCCTTAGAGCATACAAAAAATGTCATCCTTCCTATTTAGATGAAGAAATTGTCATTATCAGGACCATTTTTTCTAATTTGTATTACCCCGATTGGTTCATATCGTCTGCCCATTTTGCAGCTGGGAAAACCATCTATGGTAATAAGCCTTCCCGCACTAACGACTTCAACAAATGTATAACATTGCCATTTAATAATAAGTTAAATAGTCTAAAGGACATATTTGGAAAAGCGGGTATTAATCTAGCCTTTAAATATAATAATTCCTTAAACCAATTGATGATTGCCAGGAAACCCAAAGAACATTATAACATAGGAGTATATGCAATACCATGCAATGATTGCCATAAAGTTTGTATAGGGGAAACGGGGAGAAATCTAGACAAGAGATTGTACGAACACAAAAGAGATTAGAGTGGGCAGCCAAAGCAGTGGAATATTTTGCCATGTTAGAGACTTGAATCATTCGATTGATTTCAATGGAAGTAAAATGGTATTTAAATCGGCTAACTATGTAAAGAGAAGAATCGTAGAATCGAGCTCGATATCGTCAGTTCCTAATTTAAATCTATCTGAGGGTCAATTTTCTTTTAATCCTGTAATACGAAAGCAAATAAACAAAATAGTAAAATGTGAGCCTTTCAATATGTTTAGGCCTAACCCCCCCATCCCTGATTAGCCACAAGTAGGGGATTGGGGGAAAAAGAGGGGGATCTTTCACGACTTGACCCCGTGTTATGTTTGTAAGCACTTTTCTAATATTTTCTATCCAGTGTCAGTTGAAAAAGGGTGTGAGATACACCGAAACTGTTCTGAATTAAATTTTCTTCGGAGAATGTGGTTTAATTCCTCATCTTTTCTTGCGATATTGGATTAATTTTCATCATATATATATATATATATATATATATATATATATATATATATATATATATATATATATATATATATATATATATATAAATATATATTTATATATATATATATATATATATATATATATATATATATATATATATATATATATATATATATATATATATATAATGCATAATTACATTTATTGGGAACTAAACTAAACCCTCTAAGTGGAGGAAATATCAATGATATTTCAGTATATAGCATGCAACTGTTCAAAATCTATATATTTGTGTCAGTTAGTTACAATACACACGTATAAGAGAGTTTCATGTCCTTTCTAAAATACTTCTACATTAGTCTTGGGATCACTGGGATTTCCTTATAACGTCCGTAGATAGGTGATTGTTAGAGTGTGCAAGAAGCGGGAATTTGGAATCACAGGACCATTTAGCGTTATAGGGAAAAAAGAGACAAGGGCTGTTGAGGGTTAACAGTATCTATAAAGACAGTTTTAAGTCACTTACAGTTTAATGTTTAGCAGGCACTCTTGGTAGGTTGGCCTAATTTCGGCCATCTCCCCTATCAAAATGTGTACGCATAAAATGAAGATCTATATAAGAAGATAAAGTGTGGTCAGTAGAAGAAAATAACAGACCAGGAAGACGAATTCAAGTACCATAGACGAGTTCAGCCGCGAACATGCAAGATCTTCTTTCAAGGATGTACGACCACCTAGAAGAATCAAAGGCAGCTTGTCCACCCATGTGTTGTTTGGATTTGTGGAGTGTAAGCTTGTTTTGATTGTCCATTGTAAAAGTTCAACATTGGTGTTGGTGTGTAGATGTTGGCTAGTGGTACGAAGGAAAAAAGAGCTAAGAGCTGGCATGAGTGCATTCCATTGTTGGAACTCAAACTAACTACCACGGTCATTCATGATTGGCGATGAGACAACAAAATAAGCAACCCACCCAGATATGTATGCTCTCTTGACCGTGGAAGCTCAGATATGCGTAATAGTGACCGTCACTGGCCAATGAGTAAAACGATTGATTTTGGTGAGAAGATAGGTGCACTCACGAGAATAAGTTGGAGGGCATCAAGATCGCCGTGAATGGCATCAAAACGTGACGAAGGAAAATGAAATGGAGCTAGAATAGTTTTTGTGCAGCGCTGACAAGAAAAACATGAACTGAATGATTTGGCCAAGTTGGCATCCAGACCTGGCAACACGAAACATTGTGCGATAAGATTGGGTGTTGCTCTAATATCAGGATTGTAAAAGACTTGAGTTTGCTAGAAAATATGCCGAGTGTAAGCAAGAGAACTAAAAGGACGAGAAAAAGGACAAGGACAATCAAGCAATTCAAAGTCAACCAGGATGCGCTTGAAAAGACTGCCTAGTAAGTCGATCTCACGAATGACGATTTGAAAAGAGTGACAAAATGTTTGCGTGTCTTCATTTTGTTCCTGAGCAAGCACTAACGTTGCATGATCGATGAGTGCAGTATGAGAGTTGCGTGCCTGAGATTTCTGAAATGCGAGAAAGCGTGTCCGATACGACGTGTTTAGAACCAGAAAAATAGCGAATGTCGCTGGTAATCTACAGAATGAAGTCGAGGTGACGAGACTTGACTGAATCGGGTGGTGAAGATGTTTTAAGAGCGGAAAATGCACAAATCAAAGGCTTATGGTCAGTGAGGAGAGTAAAATCACGCCCGTCTAAATATTGGCGAACGTGATGGGGTGCGAGCTATACACCTAGCAGTTCTCTTGAGAACGTGCTGTGAGAGGTTCCCAAGAATTAATAACCTTCTATTGCATCTTCGCTCCAGGCGCGGATCCAGGGGTGAAAGGATATGGGGGCTAGATAGCTGAAGGCCTCAAATTTCGGAACCGTTTATGTTTATATTTCTTTTTTTAAAACCATACTTGTATTCTGCTATTCAGAAAGAGTTATATAAATAATATAGAATGTATATGTAAAAACATTTCATTAACCCGTTGCGATTAACTATATCTTATATGATACATGTCTAAAATACAGGTTAATCTCAAAAATAATTATTAAATTCAGGATTATAACTTAGCTGACGACCTAAAACCTCAATTCCTAATTTTTGGATGTGTGTAAAAATTCGGATCTGATAGAGTTTGTGCTGACTGCCAAGTGATATACTGTTATTTTAATGATCAATGTCCTTTTCTCAGACTCCTCATAGGGGGGAATCCAGGTTAGCTCCCTCCCCCCAATTTTTATTCTGGATCTATCCTTCAATTGCTTTGCACCTACATACATGGGTCACTGACGTATCTGAGGAAACGCTTATGTGAGATCCAGAACAAGGATGGGCCAATGAAACAGCGGAGACATAGCCCTTTCGTAAGAAAGAAAGATTTACACGCCTCGGAAGACCATGCCAGAGAGGGTTTTGTTTTCTTGGTAGCAGAGAGTAGAGTGTGGGGAGGTTAAATAATGCGAGAAATGTTAGGAATAAATCTGTGATAGAAATTTATCATACAACAGAACCGAGGAAGTTTCTTGAGTGAAGAAGGTCAAAAGAAATCTCTAATAACGGCAACTTTGTCCTCGAAATGACGAATTCTGAGGGAGGAAATGGGGTCTCCAAAAAAGGAGAGTTGCGGGACAACTAAAGGACACTTAGAAGTATTAAGAACGATAGCATACTAACCTAAGCGAGTTAAGACCTGACGAAGGTGAAACAAATGTTCATCTAAAGATGAAGATGATTTTAGGATGTTGTCTATATAGCAAAAGACCAAAGGAAGACCTCTCATAACCTGCTACATGAAACATTTGAAGGTCCAACCACTGTTACGTAAACCATTCATCATACGAAGCATCTGAAATGACTCCAAAAGCGTGGTGATAGCTGTCTTTTTTATACCACCTGGGTGAATAGAGATTTGGTTGAAAGCTCGAACCAAATCAAGTCGAGAAAGGATAGAACAGTTGAAGAGAGCAGAGTTAATAACCCATGTGTACGGTAATGGGTATCGTTCGAGTATAGTTTTTGCGTTTACACGGCTGTAATCACCCACAGCGCGAAATACACCATGTGTAGACTTTGGTACAATATTAAGCGGAGAGGCCCAAGGAGACGTTCAAGGACGTTCAATGCCAGCATCTAGCAGAAAATTAATCTCCTGATTCAGCGCTGTAAGACTGTCAGACTATAATCTTCTTGGACTGGATAATACAGGTCATCCTGTCCTCTCAATCCATTGCACCACGTTATGTTTAATAGGCATATCTTTTGTAGGTAGAAATGTAAAAACCGGAAACTACTTTAGAACGCCCTGAAATTGGAGCTCGGTAGGAGGGAAATGGACAAGAAGGGAACTTTTTGAAAGTAAAAAATGACCATAGACAGTTAGAGAGTTTGTATTGTCTCTAAGCCTGCGAACGCGAGGGCCAACCAAGAGGTCAAGGGCGGAAAGGAAATCCAGATATAATATTGGACAATCTACCTCGGCAACAATGAAGGTCCATTGAAAAACCCGACGGAGGTCGATGTAAATTTTAGGGTATGCATTCCATTTATGAGAAATTTGCCGCTTTAAAGACTAAATGGGATGGAGGACATGCTTTGTCTGTCTTAGAGGCCGGAATTACACTTCATTCAGCACCAGTGTTAACCAGGTATGAAAAACTAGAATGTGGGTAAAGGATACGGAAAGGAGGACCAACTTGAGGGAATTAAGAGGCGGAAGAGGAGTTGGACGCTTAAACGACATGCCTTTTTAGTTTAAATTATTTGAAGTTGAAGAATTTGGAACATTAGAATGAAATGAGTGAAAGGGAATAGAGTGTGGTGAAGAGGAAAATGGTTAATTAGAGTTAGGTGAAGGAGGTACTGTTTATAAATATGTCCATGGCTGCAAGCATTTTACTGCTTGTGCCCATATTTATTCTCGTACCAGCTCCAGAAGTAAATTAGAGCATACTCATGACCGTGCTTTCGCTGTGTCCCATGGTGCAGTTTCAGTTTACGGATTTTGTTTTCGATCCCGTCCAATGCGGCAGTAAAATGCGGCAGCGGAGGGGCTCAAAATTGGTCGAGTTCCTTTATGTTGTTCGAAGAAGACTCCGTCGGTACCTAAACCTGCGAAATTACGCAATTAGAATTTTGTACATGGTAATATGGTACAGTTTACATATGGGTTATTAAAATCCTCACAAGCTGCTTTGGCCCTCTGCTCCACATTATTGGGGGAAGTCATTAATATTAGGTGCCTAATATTTTCGGGATTCTCACACATGAAATTTTCTGAAAGGAGGGACTCAAATAGTTCCTATTGACCACCCTTGTCCCCGATAAACTCCAGGAAGCGCATGGGACACCTATGGCTCATTTGCTGGGTATTGAGGTAACTACCACAAATTTTCCAAGTGTGATCACCGACTTTCCATTCGGAATGCCTCCTTTAAATTACCCATTCCCCAACTTGCCACTATCAAGAAGAATGCCATTAAAAAAGCATATAAATACTTATGGATAAACTCTGTGTAAGTTACATAATACACTCCTGATCTGTGAGGGTGTGAGGATTCATTATTATTTCACACAATTCCAATCACGTAATTGGATTCGAGCCATCGAATGTGGAGAGGTCAATGAGAGGATATGTGCTCCGAGAACTCTTATTGTGCATATAAGGTGATATATGCATGAGGTAGTAAAGCTTGCTTGGGTGTTGTCACGTTAGGAGTGGTAAATACAACAGTTTGTATAACCATCGTAACCCTATTTATGTTGTGTGTGGTATTATGTGTGGTTTGACATTCTGAACCGTTATAAAATTATAAGGAACAAAATCGAAAAGGGAAACATGATGAATAAGAAAAAATGAACAATTGTAAAAATATGTGCGTGGCAATAAGGAATTTGATGGGATATCATATATAATATAAAGGAAAAATGGAAACGAAATTTGAGGATGAGGAAGATTTCGTTTGATTGAAAAAAGGTCCACACGTGGGCCAGCACGCCGTGTCGATTGAGACAAATTGTTCCCAGGCAACTTGATATAAGATGGACACAAAATTGGGCGAGAAAATGGAGTTTAAAGATGTTAATTAAATGAGAAATCTGTAACTTGTCAAAATATTATGTTTAACTAGCCGCCTAGAACCGTTTAAGGTGTATGAGAAAAGAGCGACGAATTTGTGACAGGTTATGCAATGGATGCTAAATATTCTAAAGTGCGAAATGCCTAGGTGAGAAATTGAATTTGTGAAGCGAGAAAAAGAGGGAGGCGGCGAAATCCTACATGGATGCACGCGTTGCGTTTGCAGTTGTGAGAATGAGACTGAGCATCAATTTAACAGGGGCATTGTTGCGATAAACTAATTTAGATATCACAATACCCTCCTGTTATTATTGTAATAAGATCGGGAATGAAAAAAGATAATTTTCTATACGCTACGTACGTATCAAGAATGAGAAGAATCAGGTGAAATGAACGAAACAAGAATGAAAACAATGAAACTATTTATTGAAATATTATATATATATATATATATATATATATATATATATATATATATATATATATATATATATATATATAACTTTTGAATAATTGAGATATAATTTTGTTCGTAAATACTTAGGAATACACAGTTAGATATTTGAACCCACCTGTTCGAACAGAAGCTTAGGATACATGAGATTCTTTTAAATAAAGAGAATCACGAGGCCGCTTTTTAAAATATATCATTTTTGCGCTCTGAATGAACGAAATCAAGTCATGTGATGTGAAGTCATCAAGGAATTAGATCGCTTTAAATAAGGGAATTCGATTCATTTCAAGATCAAGTCCATGTTCTATAAGATATTGTTATTTAAAAGTTATTAGATAGCTGTATTGATATAAATATAAATAGAATAAATGATTACATTTATTGGGGATGAATTTAAAACTTTTCAGCGGGGGAAGTATCAATGATAGATAAGGGAGGTCGCCTGTTATGGGGAGTTAGGTAAATGGTATTGTAGACGGCAAGGTTACCAGTTAAATAGGTCATGACGACGGTGAATGAAAGATGTTATCGTAAGCCACCACCTTATGAGGGAGCGACTAGTTTCAGTTTATCAGTTTATAGGTGAAGGATGGCGTTATGGCGAATTATTTATCTGACTCCAAGGATAAATGATCTTACGGTGTTCTTCTACTTGGCTGGAAAAAGCGAAGATTCAAGGCAAAGATGAACATACGAAAATATACTCTTTATTCTAATAATGGAATATTATGATGTAATCAGAGAGACACGGAGCGTACTAGATGAGAGACTAGTAGTCTAAATATTATCAAAGCGAGTACAAGTTAAGAGCGAGACAAGACTTAATGGATTTAGCCGGGAGCGTAAACGCGAATGAATTCGTTACGATTCTCTCTGTTTCTGTCTTTCTTTCTTTTCTTATTTATATATACGCTCCTCGTGCAGAGGGCCTGCCATAGATATGACCATGTGACGGCCTACCTTTCTTATTGTCATTTCTCCACCCTCTGGTGGGCTAGGAAGCTTGTGCACGCGGTATGTATATTTAAATGATAAACTCTTATTTGTATAATTTGATACGATTCTCGCTGCGAAATCTCTTACGGTCAACAGCTGTGTTTACTCGGGCTCCTCCTTAAATATCCGTCTTTGATAATTCTATCTCGAGACACAACTTGGGCAGCTTTATCAAACGCAGGTGTTCAACCATTTTTCTTTGCTCCTCTATGTCTTTCACTCTTCCTTTCTTATATATATATATATATATATATATATATATATATATATATATATATATATATATTTACAAATCCGATCCTATTTCCCATACAATATTGAATCTTAACATTATATATATTTAATAAAGCATGCTTGGATTGAATAAGACCAATTCGCGTCCATTTTGTGGAGGTATCTTTTAGGCCTATTAAATCCAGCAATTTTGGTGCCAGAGGTCTACCTATTGCGTAGTTCGATTATGTGGGTATAGATACCCAAATGGAAAAGTGGATCTTCTTGACGTTTCTTAGGCTGGGTAATCAGGTGATCGTTGCTTCTTTTATTCTGGTAAGAGCGTGGATTGGTCTTGAAGTATTTACATGAGAATAACTGTCGATAACTCTCTTTTCATAGGTGAGAGAAGAAGGGGTGATAGAAGGATAGCATGAGGGTGTTTTTTATGTGCGTGTGCGTGTGTTAGTTGATGGGGATGGAGATGCAGTGTAGATTTGAGGTAGAATGTGGTTTACCAGGTTACTGCCTGATCTCTTTATCTTGTTGGTTTTATTTGTGTTCCTTTGATTCTTCTAAGTTTATTTTTTTGGTTACTTTTATTTCCTTGCTTTGATCTTTCTTTTTATCCAGTATTTCGTTTATCATTTATGTACCTTTTCAGGTAACGTTTCTTCTTATTCATTTTGTCTTATTGTGGGTTTGTATTTTCATATTATTACTACGGAAGGCATTCATGCCTTTTTCTTGAGTTTGGCTTGGATTTTATGTCCGTTTCTTGTTTTACATTAAGATTTGGGTTTTTTCTTGTAGCAGGTGTTGTCTGCTGCTGGGGAATAATTTACGAACTTGATTCCTCAGTCGTATAATCAGTTTTCTACTCGTTTCTGGATGTTTATTCTCTATTTTCGACCAAATATTTCTGGCCCGTTTTTCTAGGGTTTTATTGATTGGGTCAATATTGGTCCTTTCTAGTATTTCCTGAATTCTTCTCCTTTCTATTCTTCCTGTGTTTGTAATTAAGTATGCTGCCTTGTTTTGAATTCTTTGTAATTTCTTTTTTCAGGATGTTGATGTTGAATGTAACGGAATTGATGGGTATACTAAATCTGATTCTATGAAGGCCTTGTATAAAGTCCTTTTTTCTTTGTAAATTGATGTGCCTCAGGAAATGAATCAGTCTAATGCCCGTGTTTGCCTCAGCGATCCTGGTTTTAATATGGTTGTGATTGTGGCAATCGAGGTTCACACCCTGGTCGGAGACCTCGTGATAGCTGCGGCATATCAACCCCCTCGACGAGCATATCTTCCGTTATGCAACTTTTACACACTGTTCGGGCACCGCAGAATGGCATTCTTAGGGGGAGACCTCAATGCCAGATGCCGTGCGGCGGGCTATGGTAGCACCAACGATAGAGGCCGAAACTTGGAATTGATTATGGGAAGAAAGAACATTCAAAGGATAGGGCCGGATTTTCCGACCTATATCACTTTCCGGTCAGCTACTAAACCTGACATAATCTTGACAAGTGAAGGCTTCCCTTTCAACTACCATAGCAAGCCAGGCCCAACAGTCCCTAGTGATCACATAGCGATTCTCACTACAATATCTCTCGCACCAATCCAGCTCCCAGCCCCTCTCCGGAAAAACTACGCCATGGTCAACTGGGATCGCTACAAGCGGCGACTCAGCGACTATGCGCCAGCTGACCTCAGCACGGCGTCGTTAGAGGAGATTGACAGGGAGTTGGAGAGGATAACAACGTCCATACTAAACGCGGACCGCGAGAGCATACACGTAACAGGGTATAAAACACCTCCTCAGCCCAGATGGACAGAGGAGATGAGAGATATCGCTCGCGTTCACAGGGAAGTGTACGAAGAAGTACGACGGGAGGGTCCCAGCCGGGAAAGGAGCTTGCTGCTTCGACGCCTAAGCTCAGAACTTAGAGAGGCTATCAACCTCCAGCAGGAGGATATATGGAACAACTTGATAGCCAAAGTCGACAGCGAACTTAGCCCGGCTAAGTTCTGGCGCCAAGTCAGGAACTTAAAGGGACTTACTCCAAGACCCAAGGCTCGGATAAAGGAGAACGGTGACTATATAGAGAACCCGGTGGTTCTCGAGGATATGTTCAGGAACTTCTGGAAAAGCGTTTTCAGGATTACCCCCGAGGAAAACGCTGAGTTCGACCAGGAATTCGAAGGCCAACTGATTGAACAACTAAATCAGGAAATACATCGCACGCACCCACTACAGCAAGCCAACGAAGGCAGGGAGATGGCGGGTCATGGACGCCCCATAACATCAGAGGACGTCATGGCCACTGTAAAAGCCTTTCGCTAAAAGGCACCAGGCTGGACGGGTATCACCAGAAACAACTTGGTTAACACCCCACAGCAGATCATTCAGGGTATCGTGAATATCTACAACGCTTCCCTGAACACGGGCTACTTCCCGGAAGGTTTGAAGATTGCGAAGATGATCTTCATACCCAAGGGAGGTAAACCCCCTGATCAACTGGTAAACTACAGGCCAATCGCCCTGCTGGAATTCGTTTCAAAAGTCTACGAGAGACTCCTAGCTAACAGGCTTCAAGAACAACTTGCCGAGCTGGGAGCCCACAACCCTCAGCAGCACGGGTTCCTCAAGGGACGAGGAACGGAAACAGCCCTCGCCCTCCTTGCGGAGAAACTCGCTTGCAGTAAAGCTGAGAGGCGGTACGTAGACGTGGTGCTGCGTGATGTAAAGAAGGCCTTCGATAAGGTGTGGCTGAGAGGACTACAGTACAAGATCCTTAACCTCCATCTTAACCCACTCCTGGAAAGGATCCTTTGCAATTATATCTCCGATAGGAGAGCCCGTATTTCAATCGAGGGCTGCAAAGGACCCGAATTCGAACTCGAGGCGGGAGTTCCACAAGGCAGCTGTCTCAGCCCTCTGCTGTACCTCGTGTACACTATAGACCTACCTGCTCCAGTGAGGTACGATTCGATGTATCTGCAATATGCAGACGACATCACCCAAATCGTCCTGAATCCATTCAGGAACTCTGGTAGTCAGGCGAGGGCGACAGCTGTCGAGATTGAAAATATCAACAGATATGAAAGAAAGTGGAAGATCAAGACCAACCGCCAGAAGTTCACGATCATTCCAATGAACCGCCGGAAAGTTGATGACGTCCTCGTCAACAACGAAAACTATCCGTACTCCAACGAGGGTAATGTCCTGGGATTGCGACTCTTTAAATCGGGTTATAAGACACATATGAATACCAGAGTCTCCCTAGCCAAACGAGAGCTGAAGAAACTTTATCGTTTACGAGGCCTCAGCGTGCCTAATATCAAAAAATTGTACATGGCCTTGGTACGCCCAGTCCTGGTGTACCCGGCCGTGATCACGCAGATGGCAAGCTGTACCTCTCTCAGAACGTTGCAGAGAGTGCAGAATAAAGCCACGCTGCTGATAACAGGCACGCGTAGGATCGACCGTACTCGGCAATCGATTCTTCACCAAAGAATCGGTCTAAAGCCGATCAACACGGAGATCCAAAGGCTAGGGAGAAAGACATGGGACAAGATAGACCAGAATATACTCCCAAACTTGAACCTGAACGTTAATATACGTGCCAACCGGAGACGCGCTATAGGTAGAACTGCTCTGTTCCCAAGCAGTAGAACCTGCGCGAGAGAAGTGGTACTACCTATGTTTACATAGTGTTAGTCCAATACTCTAAAAAGTCTACGACTCTAGAACTTAAAAGTTGACAATTAGTCCAGCAGAGTTAACAATTTTAAGAAACCAAATGAAAAAGAGGCGAAGTGCCCACATTAAAGTCCCCTCCCCCCCCCCTAATAGAAACATAGTAAGAATTAACAAAATTAAAACTAAATTTAAATATAAAAGAGGCGAAGTGCCCACACCTAATATTCAAAATTCAAGAATTAAAAGAGGCGAAGTGCCCAATTCCCCAATACCCATATGTTAACATATAAACTAAACAAAGTCAACAAAAAATCAAACGAAGAAAAGAGGCTAAATGCCCATATTAAAAGGATTAAAGAATATTCAACACTGAGATTCATTCAGCAAGAAAAGTCAACCTTGAAAGGCTTGAATGCTTCGAAGGTGGAAATACATATCACATAGAGAAATATATATATTTATAACGGAGGAAACTGACTGTCAATGACAGTCAGCTACTTTTTGACGGAGGAATTTTTATTTTAAACACAACATGAAGAATGCTAGTGAGGCCCTAATACCAGGGCAAACTAGAAAACATATTCACACCTGTATATACCTACCACACAATTTCACCACTTTAACCTAATTTGTAATTTGTAAATTTGTAATCTTAGTGTAAATTAATGAATAATTAAAGTGAATAATAAAAGTGAATAAGTAAGCAAATAAATAATCTAATCATATTTAGTTTAACCAATATAATTTAGAGAAAATTAATTTAATTAAAATAGTGTAGTAAATAAAATAAGTATAAATATAGCAAAAAGTGAAAAATTAGTAAATTATATATAGTGATAGAAAATAAAAATTTAATGTAAATTAATTTAATGAAAAATAATTTGGTGTAATATAACAAACTGATTTAACTAATCATCCAAAATTACCAACAAAATTAATGTTAAGTTAAATTTAAAGTGAATTATAATAAACTAACTAATTAAATGAATTATAACTAATGTATTATAATAGGTATTAACTTTATGTAAATATAAACAGTAATATTAAGAATTTATAGTAAATTATCCTTAAACTTTTTATATTATTAGAATTGTATTTAACTTTGAAATAACTCAATTGGTAATGATTTCTATGTCTCCGGGAAGCTATCATTTCCTACTTCTACTCAGTACTTTTACCTCCTCTGCTAAAATCTTTTTTCACCATTGTTTTTCTATCTAGATTACTACAATGTTTATAATTAATGTTTTAATTATGCTACAATGTATGTATTTACTCTTTGTATTTATTTACTTAATAAACCGTTGATCCTATTGACGGAGTGAATTTGGATTCTTTTTTACAACGGAGAGCTGTGAGCGCGCTTAAGGAAAAGTTCACTTTTCATTAAAATTAACGTTAACTTCAAGAAAGAAGAAATATATGCCCCCTCTGGACCCAAAGGAGATTCCTCCTGTTTCCAGTGGGTCGGGTGCTTACCCTAAAGGGGCACTTCATCCTTAATTCATCCTTATTCCACGCTTTGACTTCCACTTACTTCACCGACTAAAAGCAACATAACACGACCACAGCGGCACCCAAAACCACTTAAAGTAGGGTATAGTAAACCCTGGAAGGAAGCCCCAATATGGGGCGCGAAGAAGGGGGTCCTTAAGACCACGAGCTCAAAATTCTGTGGAGGCGCTTCTTAGCTTAAGCTTATTTAGGTAGGGTGGTCGTGAAGTGCTAAAATAAGTAGGTAAATAGGGAATCATAGGCTGCTAGGTGATAGGGAACGTTTTCACTCTCCTTTTTTACAGATTTAGAGAGGAAGGAAGATAACAAACATAGGCTTCGGGGAAAGGAACGAAGAAAAAAATGCCTAGGCGCTCGACTAGCAAAAGGATGGAAGATCATCCCCCTCTAGGTAAAGGAAGCAGCCTAGAATGTTGACGCTTGCTCACTCAGTGTGCCGGCATTAGTCCGATTTTCCCGCTTGTGTACAGCATTGTGCACATTTATTTTTTTCGGATTGTTAAAAAGTGAATCTCTGTGAAGGTGAAATGTTTCGACTCGCTTGGAGTAGAGAATATAAATTTGCTGAAAGTGGTGAAGCGCGATTTTGTTCGGAAATAGGACCTCTGCTTTTCGATTGGAGGAAAGTTAAGGGTGAATCTTCGCACCCCTGCTGGATTCAAAGGATAGACTCCGACCAAGTTAATTCGTAAGCCCAAATGAAGTCAAAGGTAAAGTGAAAAAACGAAGTATTGGACTTTCTCTCTCTCTCTCTCTCTCTCTCTCTCTCTCTCTCTCTCTCTCTCTCTCTCTCTCTCTCTCTCTCTCTCTCTCTCTCTCTCTCTCTCTCTCTCTCTCTCTCTCTCTCTCTCTCTCTCTCTCTCTCTCTCTCTCTCTCTCTCTCTCTCTCTCTCTCTCTCTCTCTCTCTCTCTCTCTCTCTCTCTCTCTCTCGCTGACCTAAAGACGAATAAGTCCCCTGGACCGGACGGGTTTCTACCTAAAGTGTTGAAGGAAGTGTGCGATGAAGTATCACGACATCTGTGCGCTATCTTTAACATGTCAATCCGGACCGGATGCGTTCCTAGAGACTGGCGTGAGGCGGAGGTGACTCCTATCTTCAAGAAAGGAGACCGTAACCAACCGTCGAACTACCGACCTATCAGTCTCACTTCGATAGTCGGTAAACTCATGGAAAGCATCATGGTGGACAAAGTGACGTCGTATTTAGAGTCAAACCTGCTACTGAGGAGTTCCCAGCACGGCTTCCGAAGGCAACGGTCATGCCTGACGAACCTTGTGGAATTCTTCCACTTCGTTTTCAGTGAGCACGATCGGGACAAGGCGGTGGATGTGGTGTACCTAGACTTTCAGAAAGCCTTTGATAAGGTACCACACCGCCGCCTTCTCCGGAAAGTGCGAGCGCTTGGCATAGACGGAAAGGTAGCCGGCTGGATCGAGAACTGGCTAAGTGGCAGACGGCAACGGGTGGTGGTAAATGGACAGTCTTCTGAGTGGGTGCCCGTTACTAGCGGGGTGCCTCAAGGTTCTGTCCTGGGACCACTACTATTTATCATCTACGTCAACGACATGGACGGTGACATGGTTGCGAAGATTTCCAAATTTGCCGACGATACCAAGCTTGGTATGAACGTTGCAAAGGATGGAAATACTGCCCGCCTGCAGGAAGATCTTGGGAAGATTGGGGAGTGGTCGGACACGTGGCAAATGCCTTTTAACGTGGGCAAATGCAAAGTGATGCATATCGGCCACAGAAACCCCCAATCTCAGTATATCCTTAAGGGCACTGCTCTTGAATCGAGTGACACTGAGAAGGACTTGGGTGTAACAATCACTAGTGACCTCAAGTTCTCGAAACAGTGCATTGAGGCGGAGAAAAAGACCCAAAGGATGCTAGGCTATATTAAGCGCCAGTTTGGTTATCGGAACCAGGAGATTGTACTGTGCCTGTACAACTCACCTGTCCGACCGCACCTGGAGTATGCCGTACAATTTTGGAGTCCTTCATTGCGAAAGGACATCGCAAGGTTGGAACGCGTACAAGCTAGGGCAACCAAACTGATTCCCTCTATCCGACATAAAAGTTATGAGGATAGACTAAGGGAATTAGATCTGTTCTCGCTGGAACCCGTAGACAGCGTGGTCAGCTCATCGAAGTCTTCAAAATACTTCGAGGGTTCGACAAATGTTGACTACCGGGATATTTTCACACTGAGTGAGAACAGAACGCGCAATCACGGCTTCAAACTTGAACTGAAGCGTTACAACCGCAATCTGTGTAGAAACTTTTTCACCTACAGTATCTGCGGTAAGTGGAACGCACTTCCAGTGGAAGTTGTCAACAGTGAATCTGTTGACCAGTTCAAGTCAAGACTAGACAAAGTCTTGAAAAGTGGCCGTTTATGGACGCAAAACAATTGAGCAGGCATGTGCCCGCTCAATTGCTAGTCCAAAGGTACCCTCTTTGAATGGACCGTAAGGTCTCCTAGGGTACTTACTTTCCTTGTTACACTCTCTCTCTCTCTCTCTCTCTCTCTCTCTCTCTCTCTCTCTCTCTCTCTCTCTCTCTCTCTCTCTCTCTCTCTCAAAAAAAAAAAAAAAAAAAAAAAAAAATTAGAGATACAAGAGGAATGCGGCAAGTCGCCTCCGAAAGGAAAGACTAAGTCGTCCGCAGTCAAATGTGCAAGAGTCACCCTTATTGGTGATTCTCAAGCACGGGGTCTGAAGCCCCTGCTAGCGGCCCGCCTTCGCACAAGCGTTAAGGCGAGCTGCATCCCAGGTTGTGGGAATATGCAGGTAAGAGCTGAGGCCGAGAAGTCTCAGATTTCAGAGACTTCAGTCGTTGCCCTTATGGTAAGTGGCAACGACCTCTACCTCAGAGGAGGTAGAGTAGGCCCTACAGGTGAAATTATGAGGACAGTTATGGGCGCTGTCGACGACTGTGGACTGAAAACCCGCAGACGCGTCGTGGTGGGGATGCTCCCGAGGTGGGGTCCAAGCCGGACTGCCCACTTGAGGAACATGTCGCTAAACAGGCGCCTTGCAGACCTCTGTACGGCTGAGGGTGTCTTTTTTGTGGACCCGTACGCCGTGTTCTATGGTAGAAAAGACCTCTACCAAAGGGACGGGGTGCACCTCTCCTTTAAGGGCAAGGCGTTCCTAGCCAACCTCATCCAGGATGTCGTGGAGCGCACCCAAAGGAGTGTCCGGCCCATTGGGAAGGCGGACGTACGCCAGTACGCCCGAGTCACTCCCCAAACAACCTTCTCGGAGGTTGTTAAAAATGGTGCCACCAAGAAAGCCGGGAAACGGAAGAGTATAGGGGGTCCTACATTTGGGGACTCCCTGAAGGTTCTTCTGTTCAATGCGAGGTCAATCAGGAACAAGTTTCCTGAGCTCCGTGGCCTCGTAGCGACGGAAGAACCCGAAATGGTAGCCATAACAGAATCGTGGATAAAAACCTCAAACCGAGACTTTGAAGGCGAATTCACGGTTCCTGGCTACCAACTCTTCCACAAAGATAGGCCAGACAGAGAGGGTGGCGGTGTAATGTTGTATGTCAAGGATACAATCAAATCTACGAACTCCAACGTTATATCCGACCACGAGCTCCTAGGCATTGACCTAGAGATCGGTCCTGCCAAATACAGGACCCTGGTGCTTTACAGACCCCCTTCCCAACCTGTTGAGAAGGACAGGGAACTGTACCAGCTGCTGGGTGAGCTGGTTCAAGGCAGAGTGTGCATCGTTATGGGCGATTTCAACAGCCAAGTTGACTGGGAAACCAGAGCAGCCTGTGGCGAGAGCGCGCTACTCCTGGAGTTCGCCAACAACGAGTTCCTCACTCAATGGGTCAGAGAACCGACGAGAGGAGACAATATCCTCGACTTGGTCTTCACCTCTGAGGATGATATCGTTGAGGATATCTCTGTAGGCGAAGAGCTCGGTGGCAGTGATCACCAGCTAGTTAGATTTAGCGTCAAGATCCCGAAGGTAAGGTCTGTTGCCAGTCAATTAAAGAAACTTGACTTGAGAAGAGCAGACTTTGCAAGCCTTCGAGCTGGACTGACTGACGTGAGGCTAGAAGTGTGCGATGCCGTTGAAGACTCGTGGAATAGATTCAAAACCACATTCATGAGTCTTCAATCGCGTTTCATCCCTCTGAAATGCCCCCGTCTGTCTTCTGTTCAACCTAAGTGGTTTAATCGAGAAATCGGCCAACTGCTTAGGGAGAAGAGAAATGTGTACCGGCAATCGAAGATCTCGGGTGACTTTGACGAATACCGGAGGCTAGCCAGGAGAGTGAAGTCCAGCATAAGGGCGGCTAAGCGGTCTGAGGAACTCCGAGTGGCGAGACTCTGTAAAGAGAATCCCAAGGAGTTTTTTGGATATGTGAACAGCCGTAAACCAATCCGTCGAACGATTGGCCCTTTGAGGAATGAGGAGGGGACATTAAAGCATTCAGATGCAGAAAATGCTAACCTCCTCAACGACTACTTCTCTTCAGTGTTTACTGAAGAGTGTGGTCCCATTCCCCAGCCGACGGATTCCTACTCGGGGGAAAAGCTGGAGGCAATGGACTTCACCGAAGGAGAAATAAAGAAAAAGATCGCTGACCTAAAGACGAATAAGTCCCCTGGAGCGGACGGGTTTCTACCTAAAGTGTTGAAGGAAGTGTGCGATGAAGTATCACGACATCTGTGCGCTATCTTTAACATGTCAATCCGGACCGGATGCGTTCCTAGAGACTGGCGTGAGGCGGAGGTGACTCCTATCTTCAAGAAAGGAGACCGTAACCAACCGTCGAACTACCGACCTATCAGTCTCACTTCGATAGTCGGTAAACTCATGGAAAGCATCATGGTGGACAAAGTGACGTCGTATTTAGAGTCAAACCTGCTACTGAGGAGTTCCCAGCACGGCTTCCGAAGGCAACGGTCATGCCTGACGAACCTTGTGGAATTCTTCCACTTCGTTTTCAGTGAGCACGATCGGGACAAGGCGGTGGATGTGGTGTACCTAGACTTTCAGAAAGCCTTTGATAAGGTACCACACCGCCGCCTTCTCCGGAAAGTGCGAGCGCTTGGCATAGACGGAAAGGTAGCCGGCTGGATCGAGAACTGGCTAAGTGGCAGACGGCAACGGGTGGTGGTAAATGGACAGTCTTCTGAGTGGGTGCCCGTTACTAGCGGGGTGCCTCAAGGTTCTGTCCTGGGACCACTACTATTTATCATCTACGTCAACGACATGGACGGTGACATGGTTGCGAAGATTTCCAAATTTGCCGACGATACCAAGCTTGGTATGAACGTTGCAAAGGATGGAAATACTGCCCGCCTGCAGGAAGATCTTGGGAAGATTGGGGAGTGGTCGGACACGTGGCAAATGCCTTTTAACGTGGGCAAATGCAAAGTGATGCATATCGGCCACAGAAACCCCCAATCTCAGTATATCCTTAAGGGCACTGCTCTTGAATCGAGTGACACTGAGAAGGACTTGGGTGTAACAATCACTAGTGACCTCAAGTTCTCGAAACAGTGCATTGAGGCGGAGAAAAAGGCCCAAAGGATGCTAGGCTATATTAAGCGCCAGTTTGGTTATCGGAACCAGGAGATTGTACTGTGCCTGTACAACTCACTTGTCCGACCGCACCTGGAGTATGCCGTACAATTTTGGAGTCCTTCATTGCGAAAGGACATCGCGAGATTGGAACGCGTACAAGCCAGGGCAACCAAGCTGATTCCCTCTATCCGACATAAAAGTTATGAGGATAGACTAAGGGAGTTAGATCTGTTCTCACTGGAAACCCGTAGACTGCGTGGTCAGCTCATCGAAGTCTTCAAAATACTTCGAGGGTTCGACAATGTTGACTACCGGGATATTTTCACACTGAGTGAGAACAGAACGCGCAATCACGGCTTCAAACTTGAACTGAAGCGTTACAACCGCAATCTGTGTGGAAACTTTTTCACCTACAGTATCTGCGGTAAGTGGAACGCACTTCCAGTGAAAGTTGTCAACAGTGAATCTGTTGACCAGTTCAAGTCAAGACTAGACAAAGTCTTGAAAAGTGGCCGTTTATGGACGCAAAACAATTGAGCAGGCATGTGCCCGCTCAATTGCTAGTCCAAAGGTACCCTCTTTGAATGGACCGTAAGGTCTCCTAGGGTACTTACTTTCCTTGTTACTCCTTGTTACTCTCTCTCTCTCTCTCTCTCTCTCTCTCTCTCTCTCTCTCTCTCTCTCTCTCTCTCTCTCTCTCTCTCTCTCTCTCTCTCTCTCTCTCTCTCTCTCTCTCTCTCTCTCTTTTTCCCTTCATACTTATTTTCAAACAAAATCCCGGTGAACTCATACACATTTCCTCATCGCTCCACTATTAGGAGGCTCCTCTACTATTTCGTGCAAATATCTCTGGATAGCATGCAAGAGAAATGAGAGAGACCCTCCGTTTTACGCTCCTGGCCCTCTCAGAAGGCCCAAACCGGATCGAGGTAAGATCTTTGAGAAAGTTTTGGGTACATTGAACATTGCAAAGGTCAGACTCATAGACATACACAAGGGTTACTCGGCCATCTGTGCGAGGGAGGCCAACTGCGAAGCCTTGACCTCAAGCAAGGCGGTTGAATGCCTGAAATCGATTAACCTAACACTTATAACTCCTCCACAAATACGATCACACCGTAGCTTGATCTGCAGGCGTCTTGACTTCTGGATTGGATGCCATTCGGCAGATAAAATACATGCAGAGATAGAAGGGAACCATCTATGGGCGAAGGTAGCGAAAGCAATTAAATTAAAAAATTACATGCACGTCTTCAAGGTTATTTTCGAAGATACGGCAATGGCACAAAAAGCAAAGTAGAATGACCTGTTTGTCTTTAGCGTAATAGTCTGTCCAGAGCAGATGGAACGCAAGGATTTTTCGACTTACAAATGTGTTCCTGATGCTATAAGTACGACAAGCACCTCACGGCCACCTGCCCGAATAAAGATCTTGCAGTGTGTTTTATCTGCGCCAGCCGCGATCATTTTTGGTGTGATTGCAAAAGCAGCACCCCAAAATACCTTAATTGCGAAGGAAATCACCGGACTATGTCTATGGCATGTCCGGTTAAAAAACAGGAGATACAAAAGAAGACACAAAAAAAGCGCGAGAACGAGGTGAAAAAAGCCAATACGACTTATGCCAAAGTTGCAAAAACCGCTATCGCCTAAAGTAATAACCAACGAATATACCTACACATAGAAAACGAACAGTCTACAAAAATAATGTGTTACATTTATAATGCACACATTTCAAAGATTACACGCCCACGTATCTTCACTACGAAAGTCAACCACATGCTGGTTAAAAACGGCATGCAAGAGATGTGGAAAACCCTCCATCGGAAGAGGTTATGCGCATTAGTGTAGCCCCTCAGTGCGAAAATTCGTGTAAAAGAATTCCCACGCCCCAAAACACAGCCAGTGCACGCGACCCGCGTCTAAATAGACAAATAAACTCACAGAGACCAGAACAAGCGCCCGCAACATCCGGAAATAATACCGCCGAAACAAAAGACACAAACGCACACACCCAACACGGAAGCAGTGCGATCCAAAGATGCCAGGTCTTTACGATCAAGGAAAACCTCAAAAAACCCGCCGCACAAGGTCAACCTCCTCCTCATCCCAAGGTAGAGAGCACCAGCTCAAATACCACGCAAGAGGATTCAACCTCGAAATATTGTCCCCGAATCGGCTCCCTTCCCAATAGAGCTGGATTCCGGCGAAGTAACGTAAGGTCTCAAGACCGGAAGGTACAAGTGTGAATGTTCAAATGAGGTTCCCGAGTGGCAGGTCGAAGATGCTCTCGCTCAAAGTATGGTTATACTGACACCGGACTGCTTGCACACGATCACAGACATGGAATACATAAAAAAAAAGAAACGGCAAGGAGCGCAGCCAGCCCAGTACATCACACGGGGCTAAAGTAAAACGCGAATAAGTCTACTTTAATCCCACATACTAAAGAACCTAAACTACACAAAATAGCAAACAGACTTACTATATTACACATGATCGTTAATGGGTGGACGGAAAAGTTCTACCTATGGCAATATAATACGACAGAGTAACCCTAACCTAATACTCATATCGGAACACGGACTGACTTAACAAAAGCACTTAAAGTTTTTTCAGTACGACTTCCTTAGCAAAAACTACAGTCAGGAACGGTATGACGGATGTGCAATAGCCGTCAAAAAAGGAGTAAAATATAAACCCTTAACAGACCTAGATTAATCTTAGCTCGCTATTGAGGTGGGTACTCCCCTCGGGGGACTGGTCGTTGCCACGAGGATCCAACCCCCGATATTTGGCCACCGGAGAAGCGTTCGCTTTGCTGGCGATCTAAATGCAAGATGTGCAGCGGCAGAATATACCTCCTACAATAGCGCAGGTAATGATATCGAGATACTGCTCGACCGACAATATATGACAAGAATAGGACCTGATTTCCCGACATTTCTAACTGCGACAACAGCAACAAAACCTGACATAGTTTTTTCTAGCATCAGGTTTCCTTTTTACTATTACATTAAACAGGGCCCCATAATTCCGAGCGACTACCAGGCTATTAAAATTACGGTAGCCGTAAACCCCATCAATAATCCCAATCCCAGAACGCAAAAGCAGCAAGCAAGCGAACTGGGAAAATTACAGAAATTCCCTTTCAAATTATATCCCCGACCCGTTGTATGACTCAAACTTATAAGAAATAGATGAGTAGGGGGATAAACTCACCAATTACCTAATAGAAGCAGATTTAAATAGTATTCCCCGTACTAAATATAAAACTCTACCAGCTCCCCCCTGGACCCCTCTCATGAGAGCCCTAGCCCAAGAATATAGAGACTTGTTCAATGTAGTAGCGTTGATAGGCCCCAACCACAACACCTACAGAAGACTAAGAGAAATAAGAGACGAACTACGGACGCTAATCACGGACCAACAAATACTTCTATGGGACAGGCTTATAGGCAGGCTTGGCATAGAAAAGGATTCTCACACTTTCTGGCAGACAGTGAAACGCCTAACCCGCGAAAATTATATCCACCCCCGCCTAACGTTTGGAGCGGCCTACTAAACATCATGAACGCCGTTATGAACACGGGCTATTTTCCTGACCAGTGGAAATTGGCCGAGATGATTTTCATCCCAAAAGCGGGAAAGCCCCCGGACTGCCCTGCCAGCTTTCGCCCAATACATCTCTTAAAGTTTGCCGGCAAGGTCTTTGAGAAGATATTGGGCTAACAGGGTTAACTCTTTTCTGGATAAAGCCAACTTGCATAACGAGCAGCAACACGGCTTCAGGCGGAAAAGAGAGACCGACACGTCACTAGCCGTTGTCACAGAAAAGCTTGCGAAGATCAAGGTAGACAAAAGGATGCCGGATGCCGACCTGGTGCTCCGCGATGTCAAGAAAGCTTTTGACAAGGTTTGGAATAGAGGCCTACAATTTAAGATCCTTCAAGTAAGCTTCAACCCCATTCTTGAGAAGATTTTGTGTGACTTCATAATGGAGAGGAGAGCATACATAAAAATCAGAGAACATAAAAGCCCCGAATTCGAACTCGAAGCAGGGTCCCTCAAGGGGGCTGTCTCAGTCCCCTTTTAGACAACATTTATACACGTGACCTACTACAACCACTCTCCGATAGTTCGGTATACGTTCACTTCGCTGACGATATATCACAAATTTGTACCGCCGCTTATGTTGACAGGGAATTTATGGCGAGAAATACGGCTAGGAAGATAACGAACATCAACTCTTACGAGAGAAAATGGAAGATATCAACCAATGCCCCAAAATTCAAAATAATTCCCATGTTTCGCAAGACCTTCAACGATATAGGTGTAGACGGGGAGCGAATCCCTTACTGCACAGAAGGGACGGTTCTGGGGCTCAAAATTAGCACGATGGGTTACATGAGTCATATAGAGCGTACAGTCGCAAGTGGCAAGAGAGATTTGAGAGAATTTTATAGGTTCCGTATCTTAAATCTCTCAAATGTACTCAGAATATTTAATGCGTGCATCCGTTCGCGACTCCTGTAACCCCCTCCCCTCCCCCCATGCCACTGAATGCGAGCGCTGAGACCCACATTGCTAAACTGCAAAGAATCCAGAACAAAGCGGTTCTTATTATCACAAACACCCAAAGAAGTGAACACAAAAGACAGAGTGATCTCCATTCCTCGGTTGGACTATCTCCGATCAACGTGGCGCTCCACGAGATAACAAAGAGGATATGGCAAGCCATTAGCACCCGCCTGCCCCCCCCCCCTCCGAGTTCTCTCATACACACTTGGACATCGAGGTAGCTGGATAAAAAAAATCTTTCAAAAGCAGCAAAGCCTTGACACACGGTGACGTGACTCAAAAGTACACATGACAAAGTCGACAAAATACAATAAATGGCTAGTGCAATGTTCAGGTATCTTTAGTATTAAATACATATCAACATTAAGAACACCAAATTTTACTAAATTTTTTGAAGCAAAATCAAAAGCTGAGACTTACTTAAAAACACTTTCTCAAAAACCCATTCGGGAACAAAAAAAACCGTCCCAAATAAAGGCTTGAATGCCAATTAGATCAAATCTAGCCTAATTAAATTAACAAAAGCAATGCCGGATCCAGGCTCAAAATTTGGAGGGAGGGAGGCTTGTGGGGGTCAAACCAATTATAACATTCGAGCAAAAATTTAAACGGATCACACATTGAAGCACAATCATACCTTTTGTAAGTGGGAAGATGGACTTCCCGGTATGTAGTATTCTCTTTTTCGTAAATGGAAAGATAAACTTCCCGGTATGCAGTATTTTCTGTCTTGTAAATGGAAGAACGAAATTCTCAGTGTACGCGGTCGGTGAAGGAGCAACCCAAAACCGTTGCCTCCTGTGCCGGGTAGTGAGGTAAAAGGCCAATGTGATGGATTTTTCCTTGAGCCCCAATCATGTAGATCACAGAGAGCGACATTGTTGAGTCGATGCTACTTAGAGCTCCTTCTTTTATTCTCCTAGTAAGACCTCATAGGACAAAGAGTTCCCGTTTCCAGATCGTCCCCAAACCTTTACCTCCTTTACCGAGGATGCACATTCGGTAGCGTAGGTGTATGCGAACTCTGATTGATCGTTTAAAGCTCGGAAACATGGACTTGGACTTAAAAAGTTGGTAAAATCTTATATATATATATATATATATATATATATATATATATATATATATATATATATATATATATATATATAGTGAGAGAGTAAAGTGGTGAAATTGTGTGAGGTTAAAGAATAGAGGTAGTGGGGGAGACAGAATAAATAGGCACCTGGTGAAAGGATAGCTCTTTTGTTTGGAATTTTGATGTTTGTTGTTTTTTCGGGTTTTTTGTTTGTTGTTTTTTTGGCTTATAAACTATAAAATTCATAGATTATTCTAATTAAACTAAGCTAGTTAATTCAATTAGTTAGCTTTGGATTTTGATTCGTTTTGATTTGAGTGTATTGGATTGGAGACATTCAAGCCTTTATTTGGGGCGGGGGAAAGGTCTTCTATTGGTTTTATAAAGGTTTTTGAAAGGGTCTTCGTGAGTGAATAATTTTTTAACTTTTTTAGGTTTATTAATTCGGAATATAAAGGATTGTGATAGTATTTTGGTTAATTACTAAAGAAGCTGAGCATTGACCTTGGCGTTTGTTGGGATTTGTCGATTTTATCATGTGTATTTTGGACTCACGTCACCGTCAGTCTGGGCCTTACTACTTTTTAAAGGTCTTATTTTTCGAGCCACCTCGATGTCTAGCTGTGTACGAGGGAAATGGTTTATATTTTTTATCTCCTCTCGAAAGAGTTGATGCTAGCTATCTCCATAGCCGTATTTCTCGCCATAAATTCCCTGTGAACATAAGGGGCGGTCCAAATTTCCGATATATCATCACCGAACTGTACGCATATCGTACCCTTGGAGAGAGATAGTGGTTGGTCATGTGTATAAATATTGTATAAAAAGGGGACTGAGAGAGCCTCCTTGAAGGACCCCTGCTTTGAGTTCGAATTCAGGGCCTTTATGATCTCTGATTTTTATGTATGCTATCCTCTCCATTATGAGGTATCACAAAATCCTCTCAAGAATGGAGTTGAGGACTACTTGAAGGATCTTAAATTTTAGGCCTATTTTCCAGACCATGTCAAAAGCCTTTTTTTGACATCGCGGAGCACCAGGTCGGCATGCCTTTTGTCTGCCTTGATCTTCGCAAGCTTTTTGGTGACGACGGCTAGTGCCATGTCAGTCCCTCTTTTCCATCTGAAGCTGTGTTGCTGCTCATTATGCAAGTTGGTTTCATCCAGAAAAGAGTGAACTCTGTTAGCCAATATCTTCTCGAAGACTTTACCGGCAAATTCTAAGAAAGATATCGGTCGAAAGCTGGTAGAGAGTCCGAGGGCGTCCCCGTTTTAGGGATGCCAATCATCTTGGCCAATTTCCACTGGTCAGGAAATAGCCCGTGTTCAGAGGGGCGTTCATAATGTTGAGAAGGCCACTCCAAACGTTAGGTGGGGCAGCCTCGTAATACCCGGGGCTTTTTGACGACAGGATTTTGGAGTAACGGAGAGTTCTAGGGCAGTTATTTTACTGCCATAGCCCTCCATCAATCTTGCCTGCGACACACAATGGTGAAGAGAGGTTTTGTGTATTTGTTTGTTTAACTGTTGCATTACGTCTGCTTCGAATTTGGGGTCGTAATTTTCATTTTCTTCCGGGGTAATTTTGATGATTGAAGACTAAAACATTCTAAAGTTTTCTTCAATGTCTGCTGTCTCAGTAATTGTTAGGCCATTTTGTTTAATTGTGAATTTCGTATGTGGAGGTTTTCCTTTAAGATATTTAACCGTATGCCGAAACGTGTGTGAGTCTTTTTCTATGTCGAGTCTGTTTATTAGTCTGTCCCATAGTAGCATTTGCTGGTCCGTAATTAGTGTCTGGAGTTCGTCCTTAATTTGTCTTAGTCTTCTGTAGGCATTGTGGTTGGGGCCTATCAGCGCTACTACATTGGACAGGTCCCTATATCTTGGGCCAGGGCTCTCATGGGAGGTGTCCAGGGTGGAGCTGGGAGAGATTTATAATTTATACGGGGAATGCTATTTGTATCGACTTTGATTAGGTAATCCGTAAGCTTATTCAGCTCCTCATCTATTTTTTCTAGATTTGCATCATGCAAGGGGTCGGAGGTGAAATTTTAAAGATAAATTCTATAATTTTCCCAGTTCGCTTGCTTGTAGCTTTTGTGTTCCGGGATTGTAATCTGAATGGGATTTACTCCTATGTAATTTTTATAGCCTGGTGGTCGCTCGGAATGATGGGGCCCGGTTCAATGTAGTAATTGTAAGGAAATCTGATACTAAATAAGACTATATCGGGTTTTGTGGCTGGTCTCCCAGATATGTACGTCGGGAATTTAGGTCCGATCCTTGCCATGTATTGTCTGTCTGTAGGGGATAAAGAAAGGGTGTGGGGACAGATAGCGGAAAATAGACAAGTGGTGAAAATAGAAAAAAGTGTGGTAGGGCGCAAGGAGATGCTAAGAGACTGGTGATCAGGCCTATTGCTTTTAAATAATTTTGTGGTTCCTTTGTTGGCTTAGAGTTAGTTTATATAATATGGCGTTCAAGCCATTTGTCTTAAAAAAAATAATGTTCTTGGGTATGATATGCGCATTTGCTGTTGTGGTAATAAATGACTTTAATCACTTTAGTGTTGTGCTTAGTGTCTTTGTTTTTTGTATATTATGTAGTGAGTGTAAATCGTGTCTTTTGTATTTTCTTGGATGTCTTTTTCGGTATTTTGGGGTCTTCATCGGTGAATTCTTGTAGAAATCCGTGAGGTTTCATAATTGGGTAATCTTTTTCTTGGTCGGTTTCTTTGGTCTGGGTAAAAACATTCTTATTTTCCTGTGTGGAATGGCACTTCTGCTCGCCAGCTAAAAGCCCAGCGGAGCTCGAAAATCTGGCGGGACTTATGCCTCTTCTATTCTGGTTAATCATTTAGACGATATCTCCGTCCAATTCTCGATTAACCATTTCCTGCATATTCCTTGTCCGTTCTTCTATGAAAACGTTATGACAACGTTAATGGGATTTATCCCCGCCTCCCAATGCAACTCTTCCTGGCGTCTTCTCTCTCGCCTGTATGTACCTGTAATTAGATACATACATTTATTCTGCACCACTTGTAGCTTCCTCTTTTGTGTCTTCTAGGCACATAAGATGGCGGAAGTGGCGTATAGCAACGTCGATCTCACAAGTGCATTGTAGATCTTTTTCTTATTGCTTTCACGAAGATTTCTTAACATGTAAAGAGTTTTGACTGCAGCAGTGGCCTTAGTGATTCTCTATTTGACGTAATTCTTGTACCCGGTTGAAGTAATCTTCATTCCGAGTACATTGCACTCCGTGGTGCATGGATAACGTCTATCCCTCGCCCTGACGTCGTAAAGTAGTTTCCTGCCTATGGGGACTACTTTAAACTTTTCCTGGTTGGTGCGGATCTTTCACCGGGCCTCGTAGGTATTAAGGTTTTCAATTTATACTGCTGTCAGACGAGCTTTCCAAGGCGTATTCCTGCATGGACAAGTGATTATCTGTGTGAAATCATCGGCGAATTGAATGTTGAGGCAAGTAAGGTTTGCAGGTGCTGGAACATCAGCGGTGTAAATCAGGTAGAGAGTGGGGGACATGCACCCCCCCCCCCTCCTCTGCGGTAGGCCCGCTGTGAGCAGAAACTTTGGTCCGTCCGTGCACCCTACACTGATGTACACCGCTCTCTCCTTTTTAAGTTTTCACTTAGGCCCAGTCGTAAGATCTTGTACGGCATTACTCATTGCCACACCTTATCAAAAGTTTTTGATACATTCGACAAACAATGTCCACGTAACTTCCTTCCCGTTTTTCTTGGGTTAGCTTTGACGTAATGACATTAATCGCCATCTCCGTACTTCGCTTCCTCCTAAACCCGAATTGATGTAGGTTGAAAAGGGAGTTCTCCTACAAGTGAGACACCAGTCTTCGGTTGAGGATATTCTCGAAGAGCTTCTCGCTAAATTCTAGAAGTGAAATTGGCCGCTAGCTCTCCTTCAGCGTTGGGTCCTTTCTGTGCATAGGCAAAAAGTCATCTTAGCCGTTTTATAAGCATCTGGAAAGTATCTCGTGTTCAGACAACGTTGTACATCCTCCCCATCCCTCCGATCACATTGGCTGGCGCCTTTTCAAAGTTTAACTTTATAAGCTCCGATTGTCCTGGGGATTTTTGTTGGAATGAGCGGAGCACGCCGCGTAGTTCTTCTTCGGTAATCTCGGCGTATCCGTCTCGCTGTCTATCTACCTGGTGCTGAAGGTGCGTCTTGTCTATTTGCTCGTTAAGCTTGTCTATGATGTGCTTTCAAACTCTAGGTCATAGTCTTCGTTTTCCTCAGTTATACTGAAGATTTTTTCCCAATAACTTCGGAATATCTCTTAAATTCTTCCTTCTTCCATTTCGATGTTTCCATCTTCCTTTTATACCTCGATCTTCTTTTTCCCAGTCGATCCTTTGAGATTTCTGATCTTTTTCCAAAAATCTTTGGGAATTGCTTCGTAATCGAGACTATCGATCGCATTATTGTATTCATTGTTGTTTGAGGATCAACTGGTTGAGTTCTTGGATTTATTTGCTTGGTTGCATTGAGTGAACTGATGCATTCCTGATGTTGATTTCATACAATAATTTCAGCTTATCGTATAAATCCTTCATGTATTCGGTCCTTCTGTAGGTAGAGATGGTCCTATGCTCGGATTTAGGGATACAAGCCCTATCTACGTTGATGAGATGGTTATTGAGGTCGTCGAGTGCCTCGTCAATCTCCTCAAGAATTGCCTCGTCCAAGTTGGGCAGATGGTAGGTCTCGAGATGACGCGCGTTCCGTGTCTAGTCTGCTCTTCTGTAGTTCTTTCTGACTACAGCTGGAACTTGTATAGGGTTCCTGTTGATAGTAAAGGGGGATCTCTAAATGGTCACTAAATGATACCTGGACTGGTTCCATGTAGTAATGGAACAGCAGCTGACGATTCGCCAGACAGATGTCTAGTTTTGTGGCACTTTCTGCTCTGACAAAGGTGGGGAAGTCGGGGCCTATTCGCTGGGCAATATTTCTGTCCAGCAATAGGTCCAGACTTCTTCTTATACCGTTGAAGGTCCTGTAACAGGATCTTCTCGGCATCTGGCTTTCAGATCCCCAATTAGTATAGTGGGGGCTCTTCTGCCAAATAGGCTAGTGAGAGTGTAAATCGGTAACACGTCTCTCCTTGGCGGTTGATATCCGGTAGCAATGCCTAACTTTCCTATATCGAGTTCGACCTCAATCGCGAGGTAGAATTCTTCTTGATTTCTTATTTGCTTGTATTTAATCCCTTTCTTTATTGTAATAGCGGCACCGTCAAACCCATCCTGCGAACAACAATGATCAACACATCGTAGTTCCAGATTTTCATTTCTGCACTACGCGTGTCGATCTCGTGTTCCGAAATTAAGATGATGTCTGCATCAATTTCTTTGAATAGATTTCCGTAAAGAGTTCTTTTTTTCGTCGTCCAGCCGTTGGTATTTATTTCCAGTATCTTCAGTGCGTTCTGTAACATGGTGAATTATTTTTACCTTTTTCTTCTTGGACATATACATATACTTTTTCTTCTTGGGGGCCTGGCCGGGCAATTTTACTGTGCCCAGGGTTTTCCTTCTTCGGAGGTGGACTTAGGGTTTTGGACCTGCTCTTCGTACCTCGTGTACGAGTGCATGGGCTTTCGTCGTTGTCAGAAGAGGAGAATCCCTCCTTATTTTTAGCCTTTTCTTCTTCTTCGTCGTCGTCCTCTTCGGATTCCTCCGATGAGGGAGCCTCGACGATCTCCTCCATATTGATTTCACATTGTTGTTTCTTATGACTCATTCCTTGAATACCTTAGAGCATTCAGGGTCTGCAAGCATGATTACTGACGGGAGATTGTTGGCTTTTAAGAGTGCATTTAGTACCTGGTTGTAACAGCCAGGCTTCACTGTATTAGCCACATTTGCGTGGGTAATGCAGATAAGAATCTTTGCACTTAGATCTCATGTGATATTCATCTGTGCAGGTGCAGGAGCAGGTGCAGGTGCATCCTTTAATTACTCATTCTTCTTGACGGCGTTTGCGTAGGACACCTCTTTGGCTTTCTTCTTTTCTTCCTCCTTCCTTTTGATGATGTCTCGGCGCTTTGAGCAGTTCGGAGCCATGGTCCTGTGTTCCCCTTTACAATTGAGACATTTTTTCTTAGGACTCTCGCACTTATCGAATCGGTGTCCCTCTGTAGTGCATTCATTGCACCACAGTTTGTTCTTGTCCGGCTCAGAAAATGGATTTCTGCCGAGTTTATATGCGAAACGGTTTGAACGTTATTCATTCTCTTAAAACTATCGTGACTCTGATTGGCCAATTATTGCAGCGCTTAAGTCTAAAAGCTGATTCGCCAATTTGTTTGCGCTTATGTCTGTTATTTCAGAAATGGACATAATTATGACAATTAAATGTGTCTCAACCCTGAGTGGTTGAATTTTGTATAGTTATGAGTAGATGAAATGACTATTTATATAGCTGTATTTTGTGGCTTAGGGAATTATTAGCATTCATTATTCAAGAAGCAAGAAGAAGTTATCCTTACATTTCGCCTTTTCGAGACATGTTCCAGTAATTTACGACGAAATAAAGAATCCAGCTGAATATTTTCCTTTATCCTAAGGACGCTCGTTTGGTCACCTAACCTAGCTTGCTACAGGGTAAGAGCTTCCCTTTTTGCACTTTGAATAAAAGGGGCATCTAACATATGAATAGTCATAGCTATAGGCTAACCTGACTACCTTCCTCTGAGTAGTCAATGATAACTAATAATGGTTTTCTTAAAAAACATTGATAATAAATAGCTGTATTACAAACAGGAGAGAGCACTAACTCTCTCAAATCCAATTTTTTTTCCACACATCAAAAAATTAGGAATTGTGGTTTATTGTAGTCAGTGGTGGGCAGTACTTAAATACATTTATGTATTTAAAATTGTATTTATAAATACATTTGAAATCGTGTATTTAAATACTTTTGAAAGTATTTAAATACAATGTACTTAAATACTTTTTGCAAATACTTTACTGATGATAGGTTTATATAGCTGTTAAGAACGTGTAATGCATGTTTTAGCTTTTCGCAACTTGTATGACACAAACGGTTGACCGCGTGAGTGAAGGAAGATTGCTTGCATCAGTTCAAATTCAGTTAACAGATGGTCACAGTTGTGTTCGGTTGTATAGTGAGAGCACTCAGCGTTATTTCAATTGCTGCATGGTATCTTCAGCTTCTTCGAAAGAGTGTGAAATAAAGACGAGGAAGATAAAGAATCATGTAATTATACCCATTCTTTACTAGATGGTAAACTTTTTAGAGTGAAATTTTCTGACGAAAAAAAAGTGAAGTGTGTACCTACATCATGCAATGGCGAAATCTCTGCGGCGAGCAATGCTACTTCCAATCTACTCATTCATTTGAAGGTAAGAATTTATTAAAGCTAATTATATGATACTTAATTGAATTGAAAAGTTTCACTATTTCTTACTTTTAAAAAATGGCAAAATTGCTAGTAGCTGACGATAATGTTAAGTAGCATAGGTTACCATACACGAACCTACCTGCTTTATTTTTCAACACCTATATTTATAGTATATGCTGATTGAATTTAACGTTAATTATGGCAACGTGAAAAAAATGTCCTTCAACTCACTGATCATGTACATTTATCAACAGAAAAAGCATCCTGCTTTGGTGCAAAAAGCGGATCACTACGTGAGAGCTCAAAGAAAAGATTAAAAAAGAAAGTGTTAAAGTAAAGACATTACTGGAGTGTTTTGCGGTGAATATTAAGAAGGTCAAACAATCTGTTGTTGATAAGCTGATTGCATATTTTATCATACAAGGTGTGCATCCCCTATCAACCATGGAGCAACCAGTTTTTGAGAGATAAATTAAAGGTGAGTTATGAGTTACAAATGTTGTTTACAATTATAGTATTAGTAGTACAGGTTAAGCTATTATAACGACCGAATGCTAAAGCGTTTGGATCATTGTTCACTACGTAGAATATATTACAAAGTTAAATAAAGGAAGACATATACAAACAACAGAAGTTAATATATTGCAATAATTTCATGAGAATCAACATACATATATTCTTAAAGCGCGCTATCATTTACTTGAAAATATTATTGAATAAAAAATTTTCAGGAATAATTAGTACAATTATTGATTGATTATATGTAGTTATTAGATGAATTCCTATAACAATGTATTTCGTTATAGTAGCAATACCAGTATATCATTATGTCAAAACTAGCATGCCCGCCCGTCAAAAATGTAGGAAATAAAGCTTGATAATGTATATATTCCTAACAATACTGAAAGTCAATATTTTAGTATGTAATTCTGAATATGAAAGACTAATAATATATTTATGGATTAATGTACCAGTCCTATATAGCTATAGGATATTCATATAGTTACATTTTATATATAAAATTTTATATGCATACCATATATTCTCATTTCACTGCGAAAATCAATTTCTCTCACAATAATCACACATTCCACTACCGCAGGTCTAAATTCTTCACTGACTTCATCTCAAGGCAGACGCTAGGCCGAAATCTTATCGAAGACGAGAAAGTGACAAGAGCTCTAATGAAGAATAAACTCGATACACCTCTTACTTATGTCTTACTGCAGATATTTTGTCAACTAGTCACCGTAGTTTTGGGGGCGTTACAGTTCATTGGTTATGTTAATATTTTGCTCTTTATGAAATATGAAATTGAAAATGTCTTTACAGTTAGGGAGTTATCAGCTTTTGGCTGGAAGCAGACCTATTTGTTGGTGGAATTTATCTCGATTATATTAATATGAAAATTTCTGGAAACATTTATGAGACAAACATTGGACTGTTATTTTTTTTAAGTTTGAGGAAGCTTCTCTTGTTCGTCACAGTGGAATATTAGCATTCTGTCCCTTCAAAGGAGAACATAACTACATCAAAATTGCTGAACATATGGAGAATATCATCAATGAAAACGATATCTCCCTGCAGAAAATCACGAGCACCGTCAATGATAACGGCTCTAATTTTGTTAAGGCATTTATGGAATTTGAAGTCACTGCTGCAAATGCGTCCACAGATTCAGAAGATGGAATCCAGTGTAGACAGATGGGAGTAGGAAAAGGGGCAAAGAAAAAATATTAACGTAGGCGAGTTGCGAACAGCTTCCCGCGTCGCTGGACCACTGCCGTACGCTATATCCATGAAGGTGAAGAAGATCGAAAAAAATTCGGGCGAGGCACTGTCACTAGCAAGAGTGGACGGATTGATGGTGATCCGTTTGGGTGACCTCTTCGAGCTGGCGTCTGGCGATAGCATGACGCTCTGTCCCTGGTTTGCTGGTTACGGGGAGAACAGAGGTGGATGGATGGTCTCCTGACTGGACAGCTCTGACGAACAGGTCTCCTGCAACAAAAAAGGAGGCGGCAGCAATCGGGAAGGAGATGAAGATATGGGTGAGGTAGAAGAGATTGGGTTTGAGGTTAGATGATGAGGTAAGGGAATCATTGGACCATTATTAGAGATAGTAGGAGAGGAAAATGAGGACTGCTCAAGATGAACAGCACCAATAAAGGCAGGTTTCAAGCGATCCAAAGAAAGAGTATCCTGCTTGGCGCCAAACTGCAGTACATAGAATTTCGGCTTCCTAAATATGACGAGAAAGGGTCCGTCATAAACTGGTTGCAATGGGGAGTGAGTAGAATCGTGACGGACAAAGACATGAGAACAAGTTAACATCTCTTTCGGCACGAAAGGTCTCTGATTAGCAGGCACACTAGGGGCGGTAGGCTTAGCCATTACCTGTACAAAATCGTGCACATAAGAAGAAGGATTGAGGTTATGAGGTAGAGGTCGGTCAGGAGAAGAAAAGAATTGACCTGGAAGACGAAATTGAGTACCATAAACTAGTTCCACTGCAGAGCAGGCGATATCCTCTTTCAAGGACGAACGAATACCAAAAGAATCGTAGCTTTTCTCCCCAAGTGATATTGGGATCGGTGGAGCGTAAGCTTGCTTTGTGCGTCCGATGCAAACGTTCGACGGCCGAGTTGCTTTGGGGGTGGTAGCTTGTGGTACGAAGGCGAAAGGAACCAAGCACTGCAATGAGTGCATCCCATTCACGGGATTTAAATTGCCTACCACGATCATTCATGATCGCTGAGGAAACACCAAAACGAGCAACCTATTGTCGAGACGAAGGCTTGAGTGACGTTGGAAGCTCTGATGTCTGAAATAGGAACTGCCTTTGGCCAACTTGTAAAACGATCGATCATGGTGAGAAGATAATTGCAACCACGAGAGTGAGGAAGAGGACCTACTAGATCGACGTGAACGGCGTCAAAACGTGACGAAGGCAGAGGAAAAGAGACCAGAGGAGCTTTTGTGTGGCGATGGACTTTAGCGCGCTGGCATGGCAGGTATGGCAGGCATAAACGAGTCCATTTTGCCACGTTAGCATTCATACCTGGACAAACGAAGCGTTGGGTAACGAGCTTACGTGTGGCATTGGCACCGGGATGGGAGAGACCGTGAATTTGGTCGAAAATGTGCCGACGGGAAGCCAGAGGAATGAGGGGACGAGTACAGTCAGGTAATGAGTAGTCAAGCAAGATGCGCCTGGAAGGACTGTCCGACAAATTTATCTCACAAACGACAAGTTGAGAAGAGTGACGCAGCGTTTGTGTCTCTTCATCTTGCTCCTTGGCAAGTGTTATTGCCGCATGATCGATAGGCGTAATGTGCGAGAGTTGCGTGCCCGAAATCGTTGAAATGCGAGAGAGCGCGTTTGGTACGACGTTTGAAGAATCAGAAATTTAGCGAGTATCGTTCGTCAACTGCAGAATGAAGTCAAGATGACGAGTGTCCACTGCAGTGTATACTGACGAAGTACTACGGGAAGAACAAGCACCGACCAAAGGCTTATGGTCCGTAAAAATGGTAAAGTCACATCCTTTCAAGTATTGTCGGAACGGACGTATTGCTAGTTATATTCCGAGGATCTCTCGAGAGAACGTATTATACCTCTTTTGAGAGTCTGAAAGAGAGCGAGAGAAGAAAACAAGTGGTTACTATTGGTCATTAACTTTCTGCTGCAATGTTAAACTTACGTGGATTGAGGATGCGTCGGAGGCAACGCTGATGGTGAAGGAAGAGCCAATTCCGCACCTCGGGCTCTTCGGTGCGAGAGAACGAATCGCACGCTTCTGCAGACCATTTAAGAAGAGAGTTCTTTTTGGTCTTGCTGAGCAGAGAGTTGATAGGTTGCATGACCTTGGCACAATTAGGTATGAATCTGTGATAGAAATTCGCCATGCCACAGAAACGCCTAAGTTGCTTGCGTGATGTGGGCCGAGAAAATTTGCGTATCAGGGTAACTTTATCTTCGAATGGGCTAATTCCTGTACTCGAGACATGGTGACCCAAGAAGGAGAGTTGGGGGGGACACCAAAAAGACACTTGGAAGTGTTGAGTACGATACCGTACTCTTCAAGGCGAGCGAAAACCTGACGAAGGTGAGACAGATGCTCCTCTAAAGACGAAGATGCTATCAGGAGGTCGTCTATGTAGCAGAAGACGAAAGGCAGACCTCTCATAACCTGATCCATAAAACGCTGGAAGGTCTGACCACTGTTACGAAGACCATAAGGCATCCTGTTTATGATGAAGGAACCAAATGGCGTGGTGAGAGCCATCTTTGAGATGTAATCTGGGTGAATAGGGATCTGGTTAAAAGCACGAACCAGATCGAGTCGAGAAAAGATCGAACAACCGAAAAGAGTAGAATTGAAATCAGAGAGATAGGGTAGAGGATATTTATCGGGCCTAATACAGACATTGAGCCACCTGTAATCACCCGGGGTAGATTTGGGGACAATATGAAGCGGAGAGGCTAGCCAGCCTCCACCATGAAGGTGAACTCCTGTTTTATTAAGGCGAGTTTATCTGGGGTTAATCGACGGGGGCTGGAAACTACAGGCCTTCCGGTCGTCTCTATACGTTGAACAACATTGTGTTAATATGCCTGTCTTTAGAGGATGGTATGCTTTTTGCAGGAAATTCCTGTAGCAGGCACTGAAACTGTGGATTAGCTGAAGGAAACTGGATAGAGAGAAGAGAACTCTTCGACGGGAAAAATTAACCTAAAACTGTGAGAATTGTAGTGCGATCAATAAGCTTGCGCTTACTAGCGTCGACCAAAAGGTCGTGGGCAGAGAGAAAATCGAGGCCAAGAATAGGAACGTCAACCTCGGCAACAATAAAGGTACATCGAAAAACTCTACAGAGGCCGAGAGGTAACTAAAAGATATTCCTTTCATAAGTCCTTATATGCGAGGAATTAGCGGCTTTAAGGACAAGATCAGAGGAGGAACAAGCTTTTTCGTCCTGTGACGCTGGAATAACACTACATTGAGCACCAGTGTCAACTAAATATAAGAAACCAGAGAGTGGGTCATAAATGCAAAATGGTGGATCGACCCGAGATGAAGGAACGGCAGAGGTGATAGACCCATTGATCACTTGTGTTCTCAGTTTAAATTAGTCGAAGACTTTGAATTAGAATGAGTTGAGTGAGTTGGAGCATTAGTTTAAGGAGAGTGAATAGATTGTTGAGGTAAAATTGGTGGAATAGCGTTAGATTGAGGAGGTACTGGTTGTAAATATGTGCATGGCTGTATACATTTACGGCCTGTGCACAGGCCGTAAAATGTATACAGCCCTGCACATATTTACAACCAGTACCTCCTCAATCTATTCACTACCATATTTCTAATGGTACCAGCATAGACTCCTAGTTTGAGAGGGAGAGAATTTAGGAGTAGAGGAATAGGCGAGATAATTAGCAGGGAAATGCTGTGCCTCACCTCTTCTGCTGAAATACCCTCGTTGGTTTCGTCTTAGAGAGGACGAACGGCGCCTGTCGCTCTGTCCACCCTTGTGACCGTGCAGTCACTCGGTCACACATTGAAGCTTTAGTTTTTGCAGCTCTTCTTCTATCCTCTCCAAAGCGGCAGCCAAGTCCGGTGATGAATGTGAAAAGGAGGCGTTACACGGGTCGAGACTATTGCCAGAAGGCGTCCTTGTTAACCGAACCTGCGAAATAGATGGATTTAAAGGAGGAATGAGACATTGTGGGACAGTCCCCCAGTTTACGTAAGGATTGAGATATATTACCTCTGCTGCTTGGCGATTTCATCCACGCCCTTGTGCTCACCAATCATGATGAGGGGCCTAATGTGGTCAGGGATCCTACGCATGAAAATCTTCGTTAGGAGCGAGTGAAAAAGCTATGACTGAGTGCCCTTCGCTCTGATCAATTCTTTGAGATGTTCAAGGAACCACGTGGGACGCCTAACACCCATTTGTTAAGTATTTAGTAGTTTCCTTAAGACTTCATCCTGGGATTCCCCAAATTCAAGCTTGAAAGCTTGCTTCAACTCCCCCTATGCACCATTTTTCCCACTTTGTAAGAAAATTCTCAGAAACAAAGTAAAGATACTTATTGGTACTTTTTGCATGATGCTTATTATGCTCTATTGATCAATTATGGCTTGATATGCCATTAAAACCTCGCATAATTCAAACCACGTGATCAGATCGGTCGCAACGAAAGCAGGAAGATTGATTGAAGTGTGATTGGTGCCACTGGCGCTGACATTCTGGTTTATAGCTGCAGGATGACTAATTACCACGGGTGACGCACATGTGGTCGTGGAAGTTGAGGAGACCTGGCTCGCTAGCGTGATCTAGGCAGTTGAAGGATGTGTGGTTTGGAAACTTCCGGTTAAGAAAAAAATTGAGGAATTTGAAGTAACATGAAAACAAATTAAAAGTGAAAACGGAAGAAGGGCCGGGCGTAAGCCGCGCTAGAGTCAGTGAGGGAGAAAGAGAAAGAGACGCGGCTGAGTTTATGGTTGCCAGGCGTAATCTCACTTAGAAAGAATATAATATTTTTTACGTTAATAGACGTTAAACTATATTATACTTAATTGAAAAAAATAAAGGGTCGAGGGCACCAATTATCACTTATGGTGATGATTGGTTTAATGACAAACTTGCCTAGATAGCAGCCATTAAACCTTGATATATATATATATATATATATATATATATATATATATAAAATATATATATAGAATATAGGAAAATGGCCGATGATTATAATGTTGAGAGGAATAAGCTATATAAGGTGGATATTATAAAATGCATAAGATATTATAAATAGTTACGAACTAAGCTAAGCCACAACTTAAGCTATATATATATATATATATATATATATATATATATATATATATATATATATATATATATATATATATATATATATATATATATATATATATATATTGGTAATTGATTTGTTCCTTGGGAATCTGATATGTAGCAGGAATATGAAGACCCATGTGATTATACTGATCATTTATTGGCCGGACGATTCGGACCTTTACCAGGACCATCTTCAGCGACTATATCGTCTAATGAGAAGAGGAAGGAACATTAATTGATAACAGTTAAAAGAATGCATTAAAAAAAGCGGAAGAAGGCAAGTTAAAATAATAAAATTGACAATAATTAAAATTAAAGTAAAAACACTAATAATATATAGAATTAAATAATATTACCCAGTGGTATTTAAAAAAAAATAATAGAAAGTGAAATTATAACAAACTGACTTGATTATTACATATTAAAAGTTACTGAAGTAAACAAAAAATAACCTATTATATTAAATTGTAAAAACACGCAAAAAAAGACAAAAAAAAACAGAAAACAAATCAGAATGAACAAAGGGACTGACCTTTAACTTGGGAGTTGAGAAATCAACTAACTAAACATATAAAACTACTGACGAAATTTATTCGGTTGGTCGGTTGGCTAGTTAATCTATTGAAGTGTTGGTTGGTTATATTGTGAATAATTTAATTGAGGAGGCGTAATTATTTAAGTTTGGATTTATTTTAATGATATATAGTGACTCTAAGATTTTCAAATCGATAGAAGTTAAGGCTGAAGACAATATGGTAAATGAATTAGAATTAAGAGGATGATGGTGATACTCTGAATGTTGCCTGATGGAAGAGGCTTCAGGTTTAGAACTGGGAATACCAGTCCTATGATACAAACCCAAGTGCTTCGCGATCCTGCAGTTGAATTGTAAGCCAGTTTGGCCTACATAACAACTGTGGCAGGTCGTACATGTATAATTGTAAATTATACAGGATTGCAAGCCCAAAGGGATTGGCTCCTTATGGAGAAAAAAGGAATTTAACGATACAGAGTTGGAGTTTATAGAAATGAATTGGCATTGAGGGAAATGCTTGTTTAGGGTAGAGAGAAGGAGTTTGTTAAACTCTGATGTCAAATGCTCGAGATAGGGTAGCTTAAGGAAAACCTTTTGTTTAGAAACAGTAGTAAGTAAAGGTCGAGGATAGTATATTTTGGAGAGAAATTTGGATAGTAACTGGTCGAAGATGAAATCGGGGTAATAATTACATTTGAAGAAATCCTTTAACTAAGTCAGTTCTTCATGAAACGATATCGAGTTAGAGCATATATGGTAGGCTCTAAAAATTCTGCTTTTAATACTGGATAATTTAAACTTACTGAGAGAGCTACTAAAGAAATGTACACCTAATCTAGAGGTGGTAGGTTTTCTGTAAATGGATGTATTGTAAGAGGAACCTGTTCAGACAACGTTGACATCCAAGAACGAGATTTTGTTGTCCATTTCTGTTGCCATAGAAAACCTTATGTTGGGATGTTGTTAGTTGATATAATTTAGAAATAGGG
This sequence comes from Ceratothoa steindachneri, assembly GCA_963969495.1. Taxonomy (NCBI): domain Eukaryota; kingdom Metazoa; phylum Arthropoda; class Malacostraca; order Isopoda; family Cymothoidae; genus Ceratothoa; species Ceratothoa steindachneri. Next base: position 140,259,219 of record OZ018326.1, on the reverse strand, counting down.
GTGCATGATCACTATGCTTAGAAATTAGAAAACAGTCATCCATAAATCTTTTTAAGACAATAGGCCTGAATTCTAAAGGACATTGTCCATATATATATATATATATATATATATATATATATATATATATATATATATATATATATATATATATATATATATATAGGGAGGAATTATATAAAATATAGTATAGTACAGCCACGACGTTGTTGAAGTTATAAAATCAGAGGAACTTGATGGAGCGCTGATGAAAAAAAGTGTTCGTTAAAATGCGCTCTGGACTCTGGAAACGCGAAAGTCTATAATGATCGGTTAATTTCGAATTGGGTTGTACAAAGGTTTTGATTGGTTAGTGGTTGGGAGGAGTCGTACTTTGATTTTGAGGTATCAAAGGTCGTACAAAAATGTTTTGGGGGGCGAGATGCATACTTTTCTCAGACGGGAAATTGCTAACTGCCTCTTTACGAACTTTGTAGGAGCTTGCAAAGATATCAGCTGCTACAAACGCAAGAGAGACAAATCTCGGTAATATTCCTCAGCTGTTTGGAAGGGTACTTTTCTCTCTGCGTTAGTCACATACAAACTCAAGGCACTGAGACGGTGACACATAATGAGCCGATCTCCTGAAGAAGCTCCTATGCCTTCTTGAAGATGTCGTAGAAGCTGGCCAGTGCCCATTCCCACGTCTTGTTGAGATACGTCTCCACGGCACCGATCGTAGCGAATACTGAGACGAGTTTGGCTGTAATGGACTGCAGGCTCGGCTCCGCCTTTAAATTGCGAGCTAGAACCGACTCAGCGACGAATAGGCCAATCAGAAAGCGCAGCTCTAGGATTGAGATCAGTAGCAGTCCCGCCGTCGCTTCCGATTTGCTCTTGTGGCGCTCGGGTTATGTAATAGGTAAGCTACTGGAACCAAATTGCAGGATTCAATCCGGCCAGCGAGAAACTCCACAAAATGGATGCGTGGTGGTCTTATTAAATCCTGATAAACTTCACACATATAAAATAATATGTCTAATATGAGAATAAAAAGATGAGAATGTATATATTAATTTTCATATATGAATCTGCATAGAAAATAAAGAATGAAAATATATATGTCAACAGAGAGGAGGCAAGCAGCCGCTGGAGGTGCACGTAGGAACACACAAAATACGGATGCGGGAAACTGATATCATGTCAAGACACCTGAGTCAATAGGAGGAAACGCATAAACAAACAATTCGCGTCCCGGGATCGATTTATCAGAAGACGGAAGTCTACAAAGCAGCTGGGCAAATACAGACTCTGACCAAAGGAAAGTGTAACACATATTTGTGAAAAGCAAATCCTGTAAAAGAGATAAAACTATTGAAGTATCTAAGTAAATCTGACATACACAGCCGTTCGGTAGCTCCGCCCTAGGTGTAGAAACTACTGAACCCAATGACGGAGGATCGTCTCACAGACGAGTGTGGGTCACGCCCACTAGGAGATAAAAGTGTATATACAGTCGAGCAATTCAGTAAGACACTTAATTAAAAATTATTAAGACTTTAACATTTATTCAGTATTAAGACATCATGATTAATTCGTTCCCATTACAGCGTTACGGAACCCGTTTAATTCGCCTAAGTCCTCTGGCTCCAGAATTCAATACTTCGCATTTAATAAAGAAACCTGCTTGTCGCCCGAAAAGTACTTCGTGACGTGCTGCTTGCCCCTTTAATAGGCCCGTATTAGAATAAAAGTATATTTTTGCTACGTCCCTGAAGTCCTTTTTTACCTCGATTACCCGAAAACCTTCCGTAAGCCCAACTAAAATCAGAGTACCAGTGAAGAATCATCTAAAGAGTCAGAAACTTAATTCATCTTTACTATAAATTGGCTACCTATTCATTAGGTAACACCGGATCATTTTTCTATACTCTCATCTTCGATGAAGATGGCAATAACCAGCAGGAATTTAATGAACACAATGAGTGAATCGTGCTGCTCAACCTATCTACTAGCGCAGAGGCTGACCAACTTCTTCCGGTTCGTGGACGCGTGGCCTTTCACGATTTCAGCAATCCTCATCGAACACATGTTTGATGAATATATGAAGTTGTACGCTTTGTTCGATTGTCTGGAGAGTGAGTTTTACCTCTTTTGTGTCACAAAGCCTAGTCAGATGAGGTTTAGCCGATGATTGAAGCACTGAACCATCTTCGCGAGCGGATATTCTCGAATCACCCTGGCCGCTCACCCACGGATCTTGCCCATCATTGTTCCGCTAATTTTGTTAATCAATGGACAGAGTGCCCCCTCCCCTCCTAAACATTATTATCGGGGTACGCTTAATGAAGTCGTTCGCTTTCCCCTTTGGGCTAATGAAATAAATTAGAGGGAAGGGGCTACAGCCGACTCAGCCCCTGCCCCCCTGGGTCCGCGCATGCAAGAAAGTAAAATTCCAAGCAAATTTCAGATCTTCAAAAAGACGGATTATTGGGCAACGTGAGGGAAGACTGTCCCAACGAAAAAAATCTATGAATTTTGAAATATCCTTTCGTCCCTTTATCGATATATAGTTCAATTTAAATAAAACACTAAACCTCACCGAAGACACGAACAGGCCTTTATGAAAATACTTTTATAGACTAATACATCAGACCTTTAAAGAAGATCAGTGTCCTCTTGGGTGCATACCGTTTCGTAGTTTGAAACTTAAAAGAGACTTCCTCCTTATATAGATCTCCTACTTACCCCTTTTAAACACTTTCTTTTAAAATCCGTTCTCACCCCTTGGAGATGAACGACGGCTAATTTTGATGTCTTGGCTACCTGTTTTTATTAACTCTCCCATGAACGGTGGCAGGAATGGAGCGGTCATCCAATCTCATCTGGCTCTATTTGAGCTGCGGATTAGCATATATGTGTGTGGGTTGAACCAGTATAACATTCGAGGGAAATTTAAACGAGTCACACATTGAACCATTTAAATGGAAAAATAGACTTCCTGGTATGTATTATTCTCTTTTGTAAATGGGAAAATGGATTTCCCGGTATGTATTATTCTCTTTTGTAAATTATAAGATGGATTTCCCGGTATGTATTATTCCCTTTTGTAAATGGAAAGATCGACTTCCCGGTGTGTAGTATACTATCTTTTGTAAATAGGAAGATAAACTTCCCAGTGTACGCTGTCAGTGAAGCATTCATGATATCCATAAGCCCCAATAGGATGTTAGGTGGGACGCTTAAGAAATTTTCCCGTTTCAGCTCTGTACGCCCAGGTGCTTGTTGACGAAAGGATTTTAATTTTTCGAGAGTTCATTGGCAGTAATTTTACGCCGTATACCTCCATATTTCTTTCTTGCGTCACGTAATGATGAAGATAGTTTCTCTGTATCTGGTCGTTTAGTTGGTCAATGATTCTGTCTTCGAAGTCTAAATCACAGTTGTCATTCTCCTCCTGGGATATTTTAAAAATAAATGCCCAGAAGAGTCTAAATTCTTCCTCGATTTTATCAGTCTCAATAATTTCCGTGTTGTCTCGTATGAATTTTATTTACGTCTGTTTCTGTCCTCCTTTCAGTCTTTTTACAGTCTGTCAGAATTTACGTGAGTCGCTTTCAAAGTCAAATATGCCTATTAAATTGTCCCGAAGTACATTCTGCTGTTCCTTAATGAGTGTCATTAGTTCGTCGCGTATTTGTCGTGTTCGTCTGTGTGTAGTGATGTTGGGGCCGGTGAGGTTCACTTCATTCATCCGTTCCCCGTATTCCCTCGCGAGAGATCTCATTCTAAGGGCCCAAGAATGGGCCGGGAGAGTTTTATACTTTAATTGGGGAATGGCTTCCTTATCGGCTTTTATTAAGTGATTGGTAATTTTATCCAACTCCTCGGTAATTTCTTTTAAATTTTCATCAATTAAGTGGTCGGGAATGTAATTTTCGAGAAGTTGATTATAGGTATCCCAGTTGGCGCGAGGTAGCTCTTGTGGTCTGGGATGGGGACCGGAATAGGGGCGGTGGAGATTTTAATAAGGATATCCTGGTGGTCGCTGGGGACAGGAGGGCCAGGTTCAATGAAGTAATTATGGGGGAACAACGTGCTGGTGAGCACTATGTCAGGTTTTTGTGGCTGACCGGTGTGTGATGTATGTGGGGAAGTTTGGTCCAATTCTTGTTATAATTTGTCTGTCAATAAGTGTCTCGAGATTCTTGCCTGCTTGGTTGGTCGACCTGTAGTTTGAGGCAGTACTCCTCGCATTGAGGTCGCTAGCAAAAAGAACGGTTCTGCAGTGTCCACAAATCTGCAGGAAGTTATGGAGGGGTAAGTACCCTCTCCTTGGGGGCTGATAGCCTTGTAGCGACCGGCGTGTACGTCCAAAATAGGACACACGCGAAAGTCGCTACACACATAAAGTAGAGAGAGAGAGAAAAGTAAAGTTAGCGCCGTTTACTCGAATGTCACACGGTAGTAAATGGAGCACAGTTATCTCTGTTAAAGTTGGTCGAGGCAATTTTAGGCAAACATTATAATCGAGGCAGAATCCAGAATAAACCGGATAGCTATCACAGTTAAACAAATAGAAGAGAGGTCAGGAAGCTGTCACCATGGCAACATGCCACCACCCAAAGAGAATTTTACCCAATACTCGGAGTGACTTCCTTATCAATATGTTCAGCAGTAGCCATTCAAAAGTGGAGATATGTTAATATCGACAAATCAACAAGCCGGTACATAAGAGGGAGGTGTGGCTTAGTTGGACGAGGAACTTGTAGGGCGTGGCTTAAATTGAATATATAACTGTGTGAAGCCAGAACAAAGAGGATAATTGGATTACTGTTTTATATAGCAATATATCGCGTTATATATCGTTTAGTCCGATCTCTCGGATTCGCGTAATTCATCCTTGTATAGAGTCGTGTACATAACGCAAACATTAAGATGTAACTCTTAAAGGCTCTATTGGTCCTGCCTCCTTTAGACCTTGCCCGCACTTGACTTCGAACTTAATTTATGTCATAAGTTACAACTTAAAACTTAATTAAAGAACTTTTTTAAAGTGCAATAAGATCTAGTTCAATAATAATTCTATTTTTGCTTTGGTGACTTCAATATCCTGACGTTCCTCAATCTTCCTGCTTCAAGGCCTTATTAGTCGGCAAAACCGCCGTTACTCATTCTCCTCGCTAATCGCAATTCCTTGCCATTACATAACTTACGAAATACCGGTGTTCTACCCTGGTGTGGTATATCCCCATCCTCCGGGCTATTTGACCCCGTCGCTAGATTAAGACCGCCCCTCGGCTTAGGTCACCCTATAGCAATCAACTAAATAATTCTCATGGGAATTAAGGAAGGGCAACGCAAACCAACTGGAGAATCTGTATCAACCGGAGTCCTTGCCAAAAGATTACGCGATAAGTCGATAATCTATCACCATTACTGGAAACCAGCGTCCCCCTTCCAAGGCTCTTGGGTTATCCTCACAATTACCTTCAAGATTCCTCCTTAATTAGGGACGACCTTCAAAAGCCCCCCATACCCTGTTCCCAGGACTGGGGACCCCACTGCCGTACGTACCTCCAAAGCTAAGTATGTTTCGTCGAGCCCACTTATTTTTCTGTAGTCACTACCTTTTTTTCATAGAAAATGCACAATCATCAAATCGTTCTCCGCTGTGATTTATGGTTATGACTTCCTATGAAATTTTTTTTTGGGGGGAAAGGGGATTTCTGGCTATATCGCCCTGTGTTTTGAGATAAATACAAAGTCTGGGTCACTTTGTCGTATTATTTTACCATAAAGTAGTCTTTTCTCGGTCCAACCGTTTGAATTAAAATATAGCATTTATAGTTGGTCCATTGTCTTATTCACGTTAGATTCCTGTGTATGTGCTGCTGTTGTTAGGGCTTATTCTCTAACGAGTTTGTGCCCTTGTTGAGTGTTTAGTGGCGTAATCGTTTTCCAGTACGTTTTTTCCTTTATTCGCCGTCTGTGAGGGTAGTGAAGGTTTCGGGAGCCATTTTAATTACGCCTTGGAGTAAAGCCTCCTTGACTTCTTTTTCCTTGCAGTCGCATGAAGAAAATTCCTATTTGTACTTTCCGGATATTACTTCTTCAGTTACATCAAGGGAAGTCATCTCATTTGGGAAAGGAGACCATTCGGCGGCGTAAACCTTCAAGTTTATTTTTCTTGAGTGGTATACGTGCCTAGATTCCCTCTTACAAGAGAGGACGATCTTGAATGTCTTTGAGGCTGCTAGCTTTTCCGGGAACGGGGCGAATGAGCTCCTTCCTTGGGTCTCGCAGTCTCAATCACCGATCTTCCATTTCCGCTTGTGCTTGCGTGTGTGTTTATTTGTTTTGCGGGTTGTTTTGTGTTTTAGTGTGTGAGTTTGCATCTCGCGCTCCCTGTGCCTGAATCCTGGGGACCTTGGAAGGAGCTGGGGCGCCGCTGGTGGTGTGGAGTTTCTGGTAACTAGTATCGCACTGGGGATTGAGACAAATTTTTAGAACCTCCTCGGACTGTGGGTTCTCTGCAAACCACATCTTCTGCATGCCATGATGTGTCAGCATTCTATTTAACTCTTTTGTAAAGGTCCCCGGCGAGGAGAGATTCGTGATGTGAGCATAATAGATGCCACACATAATGGTGGAGTTTTCATTCTCAACGTGCAGGTGTCTTATTTTCCCGAGATTCCACAATGGCAGCTTTTGCAACCTTGACATAGGTGCTAATTACCTTAGCTTCTTCAGCCTGTCTTTTCTAGTTTGATTTTTTTCTAAGCATCTCTTTCTTGACTGGGCAAGCCATGTATAGGGTCTTATGCGCTCCTGCACAGTTCAGACATTTCAAGGGAGTGCTATTGCAACCCCTCCATGAATGTGCATCTGAAGAACAAATGGAGCATAAAAGAGCGTTATTCCTGGGGCAGATGGCCTTGGTGTGCTCCTCTTACTTATAGCACTTGAAGCACATATGGAGGTCGATAAACTCCTCACGTTCGATCTGATCAGGGCAGACTCGGGCTCTAAAGAGGAGAATACGAGTACCTCCCTCCATATCCTTGTTCGCCATTGCCACGGGCAAAAGATAATCTTGAATACATGAGTATAGTCTTTATATTTAATTACCTCAGCAACTTTAGCCCAAGTGTGGTTTTTCTACACCTCCGCGTTAATTTCTTCCACGGAGCGCCGCTCAACCCAGGGATCGAGGCGGGGAAAGATGACGTTGCGATGACTTAATATTTGAGGTGGTGTATTTGGTTTTAAGGTAATGCTTTAATGGAGGTGAGTGCTTGGCAATGAGCCTAATATGAGCAGATGGCTGCATAACCATTGTGTATATCGATGAGCCTCACAAGCGCGATCTTTAGATCTTCATAAAGTTTTGCAAAGACCCTACCCCGATCAGGCTTGGGGCTATCGGAAAGGGTCTTTAGTGTAATCCGCCGGGTCTCTTTCATTTATTTTCCATCTGTTCGTATTTTAACATATAGAGAAAACAAATTGAAAGAGAAGCCTCACAGAGTGAGCGTGTTTTAGTGTGTGTTGACTATGTGTGTGGGTGTTTGTGTGTGTGTGTGTGTGTATGTAAGAGAGTCTATCTGCAGGCCCGGGCAACCCTTGGCACGCGTGCCAAATGTGGCACGTCAACGGCTTCTTACCGGCACGCGAAGCCAAATGTTTAACTTAAGAAAACTAAGTAAATGTGTCTCTAACTTCTTTTATATAGTAACCGCATGGTGTACAATCTCTTATATATTATCTGTTATCATTGATGCAGAAGAAGAAGTCTCATTGATGGTAAATAAATAAAAACTCCACAATGTTTCTTTCTCTAGTTTGGATTTGTTCTTTTCCTCTTAAAATCGTAAAGATTCAATTCTGTGTAATATAATATGTAATCTTTTAGGTAAAATAACTATCTTTTCCTTGTAATATTTAGGCATCATACGTGTTTAAGAATGAATAAAAGAATATCTTTAATTTTATGCCCGTTTATTGTGTTTTGGTAAATTATTGGTAGGTGAGAAAATTTTCTATCAAAGATTTGGCCAATTTTGCCACACCCACTTAAAAACGTTGCCCACCCCTGGTCTATCACAAAGGTTGAAAAAAATAAAATAATAGTTCCTAGAGTATTTGTCTCCAACTCAATCCAGAAATATTTTCAAACAGGCACTTTACCTTAACCAGAGGCGCTTTTCGAAAGTCCGACCAAGGTTAGAGTTTGTCCGAAAGTGACTCGTTAAAGATGGGGGGGGGGCGGAGGCGGAGGGAAGCAGGTTCAATCCCCGCCACAGGGCTAGGAAAGCGGATGAACAAATTCACGTATTAACACAAATTCGTAAAGGACAGAAAAATCTTACTTATCACTTACTAAAATTTTTACGATTGGAATCACTAAACTCGCGAGTACAAGAAACAGTAACTCGCTTTTGACTTTATGAAAAGTACAAGTTCTTCACCAGCGTAAGAGAAGCGACTTAATTCCGGCAACCAAAACAGTCTAAAAGCTCGGAATGGATTTCAGCCGTGTTTATCTGCGAAACGGTTTGAGCGTTATTCATTCTCTTAAATCTATCGTGACGCTGATTGGACAAATATTGCAGCGCTTAAGTCTGAAATCTGATTTGCCAATCGGTTAACGGTTAAGCCTGTTATTTCAGAAATGGACATACGTACGACAATTAAATGTGTATCAACCCTGATTGGTTGAATTTTGTATAATTATGAATATATGGAATTATGGGGGATGGGGGGCATATCCTTATTATTATTTATTTATACTTGTTCATCTTGATTTTCACTATGCAGGTTGTCTTCCTCGAATTTTCTTTCATCTCGACTGAATTTCTTTTTTCTTGAAGGTTTTTTAATTTCCTGATGTATCTTCATTTTTCTTGGTGCTTCATGTTGAGTTGGGCCTTAGAACGTTTTCTTCCGTTTTCTTGCTTGACAGATCTTCATAAAAGTTTTTGGACTGTTGAGTTTCGAACGTGGTACCGCTGGATTTGAACACCTCACGACCGGCTTTAGTCCGTTCTTGGTTGGTAATTTTTATCGGCCATTTATATTATCGAGTTGGAAGGAATTTCTCTGATACATTTTCGCATCCCTACACAGGTCCCTTTCTAGAAAGCGGAGCGAATTTGAGGATTGGGGAGAGACTAGTCTTGGATTTTTTAATCGAGGAGTAGTAGCTCTCCCTCCTACGGCCTCCGAGTCTGCGGGATGAGTGGAGCTAATTCAGTGTGATTGAGGAGAGCGAACGAAGTCTTCTCTCTAATTAATGAGTAATTGCTTCTCCTTCCCTGGGTCTCCGAAGTTCCTAACAGCACTTTTTCTTAAATCTCTAGTAGGAGAGGAGGTGCAGTTGTAACGAAGATCAGAAGATTGTTCGGCCGTTGAGGGTCACCAGTTATGGGGGGGAGGGGCATATCCTTATTATTATTTTTATTTATTTATACTTGTTCATCTTTATTTTCACTATGCAGGTCGTCTTCCTCGAATTTTCTTTCTTCTCGACTGAATCTCCTTTTTATTTAAGTTGGACCTTCCTTGACTTCCGTATTCGTTTATTTCTTTCTTGATGCATCTTAATTTTTCTTGGTGCTTAATGGTTGGTAATTTTTATCGACCATTTATATTATCAAGTTGGAAGGAATTTCTCTGATACATTTTCGCACCCCTACAGAATGACTATTTATATAGCTGCATTTTGTGGTTTAGAGTTATTATTAGCAGTCATTATTCAAGAAGTAAAAAGAAGTTATCCTTACCGTTCACCGTTTCGAGACGTGTTCCCGTTATTTACGACGAAATAAACAATCCAGCTGAATATTTTCCTTTATCCTAAGGAAGCTCGTTTGATCACTTAACCCAGCCTGCTACAGGATAAGAGCTCTCCTTTTCGCATTATAAATAAAAGGGGCATCTAACGTACGAATAATCATACCTATAACTGGTGACCTTCTTCGTCGAACGAAACGTAATTGAACACGAGAAATGGATTCACAAAGCGGGCTACAATCTTTTCATTTTCTTTCACACCAAGAAGTGGAGCTCGTGAACGCAATCGCCATTAGACCTCATGTGTTTAATGAAGCAGTAGTCGCAATATGGTTAAAAATTGTGGAGTCACAATTCCACATCACAAAGATACATCGAGAAGAGACGAAATTCTACCATATTCTGGCTGCGTTGCCTCCCGAGACAGTCGATCGTCTTCCAGCTGCGGTCCTCTTGTCGCAGAATTACTCGCTCCTACGAACAGAAGTCGTGGAACTTTCTGAGAGGACGAAACCTGAGCTCTTCAAGAAGTTAATTGCCTCTTCTCTGTTTGACTGGACGACCTTCGGTAAATCTCGAAGAGCCTCGAAAGACAGCTCTGAAAGTTAAAGTGGGTGAAGAATTGGTGACACACAAATTCACCCAGTCTATACCCCAAAACATCGCCCCCATCATCGCCACGTAAAAGAACTTAACTCTCACCCAATTTGGGAAACTGACTGACGAACTCATGCCGTTTTACAAGACACAGTATTTTAATATAAATAATAGGGACACAAGTAATAGTGGTGCGTTCTCTAAGATAAGTGCTCTAATTATCAACCATCCAGTAAATAATGTGCAGTGCCCGTCGGCGCGTACCACGGTGGTTATCAATTTAAGTTTGTGCATAAAAACTTCTCATTTCGAATTTTAAATAAATTGGGCATCTAACTTCCGAATAGCAATACCTATATCTGCCCTCTTTCTTCAATTTTACGTTCTACTTCCCACATCTTTCTATAAATATCCCCTACAAGGTTGGTGTCAGTTGTACCATTTGAAACTATGCTGCAGCTGAAATTTAGACGATTTTCACTTTCTCTATTTTGCTACTTTTGTTACACATACCTGCTTACAAAGTTTCGGTACCTCTTTGTTGTTTTCCTTTCCAATTTTAAAGGGAAATTAATTTGGGGCTTTGACCGGAGAAAAAAAATATCCCACTCCTTTTACATCGGGGGCGATGCAAAGGCTATATATCTGAGTATCTTCGCTAGCCAATTTTTGTTAAAAAAAATCTAATATTTGTGGCTCTTTATTATACTAACTATTATAAGATGGCTTCAAAATTATTTAGGAATATAAGTTTTATTTCGAAATGCTTCACAAGAGGTAATAATTCAGTTACATATTCAAAAATTCATAAATAGGCCTAAGATTTAATAATTTGTTGAGGTGAACTGCCTCACCGATCTCTCCACATAGATGCCTTCCTTCCCGGCCACAGGATCTATGCATATAATATAACGGTGAAACTTCAGAAGATCTACGCCGTGTTTTTTTTTGTAGTAAAAACTACTAATGGTGTTTGGGTAAATATGTAGATTAGCGGCCCGGTCGGAAAAAAAATTGGGGTGTAAATATTATCGTTCACTTGTGTCAGAATATTCATGCGCGTTTGAGTCCTTTTCGAATTATTATTCTATAAATAATTAGGATTATATACTGGGGGGCTGTGCCCCCCAGACCCCCCCCAATTTAATGAAACTCAGGATCATCGTAGTGTAGTCCCCCCATTGTGTTTACCCCCACACGAGCCGTCAACTTAAATGTATTCCAAAAACGTGAGATATTTTGGAACACAGACGAAATAGTACGTCCCATTGTTCGCGCCGATAATCTACATATTTACCGGTGTTTGTAGGCATTCTAGTCATTTACGGCTTTGGTTAGTTGAGGAAAGCACTTATTTTTAAAATGTAGCACTCTGAGTGTACTCACAGATGATCTGGAAGAGGCAATTATGCCCATGGCTCCAGGGATTTGAAGTCAGAGTTAACCTTCTTTTAGGTGGACTGCCTGTCATGGCTACGAGCTCTATCTACCCGTCCCTACCGTGATGCCCAGTCACTGAGGTAACCTCCCGGTAATTGTGTAGACGATGACCGGATGCGATTATTTTGAGCGCCCGCTCGTTGTTGGGTATGGCTCACCGCGGGGATAACACTGCGATGACCCTGAGTTTCAATCCTTTGGGGGGGGGTCTGGGGGGCACAGCCCTCCAGTGCCATAAAATTCTTTGATTTCATCTCTAAAAAAGTAACAACGAACAGTAGCCCCCAAAAGCTAGGCCTAGGATCCGACCCTGAGTTTCAATCCTTTGGGGGAGGGGTGGGGGGGGCACAGCCCCCCAGTATAAAAACGAATGAAAAGTAGCCGAAAATAGCCCCTAAAAAGCTAGGCCTAGGATCAGGCCATCGTCTACACAATTACCAATAGTTTCGCAGCTTTATGCCTACTTGGACACTAACTCTCTGCTGGAGCATTCTATGTGAAGTGTACACACTTTTTGGCAAAATCTCTCAACACTAGGTCATGAATTTTGATGATTTTTTGCATTCAAGTTGGATCTGGTGAGATAACATCACATAGCAATTTTTATGGCTCTGGGTCACCCATGGCCATTTTTAGGGCCAGGTCAATTTTTGGTCAACCTGGTTTGAGAGGTCATAACTTTGGTAGAGTTAACCAATCAGAATGATTTTGGTACCAAAATCTCAGAAAAAGAGATCTTTCAAATGAGTGGAAGAATGACATTCCTAGGACAATTTTTGTCATGATGACCCTTTTTTGAACACACTTATCTTTGACCCTGGCCAAAGTGCAACTTCGATCCTCCCCCAAATTTTCTAAAGTTTGCTCTATTTATCCCCTATAGCTCCAGGGAAAATAAAAATAGCATCTCCATGGGTTTTGAATCCATGGGCATTTATGTTGCAACAGCTAGGTGGTATTTTCAGTCATGTCGCTCTACTGGGGCTGTTTACGACATCAGACAGTGTTAGTAAATGGTGATTTTGAGAAAGTTTGATATATCTTGACACGGTCATCATATATCAGTCTTTCCAAACATAACCTCTCCCCTTTCCTAGGCTGCCCTGCCTTTGTTCAGTCTTAGATTCAATAAAACAAGAGATTATTTTTTATCATTTCAGAAATGAGTCAAACAACATAATACCTTTCAAATATTACGATTTTTATTACCTATACAAAATGTTATTTAATACAAAAGATTATTTAAGACAAAGATTTAAACAAAATCCTTTAGACAAAACATTATTTAATAAATACCTAGGTACTGATTTGAGCAGAGTCATCACGTTGTTTGTTACATCAGACTCCTGGCTAATCGTGTAGCTTCTTCCTGTTGCAGTTTTTGGTTTTACTGACACCAAAATGTCAGAGATGTCCATAGTACAAGAATCTTCTATTTCAGGGAAACAAAAACTGGGAGAGGCCCATGTGGGTGAAGAAATTTCACGGTCACTTCTCGTGACTGGAAAAGCTTTGGTTATGCAAGCAAGCCACCAATGTCCATCGTAAATCACAGTGACATAGCCTGCAAGTTTTCCATTGGACACTGGACATGAAATATTTTTTGTGACTGATTCTAATCTAAAAGTCTCACAGAGACTAAATGGGTGAACTTGGAGAGCCTCCTTTGATATTGGAATTAACGGATGAAGTTTTTGTGTGCCTGGAATAGTTTTGGTCGCAGGTCTGGTTTTCAAAAGTTCTTCCTCCTGTTCATATTCCTTTTGAGTTCCATATCCAAACTTCATATTTCCAAGAGTTTCAGCAAATACAAACAAATCTCTTGGTGATACAATTTGTTTGTCATAGGGTCTTCTCAAGCTCTCTTTAGTAGCCTCCCTTTTGATGGTGCCACCTACGCTGTCTGATGGGCCCTTCCCATGGCTAGTGGCAAAAAAATGCGACTCTGCTTCTATACCATATTCCTCTTTATGCCAGCAAAGATTCTGGAAAGATTTACAGTTTTTATACTGTTGCAGATCCATCTGAAAAGTAGTAAATTTTATTTACTGTTTCAAATACTGATTTCAGATACTTGTATCAACATTCGCTGAAATAGATGCACTGACACATTATCGTGGATGTTACACTCTGAAATGATGGTGTATGAGACATGACAGAGTTTTTCATCTTTAATGTGATAAAACACCCAAGGATCTATTGTCCCCTGTGCGCAATTCCAATGATATTCCTGGTCTGCATCTTGTATTACGAATGAATAGTTTTCTGAAAAATCACCAATTACTACAAATTCACCTTCTGCAATATTGTTTTTCACAGTTTCCAAGTACTGTGCTTGTAATTTTCCAACAAAATCATGTTGCACCAAAGTTTTGACACAATCTCACAAAATCTATCCATGAAATATATCAAGCGATAATACCATGGTTACCAGCTCAGATTTATCAGTTGATGTCCACTGTTTGAATTCAATATTATCCAAATAGTTTTGCTTTTAGTTGATTCACAGGTGGACAGTACTCGCATGATCGTATGTAGTATGCTGGACAGGCTGGATTACATACGACAGAGGCAACTAGGTGATGGTAAGAGGTAGATCAGTGATATCAGATGTTCAGCCTGAGGGTTATATTGTGAGAGGCAAGAATAATGAACGATTCGTTTGAAAACTAGATAAATCTTTGCAGGTATGGTTTAAAGCAATAGGATAGAAATTGGAATAATATGATTCATGATTTTTTATTAATAATAATTTTGAGCAATCATTGTGTATATGTTAAGAAGGAAAATCATTCTATAGTGATAATACTAGTATGGGTTGATGATATGATAATTACAAGCAATGATGACAAATCTCTTGTTGACACAAAATGTTCATTATGTCATAAATTCAGAATGAAATGAAAGATTTGTGAAAACTTTCTTGGTCTTTGGGAATTTAATTTATTTTTTAAGAAAATTATGTAAAAATGAATCAAAACTAAGTTTATTAAGAAAATTTTGTCAAAATTTAGAATGAGTGATTGTAGCCCAAAATCAATTCCTTGTGACTTGAGTATCAATAATAATACTTTTGAAGAAAGCCCTGAGTTGGCTAATAGTACAGTTTACAGAAATATTGTAGGAAACCTGATTTATATCTTGACTTGTACAAGGCCTGATTTAAGTTTTATTGTATCTAAACTTTCACAGTATATAGCAAGGCCTACTCAGTCATCTATATCTGTGTAAGTTTGTTCTGAAATACTTGAAAGGTACTGAAGATTATTGTCTTGTCTTTAGAAGTGAGCAACCGAGCTTCACATTCACTGCCATTAGGTAGCGCAGTGAGTGAGCTGCTAGATTCGTCCAACCTCATTCAGTTCAGGTGGTTATCTTGCCATGCAAGCAGCTCTGTCATATCACTGTTGCTTTTTCCATCATGTGAAATTTTTTCTATAGTTATTTTGTTGTACTATACAGTATTAACCATGGGTTCTAAGAAAGTGAGTGTTGAGGCCAGTTGTGAAAGGAAGAAAAGTATATTCTTTGGAATTAAAGCACAAAATCATTGAAAAACATGAGCAAGGTGTGCATGTTGTCAACTTGGTAAGGCAGTATGAGCGTAGTATATCTACAATATGTAGGATTTTGAAACAGAAAAAGTTGATAAGGCTATAACACCAGCCAAAGGCATTAAGATCATTTCAAAACTCCAGATCTCTGTCCATAAAGAGATGGAGAGGCTGCTGTTGGTATGGTTAATGGAGCAGCAGCTCACAGGAGATACCCTGACTGAGAACATCATCTGTGAGAAGGAATGAACCATTTATGGGGATTTGGTGCAGCGGATGGCAGGAACATCAACAAGTTCATCAGGTGATGTGGGAACACAAAGGAGTTAGCAGGGCATATGGGTGAAGAAAACCTAACCTAACTTCATTGGTCCTTACACTAAACCTCCAAGACAATGAGAGATACCAGTATGCATCATAGACTGCTAAACAATAGCCTTTTATAGATGCCAGTTGAACTGTGTTGGTTTGAAGAATAGAGGCTCTTTCCAATCTTGTTATAATTAAAGAATATGAGCTAACTTGCAAGACAGGCTTGACACAATGGATCTTCTGTGTTCCTGTTGAATATACAGTAAAGCAGGTGTCCCCAACCCGCAGAGTACCACAGACCGCATCAACAACTTTGAGAGGACCTGAGGGCCACACCAATAGAAAACTGAAAAACACAAATTATACAGCACAAAAAAATTCAAAGAATTTATTAATGAGACACCTGTAGTGGTTGGGGACCCCTGCAGTAAAATGTTCATTAGAATGAACAAAATGTCATATCAGAACATTAGTAATTCAGTCAAATTATAAAAATGACCTATCATATACAGTATTTTATATAAAGAACAGAAAATCCTTTCTTGTACGGTATATGGGTTTATTCTTGCATTTTCAAAGTGCTTCATCGACTTCAATCAGTGAGCTTCATATTGTTCTGATGTTGTGAAGGTGGTTGAAGGAAGAACTATGACTGCAAAATTGCAGAGTACTTCTGGGTCCAAAATAGGCTTGGCATTATCTACTGCTCTTTAAAGGCTTGTCCTGGCTGCTAGTTGTAAAAAATGTCATTCTGCTTCAATTTGGAAATAATTTTTGTGATAACAAAAATTAATGAAGTTCTTGCAATTTTTGTATTGTTCTGCTGCACAATATTTTTGTGATTTCATGTGATGATTTCAAGAAATTTATTAGTTTGGGCTGGAAAAGATGAACTGTAATTACATCATGTTGCTTACGGTTAGAAATTACTACAACTCATTGTCTCTACAGTAGTAGACAACAAATGGATATAGTATTGCTTGGCTGTTATTCCAATGAAATAACAGCTGCATCTTGCAAAATAGAGGAATAATTTTCTGAAAAGTCACCAATAACTGCAAATTCACCATCATTAGTTTCTGTTTATTTTTATTTAAAAAAATTGTTCGAGCTTTGGCAAAAAAATCGTGCTTCAAGAGATGTTGCAGCTGTTTATTAAATATGGATTCAACTCTGCTGATAATATAAATTATATTCTAAAGTTGATCTATCATTTGTAACCCACTGCCTGAAATCAACCTAATCAAGCCCTTTTGTGTCAAATACTGATGTTAATAATTCTATAAATATTTCTTTTCTCAGGCATTGTTAACCTTCACTAAAAATAACACTTTTTCCTATGAGATTATGCTGGAGAAGGGCGAGACTGCCTATAGTGAGTAATATAATTTATATCTAGGCTATCTTCGGGATTTTAGATTGTTGTATCATGTTTAAAACTTGTTTCAATAGCTGCTATACTGAATGCTACATTTTAATGTTTAGTATAAACTCATAGAATGTGTACCACTGGCTCCTCCTCAGAACACATATTCTTTAGGGCAATGGTGTCAAACATATGGCCCATGGTCTGGATCTGGCCCACTAGATGGTTTAATCTGACCCAGGACTTGTAGAGAATAAATCTCTGGAAATGTAAAAAAAAAGTAAGTGTATAGCAGTCTAGCCCATTCCTGTGAGGAGTTATAAATTTTCAAAGAAATAACCAAAATGCTTGTCAAAATTATCTTTGACTACTTATTGATATCTTAAACTTAATCATTTTTGCATATATTTTCATTCCTAGAAAAACATAACAGTACAAAGCATTTTTCAACGTTGTTAGGCTTTCTTGCATAATCATATCCTGCATGCTCTCTTAAAACAAAGCAAGTCACTTTGCAACAAGTTTAGATTGAAACTTAGCATCTTTCTCACGCAATGGGTTCCCACCAATCACAGCGCTCAAAAGCTTTGCTCAGCGACACTTCAAACTGGACCCACCATAACTTGGGGAGTCTTGAAGTCACATCTTTCATGCAAGTATCTTATCTTGCACAGTAGCTACATATGTAGCCTAATCTTATTGCTCATGTACTGCTATAACTTTTATGTTTGTTAATTTTATTTTATTTTTCTTAAATGTGCACATTTACATTTTTAAGGCAGGATGTTAACTTTCTTCATAGCTCCCACTTGAGTTTAGTATGGTGAGTTAGTTCAGGTTGTCAGATTTAAAAATGTATCCACTCAACTGCATAAAAATAAATCAGTTGTTAATGAGTGAAATGCATTTTATTTTAATTTCATAAATGTGTAATAATCTAATATAGATCCCTTGTGATTAGTGATTATGTAACCTATAAACATAGGCTGAATGATAAAGCATAGTACCCTACTGAAAAACAAAGCTAAAGATTTAGAGTTGACAAAGGTTATTTTGCAATTATTTTACTGGTCTGGCCCACTCGAGATCAGATGGGGTGTATGTAGCCACTGAACCAAAATGAGTTTGACACCTCTGCTTTAGGGTGAAGCTCTGCAAACTTTGATAATTGATCTTTAGTGCTGAATGCTTCCCTTTGAAGTCCTCAAACCTCTCAAATTACATAGCTGAGAAATTCTTTTCTTTTATTACACCCATTCGCTCTTTTTAAGATATCTTTCAAACCTGGCATTTCTCTACTCACATCTGAGGTTGATAGAAGTTTCTAGCTTTTGTGTCAGTATCTTTATCCAGCCTTTTTCTTGACAATGAATTTGGTGTGGATAGTACTCCCTTTTTTTTTTACTAAATTCTTTGCTTGCTGAACCATATATTGTGAGCAATTGAAGGTGTCTATGATTTTGTTTCTATTCTAGGATTGTGCGAGGATAGTGAGAATGGTCAATTTTTCACTTCAGCCTGTATTTTCATTGTCAAATTTGAATTTAAGCTGTCGGATAATGTCCTTTCCCATGTTAATGTCCGAGTCATCTCCATATGAAATTCCTGTGCCACTTGTTCAAAGTTTCTCTACATTTTTTCACTGGTGACTCATCAAATTTGGCCAAAGATTTATAGATATTTTCAAGCTCATAGTCCATTTTTATTTCACTATCGCTATAATGTTTATTTGAGATGGTGGGCTGGAATTGGCTAAATCACTTCTTTGGCTGACTTATATGGTGAGACCTTTGTTAATAGACTGCAGCAGGTAGGACAAACTTTATGCTACATCATTACATTTAGATCAGGATTGCTTTTTTAACCCTTTCAGTTAAGAAACAAAGTCCTTTTGTTTTTTTTGTTCCTTAAATGGGTCAGCAATTAGTCCAATTTTAATGAATGGTGATCCATGTTTATCTGGGGAAAAAATATAAAGGTTATATTATTGTAAAGAAATTTATGAAGTATAATTGTGTTAGTGACCTGTGATATACAATAATTAGGTCTTATCACTAAGAACAACAGCTAATCACAAGTGAACAAAGAAATTTAGTGGGCATAGGCTGTTATTAACATATAAATGATTACAATTAGCAAATTATGAAATTTAGCTATAAAAAGTTTTCATGGTATAATGATAAATAAATAAAAGATAAAGAAATGTCTTAGCAAGCTAAGTGTTGATGCTGCTGACTAGGTACACTCTCTCACAGTGACTGAGACTACTTGCTGACTTGTCCTGACCACTCCATGTTTTAACTGGTGGTTTTGAAGCTCTGGCTGGGCACTCTACCAAAACCGCTCTACTCAATGTAACTGATTGCTTACGTAGAGCTGCTGACCGGGGCTGTGCCTCCATCCTCATTCTACTTGACCTCTCCTCTGCCTTTGATACTATTGACCATTCCGTCTTGCTTGATCGCCTCCACTCTTTCCTTGGCATTTCTGGCGTTGCTCCTGATTGGTTCCGCTCTTACATTTCGTCTCGCACCCAACCTGTAGTGATTAACAATGTCTCCTCTGACCCCACTCCCATTCGCTTTGGTGTCCCTCAAGGCTCTGTCCTTGCCCTCTCCTCTTTCGTATCTACTTATTCCCTCTTAGCTCTATCCTACATAATCTTGGTCTATCCTTCCACCTCTATGCTGATGACATTCAAATCTTTATTTCCTCTTCCCCCTCGACCATTGCCCACTCAATCTGTGACCTCCTATCTGCCTATTTGTCTATCTCGAACTGGCTATCGGCTAACTTCCTCAAACTTAACCACACCAAAACTGAAGTTCTTTTCGTTGCTACCCATGCTCTAAAATACAAAGTTAAATCCCTCCCTCCCTCTAGGTGGAAATGCTGTCGCTTTCTCTGACTCTGTTAGAAATCTGGGCATTGTGTTTGATGAGCATCTCTCCTTCAAGCCCCACATCCACAATATTAGTAAATCTTCCCTCTGTTTCCTCTATAACTTCTCCCACATTCGCCCTCACTTTGATCGCCAAAGTCTTGAGACTGCTGTCCACACCTTCATTACCTCCCGCCTTGATTACTGTAACTCTCTTCTTGTAAATCTACCATCTTCCTTTCCACGTTCCCTTCAGCTAGTCCAGAACTATGCTGCCCGACTACTCCTCCATTGCACTCGCTTCTCCCTTTCTAAGCACCTGCTTCAGGAACTGCACTGGTTACCTTTCAGATATCGTTTTCATTTCAAGATTCTTCTCTTCACTTTCAAGGTCCTTTACCAAAAGGCCCCAACCTACCTTTCCGCTGCCCTTTCCCAATGTCTCACCCCTTGGGCCCTTCAAGTCATCTCATGCTCCTCTCCTGAACACTCTGCGCTCGTCCCTCTGCTCAATTGGCGACCGCTCCTTCTCAGTCTGTGCCCCCAAGCTTTGGAATGCTCTTCCAGCCGAAATTAGATCTGCTGCATCACTTACCACTTTCAAGCGACTCCTGAAAACGCATCTGTTCAAGATTGCCTACTCACCCACCTGATCTTATCACACAGCCGAACGTGCGCTCTGTGAAGGCCTCCGGCCTTGAAGAGCACATTATAAGAAATTTATTATTTATTATTATTATTATTAACTATGTCTGTTACTGTTCATTTAAAATTGTTATATTCACATATCAATAGTACCTGCAATAAAAGAAGAAAATAAATGTATTCATTTTTTGATAAGATAAATTTATGAAACAAACCAGGCAATGGCTTCGCCACCTCCCCTATAGGGGGGAGCTTGCGCTTTGCTACTAAGATTAAAATTTAAAATCTAAAAAAAAAGCAGCCATGGTTAAATTTTTATAAATTTTCTGAACTATGCCAATTATAATAATTTTAAAAAGGAACTCTAAATTTTTCCCTTTTCAAAATATCACGTTGCTAAAATATAGTTTTAAAAATTGACAAAATTTCGATACTTATTTATTTCTGAACTTCACCATTTTGTTTTTTGATATTATAAAAGAATTATTAGAAATAACTTTGATAAAAAAACATAAGTCATAACCAAACTAAGATGAAATTATTATTCAAATACTCAAAAAAATCCCCTTTTTAAATTATAGAGTTAGTGATGATGATGATGATATAATCTAATTAAATTAAGATACTAATACCAATGTCAGTAAAAACACAAATATAATTCTCTTTGTATATTAATATACAACAATATACCAATTATTAGCAGAAGTTTCCTAAATATTAATTTCTACATAAATGTTTTACAGTGGATTGTTAAATAAAAGCTTAACTCTTATATTTGACCTCCTAGGGCAAATATACATAAAATTAAAGTTGTGGAGTAACTCAAGCACCTTTGCTTTTTAAACAAAAATGTAATTTTTTACACAGCCTCAGAGGGCTGTATATTGGGAACCCCTTGACCTACACAAGAGAGAGACATACAACTGAATTTGTCTCATCAAGCTCTCTAAGTTCACAAATTTTCGGAGACAGTTATGCAAAATTTCCCCAAATTATGGCTCAATTGACATGGAATGAATGACCCTATTGTTGTGGTTTACTATAGTCTTGTTGTCAATACTTAGATACTAGGTGACCTGCTGTTGCCCCAAGTAGGCAGTCGCCAGATGAGCTCTTAAAAAAAAAAAAAAAAATACTAGGTGACCTCTCAAGGTCCTGTAGAAATACCCAGTCAGTCTATGTCCATCACTCACTCTATGAAGATAAACAATGACCTTAAGATAAAGGTATAGGCACAACAACTGTACCCTACCTGTTCCTATCATAACATGTATAGATATTATCCTTTATTTCCTAACCTATACTAACACTTTTATTGTGACACTTATTACCTACATCTATAGTGAGTATTGTTGATTATTGTTGTTCATGCTCTAACTATAATATATTTCTTCTATATTACAGACTAGTTTAGTTTTTCTCTGGATGTGGAGTGGTTTAGTTGTTCTTGGGAGGTGCTGAGAGGAGAGGGGCGCATGCATTTTAGACTACTGAATATTGTGATACTTCTTTGTATTGTTGTATTGGTCTCCTAGGCGTAATATTTTGATGGCATAGAGGGTCTATCTCAATTTATAAAGTATTTTATTTTCAAAAGGGAAGTTAATAAACTTTCATTTATCTTTAGACAAAAGGGTTAGATGGTGAACATGAAATTATATAGACAGAGTTGGCCCTGACTGATGTAGGGAAGTGAATTTTCTATTAATATACAATTTAATTTTCATTGTGACACAAATGTTAGTTCCTGAAGTAATAAAAAAAGGGTCTACATCAACTTGAAGTTGAACAAATTTGGGCAGTAGGTTATTTAAACATGTTTAGTTATGGTAATTCTCCAGATTATCACCCCCAAATTGTGATGCTCCAATTTTGGCGGACTAGTGCAAGTTCAAAATGACATGATGAAGAATTTCTGTTCGTTTCTTTTGTGAAAAAGGTCAAGTAAATGCTTGTTCTCATTGGTGATTCTTTGCATTAATATGTAGAATTACCAAAACTAAACATGTTTATATACTCTACTACTCATACTCATTTATATGGCAACTCAGAAAATAAATAATAATTAACTAATATTAACTTTAAAAACAAGCTTCCTTGTTTCACTATCTTCAAACAAATGACTGTAACTTAGGCTGTCTCGTGATATTTAAAGATGGCATCACTGAAGGATTCACAGGTTGCAGAATTGGGTTTAAATGTTGACTTTTTGTGACTGTCTTGTGATGCTCCAATTTTGGCGGACTAGTGCAAGTTCAAAATGACATGATGAAGAATTTCTGTTCGTTTCTTTTGTGAAAAAGGTCAAGTAAATGCTTGTGCTCATTGGTGATTCTTTGCATTAATATGTAGAATTACCAAAACTAAACATGTTTATATACTCTACTACTCATACCCATTTATATGGCAACTCAGAAAATAAATAATAATTAACTAATATTAACTTTAAAAACAAGCTTCCTTGTTTCACTATTTTCAAACAAATGACTATAACTTAGGCTGTCTCGTGATATTTAAAGATGGCATCACTGAAGGATTCACAGGTTGTAGAATTGGGTTTAAATGTTGACTTTTTGTGACTGTATAAGGGGTGATACACCCTTTCTGCCATCAAAATATTACTAGTACATTGGTACAGGAAGTATGACATGATTCATTAACCTAAAACATTTGTGCCTGTCTTATTCAAAATTAGCCAGATATACATACAAGCTTTATGTGTAAAACTTTGTCAAGTTGTAGCGGGCCGAAAATCTAAACTAACCCCCAATCGATCCAACCCGCTTCCTACACTATCCGGACGTGAGAAATCGAAGGAGAATGAAACGGATTGTATATACAGTCCCTTTACTTACAAAAAAAATTTATTGGAGATCTTACTTTTTGGCCAAAAATACAAAAAGAAAATCCTATATATATGAATACTATTTAATCTATCCTAATAAACATAAAAAATCAAACAACCCCAAAAAAATCCTGACTACAACAGTCAATATATACACAACAATCAAGGCCTCACTTTATACAAAGAGGATGGGAAGATGTCCAGCCACCTGCCACTCGAGCGAGCAAAATGCCTAGGACTTACAAGTGTGGCGCCTCTGCGCTTGATGGAAGATAATGACTTTAAAAAAAAGCTTACGTGGCTATTATAAGCCCTCCTTCATTAAGCTATACTAATGGCCTTTATTTATTAATGATAATATAGCTTTCCAGGATATAACGCTTTGTTTGTAATATAAGGATATACGAAACTAAGTCCTATCTTTCCAGAATATGAGGCTTTGTTTGTAATATAAGGATATATGAAACTGAGTCCTATCTTTCCAAAATATGAGGCCTGGAAAGAAAGAAAAAAAACATGGTAATCATTTTTATACATAAAATAAACAAAAAAAACAAACCCATTCCCATTCACACACATTCTTACAGAGGGAGGGAGAGGGTACTGAGAAAAGGGGTGGGAGAATGGCCCTTTTACACACACTCACATTCGCCCCACCACACCCCTCCTTCCTTAAGCCATTCGACCAGCCACTCACTAAACCCTTTCAATCACTCTTCACGGTACCACTTGTGCTCAATCGCACCCTTCTGCACCCATTCACACTCGTCTACTGGTCCCTGGCTACGCGTAGCAATTAGTCGGGGTTGTTCGTCAGTCTCATCGTCACTATTTATCATCTCATCAACCATACTCTTAGCCCTCATTACCAGTTCTCCCATCTCACGACAGAATTCTTTCATACTCTTCCGTTCAGAACCCTCACTCTTCATACCCCCATTCATCAGCTCCTCACTCACAGCTCTCATCCAACTCAAGGTACATTTTTGCGAAACAGACAGGTCATTCACATCCCCTGTATTCTCAACAGGCATACCAGAAACCCCTTCGACTGGTTCCCACCAGAAACCTGAAAAATCAGCCACTTCATCATTCACTACATCAAACTCACCCCTACTATTACCATTCATAAAACCCGAAAAATCAGCCACACTAGGTTCATTCTGCCCAAACACACTATCATTCATACTGTTCCCAAAACCAGAAAAATCAGGCACAGGCAGCTCACTCACTCGTCTACTTATACCAGCCAAATCACTCACCTGTTTACGCAAAAACTCAATCTCCCTTTCAAGATCCCCCATACCAGAAACACTCTGCTCAGACTTACTTTCATTCGTACTTGCATTCTTCCTTTCACCCTTCTTTGTACGCTTTCTACTCCTCGAAACTAAGACTAGCTCTTTCCCAGACAGATCCATACTATCACATTCAATCTCATCATCATGCACTTTACCTCTCTCTCTACACAGTCCATACACTGGATGGCTCACCAGGTAGTCAGGAGGTTCTCTCCATCTCCTTAACTGACTCTGATGAGCCCGCACTCTCTCAGTCATGCCGTCATTCAAACTCTCCAAAACATACGTCACTCCATTTTCCCAAACCCTTACAACTCTATAAGGTCCATCAAACTTCTCACTCATCTTTGATACATTCAACCTACCCTTCACTTCTTTCACCTTCAATACTTTTGTACCTAATTCAAATGAACGGAACCTTTCATGCGCCTCACGCCATACACTCTGCTCACTTTCACTCAAACGAAACCTATCTTTCACTCGCCTTTCAAAATTCATCACAAACTGACATGGGGACATTCCAGTTGCACTATGCACAGTTGAATTATACGCCCACAACACTCTCCCCAGACACACATCCCAGTCATTCACTGTCGTACTCATCATTCTCAACATCTCACACAAGGTTCTTATAGTCCGTTCAGCCAATCCATTTGAAGACGGTACATACGGAGTTGTTCTCACATGCTCCACACCATTCTCTCTCAACATTTGCTCAAACACTTCCCCTACAAATTCAGGCCCATTATCACTCAGACATCTTCTAGGCTTCCATACACACATAGGAAAAAACAACTGCTCAACCACACGCGCAACAGTCACACTCCTTTTATCTCTCACAGGCGCTGCATACACAAACTTACTTTTATGGTCAACCATCACAACCATACCAACATTCCCAGCACTCGTACGCGGCAAAGACACACAATCAATCACTACCAATTCAAACGGTTCTTTTCGCATCAACTTTCAACATCGGTGGTTTCACTTGCACACCTTGCACCTTTCGCTTCTGACACCTTTCACACGTAGTTGCAACATCATTCACAACAGTTCTCAGAAACGGGTGGAACACATGCTCCTTCATACACTCCCACAGCTTAAACTTACCCATATGCCCATAATTATCATGCACAACCTTCACCAGACCAATCATACCAACTAAGGACATCACAGGTACATACATATCATCACCACCCTTCACATGCCTCACAAAATATACAACATCCATACAAACAACAAAATCCTTAGCATACCTTTTAAAATCACTTAAACACTCTGGCCATTCATTCAAATCAACACGCATCATTACACACCTCTTCAACTCACTAACAAAAGGACACATCTCTTGCATCTCTAGAATATCATCATCACTTAAAATCTCATTCTCATCATCCATGACCAACTCAATCATACCGCAAAACTTGACAACATTCTTTGCACACTCATTCAACTTCATCACCTCACATTCACCTTTCATAAGACAATCCTTATCAGCATCCAAAGACAAATCATTTAATCTCATAAAGTCTACACCAAGCAAGAAACAACAAGGCATTTGCTCACCTTTCAGAATCACAAAGTCATGCTTCACATTCACACCATTACCCAAACTCACTTTCAGACTAACCTGTTCCCATGCCACTATCATGCCATTCCCTAATCCACTTATCCGTAACTTCACAGGTTTATGCTCGCAACATCTAAACTCTTCATACTTACTCAGAATATTCTCATTCACTAAAGACACTTGCGCTCCAGTATCAATCAAACCACAGAACAACCTTTCACTAACTTTCACTCTCGCTTCCATCATATCAGGTCCACCATGTTCGCAATACACAGAAGGAACAAGCACACCAACATCAGCACTGATATCCACACTGTCATCAACTCCCATATCATCACTCAACACACACTCATCTTCATCCAGACAATCATTCTTCTCTCTTATATATGAACACTTTTCAATTACCCAATTGTAGTGCACACCGCTCAAACATTGCAGATGTACCACATTAGGATTCAAACCCTTCATCTTCTCATCCTTGTACACAATCGGCCTCTCACCACCAAAGTGCACATATACAATCACTCCATACAAACGACTCACTACAATCAACACTTCCTGAAATGGCGGGACCCCTTGCATACACATCGCTCTCAATTCTTTCATGAAGTTCCGCACCTTTGCCATACCAATGCTTTCAGGCTTCCTACACACTTCATTCATTACCTCCTTCCTTAAATCATCTACACTATCGGGCACTCTCACATCTACTCCATCACTCTTCAAATCTTGCAAACCATTCCATACACTCTCAAACAAGGAATCACCACCACCCTTACTCTCTTTTCCATTCATAATTCCTTTCGGCAAATACTCAGGATCACTCACTCCACACACATTTTTATCATTCGTACCAGGATACCTTGACATCAAATCAGCCACTCCATTCCGTTCACCAGGCACATACTCAATCACATAGTCAAAGTCACTCAAATCTTCCAAAGTCCTTGCAATCCTACTATCAGCCCACTTCATACGCTGCAAATACACAAGAGGTTGATGATCGGTTTTTATCACAAACCTCACACCATACAAAAATGGACGCAACACTTTCAAACAATATCTTATCGCAGCCAGCTCTCGTTCCACAGTCGAATACTTTCGTTCTGCAACATTCATAGCCTTGGATACATACCCAATTATTCGCCTGACATTCTCTCCATTCAAACGCTGCTCTTGCATCAGAAAACCTCCCATACAATACCCACTCGCATCTGTATACAATTCAAGCATTTTAGCATTTACACTATAATCTGGGTAAGCTAATTCAACATCTTCAGCCGCTGCCTCCTTCAGTCTCTCATACGCCTCATTCATCTTATCATTCCACTTGACAACCGTACTACCTTTCTTGCCCATCCACTCAGTCAGAGGCTTACTCACACCAGAACAATCACGTATAAACTTTCGCTGGAACTCAATCAAACCCAAAAATGACTTCAGTTGCTTCACAGTCACCGGTTTAGGAAACATTCGCACCTTCTCAACATACTTCGATGATTTACGCAATCCATTCTCACTCACCATATGCCCAAGGAATTCCACTTCTTTCGCAAACCATTCACACTTCGCCACTTTCACCTTCACACCAACACTCTCCAACGTTCTCAACACATCATTCACCAATCTCATATGCTCCTCAAAAGTCTCAGTCATAATCAAAATATCATCTATAAACGCAATCACATTCTTACTCGCAAACTTACTCAACACAACATTCATTGCCCGCTGGAAGGCTCCGGGAGCATTAGCCAACCCAAAGCTGAGGTTCCGGAACTGGTAATGCCTCTTTGAGGAAGAGAAGGCAGTTACTGGCCGGCTCTCCTCAGCAATGGGCATCTGGTAATACCCCCGTACCAGATCCAGCTTCGTAAACCACTCCATCCCATGCATACTATATACACACTCAGATACTACACACATCGGAAACCTTTCTTTCACAGTCCTTTCATTCACCTTTCGATAATCCACACACAGACGCAATCTTCCATCCGGCTTACATACAGGTACAATTGGACTATTCCATGCACTCTCACTCTCCTCAATCACCCCCAATTGCTCCAATTCCAAACACTGCTCCTCAATCTCTTCAGCAACCGGACGTGGGAAATGCCTCGGCCGCTGATAGATTGGGGAGTCCTCCTTCAGGACAATCTTGAATTCCGGGAGCTTTGCAACCCCGAAATCCAGATCACCCTTACTGAGGGCTCCCTTTCGCTCAAATATCATTCGATACACATCCTCCCTTTCATACTCAGTCAAACATCCATCCAATTTCACCATGTCCTTCACCTCATTATACATCCATTCACATGTCTTTTCATTCGCAACATTCACCCTGATATCCGTACTATCATCCATACCTACCTCATTGACAGTGGAGAGGTGGCCCAGTACATCTCCGACTTGGATTCCCCTCACCTGCCCTTTCACACTGGGGTCTGCCTGCACACATACAAAAGGATCATTCATTCTCATCAAGCCATCAAACACACAAGCAACACGCCTTACCTTATAACACGCATCCTTTCCATCCAATATCACAGTGTTCTCACTCACATTCAAACTAACATCCTTACTCCAACTCACTCTAACAGACACCCTTTCACCCTTCACAAGCCTTACACTCTCCATAGCAGTCACCTCAATACCAGTAAACACACTCCTCAAAACGCTACCATCTTTCCCTACATACAACTTATACACCCCATTTTTACCAATCTTTCTCTCAATCTGATCACTCGCAGGATGCACAACCATACGATTCATTTTCATAAAATCATAGCCCAAAATCACACCATACTCACTACTCACCTTATCAATCACAGAAAATTCACATTCATTCATCATCATACCATGCATTCGAACAGGTGACCTTATCATTCCAATCACAGGCACTCTCCTATTACCAATACCTACTAAACTACCCTTGCACTCAGACAGGAGGGCTTTCTCGCTAAACTTGTCATACACATCTTTATACACCAAGCTCGCCTTGCATCCAGAATCTATTAAAGCCAAACACTCAATTCCATTCAACTCCACCTTCACACTCAGACACTCATACTTCCTACCAGACAGCACTTTCACACTAGACAGACTTACCAACACATTACTCACACTCATGCACCCAGAGGATACTTCAGCAGGTACCCTCTTACCATTCAGTTTCCCGCTTCAGACTTTCCATTCACACCTTGCGCTCTCAGTCTAATCCAACACTTTTCACTTGAATGTCCTTCCATCGCACAATAGCTACATACATTCCTTTGGTCACGACACATCCTTGCATAATGACCAGCCTTTCCACAATTACCACATGCATATTTCATACTTTCCCCAGCAGTTGCTCCACCATTCAACCTCGGACAATCTTTCTTCAAATGGCCTATTTCTTTACACTCGAAGCACTCTTTCACACTTTCCTGGCAATCCTTTATCATATGCCCTTTCTTACCACACCCAAAACACGCACCAGATGTCCACCTACATTCTGCCAACATATGACCTTTCCTTCCACACCGATGACATTCCACAATCTTTCTCACACCATTCGGTCTCTCATTTGCTGGGACATACCTCGGTTTCTCTCTCATATATCCGTTCCCACGCTTGAAATTCATCTGCCCCCTTCCATTCGACCACCCTCCATTTGCCCATCCATTCTGCCGGCCCAGGAAGTTTGACATCACTCCAGCTGGTGCAGCCTTCAGGGCATCCCTGTAGCTGACAAACTGCCGGGGTGGATGAAAGCTCCTGGGCTTCTTACCCCCAACATTCACACTGTACCATCCATCCTCTTCTAGATCGCTTTCATCATCAAATCGTCCATCTTCTAACAGTTCCAACACATCCTCCCACATCAACCGTTCACCTGTCAGTCTCACTCTCTCCTTTCTCTTTCCACCCAGCCATTCACTCACCTTTCGTGGGATCGTGTCCAAAAACTTCCTCATGAGTGGTTTACATTCATTTACATCATCATCACCATACCTCGTTCTTGCCATACTCTCAAGCCTATGTGCATACATATTCACACTTTCACTCTTCCCCATTCGAGCCTTCTCAAATTCATTTACCCTTTTATACTT
Source organism: Ceratothoa steindachneri (assembly GCA_963969495.1). Taxonomy (NCBI): domain Eukaryota; kingdom Metazoa; phylum Arthropoda; class Malacostraca; order Isopoda; family Cymothoidae; genus Ceratothoa; species Ceratothoa steindachneri. The sequence continues at coordinate 140,228,843 of OZ018326.1, read as the reverse complement.
CACACTCTCTTTCATTCGTTTCACCTGTCCAATCATCCGCTTCTTCACCACATCGTACCTTGGTTTCCCCACACTTGTAATCACGCGGAAAAACTCCAATACTTTTCCCTCCAAACATTCCCCCAAAACATTCATCCAGTATCCCTTATTCTCCTGGTACTTGAGCTTACAATATCGCTCAAATTCCCCGAAGAATTCTTCCACACTTTTCCCACCATGTAACCTAAATCTATCTATCTTTGGCACTTCCCTTATCAAAATACCCTTTCCCACATTCACTTCACTCTCACTTGAGCTGCCTTCACTCTCACTCATATCAATCATACCATCACTCTCTCCTTCATCCGAGTACAATGAGTCCACACTCTTGCCTCTTACCTTCCTATCCTTCCCCTTTGCACCACTCTTCCTTCTTCTCTTGCATTCAACTCTCTTCCATTCTCCGTCCTTCCTATCACTCATAATCACCCTATCCTCTCTAGACTCGCACACACTCCCATTGATCCCATTAGTCTTATTCCCTTCAGTCGGAGCAGGGGTCAAGGTCGAGGGTCCTAGGGCCGGTCCTGACCCCTTCATCATGTCATACAGGTCCTGCATCCGTCGGTCCGTCTGATCCTGTCGGTCTCCCATTTCCTTCTTCATCCTATCAGTCTTTTCATTCATCCCTTTTATTTTATTCTCCATTCCCTCCATCATTCCCCGTAACATTTCACACTCCTCTTCTTTCTTTCTCAACTCCAGTCTCAATCGCACTACTTCTTCATTCAACGTTTCTGCTACAGCCATTGTTCCCAAGTTAGTCACGCTCCCAGTTTCGAAGTCTCACGTCCCTATTCGGGCGCCAAATGTAGCGGGCCGAAAATCTAAACTAACCCCCAATCGATCCAACCCGCTTCCTACACTATCCGGACGTGAGAAATCGAAGGAGAATGAAACGGATTGTATATACAGTCCCTTTACTTACAAATTTTTTTTACAAAATATCTACAATAGAGAGGGGGCGATTATATTGGAGATCTTACTTTTTGGCCAAAAATACAAAAAGAAAATCCTATATATATGAATACTATTTAATCTATCCTAATAAACATAAAAAATCAAACAACCCCAAAAAAATCCTGACTACAACAGTCAATATATACACAACAATCAAGGCCTCACTTTATACAAAGAGGATGGGAAGATGTCCAGCCACCTGCCACTCGAGCGAGCAAAATGCCTAGGACTTACAAGTGTGGCGCCTCTGCGCTTGATGGAAGATAATGACTTTAAAAAAAAGCTTACGTGGCTATTATAAGCCCTCCTTCATTAAGCTATACTAATGGCCTTTATTTATTAATGATAATATAGCTTTCCAGGATATAACGCTTTGTTTGTAATATAAGGATATACGAAACTAAGTCCTATCTTTCCAGAATATGAGGCTTTGTTTGTAATATAAGGATATATGAAACTGAATCCTATCTTTCCAAAATATGAGGCCTGGAAAGAAAGAAAAAAAACATGGTAATCATTTTTATACATAAAATAAACAAAAAAAACAAACCCATTCCCATTCACACACATTCTTACAGAGGGAGGGAGAGGGTACTGAGAAAAGGGGTGGGAGAATGGCCCTTTTACACACACTCACATTCGCCCCACCACAAAGTGTTTTTGTAAAATCCAAATAAATATCAATATATTTTCCACAATCAACATTATCTGACAGATATTTTCAAATCTCCAATAAATTTGTTTAGCATGATTTACCAGCTCTAACTAAACCCATGTTCTTGTAGGTTTCCTAACTAATTATTTAGAAAATTATTCTGAAAACAATCTAAAAATAGTATCAATTTTGTTCCATGTAGATACTTTCTCCTCTTTCACTTTTTATGTTTACTCAAAGAAATCTAAAATTTTCAGTTTCTTCTTTTCCTACATCAATATTGATTTTCAGGCTACTAATTATCTTCTCAAAATTATCACTGCCCCCCCACAATATATCATGTACAAATATGGATAAAATTCCTTCTATCTTGTCACTTTGCTTCCAGAAAAATAATGAAGGTTCTCCCTTGCTCTGTTGTAAACCTATTTTCTTCAGTACTTATTTAAGAGACAGGAATCATTCTCTCACAGCATCTTTTAAACCATACACCATTTTCTTTAATTTTTATAGGTTTCTCTTATTGTACTCTTCAAGTGGTTGTAGGAATACTTGTCTTTTCCTTGAAGGTATGCTGTACATATGTCTATACTTGTACAGGTCCACTTCCTGTATTGCATTATCATTACTGCAGTCCTTAATGCTTCTTTTGACCATATTGGGCAGTCAATCTCTATATCATTTTCCTCTTCAAATCCTCTAGCTACAAGTCTCACTTTTATCTTCCCTTTTCCTTCCTTTTCTGTTATTATCCATCTTACTGATATGGCCTTTTGTCCCATGTCTTCCACTTCTTCAAATACACCCATTTTCATCCAATTTACAAGCTCTTGTTCTTTCGCTTCAGCTATTTCTGAGTAAGGATTCTTCTGTATCTGCCAGCACTCTCCATCTTGCTAAAGCTTCAAAGTTCATACTTCTTTCTTCTTCTTGTCACTCTAATTTTACATTGTACCAATGGCGATATTTACCTTGTTTATTCTTGCCAATTTTTCATGCTCTACTTCAATATTCTACCTGTTATTCTTTCTCCTCTCAGGGCATGTATAGCTTAAAATCTTCCGCCAATTATAGGTGCTCTCATTCTGCCCATATGTTCCTCCTGCTCTACATCATTATCATCATCTTGTTGCATATCACTTTTATTACTCACTTCCTGCTACCATCCTCCTCTGTAGTCACTTCCTCATTTGTTCCATTTTTCACTATCAGAGGTCCCTTCCTCTAAAGATGTAGATTGATCCTCTCCATTATTATGGGCACAGATAGGTGGCAAAGTCCATGTTTTTTCTTTAATTTCACCACCCCTTCTCTCCCTGAAGACATCCTCTATTCTTTCTTCATCCTCTACCCTTTTCTCTCCCACTCTCTGTAACTTACACATATGTACTGTGTATCTGTATCCTCCATATCTCACAAAACTTTTTCACCCTATACACCATCAACTTCACCTGGGCCCTCTCCATCTCTTTTGAAGTACACCTTGTCATTGATTTCTAAACTTTCTATCTTAGTAGTTCTTACATTACAGTGGGCGCAAAGGAAATGTTAACCTCTTAAACACAATGGAAATGTTAACTTGAATTTCGTGGTTAACTTTTTGACTGCGTTCCTGCCATATAGGTAGTGGGAGGAGCTTGGTATGACGCATGTACCTGCAGCCAGGGCTCCCTCGCAACTTCCTGCCAGGCTCAGTTTAAGTGTGCTCGCAGAGCTCAGACAGTGTACATCTGTGTTATGCTACCCCACAGACCCCATCTTTTTCATCTTTTTTGCTGACTTTGACGCCCTACCAGACACCACCATACCATCGCAATGGGGCGTAGGAAGCTGACAATGGAGGAAAAAACCCGTGCCCTAACCCTAATGGAGCAGGTAGTGCCAATAAAGAGTGTAGCTGCCGATCTGAATGTGAGCTGTGTGTCACTCTTAAGCTCAAAAAAGCAGCCACCACACTCCCTCCCGGCACCACACCACCTCGCAAACTGGTTCTGGGGGCAAGAAGAAGATAACTGCTCAGACTGACAAGGTTTTTCTACGTGAGGTGAAGTAGGACCATTCGATAACAGCGGCTGAATTCAAGGGGAAACATCCTGACTTGCTCCACAACTTTGCTATTCGTACGATCCAACACCGGCTACAAAAAGACCTGGGTTTGCCTTGCCGCCAAGAAACCGCTGCTGACAGAGGGTGTGAAGAAAAAACGGCTAGCTTTCACGAAGAAATATCAAGATTGGACACCAGAGCAGTGGAAGAAAGTCATGCGGAGTGATGAGAGCAGTTTTTGACTCATCAGGGGTGGCTTGAAAGTGGTTCGGCAGCCCAGTAATGTGAGCGGATATAACCACCGCTACACCGTGAAGCACCCTGATGGCGTTATAGTTTGGGGATGCTTCAGTGGGGAGAAGGGCAGGGGTGGTCTCTATTTCCTCCCCAAGAATGTCACCATGAAGGGAAAGAATTACATTGAGGTTTTGGAGGAACATCTGCTCCATTTCTACGCTCTCCATGGCTGCGACTTTTTTGTGCATGATGGCACCCCTGCACACAAGGCACGAGCTGTCAAAGACTTCCTTAATGAGCCGGACATCAAAGTTTTGGACTGGCCAGGCAACTCACCCAACTTAAACCCCATAGAGAATGCCTGGAACCAAATGAAAAATGAAGTTGCTAAGTCCCGGCCCACCTCGATCCCTGCCCCGAAGGAGACACTCATTAAGCTGTGGGTGGCAATAGACGGCTCCTACTTCTAGAATCTTGCAACATCCATGCCCAAGAGGATCCAGGAGGTGTTGAAGACCCGTGGGAACATGACAAAGTACTAAATGTAAAGAAATGTAAGTAAAAGGACCCAATAAAACAAACTTGAAATGTACTTTTGTGCTTAATTATCCAAAAATTCTTAATGTTAACATTTCCTTTCCACCCACTGTATTTCTTAGTGTTCTTCTTATCCTTTCATCGGCCTCCATACTAAGAAATTAGTCTCTTGCTTTTCTCATTATTCTTAGGTTTTCTTCTTCTACTAAATGACAGGAATTAATGTTCTTATCAGAGCCGGCAATTTAGGTTAAATCCCTTCTAGTTACCTATATTGAGCATTTTGTGTTGATATTACCAGGGCTAAGGCATCATTTATATCTAGTTTATCATCTTCCATAACTCGTTTAGATGTTCTCCCATTATTCCATTAAATCTTTCTACTATTCTGTTGTTCCAAGGGCTTTCTATTGCTCTATACAGTACTTCTATATTAAATTTTTTGCACATTTCTTTCATCATTTCATTGAATTTCCCTCCATTACCACTAAAAATATATTTGGGGTTCTGACTATAGATATCCATTCTTGTAAGACTATTTGTATTATTGCTTCTGCTTTTTTGTTGTTTGTATACTTGGTTCTGCCATATCTTGTTAAAGTATCCATCATCACCATAATATATCCCTTCCATTTCTTCAAATCCATGGCTATTACTTCATTAAATTCACTCACTAGGTTCAAAGATACTACAGGGCTTGGGTTCGTTCTTTTATATATCTTTTACAGCTCTCACATTCTTCATTTACTATATCTATTAATTTCTCTATATCAGTACTTTTTCTTCCAATCTCTTCAAAATCTGATTTAATTTTTCCTTAGATGGGTGTCTAAATTGTAGTTTTAATATGTCCTCTTTATCCTTTAATTTTCTAGTCATCTTTTCAATTTGATACATAGATGGCCTCCTTTTGTTGCAATCATCTTTATCCTATCTTCTCCCACTTTTAAATATTTCCCATGACAATTAATTATTGCTTTTAATCTTCCCATTGATGCAATACTCATCAAAAGAACATCTTTATCTACCACATTAGCTTCTAATCCATATCTTTTATCTCCTATATTCTTTTCAACAATCGCTTTCTTCTTTGCTATCTCAATATTACCATCTCCAATCCACTTCTCCACCCATCTTGTAAAAATCAGAAACCATCTCTTGCCACATACAGAACTTGTACATCCTGTGTCTATTATTGCCATTCCATTTGTTCTATTTACTATGTTATTATTACATAATAGCACAGATTCAAATGAACCTGTATATTCTTCTTTATTATCTTGTCTGTTTCTATTCTAATAAGCTTTGGGGCAGTTTCTATTTGGATGTTCATTATTTTTATATATTGTACACCACTTTCTCTCCTCATCCCCTCCCTCTACCTCTATATCCTACATACTTTCTACCTTTTTCCTCTTTGATGTTGTTTTTAATATTATTTGAAAAATTCTGTTTATAATTTGTAGCTCCAAACAGTACCTTTTTCTCTTGATCTCTTGTTTCAGTTTCTCTCTTCTCTAAACAGAATCTTCTTTTTATTATTTTCACAATTTCTTTGTAATTAATGTCCTCAGCTGCTGTCAATACACTCTTTATATCTTCATCATTCAAGTTTGCTGCTTTCAACAATTTGAAATCTTTTGTAGAATCATCTTTTATACTACACAGCTGTTCATATACAGTTTCAAAACTTAATATAAAATCAATCATATATTCTTCTTTTCTTTGCACTATTTACTTCTTTATACTTGAAAAACTTTCTTATGGGTACATCTGCTAAATACTTCTTGTCTAAGACCCTTGAAATGTTCTCTACTCCTTCATCACATTTAATTTCACTTGGGGATGATTCTCTAAGAATAATTCTGTTTCTTCATCTAAACTCAATAATACGTGTATTCCTTGTTCTTTTTTTCCTGGAGTCCACATGCATCTCTCCAAAATTCCAGTTCCTACTTCCATTGTTCATACTACCTTTTTTTATTAGCATAGGTACTTTCAATCTTTTCTCTTAATAGTCATCTTTGTCTCTCTAAGGTGGTCAGCTCCCTGTGCTACTCTTTTGGTAACCATGCTCTGCAGAGTGGTATAAACAGTAGAACTCTATTTACCCTAGATTAATATGTTGCCTTCTGTTTTCCTTTTATTTCTTATTCTTTCTTTATTATATTGTTCTTTATCTTCATGAGGCCCCAACTTCTTTTCTTATAATTGCTTCTTTCTATAACAATGTAGACTTACAATCTATGTACACATATTTACAGAAATTGCTTTTATCATTATATTTAGTTATTTATCCTATTTAATAAAAAGGAGGCTCATCTGTCCTCTCTGAAAGGAGAGTTATGAGGAAAACATTAATTTTTCATATGACCAATTTCCTCCATCTAGAGTTAAAGCTTTGGAACCTCTATAAACAATACCATTCAATGCTGCAGGTTGCTAGAGACCAGGCTTGAAGGAATCTTGGGCATTGTGGAATGAATAATAGGAGGATTGTTTTTGCACCATTGATCCCTTATCTAGAACTTAATGGGCTAACCAGTGGCTATTCTTGGGTGCATAAGGCTGTACTCAAGATATGGCCTACCACCTTACCATTCCTATTGGTCACAATCTTTGAAAAGGCTCTGTGGGTTCATTCTAAAATTTCTGATTATATCCCTATTGGCAAAACCTCATCTCACGTGGTGTTGGCATGGGTAAGGCCACTGTCAACATGCCTTGTCAGTTCCAGGAGCTTCCTTCTCACCACCCTCAATTTAATAAACGGCTGTGAGACCCACTCATACATTCCTCATCACATTCACTCATGATGGGCTTGCTGAGTTGACATAGCAGGTTAGTATTGCTATTCTGTCAAAGCATACATGCTATTTCTGCAGTGGTGTTACCATTCCTCCTGCTTTGGCCATACAAACCAAACTTGCAGATGCACAAAGTCAGGTCAATCTCCTCAAATCTGTGCTAACTGCGCCAAAGCCTTACATGATAGAGCTGTATCATGTAATGCCAAGTGTGTAAATTGTGATCAACTGCACCATGCTTCCTCAAATCAATGCGACTCCTACCCTTTTGAAAGCCTGGCCATTCAGACTAGGATTTGCCTATGGATGACACATTCACCTCAGAATCCAGTAGCTCTTTTTTTATCTTGGAACTCAAAGAACCTGACCCGGTGATTAAGGTGACAAGGTGGGACATTTATGGCTTGCTAAAGTTATGTTATCAAATAGCTTGTTCAGAAAAGGAGAAAATAAAAGTTTGTCATTTATGGCTCTCTAAATTTGTTCTCAAATAATTGACACACCCTGTATGTAGATCATCTAAAATATAAGAAATGTCCTTTAATTATGTTAATGGTTGAAGGATCTTAAATAGTGCATACTATAGTTATCAAAATTTTAGGGTATTTTGGAATTTACTTATTATTAATAGCTTGTTTTGTCTTCTACAGATGGTCTGAAGATTCCCCTACCTCTACAACCATCAACTCGACTATATAGCACTGAGACTCATCGTAAGTACTCTATTATATTGAATATATTCTGTTTGAAATAATCAGGTCATTCAAATTATCATATCAAATCCAATTATTGCAAAATGAAAAATGGTAATTGCCACTGATAGAACTTGATGGTTCTACATCTCTGCCATCCATCCTATATAGGCCTATTTTACTTTACCAAATAATGATCAATATAACGATGTCTACAAAGTTAAATCCTATAAAATGAATTGAGAATGTATACATATATAGTCAATATAGCCACATATTATGTAGATCCCCCTCCCCCAAATCTCAATAGAATCTATCTGCTCACTGGTAGCTATAAATGACAATAACTTCCCTGAGTGATTATACTTAACAATAGAAACCACCCCAAAAGAAAGTCCCTTCATTATAATCAAAACTTCACTGGCATAATGCTATTCTTCCCACACTAGAACTGCTTGTCAAATCTTCCATGCACACTCCATTTGGACTACCCCTCAATTCTCCCACTAACTAACCAAGCCTATCTACAGCTTCACCCCAAAACCCACCCCACAATTTTCAAAAGGGTCAAAAGCACAAATTCACATCCTACATAGAAAATACCCTCTCCAACTTCACCTTGATCAATTCCCTTCCCACCATGAATTTTGTTCAATACATTCTACCAATTAAGCATGGAATACATCCACCTAAGGATACAGGAAACGTTTCAACCAATTTCACACTCAAAATCAAGAGCTTCATAAACCAAGAAACAGACTGCCAAAACAGGTACTCCATTGATGAGCAACTCAAACAAATTCCCATATCAATCCACAAATGAGCCCTCATATTGCCTCCAAACAGACTGACAACATGAAACGATACTTCAAACAATTAATTATAAAACAAACAGCTTCCTCCTCATTCCAAGAATAAAGGAAATGTATTCATCGCACACCTAACCACCTCCCGCACATGAATCTTCACAAGGGGCAGAAAAATACCTAGCCCAAATAACTGATGCAATCTACTCATGACCTACTACTCCAAAATTTGCCAGCTATTCACCAGCTACAACAATACGAGAATACTCAAAAGCCTATGCAAATTGCACACAGGTCCCACACTTCAACCATGATTCATTCACCTAGATAATGCACTCACTATCAAATCTTTCAAACTTATAAGCTGAAGAATCAGACCCCATTTAAAACATCTTGGTCCCAGGGTGGTTACACCATCCCCTATCCTCAAATCAAACAAACGCCTACAATTCATCATACCCTACACACCTATCTTGCCTATCTCAGCTATTCTAAAGACTAATCCTCAACAGGATTCAACCCATCACACATTAACACACATCCATCATAGTTTCAGAACAAAATATTCTATAAATATACTCCTGACCACCCCACTACACTTCCTTTTGGCCTCCCTACCTCTGTGAGATGGGTGGACCCAAACAATATCACCACATACCCCTGGATAGGTCCTTAGGAGATGATGGAACGAATGTATTGGTCCTTGTCTGAGGTTAGGGCAGCGAGGTTGTAGGGTCATCTGGCTCTTGGTTACCCTAGCCAAAACCCCCCACAAAACAGTAATGGCTGCAATAGACAGCAAAGCTTTCAACACAGTCTACACAACATCATCACACAAAAAATATTATATTAGACAATCTACCACACCAACAACAGGAAAAGGAAGGAAATCTTCCTCTCTAACAGACACAGTTCCCAATCCAAAAAGAATCAGGCCTAGCATCTATGCAGATGATGTATCTATCATATCCCAATCTACCTCTGTACACATAGCCTCCAGAATTGTCAATGTTCATTTCCAACACCTTTAAACTGGTTAACATTAAACAATGTCCACCTGCTCCAAATCAACAGTCACAATTTTTACCCCTGGTAAATATCATCCTCACATCATGCTCCCCAGTCAACATTTTACACAGCCATATTCCCACACTACTGGCATTCACTCAACACACAAGCAACATTACCCCAAAAGCCACATCCAAACTCAACACCCTTAGAAGATTCACAAACACCAACTTAGGGCAACACTGGACATACTATTCAGAGTTTATCTGTATCACCTAAATTATGAATTCCCAGTCTAGTTACTATCAATCTAGCACAAACTTACACGCAAATTATCCTATTTACTTCCATGAAATTGCTGTGAACTCCTGGCTAATTGAGATGAGAGGTGGATTCTTGTCTCCTCGTGTTTACTTTTAGTTGTGTCTACAGGAGACATGTTGGGCTCATCCCCACCTTCCTGGTTTATAAGAGCTTTGCAACCCCACCACCATGGGCTCAGAGTTGGGTAGGTGGATGCACAATTTAGATGCATCATGATGTCTGTTTTCTGTTTGGATTTAAATTCCTCCTTGCAGATAATGCCAGTGCAGCTACACCTGAACAGGTTGTTTCTGTGTATATTGTAGCATCATGTAACCTTAATGTGACAGATTTCCATCATGTTGCTTGGTTGTTGAGGCCTATTATGCTCTTTGGAGGTTTGAATGGTAGACACCATCCCTTTTGGGGAGACTAAATACACTACACATCCCAGGGGCCAGGTCCTACCAGACCTGATTGAAGAGTTCAAGATCAGTGTCTCAAATGTGGATGAATTCACTTATCACTGTCAAAGAACATTTATTTTCTATTATCCTTGTAATTCTGGGTGGAAGGTGGTTGATTACTCATTGTAGTGAGTTTGTGCATTCATTGTCCATTCACATCTTTTATTTGGCTGCCACCACTCAAGACAACCTCTGTACTGCTTGTATTGGACACATTGATCCACCTTTGAGGAAATGATTGATTTCTGTCTCATTTGAGGAGTTTAGGTTGGTAGATGAGGCCATTGAGTTCTCCACCACCCTCATCACTGCTTGTTTGGCTTATATTCCTTGAACATCTTGTTAGTTTTCATTTAAACTCATTACATGGTGGTTGCTGATTGTGAGATGGTCCTCAGAGAGAGGCTTTATACCTTTAAGTACTATGACCATTACATTGGCATTCACCTTATATGAATTTCATTGGGTGAGGGCCAGATTCTATTTCATTATGAAGTATGCTACTGCCTTTTTTGGCAGGCATACATGCCTTTACTTAAGTGACGGACCCCTCTTACAGAGGTCTGGAATCATGTCAGGAGCATTCAGGGCAAGTCCATTCAGTAACTCCCTCCTCTTTTCCAGGAAGGCAGAGCTATCATATCGGCCTCTATGTCCAGTCCATGGTTGAGTCCTTCACAACTGCTTTCTCCACCACCAACTAAAACACATTGCACTCAATGAGAGTCACCCACTGGATTTCTCCTTCAGAGACACATAGCTCTTCAACAACCTGTTTTTGCTGAATGAGCTGCTTTCAGCTCTGGCTTCATGTGTGGATACTGACAGTGGTCCAATGATGCCCTATATGCCATGTTTTAACACTTTGGTGAGTGTACCATGGCATTTCTTCAAGCTCTGTACAAAAGGATTTGGTTGGAGGGTATCTTGCCAGAATCTTGTTGAATGGCTATTGTGCTTACTTTTCACAAACTGGGGATAGATCACTCCACCCTTTCTGGTTTTTGCCCAATTTCTCTAACATCCTGTGTCTGCAAGTTTGAGTAATTTGTAAATTTTAGATTAACTTATTTCCTAGATAGTGGAGGCCACCTCTCCTCAGCGCATTGAAGCTTCTCTAGGTTCCACTCCACGTTGGATGCTCTGCTCAAGCTTGTGACTGCTCTCTTTGAGTCTTCCTTCTCGTCAGTGTTTTTCAATCTGGTGAAAGCCTTTGATACTGTGTGATGATGCTATATGATTGAGGCCCTTCATTCTATGGTGGTCAAGGGATGTCTTCCAACCTTTCTGAGTTCCTACAAGATTGTAGTTTCTGCATAAGTGTGGTTGGACCTTATTCATGGGCTGCAGGGGTGTTTTCAGTTACAATCTTTTCCTTTAGCATCAACAGTATCACTGTGGTGCTTCCATAGGTTGTTCTAGCTATGCTCTAGGTAGATGACCTTTTGACCTTTTTTTGGATGGCTCAGATGACTATACTAGAGTGACAACTCTAACAAGCTCTGAACTCTCTCTCTTCTTATGCCTCCTTGTTCATGCAGGGTAGATGATACTCAATTATGTCATGCAGACTGCACTATACATGCATATTCAGTATCTCTCCCAGTCACCAATGGATCTCATTTTGTCCAAGGCCAATATTGACAGTATCTTTGCTTATGTGGGATGGCAATCATGTCAAAAGCCTTTTGGGTTTAGGGCTGAGTAACTCCTTTGAGAGTTTGATGTAACTCAGTCTGTTGGTGCCATTGGATCTATCAAAGGTACCACCATGGATGATAGCACTTTTGAATGTTTGACACCACACCTCTACTCCCAAAAATGCCACCCTCAGGGATACCACCTTTGCATGTTTGTCACACAAGCTGTGGCAGTGTACAAAAATGACTCCAAGTTTGAATGGGGAGTTTGCTTCCATGCTATTCTTTCCTTGTTTGAATCCTGCAAGGCGCTTCCAGGCCAACCTGACTGCATTACACCACTCATTATCGGAGAATATGTGCTGTGCTTCGTTCAGACACTGCTTTGTAATTCATAGTAGGCATAGGATTCTCTCCATCCTCTAGCTGGTATTTTCCTTGATGCCATGGCTATTGTGAGTCAGGAGAAGGTTGAGATTGTCTTCCTCTGGGGTCCTTGTATGGGAATAATGGTCCGCACTCTTGACTACAGGAATCAGGGCAGCCCTACTGAATACATGGCAAAGAAAATGGGACACTGCATACAGGAATTTAAAGTTGCATATCATTGTGCCCTGAATTTTCCTGTGGATCTACCCCTCTCCCCCATACTTCGATCAGATGTAATTTTTTGTTGCCCCCTAATCACGTACACTCACAGTATGCAGCACCTTTTAATGGGGGTGCTGCTTCCTTGAGCATTCTTATCAAGATTTCTTAGTACCCCAGACAGTAAGACACCTTTTAGTTAAATGGCCTACTCTGGGAGACCTCTGTGACCAGTGCCTCTCGCAGAATCATGATGGGCTGGTCACTATGCCTGTCCCAGAACTGCAATAGGGGTGTCACTATACTGCCTGTCCTGACTCCTTAGGATGGACATCTGTGCACTGCCCAATCTGTGGTGTGATTGAGCTCTTGGAAGAGTCCAGACTTGACGATATTATTTAATTTAAATTGTCTGCACACTCAGACTCCTGAAGTAGCCAGCCCTCCCTCCGGTACCCGAGCTTGCCTTGTATTGTAGAAATGTACTAATAAGCAAATTATAGTCACTTATCAAATAATTGGAACCATTATTTGAATCAGGTTTCTGTAACTTCACACTTTAAAAAAAAAAATCATAATTTACTCTAGAATACAGCTATTAATATTCTTGTTGCCATTCCTCAGGCTATCTGTCCGAACAGCCCCAAGCCCCTGAGAAAGGCCACAGCCTTTGACTGGGCTTGATTATTGCAGGTTGGGCTTTGGAGGCTTGCAGATGTGGCAAAGCATGCTTTCTCAGCAATTGTTTGTACACTTGTGCATTTACTATGCCTTTAAGTGCACAACTGTCCTATTGCATTCTACCGAAATCACACAGATGATGGTACTTTCTCCCAAACTTCACACATTTTTTGGTGCAATTGAAAATCTTTCACCTGCTCTGCAACAAACAAACCTCTCATCTGATCTAAAGAAATGGAATTTAGATTCATCACTGGTGGACTTGGATCCATTGGTCATCTGTCTATGTAGATTGCTCATTGGCTTAATTTTTGTAAAAGTATTTAGATTCTTTATAACAGGTCATTTTCACTTAACAATTTGGTCATTTTCTTGCCCTTTTTATGGAAATTTATTAACAGATTGTGTAGGATTAAAAATAAAGATTCCATCTTTATTCATGACAATTAATCATAATCTCCCTAAATTTGAAATTAACGTTCATAATTTTTATTAAAGCTTTTATATGTATTTTTTATAGGACTTTTATTCAATTTGGTCTTTCTTCTTTTTCTTATTTACTATTTTGATTGTTGGGCAAGGGTGGGCAAAAATATTTTTTTAGGGAGCAGCAAGAATAATTTTTGGAGCTCAAAAATATTTTCTTTGTTTTCTATGAATGTATAATTTAAAGGGGGAACTAATTTTTTTCTGTACATTATTTTCATTCCAAATATAAACTTAGATATAAGGAAAAAATGGGAAGTAAAATGCACAACAACAAATAGCCTTAATAAACTGAATTAGCTTTAAAACTAAATGATGTTTTTTACATAAATTGACAATAAATCAGAACTAATAGTAACTTGAAAAATTTAATTTAAATAAAAGTAATTATGTATAAGATTATATAATCAATAAATTACTTCAGATTCAATAAGGTGATGTTTCTTTATGATTTTTCAATATGGAAGAATAATTAGGTATTTTATCAGTAGTTGGGATTCTTAATATGTCTGCAAGGTGGCCGTCTGACTTCATGTTGTGATATTTTGACTTGTATACTTCTTGACTGAAAAAGCTTGTTCACAAATGTATGTTGACTCCCAAAACACAAGCATCTTCTTTATTGAAGGGTAACTAAGACAATTTGGTAATACGTAGGGTGGACACAGGAGCTGCTTTCAGAGCCACATTTGCCCACATCTGTTGTTGGGGATGGTTGGAAATTTGAGGCAGCTATATCTTAATTCCTTATAGGACCTAACTCTTGATCTTATAATGAAGAAGATCATGGTCCTTTGAATAGATTGTACTCAGTGTTCATAGTTTTAGAAATATGATCTTAAGTGAAATTCTATATTTTTGCAGCTACTGTACGCCCAGTTAATGCAGTTCTCAAGAATACACTGAATGAATATGGTCAATATGTTGCTGAATGCCTTCCAAAATTTGTCCAAAAGGTAGGTAATCAAAGGGAAATGCCATTAATTGATATATTCAATACAGTAATCATATCTAAACTTCCTTCCACTATTTAACTCTTTATTTCTTGAAAAGTGAAATGGTAAATTTCAAAACAAGTGTAAGATGCTTTTAATATCAGGAGAGAGATAAAATGAAGTATAATAATCTGAGAACCATCACTTATTTGACTTTAGTATTTTCACCCCTAATATAAGCTTCATGGTATTGAAAATTTATTCCTTTTTCTGCAGAAGACACCCTGTCATGTCTTATTCTGCAATACAAACATGTACCCTCTAGAATTCCTAAACTTTTCCACATATGCAGACAAATAAAACACAGCACTGCCATTTAGTTCCTAGTGGATGATTTTAGCCTGTATATCACCTGAATAATATCTACACCATCTTCCAGCATATAGAATAAGGGTGTTGGTCTAGGAAGGTATGCATATCCTTTATCTCCCCCCCCTCTCCCAAGTTATCCTGAAAATGTAGTAAAAAGTGTAATTGATGAGCAGTATTGTTTTGGATCTTGTTCAACTAATCTGCATCAACTGAATCCACAAGTCTCTAATGATATGTCTGTGGTTCAAGTTTTGGGCATGTTGTCATGAGTTGTTCGATTTTTTTCTGAGCAGTTGTCACAGTGTTGACAGTTTTAGTTGTTTGTGGTATAGATTATGCAAACTGTAATAAGATTGTATGATACAAAAGTCTCAGGGGAATTGGTGTTAGTAACTACTATGGCTTTGAGTGTGGAATGGGTAAGAAAGTTGCATGAAAGTATGCTGCTGGTCCAAGCACTAGTATAGACTATTCTTTTTATTGGGAGAGGGTTCGTTAGACTAAGGTATGGAAGGAAAATCAAAGATGTAAAATGAGAACAGTGCAAATGGATAATTCAAGAGAGATGCCAGTTTTAAGAAATGTGCATAGCCTGAAAAATAATTAATAGCAGGTGTATATGCTGTAAGGAATGATGTTAGTTGTGCCATCTGTCCTTTTCCATAAAAGATTTGAATGAGATAACAATGTTCTGAATTTGTATGGACTTGTTAGTAGAGTAGATGAAAATTTACCTGAGCAGCACATTTGAGTGTATGTTGCTGTGTGAATTTTTTGAGACTTTATGAAGGATAGAGTAATTAGGAGGGTAGTTTTAGTAACATTGATGCATGCCTTGTAAAGGCACACAGGCCCCTGATGACATTAGATGGAGCGGAGGGCCCTCCTCCCTTTGATGGGACCCCTATGACAGCCATGTCCTTATCCATATCATAGAAGGATATGGCTGAGGCTGGTTAGCCCTTCCTCATGGCCCCTTTGGGGGAGGGAGGAGAAGGTTGCATTCTCCTCCCTTGAAACCTTGAAAAAGACAAAAACAAGAAGAGTAGATGTTTCTCTCATTCTGGGTTGGGGGTTAGGGGGGGTAGATGGCTGTGTCCACTGGTGACTCCTCAGGCGACCTGTCCTCTAGATGTCCTCATGTGGAGGAGCTAAGTTCCAGCCGATGGAAAGTAAGGTGAATGGAGCCTAAGTGACCTCAGGGCCCCTCTTTGTAAAACTTCCTGGCATCAAGCATTTCTTGATTATTTGTTCTTCTGATGGGAACATGTTGTACAAAGGACACATTTCTATTAGTGCAGGGCATTAGCTAGAGTTCTAGCTAGAGAACCAAAGGTTGCCCATTTCTTGATGGGACCCTTCTGGTGAATGCTGCGTACTCTGCCCAGGTAGCCATGGTGAGTGCTCTTCAGACACTCGATGGCTCATCTGTGCAGGTGAAACAGCACTAGTATGAATTTCATGAAAGGGTTAGTTTATGTGAGGGAACTCATTGACTACATGTTAGAAGATATAGCAGAAGAGGTAGCCAACTAAGGAGGAGTTAAGTTTGATTATGTGGTGAAGAAATGGAGGGGCCTTGAGACCCAACCCTACACTCTTCATCACATTCCATGTCTCCCTGAGTCAGTGCAAGCTGGGTGGTATTGCAACTGCATCAAGGCATTCATGCCATTACTGCAAAGGTGCTACCATTGCCACTGCTTCAGCTATACTAATAGAACTTGCATATGTGCCAAATTAGGTCAACCCCAGATCTACACAAACTGCTCAAAGACTGCACACGATAGTCCAAATTGTGTGTGGCCAAGTGTGTCAATTGCATTCTCCTGGAGAATGCGGTCGCAATCTCGGACCCCGTGTTTGTGGCGGAATCCTTCGCAACCGCTCTCTCCGCATTCTTTAGCTCGATGCTGCTCCGCCAGCATTCAATGCACGTTGTGATTTCGCGGAAGGCTGCCGACAGGCCTTTACCTCCAGAGGCGGAAAATCCTTCAATGACACGATCTGGGTAGAGGGTATCCTCCCAGATCATGCCGAATCGCTACTGTGCTCGCTTTTCACAAACCAGAGAGATATCACTCTACCCTGGTCCGTTTCCTTTCTAATCTCCTGCGTGTTCAAGTTGATGGAGAAATTGATAAATGTTAGATTATCCTTTTTTCTGGACAGAGGAGGCCATCTATCATCTGCACAGTGTGGTTTTCACAAGTTCCACTCGACATCGGATGCTCTGCTCCGATTGGAAAATGCAGTCTCCGAGGCCTTCCTTAGTAGACAGCACTACGCCACGTTGCTTTTCGATCTGGAGAAGGCCTATGATACCGCATGGCGATACAGAATCATGGAGACTCTCCACACGATGGGTTCGAGGGGACGCCACCCAATGTTTATATCTGAATTTTTGCGAGATCGTCGATTCCGCCTAAGGGTAAGGGGAGCTCTCTCCGGCCCAATGGAGCAGGAAGAGGGTGTCCCGCAGGAAAGTGTCCTCAGTGTCAGACTGTTTGCCATGAGATTCCACCGCATCACCTCGGTGCTGCCGGAAGATATTCTCGCCCCGCTCTATGTGCACAACCTTTCAATCTCTTTTGGCGCGGCCCAAATGCCAACTCTGGGGCTTCGACTCCAACAGTCATTGAACCGCGTCTCTTGTTACGCCGAAGTGCACAGGCTTCGGTTATCCTTGGCCAAGCCTAAGGTGGTGCACTTCTGCCGCCATCCACTTCTCCACCCTGAACCACACTTGTTTCTAAATGGGGTGCACCTGCAAGTGGTGGACTCGCACCATTTCCTTGGTCTTGTATTTGACCGATACCTCACCTGGGATGCTCATATCCGCAGCCGTAGGGTCTCTTGCATCCGCGCCATGGATATTCTTCGCTCCGTGACGTTCAGCGCCTGGTGCGTTGATAGAACTACTGCCTTACTTTTATATCGATCCTTTGTTTGCTCAAAGCTCGACTACGGATGCGAGTTTTATGCATCCGCAGTCAAGTGTGTGCTGCGGAAGGTGGACTCGATCCACCACAACGGCCTTCGCCTGGCGACCGATGCCTTAGGAAGACTCTTTTATTTTGAAGAAAAGAAAAAAAAAGAAAGCCAGTCTGAAGCCACCAATGAGGATTTTGAGAAATTTTCAATTTTATTGTTGTTCAGCACAAATGTCAGGTAGAAGTGGTAAGCCTAGCCATCTCCAAAGCACTTTTCCCAGTAAAAAGAGAGGTGGATCTACGTTATGGGAAAGCTTGTGTGAAACGGGCATTTGGTACACTTCATTGAATAAAGAATACAAGAGAAAGATTCTTGAAGATTATCTGAAGAGAGATGCTTGCAAGTTTGGCCCAAGAAGAAGATGGATCTTTTAACTTGACACTCAACCCCAAACACATCAAAATAAGTTTCTTTCTGGTTAAAGGAAGCTAAAATAAGCATTTTGGAATGACCATCGCAGTCACCTGACCTCAACTCAATAAAAAATTGATGACTTAAATTTAATGTCCACATCCACGCAAGACACTCCCAAACTAGTTTTTGTGTGGGTATCTAATAATACATTCTCCTGAATGGCTCCAAACTGTTACACCCTCTAATAAATTGTAAACTATGGGGAGAAATTATGGCATTAGGTAGGGGTAGGAATGTTTTTTGGAACAAATGTATAGGTAAGAGTAGGTCAATGACAGGTTCTAATTCCTGTTTTGTGTGTTTTTAGAACTGACTCAGGTTTTACTGAGTGGTAGGTTTTGTTTGGGTGTTTGTAGAACTGACTCAAGTTTTACTGAGTGGTAGGTTTTGTTTGTGTGTTTTTAGAACTGACTCGGGTTTTATTGAGTGGTAGGTTTTGTTTGTGTTTTTAGAACTGACTCAGGTTTTACTGAGTGTTCGGTTTTGTAGTATACAAATGCCATGTGGAGTGGTATAAAAAATAAGTACACTGGAAGTGTTGGACCATGCTATTCCTCTGAGTGCCCATAGATGTATAGTTCTTATCACTAACACTGCTATGGCCCAGCTGAGTTGAAACACTGCTTCCTATTTTGAGAAGTTAAGCAACATTGGGTATGGTTAGTTGTCAGATAGTCCCTTTATAGATGCCATTGGTTTGGAATCTACATTAATCAGTATGATCCCAATAAAAATCAATTAACTTTAATTGAATGGGGATTGGTGGTAAAATCCCCTACCATAAAAGATTCCCCAAAATGACCATTACCCATATCATGATTATATTAATCAGAAATGTCACCCCCCCCCCCCTGCCCCCTATGAAGCTTTTCCATTATTAAACCATTCAAAACCACTCACGCTAAAGGTCCCACAGCCATATTTGCACTCACAAATATCTTTAACCACTTCATGTTGCACCCTTCCCCCTCCTATCTGTCCTTTAGGGGGTAGATTGTATAGTAGGGGTACTGCCCCCCCTGCCACATCCAAACTGAAACCTGGAGGACTGGCACCCTCCCTTCGCCTCCCTCATGCCTGCAGGGAGACCTGTGGCTATATTATACATCATTCCCATTCTTAAATCACATAAACCCCTGAACCTCCCCCACCTATTACAGTATTACAGACCAATGCGCTCCTCTCATCCATCTCTCAAACTCAAGTAAAAGTCAACAGAATTAAACCTATTACACTCCTCTCACTCACTCACTCAGGTTGGGAGAAAAATACTCCACAACTAACCACCCAAACAACACACACTAGAAGCCTTCAGCACTATCCCATTCTACATCTTCATACAATAAATACTCAGCACCAACTACCACCACACAACACAAAATAGATAGCAAACTCTCTCTCCACCTGACAGCCAAGTCCTCCAATAGGCCCCATTCCTCCAAAAAGCTTCTCAATGGGGTCCCCCCAAAGTGCCATCTTGTTCCCCCACCCTCAACCTTTTCATGCATTACATACCCCTCCCTACTACTTAAGCAATTGCTCTAAACATCCACACAGATGACACATCCATCGCATTTCAATCCACTTCAGGCTACAGCTTATGCTAGTGGAAATACCATTTCCAATTTTAACAGAGTTAAGCCATATTAGGTATGGTTAGTCACCAGATGGAGTCCCAATTCGGGTCAGCCACAGCAGGTGCCATACACTAGATACCCATGGCTCGGAGCACACATTAATCAGTAGGTGCCAACCAAACATTAATGAGTACAGATCAGTGGTAAAACCCACCTAATCCACCTCGTTGCTCACAGTCTCTAGAAACCTAAACAGGTACCTACAATTCCTCCTAAACTGGTTCACAGTCAACAGAAATTCCCCCATGCCAAAATCAAGTCTACCCCTGGCAAGAATTAACTACCACTCACAGATCTTCCTCCATAGCCAACCTCTCACTCAGCCCTAGCCCACACTATTGGGTGTTACCATAGGACCCACACATGACCTTCGGTCAACATATACAAAACCACTTAAAAAGCCATATCCAAACTCCACATCCTCAGAACACTTACAAGCACCTTCTTTGGATAACACCCTCTACGCACCCTCTCCACTCATAACCTTACTACACCAAATTATTTGCTACCATTGCCCCCATCCAACCCGAACTAGAACACTATATAAACACATCCACCCAATGTATCTGTAAGACACTATACCCAGCCAATCTCCCCCACCCTCCCTGATATTTATTAATGCGAAGCAACTCTAAATAGCCAAACTATTTTGTCACTGGTCTGCCCTGTGATCAGCTCACCACTCAAACCTACATGGCTAAAAAAATAAGTCAAACTAATTAAATAAATTAGATGCTGCTGCAACTTGAAAACACTTCCCAGCTTCTCTATCTTACCCCCTTTGACCCACTTTCTATAACCTCTCTTAAGAGACCTATAGAGAAGACCATATGTGTTGGCATCCTTCCTGAGAGCTACCTGGTTGCGTTTGATTGAAGACTACTGGGTGATGATTAAGTAAGTAGCTTTTACAAAGGGTCATTGGGCACATGCGGCACTGAAACTAGGGAATTGTGACCAAAATCCATAATTGGAAATCTGTATTACTCATTCATACTTTTGTTTCAGGTTCAAATTACTTCCACGAATGAACTTGAAATTCTGATTGCTCCTGAGGGAGTTGTCCCAGTAATTACCTTCTTAAAGGATCATACAAATGCCCTGTACACAAATGTTGCTGATATTTGTGGTGTAGATGTACCTACAAGGGAATACCGCTTTGAGGTAAGTTTTTGAAAATTAAGTTGAAATTATGGCCAAAGTTTTGTAGTCAGTGGAAATAAGGCAAACAAATCCAAGATGTTAAAGGTTTAGATGGGTTTAATAAAGGCAAAATAGATTTTTATATTGTGAGAACATCACAAACAAAAAACAAATTTTTGGACTGGAAAATGTTATCTGCAAGGATTTTCCTTCGTTTACAGCACTATGCCAGTGTTTTTTGATCCGGAGAAGGATTATGATATTGCATAGCGATACAGTATCATGGAGACTCTCCACACAATGGGGGTAAGGGGACGCTTCTCAGTCTTTAGTTCCTAGTTTATGTGAGATTGTTGATTCCGCTTACGGGTATAGGGAGCCCTCTCTGACCCAATGGAACAGGAAGGTATCATCAGTGTCACACTTTATGCCCTGACTATCAACACCTTTGTGCTGTCGAAAGATGTTCTCACTCTACTCTATGAGGACATTTCAGTCTCCTTTAGTGCTGCCTAGATGCCAACTCTGGAGCAGTGATTCCAGCTGACATTGAACTGCACTTCTGCCGCCATCCACAGCTCCACCCCGACCTGGCCTTTCTCCTAAATGGACTTCGCCTACAAGCGGTCGATTTTCACCATTTTCTTGGTCTTGTTTTAGATCAACGCCTCTCCTGTGAGGTTCATATTTGCAGCTTTAAGGTCTCTTATACCTGTGCCATGGACATTCTTCGTTCGGTGATGGTGATGTTCAGCACCTAGGGGTCCTGTTAGGGCTACTGCCTCACTTTTCTAGTGATCGTTTGTTCATTTGAAGCTTCTACGATGCAAGTTTTATGCAACCAAGGGACTTGATTCACCATACCTTTCTTCGCCTGGCAACCATTGTTTTCCGCATGTCCCCCATTGAAAGCCTAGTTCTTGATGATGGGGAGATGCCACTTGCATTGTGCTGTGTTCAGTGCATTATGTGCCTGTCTGTGCGAGCCCAGCGCCTCCTTCTGTCGCCAATGTGTCTCACTGCATCTGATCTCAACTGTACCTAGGACTAGTAAACTCCTTCAAGATTTTGGTGTACCTCATGGGCCTGTGGTGCCTCTAGCCCTGTCCAGGATGCCATCCTGGGAGGTACCACCTCTGACTAATTTTCACTACATCTCTGCTCCCAAAGCTTCTACAGTTCCCTGAGTATTAGTTCACCCCTTTTGGAGCACACTTTTTGTTACACTGAATCCGTGCTAGTATTTACACATGGCTCTAAGTCGTAGGAGGGTGTCACTGTGGCAGTTTCCACACCATATCCTCATCCTCTGCTTGAACTCAGCAGAGTTCTACTAGATGCTGCATCTTTCTTCAATGGCTGAACTGACCGTGATAGACCACTTGGTATGGGAGATAACGTGTCACGCCTGGTTTGGAGATAGGATTTTGATCTTTAGCGACTCACAAAGTGCCCTGAGTGCTATCGGGGAACTAGAATCCCCCCACCCTCTGGATCTGGATCTGGATCCCAGTATCCATGATGCCATGGTTGCCCCCAGCTTGATGGATGTCAAAATTATCTTCTACTCTGTTCCTGGATATGTGGGAATTGCAGGGAATGAGCACGCTGATGCGACTGCCCACCAGACCATCGTTTGGCTTTGGCTCTCACACTGACTGCATGGCATGAATCAGGGCAGCCCTCTGGGCTCCTTGTCAAAGAAGATGGGAGACGGCAGAAAGGAACTTAAAGTTCTATGACATTGCATTGTGACTATTACCATGGAGCTACCCTCTACTGCCACAACAGCTTTAGGTTTCTTTCTGTTGTTTTCGAATTGGGCACACTTGTGGGACTCACCGCCATATGATGGAGCACTTGCCTACCGTTTATTGCGATGACTGTGTTTGTTGTCCCCCATTCTGTTCTGCACATTCTGGTAAATGTTCCACTTTAGGTGATCTTCACCCACATTGCCTTTCCCGGTATCAGGATGAGCAGGGTCTCTACCACCTGTCCCTTCTACTTGCGCAGGGGACCCTCCAAATTTCTCTAACCAGAGAGGAGACTTACTCCTCTCTACGCCTACGGGTGTAGGGGACTCCCCCTCACCCCCTTCTCTGGAGGTGCTTTCGGGCACCTTCCTGTTTCCAGCGGCAGTCCCTCCTTTTCTTTCCAAGGGGACTGCCAAGAAAGCCAGCAGGCAGCCCATAGCTGACCGCTCCCCATTGAAGCGGCACGGTAGGGCAAACCCCGGTAGGAGGGAGATGGAAGCCAGGCCCCTTTGGTCGCTTCCCTCAAAAGACCTGCTGGCAAGAATATTGAACCTTGCCGGGATCAAGGCCTGTGCCTCCCCACACATGACTAGTGACAATGCTGCCAACGGGACCTGCGATGTCCTGGGGGGGGGGGGGTATGGCCAACTGGAGACCTCCCCCTGAGATAGACATGGTCCTTGAGGCATCCCAGCCTCAGACGGTAGGGCCTTCCATGGGAGGAAATCCGTGCATGGCGCCAAGCACCGAACCCGAATCCGCCCCTATGCAAGGTTTCCGAGGCAGTACAAGGAGGAGAGGGATCTCCTCCGACCTGTGCCCCTACGACTGCCAGGACCTTCTCCATTTTGGAGAAGGACCTAGCTGAAGCCGGTCCATCTGGCCTGGGGGCTCCTGCTGCTGGAGGAGAGAAGCGGGTTCATTCCCCGCCCTCATCTCCAAAAAAGAAAAAGACCAAGACCAAAAAGACAAAGAAGACTCGGGGCTCTTCTACATCCGCGTTTGGCTGCGGGGATGGATGGGCCTGCTGCTTCGGTACCTCATTCAGAGGTTACCTGGGATTTTCGAGCCCGCTGGCTTCAAACGCTTCCTCGTTATTCGCTCCACTGATGGCATCATGTTGGCCAAAGGCAACATGATCCATCAAAGGAGAGCTTTAGCTAGTATAATTGGTAGAGAGCCGAAGGTGACCCGTTTTTTGGACGGGAACCTTCTGGCGAATGCAGCAAATCCCTCTGAGGCGGCCAAGATAAGTGCTCTTCGGACACTTGATGGCACCCCAGTGAGTGTGATGCTGCACTCTACCATGAACTTTGTGAAAGGAGTAGTTTATGCGAGGGAACTCATTGACTATTCCACCTTAG
Organism: Ceratothoa steindachneri; assembly: GCA_963969495.1. Classification (NCBI taxonomy): domain Eukaryota; kingdom Metazoa; phylum Arthropoda; class Malacostraca; order Isopoda; family Cymothoidae; genus Ceratothoa; species Ceratothoa steindachneri. The sequence goes on along the minus strand of OZ018326.1, from coordinate 140,204,275 downwards.
AGCTGGCCGACCATGGGGTGGTCAAGGTCGAACGTGTGATGAGAAAACAGGGAGGGGCCTTGAGACCCACCCCTACACTCTTCATCACGTTTGAGTGTGACAAGCTCCCTGAGTCGGTGCGTGCTGGTTGGTACCGCTACGGCGTGAAGGAAATTGTGCCACTGCCCCGGCGGTGCTATTACTGTCACCGCTTCGGCCATACGAATCGCTGATGTAGACGTGCAAAGTCGGGGTCACCCGAAGTATGTGTAAATTGCTCCAAGGCCACACACAATAAGTCCTAATCGTGTGTGGCGAAGTGTGTCAATTGCGGAGAGCCGCACCCCGCTTCTTCGAAGCAATGTGGTGCATATCTCCTTGAGAAAGAAATCCTGGCCGTTCAGGCCCAGGATCGATTCTCATTCTGCGAGGCTAAGGACTTGGTCCTGGCGTGTTCGGCTCTGCCTGGGACATCTTATGCCTCACTGCTTAGAAAGACACCCTCTGCTCCTGTTTCCGCGCCCATTTGGAGCCCTTCTGCTGGTTCTACTCAACCCGGGCGTTTCCTTGGTAAAGCTGGCGGCACAAAGGGTTCACACCCAGCCCCGGCTAAAACCAGGGCTCCCCCTCCTTCCCCCAGCGTGACCGTTTCCCGTAAGGCGAAACGGCCACGCGCCTCCACCGAGTCGTTAGACTCACAGGAGGCAACACCCCTGAAGTTGGTCGCCAGGCTATCTTCCGGGGTTCCTAAAGCTGTCCCCCAAAAGGAGGACAGCAACAAAGGAGCTTCGGATCCTTCGCCCACGCCTAGTGATGGGCTGAGGGGCTCGGAGACAGTGGAGCTTCGAAAAGAGGGCCTCCCGCCTCCGAAGCCGCAACGCCCGCCTAAGGTTTCGAGGCGGAGGGAGGAAAAGACTCGCCCAATAAGTCCTCGAAGGCGACAGCGCCTTCAGTGCATTGTCCGGCCGGAGTTCTGCCTCCGGGAAGCATACGGCCATTCCCGTGAGGGTCTTCTTTTCGAAGAGGGCCCCCGCGTCTCCTCGGAGCTAGGCCTGGAGGGTATATTCCTTCAATGGAAATGCCGTGGACTCCGGACCAACTGGGAGGAGCTGCGGAGGCTCGTCTCGTCCCGTTCTCCGTAGATGGCCGAAATGGGGGATGCGCGGTTTACACCCGGCATGATGTCTCCGTTCTTCCTTTTACTTTAGATACCTTCTTTCAGGCAGTGGCTGTGCAGCTTCACCTAGATAGGAGGTATACTATCATTTCTGCGTACATTCCACCGTCAGCTGACTTCGACGTGGGGAACTTCCGCCGCGTCGTGGCACGGTTGTCGAGGCCTTTTCTCTTTCTTGGAGATCTGAATGGCAGACATCCTCTTTGGGGGAAAGAGCTTGAGATGGGTGTCCTAAATGTGGATGAGTTTATGCATCACTTCCCGAGAATCGCTTCATTTTCTTGCCTTGATCTATCTTTGTGCTCTTCGGATGCACAGCCTGATTTTGATTGGGGGGTGGTGATGAACTCCATGGTAGTGATCACTTTCCCATTCAAATATCATTTTCAGGGTAACTGCTGCCTTAGAGCCCACGTCGGTGGTGCTTGGCGCGGCCGCGGTGGCCTTCATTTCAGGAAATGACTGAATTTTCTATCTCAGTCGAGGAGTTTAGGTCGGTAGATGAGGCCGTCGGGCCTAATTACTATTCCCAGAACGTCTGGCCGTTTTGCACGCCGACCACTCCCGTGGTGGTCGGCCGAGTGTGAGAAGGCCCTCAAACAGAAGCGTTATGCCTACATGCGCTATAAGCGCCGCCCGAACGATTTCACTGTCGCTGAATTTCGTCGGGCTAGGGCTAGGTTCCGGTATATTTCGAAGCACGCCCGCCCCTTTTCTTAGCGGGCATACGTGTCTTCACTTAACGGTAAGACCCGTCTAGCAAAGGTGTAGAAGCGAGCTAAAAGGATTCGTGGCAAGTTCTCGCAGGACCCTCCTCCCGTTCTCCACGAGAATGGGACCGTAATCTCGGACCCCGCCTCGGTGGCTGAATCCTTCGCGACCGCTTTTTCCGCATTCTCTAGCCGGGATGCTGCTCCGCCAGCATTCAATGCACGTCGTGATGTCGCGGAAAGCTGCCGATTGGACTTTACCTCCAGAGGCAGAGAACTCTTCAACGACACGTTTACTGTGAGTGAGTTGCGTTCCGCTTTTGCTTCGTGCGCACACACCGCCCATTGTCCGGACGATGTCCCGTACGCCATGCTTCGACACCTGGGTGAACGAGGCATGGCCTTTCTGTTAGATTTGTTCAACAGGATCTGGGTGGAGGGTCTCCTCCCAGATTCCTGGCGAATCGCTACTGTGCTCGCCTTTCGCAAACTAGGGACAGATCACTACTCTGGCCGGTTTCCGCCTAATCTCTCTAACCTCTTGCGTCTGCAAGTTGATGGAGAAATTGGTAAATGTTAGATTAGCCTTTTTCCAGGACAGCGGAGGCCATCTGTCCTCTGCATAGTGCGGCTTCCGCAAGTTTCACTCCTGTCGGATGCTCTGCTCCGACTGGAAAATGCTGTCTGCGAGGCCTTCCTTCGTAGACAGCACTACGCCACGGTGATACGGTATCATGGAGACTCTCCACACGATGGGGGCGAGGGGACGCCTCCCAATGTTTATATCTGAATTTTTGCGAGATCGTCGATTCTGCGTACGGGTGGGGGGGAGCCCTCTCCGGCCCAATGGAGCAGGAAGAGGGTGTCCAGCAGGGAAGTGTCCTCAGTGTGACACTCTTTGTCCTGAGCATCAATGGCATCACCTTGGTTCTGCCGGAAGATGTTCTCGCTACGCTCTACGTGGACGACCTTTCGATCTCTTTTAGCCCCGGCCCAGATGCCAACCCTGGAGCGTCGACTCCAACAGGCATTAAACCGCGTCTCTCGCTCTGCCGAAGCGCACAGGTTTCGGTTTTCCTTGGCCAAGACTAAGGTGGTGCATTCTGTCGCCATCCACGGCTCCACCCCGACCCGGAATTGTTTCTAATGGGGTGCGCCTGAAAGTGATTGAATCGCACCGTTTCCTTGGTCTTGTATTTGACCGACACCTTACCTGGGAGGCTCATATTCGCAGCCTTAGGGTCTTTTGTACCCGCGCCATGGATATTCTCCGCTCCGTGATATTCAGCGCTTGGGGCCCTGATAGGGCTACTGCCTTACTTTTTTATCGATCCTTTGTTTGCTCGAAGCTCGACTACGGTTTCGAGTTTTATGCATCCGCAGCCGAACGTCTATGGCGGAAGGTGGACTCGATCCACCACACCGGCCTTCGCCTGGCGACCGGTGCCTTCGCACTTTCCCCATTGAGAGCCTATTAGTCGATGCTGTAGAGATGCCACTCGCTCTACGCCGCGTACAGTGCATCACTCGCCTGTAAGCGCGAGACCGGCGCCCCCCTCAGTCGCCAACAGCTCTCACTGCATCCGCAGCGGATTTCGACGGTGCCTATGCCGCCAAGAGATGCCAGTCATACCCTAAGCCCTTTGGGTTTAGGGCCAGGAAACTTTCGTTAGCTAGGTATAGCTCTCGGGCCGGTGGCGCTCCTGGTTCTGCCTAGGACGCCACTCTGGAGGGTACCACATTTGGCTATTTGTCGCCACGCCTCTGCTCCCAAAGCTTGTACAGCGCCGGGAGTATTGCGTTCGACCTTTTTGGAGCACACCTCCTGTCACGCTGGAACCGTGCCACTGTATACGGATGGCTCCAAGTCCGAAGAGGGTGTCAGCTTCCACGCTCTATCCCCTCTGTTTGAAGTCAGCGGGGCTCTGCCAGGCGCTGCGTCTGTCTTCACGGACGAGCTGGTGGCAATACACCACTCGGTACGCGACGTGCCCGGTTCGGAGACCGGATTGTGATTTTTAGCGACTCACAAAGCGCCCTGAGTGCTCTCGGGGCATTGGAATCCTTGCATCCCCCGGTTCGCGAGATCCGTGACGCCACGGTTTTGGCGAACCTGGTGGATGTCGAGATTATCTTCTGCTGGGTTCCTGGACATGTAGGAATTGCGGGGAATGAGGGCGCCAAAGAGTCCAGCGTTTTGCTCTTCCTCAAACCGACTACATGGCAGGAATATGGGCAGCTCTTCGGGCTGCTTGGCAAAGAAGATGGGAGACAGTCAAAGGGAACTTAAAGTTGCGTACCATTGCCCCGCGACTTTTTCCATGGAGCTATCCCCCAATCCCGCGACGGCTTCAGGTCACTTTCTGTCGTCTCCGAATCGGGCACACTCGTGTGACGCATCGCTATTTGATGGAGCGCTCGCCTGCGCCCTATTGTGATTACTGTGTCGTCCCCCATACTTTTCAGCACATTCTTGTCGAATGACCCAGTACCAGGATGGGCGAGGTCGCTACCGCCTGTCCCTTGTACTCGGAACGAGTGCGTGCCCCTTGACTGGTGGACTTGTAGACTTTTGGGGGGAGGCCGGCCTTCTCCCTTTTATTTAACCAATTTTTTTTTGTTATTGTTGTTTTCTTTGTAGGTCGCACGCTCCAGGGCCGGGGGAGGGGGACCTCCCCCTGACGCCGGAGCTTGCTTCCTAATTGTTGTCATCTTCCCTTTTTATCGTTGTTTTGTTTTCATATTTTTATTTTAAAGTAGCCTATAGCTAGGCTGTTTGATTGTCGTGACTTATGCCCAAGTGGGCAGTCGCCAGATAGCCCCTTAAAAAAAATGTTTCTCTTTCTCCTTTTTTTGCATTTTTGTTCTTTGTTCTTGTGTGGGTGACAACACCAGCATTTTGCTCTTCCTCATACTGACTACATGGTAGGAATCAGGAGCATCCCAAAAGGGATGCCTGGCAAAGAAGATGGCAGCAGCTGGGGAAATTTAAAGTTGTATCCCATTGCTTAGCGACTGTTCCCATGGACCTACCCCCCATCCCCTAATGCTGCAGCAGCTTCAGGTTCCTTCTATCATCTTTTAATTGGTCATACCCACAGGATGCACCGCCATTTAATGGAGCGCTTCCCTGCACTTTACTGTGATGCCTACATTGTCCCATTGAGTGTTTGTCACTTTCTTGTTAAATTTCACAGTTTGAGTGATCTTTTTGCATGTTAGCTGTCCTGAATTTTTGGTGTTGCTCTCATGTTCCTTCTTTTCTCTCTCTCTTTTTTTCTTTTTGCCTGTTTTGTTTTGAATGAAACTGTTCAGAAATTTGTGGTTTTGATCCCAACTATCAATTGATGAAATGATGATTAAGCACTATGTATGCATTCTTTAAAAATGTTTATGGATGGTAATCCTATAAAATTTTACTTATGTTATGGTGCCTATGTGCTGCTAATGGCTACCTATACAATTTCCTGTCATATTTTGGGAAATAGGATTCAGAGTTCTAAATTTTCTAACATGTCTTTATTTGAGAAGTTGCCATAAACCATGAGATGGTTTTTGATAACTTTTTACAAGCATTGATAGATTGAAAGTGGAGACAAAAACCTGAAAGTAACTATTACAATTGGGAGAAAAACAAAAAAAAATGCCCTTATGCCACTAAAGTTATGAAAATACTACCGATAAAGGCTTTATAGATTATAGCTGTGATAATGCCAATAAAGATTTAATCATAAAATGTAAAGACAATATTCCAATATCTATTGTGACAGATTACAGCACGATGAATCAAACTAGTAATGCCACTCATTATTCTCAGAAACATAAAAACAGTTCAAATTCCCAAACCTTTCCTAGAATATAACAAATCAATGGTTGTAGTCGATATTCTGGACAACCAAGTGTCGCTACACAGAATCAGAATGTGTGGTAGGAAATGGTGGTTTCCAATATTTACTCAAATGTTTGATATAGTTGGAGGGAATGCTTGGAGAGTCTATAACCACGTAACTGAAATTGGAAAAAAATTCTCTGCTTGATTCAAGAAGAAAAATTGTTTTAATCTATGTTTCCAAGGTTTCTTGATTTCATAAATGACCTGGCTCACTGAGAAGCAAGCTCTTGCAAGGAAGAGTTAGTGAAGATGTCTGATTTGTTCTTGATCTCGCAAATGACCTGGCTCACTGAGAAGCAAGCACTTGCAAGGAAGAGTTAGTGAAGATGTCTGATTTGTTCTTGATCTCGCAAATGACCTGGCTCATTGAGAAGCAAGCTCTTGCAAGGAAGAGTTAGTGAAGATGTCTGATTTGTTCTTGATCTCGCAAATGACCTGGCTCACTGAGAAGCAAGCTCTTACAAGGAAGAGTTAGTGAATATGTCTGATTTGTTCTTGATCTCGCAAATGACCTGGCTCACTGAGAAGCAAGCTCTTGCAAGGAAGAGTTAGTGAAGATGTCCGATTTGTTCTTGATAATCAGCTAGTGAGACCTAAGCAGACTCAACCATGTGTACTATGTGGGATTATGACAAAAAGAATTTGCAGTCATTGTGATGTTCCACTTCATGATGCATGTTTTGAAAGATTTCAAACAAAATAATGAAAATTTAATATATAAAAAAAATATAAATCTACTTTTTTCTGTTTAAATTATATTAGCCTAAGAATTTCAGTCCAATGCCCCAAAATTGGACAGCATTTTTTCCCTGAATGTAGGCCAATGGCCCCAAAATTGGATGGTATTTTTTGGAGGTGCAATAAAAAAAATAAAAAAAGTAATATAACAAAGAAATATTATTAAAAAGCCGTTAGGAACTAAGGTGTCAAAAAAATTATGTCATGAAATTATGGCCTTTAATGGCTTATGTAAACTCTTTCATTCATTCATTTTAATTGTTACACGCTTAGTTCACACTGGAATCTTTATAATGTACACAAAGACGGTAGGTTGAATGAGCTTTTCTGAGATCCAACCATATTTGAGTTTCCTAGCCACACCCTCTCATTCTTAACATCCAAGACTCTATGATTGCTGTGTCATGAGGCTGCAAGAATTGCCTTCTGCTGGTTCCCTTAACAACTTGCATTTCATGTGGGAATATATGGTGTGATTAGGTGTCCATGTTTTTGTACATGTGCTTCTGATTAATACTTGTTGTCTATGCCCACCACTTGGCGGAGCTTCAAAATGCCCTTCAAGTCACGTCACTTAAAGAAGGTAGGAGACAACCTGGAGCATTATAAAGATGTGTGCTATACTGCCTTGACACTTTTATTGGGCCTATCTTCCAATACCCTGATAGTTGCCAGTTGTTTTGTCTCTTTTGAATCGAGCTTATCTGTGGGATGCATTGCCATCAGATGGAACCAGTGTTTGACACTTCCTGTTGGAACGATCCTGTTTGGACAAACTTGTCATGCTGCAACTCCAAATATTGGGACACCAATGGCTGCCAGCATCTTCCTTTTGCTAGAAGCAGGTTCAGCATGTTCCTTAGTTCCCTTTTACCCAGCAATGTAAATATTTACCTTCCGACATGTGTGGTTCCTGCATTTGACTTTGTAAATCTTTCTTGATGTACTTATCATGAATATATGTGAACATTGTGATCTGAGCATCTAGTATTATATTATAGAGTGAATGACAATTCTTAGATACTTTTGTGTAAGTTGTGAATGCCAAGTTTTTGGAAACATAACATGGTAGTATATTAAAGTATAGAGTCTGTTTATTCTGTGCAAAAAATAGAGGCTGCAATGATTTTCCAGCCTTTTCTCTAGGTGATTATCTTACTTGTATTAAACCAAGGGTCAAAGACTCACCATGGAACTGCCAATGTCAAAGTGTGTTTATATTGCATATTTATAATATGTAAGTAAATGGTAATCTCTTATTATGTATATACTTTTTTCAGGTTGTATACAATTTGTTGTCTGTTGCTTACAACTCCAGGATCCGAGTAAAGACTTACACAGATGAGCTGACACCTATTGACAGTATTTGTGATGTAAGTCTTATTCAGTATTCATTTTGTGTTTTTTTTTTGTATGGTTGTGGTTACGCATTATTTATCTCAATTTCTCTGCAGACAGTTTCTCAAAAAGGTATATCTGGGTCCTTCTAGTTATCTGTACTACTTGTTCCCTTATTCAGTGTAGTTTTGCTTTTGCTTACCTTATCCCTGACTCCCCTCCCCCCCTCAAAGTAGTTCCCCATCCTGGAATACCCAGTGTAGACTGCTACACCTGGTAGCTGGTGGAGGAGCACATCCTCCTGTCCCAAATCCCTGCAGTTAAGCATCTTCTGGCACGGCTTCCTGGCTCGAGTGTTCACATTTGTACACCATCCCTGCTTCACTGTTTGCAGGAATTGTGGTTTTATATCTTCCACTATTTTTCACTGTATAAACTCAACACACTCATTTGGATCGCTCCTTGCTAAATTTCTGAACCGTGCGGGGGTGGAGGGGTACCTGAATGAACAGCACATCCTCCTGGTCTGAGTATCTTGAAGTCCTGTGGCACTGAGTTGACAAGTCTGGCTGAGCCTGTAAAGCTAGCGCATTTCCCCAGCTCCTCTATGGACTCTCCCCTCCTTTGCCCTTCTGTTTTGGTTTAAGGACCTGACCAGCTACCTCATCCTTGTCAGAAGAGAGGCTTTGTTATTTCTATAAACAATGGCTACAGGTTGCCAGATATCAGTCTTGAGGGGCCCTGGTCATTTGGGCATGAATAATTGGATCCATGTGCCGTTTTGTCCCCCAAAACGCCCTTCCTTACATCTAATGGCTTGTAAGGCTGTGCTGCCTTGTTTGTTGGCTGCCAGGCCAAGTAAAAGTCTGTGAGTCTGTCTCATTATCTCTTTAGATCCTGGCCATCTTGTCAACAAGTAGTGCAACCTAGTAAGGGATCCACTTTGTTGGACCTGCCTCACTGCTAAATCACACACTCCCCTCCAATAATAAAAAAGGTGCAAAGAAAAGAGTAATCTCACTCCACCTTGGTATTGAGGTTGGTGAGGATACTGGTAGAGGAGCTTCCCACCACCCTAAATTGGTAAAAGGCTTTGCCCTCTGCCCACTTGTTCAGCCTCCCTCAGACAGGTCCACCTCAAATTGGGGGACCTCCTCCTATACTTTCTCAGCTGCCCCTGCAAGCTGCTATACCTGGAGAGTGTGGGGGAGCTTGCCCTTGTATATCTATGCCCTGTAAGGGGGGTACCTTTTGTAACCTGTTATGCTTTGTACCCGTGGAGCTGAACATCCTCCCAGCCTGAGTGCAAATTAGGGAGGCCCAGTCCCTGGGTTAACTTGAACTCTCTGATGGGGGCACCTGGACAGAGTTCCGTTCACTAGCCATGGTGCCGAGGTGGACCTCACGCCATCCTGGGATCACCTAACACTGCGTATGATAATAACTATGTAACAACATTTCACTTTTTTCTTGTTCCTGGGTTAAAAGTGTTATTTCCCTGTTGTTCGTAACTAAAATAAATTTAAAAAAGTATCTTGATCGCAAACCTTTACTTTTGTTGAAGACTAAATTTCTAAATTTGCCCATTTGGAAAATAATGCTAGGGGTATTATTAATTTTAGGAAAAAAAATGAGAATTTATAAAAGGCTGTAGGCTTTAATTTTTTTCAAAGCATGGTAGAAAATTGTAAATCTTATTTTAAAAAAAGAATGTTGTAGAATAATATTTGTTTTAAGGAAACCTTCCTAAACATTCTAGATTTAATGAGAAATTTCTAAAATTTAGTAGAATTTTAGGAAGTTTTGAGAATGTTCCGGAACTTGCCAGAACACATCCTTGGAAACTTATAGAACCTTATGGATATTCTGGAATATTACTTCAGAAATATTTATACAGGGATTCAGAGATCTGTAATCATTTCAGCTCTAACTACCATAATGAACACATCAGAAGAGAAATGACATCAAGAAGCTACTATCGTTTACCAAATGCATTCTGTTACATCTGCTGACAGTTACCAAATGTTTTCTGTAACATCTGCTGACAGTTACCAAATGCATTCTGTTACATCTGCTGACAGTTCATCAAAACATGAGCAAAATAGTTCAGGGTGACAGCATCTATGAAATGTGTCAAGCTTACAAAGCATACCCTGGCATGCTGGTTGAAAACCAAGACAAATCCTGGGCACCTCATTTTGCTTTTGAACACTGCAAGAAACCTTTGCAGGTCAGAAAATTCTTTGTTGTAATGAGTAAAATATTAAATGTTTGTAAGCTGAAAAAAGTAATAAACTATATTTTTTTACTTTTACAGGATGGTATAGAGGGGAAAGAAGAGCCATGAAGTTTTCCATTCCCAGGATGGTATAGAGGGGAAAGAAGAGCCATGAAGTTTTCCATTCCCAGGATTTGGTGTGAACCCACTGACCACTCAAGCAACTGCTACTTCTTCCAAACGTCGAAGTGGTAAAATTTCACCTATTTCCTATCCTTATTTCCGTCTTCTGTTACACCAGTACCACACAGTGCTGATCTTCCTGTACCTTCACCTCCAGAAAGGGAAAAAAAGCCACCCTCAGAAGAAAGCAACAATTCAGAGGCTGAAAAGATTAGTTAAGATGCAGCCTACAGTGTCAGAAATATGGCTTTTGAGAGGAATCCGCACTATCCAAGCGAAAGAGACCTCGTTAACCTTGTCAAAGTCAAATGCTGAGCTTTTGATTTCCAGTCTCAAAGAGTGGGATTTGGCGGATAAAATTGCGAAAGTGACAAGTCAAAGGAAATGTCATAAACATTTCTCAAGATTCTCTACTTATCAAGCTGGGCTATGCTACTGCAATGATCTATGTTGTCTGTTTGATGCAATTGGAATTACATTTAATTCAGATGGGTGGAGGCTCTTTATTGACAGCTCCTCAATAAGCATTAAAGCTGTACTTGTCCATAATTGGAATAAGCATCCATCCCATCCCTTGGCTCATTCAGTATATCTCAAGGAGGCCTACACCAATATCAAGCTCCTGCTACAAGCTTCGATTTATAAGTAGCATGGCTGAGAAGTGAATGGAGATTTCAAAAAGGTAGAATTTTTTATGGGTTTCCAGGGAGGTTTTACCAAGTTTCCATGTGATCTGTCTTTGGCACAGTTGGTCAAATAGGACTGATTTCTCTGTTGGAGTGCATAATGACAAGCATGAGCAATTGATAGACCCTCAAAAGGTGTTTCCTCCATTGCATTTAAAACTAAGTCTCATGAAGCAGTTTTTTAGAGCTTAAACAGTCTCCAGCATTCAAGTACTTTCAAAATTTCTTTCCCAAACTCTGAGGCATAGGTTCAGAGTTGCCTCAAAAGCTCACTAAGAAGGAAAAAGATGCCTGGAAGAGTTTTTTTTGTGTGTGTCAGTGCTTTGGAAGCAACTACAAGGCTGACAATTATGCGGAACTGGTTGTGAACTTCGTGAAAAGTTATGTCCAAATAGGCTGCAGGATGTCCCTGAAGGTCAACATTCTTGATGCCCATCTTGACAAGTTCTAGGAGAAAATGGGACCATATACTGAACTTTGAACATAGATACCAAGGAGTATACATTGAAAACATGATGGAAGTCTGCATTTGACCGCTTGTATGGGAAAGTGATTTTCATTACAAACTGAAATCAAAGAAAATTGTTTACTTCTAACATTTTTACTTTTTTATGCAGGATGCCTAAGGTATTTGAGGACATGTTATTTTTACTATAGCAGCATATTTCAGAATTAGCAGTGGCAGACCCCTATGCTTACACAAGAAATGAAGTGGCACGCAATTATCATGGCTATAGAGGCTGAATATAGCAATTTAGAAATAGCACAATTTTTAAAAGTCGCTAGATCTTTGTCTACAAAGTTTGCAAGGAGTTAGAGGCCAAAGATGGTTAAGCCATGAATCGACAATGTAGGCAATGGAAGACCTTATGTGTTTCAACAAAACTTGGCACCATCACACAAGGCTGAAGCAGCGCAGGAATGGATGCGTAAAAGTTTCTTGATCACATAACCCCTAACATTTGGCCTCCTACCTCCCCAGATCTCAATCCATCGGACTACTATGTATGTAGTGTAATTGAGAAAGAGATTAATGAGCCCCTAATAACACTAAAGAATCCCTAAAAGCCTCCATAGTCAGAGTAATGTCCAATATGAACAAAAAACACTTAATCCTAGCATGTAGGCAATTCCCACATCCCATAGAAGCCATTATCGAAGCTGAAGGAGACTTTATTGAATAAAAAAAAACACCAAAAAAACAATGTTTATTCTCATCCTCACAACTTTTTTCAGTAAAAAACATTATTATCTATTTCTAAGAATCATTTTTTGTGTAAGTATAAATCTTTCCTTCAATACATTACACACCCTGTCTATATTCCTTGTCATAGTTTTAGTTTATAACCTTACACATTGAAAAAACAACAAAATTTGCTTATTTTTTAGTATTTCATCATAGAAGCCCCAAAATCAAAGTTTAAATCAAATGATGGCTATTTTCTATTGTTTTGCAATGAAAAAAAAATGTGTTCCATAAGATTAGTGATCAACCCACCCTACTTGTTAGTGGAACTGACTATCTCTACTTCTCTTTATTACATACCCACCTACCCCTCTCCAAACTTCACTTTTTTCCACAGAGGTTCTGGCCACTCAGCACACTTTTGTCCTCTTATGGCACTTTATACCAGGAAACTCCTACCTGCTGCGAGAGCTGAAACTCTCCTGGCTTAAGCATGTATTAGGCATGGGGTGTGTTGCGCCATCGACTCTGTTCACCTTCTTTTAGGGTCAAAGCTCCAGGACAAATTCGCCTGAATGGCAGGCCATGTTGCCAAGGCCCATCTTAACTCGAACCTGTAAGTCGAGTATGTGTAAATGATCACATTCTGGAATTTTCTGATCCTATAGAAACTTTTCTCAACCTCTAAAGGCATTGGGAGGTCATAGTATCTACTTTCCTTGCACCTTTTCTTTTTATAAACTGTTACCATGGCTATAAGTGATGGAAATAGTGGGAGACTGTCCATGCATGTGGAGATCCGCCTCCAAGCTCAGATTGTCAATCTTTGAGAGCAGGCAGGCAAGAGATATTATGGGGCGTCAGGCCATGCCCCCTATCGTCCTACAGGCATGCATATGCACCTTGCAAGGGCCTAGCATGCCTGCCCACCATTTTTTTTTCCTGATGGTGGTCAATTCACCTTCCAAAGACTACACAACACAACGAAAGCTACTTTGAATGAGATCTGTGATGCCTTGGGAGTGGGGGATGGCCACATGGAGGCGCACCCCTGAGCTAGACATGATCCTGGAGGTGAGCCAGCCCCAGATGGCAGGATCTTGCATGGGGCGACTCTAGGCTCAGTGCCAAACACCGAACCTGAATCCACCCCTATGCAAGGTTCTCAAGTGGTTAAAGCCCCTGATGACTCACAAGGACAGGAGGGACCACCTCCCTTGACTGGTTCCACGTTGACACCTAAGACCTCCATATCAGAAAAGGATCTTGCTGAGGCTGGTCCATTCGGCCTAGATGCCCCTTCCTGGGGGGGGGGGGGGGGGGGAAGCAGGTTCATCCCCCACCTGCCTCATAAAAAGAAAAGGGGTAAGAAGACAAAGAGGACTAAGGGTTCGTCTCGCTCTGCGGGCATCCGGGGACGGACGGGTCCGGTGCCATTTTGGCAGGTGACTAGACCGAGACTTGTACATCCGCAAGGTTGCCATATCACTTTATATTATATAGAGTTCTCTATATTTGAGCTGTTCCTCTAAATCACTCTATATTACTCTATATTAGAGGTCCTACTCTATATTTCTCTGAAGCACTCTATATTCTTTAAATAAATGGTACTTTGCCATATAGTCAATAATACAAATAATAAGTGTGTCAAATATCCAAGTTTTCCTATTACAAATGTGATCCTATTTTCTCTCTCCCTTTTTAAAGTTCTATTTTTCCTAGTTAGAATAATCAGCGCATGCAAGAACAGTCCCGATGAAGCACATCTGATGGACACTGCTGGGGATCCTTTGGTTCCACAGATTTTAGTGTAGTTTCATTTTCATAATTTTGTTATTTGTGGAATTTCCAAGTTGTAGCCCCTATTGCATTCTCTTAATTCTATTCCATTTGTAATAGTATAACAATTGATAATTCATTTCTTTTTTATCATGCATTCTCAGCATAATTACCTTTTTTTCTTTTCAGGAAATTGTTTTAGTCTTAGTTTCTGGAGCTGGGTATCCTACTTGGTAATTGGTTATTCCACTTGGTGATTAGGTATCCTATGTAGTAATAAGTGCTATCTAGATAGTATGGCATCAAAACACAAACAGAAATATAAGAAAGACTGGGAATGTAGCAAGGATTGTAATGCAGACACTGAACGATCATTTTCAGAAGGGGCCAGTATAATGAGAAAGGAGAGAGCAAACCTGGAATGTTACACATTAAATGCTATTCTGTCAGTGAAGAGCTACCTCCGAGTAAAAAATCAGAATTGTATCAACATAGAACTTGAAGAAAACCTTCTCTCCTTCTGTAGAGAGGCCCACAGCACATATGAAGCTAGACAAAAGAAACAACAGATGGATAAAAAAATCAGAGTAACAAGGAGTAACAAGGAAAGGAAGTACCCTAAGAGACCTTACGGTCCATTCAAAGAGGGTACCTTTTGACTAGCAATCGAGCAGGCACATGGCTGCTCAATTGTTTTGCCTCCCTAAACTTGAACTGGTCAACAGATTCACTGTTGACAACTTCCACTGGAAGTGCGTTCCACTTACCGCAGATACTGTAAGTGAAAAAATTTCCTCACAGATTGCGGTTGTAACGCTTCAGTTCAAGTTTGAAGTTGTGATTGCGCGTTCTGTTCTCACTCAGTGTGAAAATATCCCGGTAGTCAACATTGTCGAACCCTCAAAGTATTTTGAAAACTTCGATGAGCTGACCACGCAGTCTACGGGTTTCCGGCGAGAACAGATCTAATTCCCTTAGTCTATCCTCATAACTTTTATGTCGGATAGAGGGAATCAGTTTGGTTGCCCTAGCTTGTACGCGTTCCAACCTTGCGATGTCCTTTCGAAACGAAGGACTCCAAAATTGTACGGCATACTCCAGGTGCGGCCGAACGAGGGAGTTGTACAGACAAAGTACTATCTCCTTGTTACGGTATCCAAACTAGCGCTTTATGTAGCCTAACATCATTTGGGATTTCTTCTCTGCCTCGATGCACTGTTTTGAGAACTTGAGGTTGCTAGTGATAGTTACACCCAAGTCCTTCTCAGTGTCACTCGATTCAAGAGCAGTGCCCTTGAGGATATACTGAGATTGGGGGTTTCTGTGGCCGATATGCATCACTTTGCATTTGTTCACGTTAAAAGGCATTTGCCACGTGTCCGACCACTCCCCAATCTTCACAAGATCTTCCTGCAGGTGGGCAGTATTTCCATCCTTTGCAACGTTCATACCAAGCTTGGTATCGTCGGCAAATTTGGAAATCTTTGGAAACCGTCCATGTCGTTGACGTAGATGATGAATAGTAGTGGTCCCAGGACAGAACCTTGAGGCACACCGCTAGTAACGGGCACCCACTCAGAAGCCTGTCCATTCACCACCACCCGTTGCTGTCTGCCACTTAGCCAGTTCTCGATCCAGCGGGCAACTTTTCCGTCTATGCCCAGCGCTCGCACTTTCCGGAGAAGGCGGCGGCGGTGTGGTACCTTATCAAAGGCTTTCTGAAAGTCTAAGTACACCACATCCACCGCCTTCTCCCGATCGTGCTCACTGAAGACGAAGTGGAAGAATTCCACAAGGTTCGTCAGGCATGACCGTTGCCTTCGGAAGACGTGCTGGGAACTCCTCAGTAGCAGGTTTGACTCTAAATACGACGTCATTTTGTCCACCATGATGCTTTCCATGAGTTTACCGACTATCGAAGTCAGACTGATTGGTCGGTAGTTTGACGGATGGCTGGGGTCTCCTTTCTTGAAGATCGGAGTCACCTCCGCCTCACGCCAGTCTCTAGGAACGCATCCGGTCCGGATTGACATGTTAAAGATAGAGCACAGATGTCGTGATACTTCATCACACACTTCCTTCAACACCTTGGATAGAAACCCGTCCGGTCCAGGGGACTTATTCGTCTTTAGGTCAGCGATCTTTTTCTTTATTTCTCCTTCGGTGAAGTCCATTGCCTCCAGCTTTTCCCCCGAGTAGGAATCCGTGGGCTGGGGGGTGGGACCAAACTCTTTAGTAAACACTGAAGAGAAGTAGTCATTGAGAAGGTTAGCATTTTCTGCATCTGAGTGAGTTAATGCACCCTCCTCGTCCACTAAGGGCCCAATCCTACGATGAAATGGTTTACGGCTATTTACATAGCCGAAGAACTCCTTGGGATTCTCGTTGCAGAGTCTCGCCACTTGGAGTTCCTCAGTACGCTTAGCCGCCCTTATGCCGGACTTCACTCTCCTGGCTAGCCTCCGGTACTCGTCAAAGGCACCCGAGATCTTCGATCGCCGGTACGCATTTCTCTTCTCCCTAAGCAGTTGGCCGATTTCTCGATTAAACCACTTTGGTTGAACAGAAGACCGACGGAGGCATTTCAGAGGGATGCAACTTGATTGAAGACTCATGAACTTATTTTTGAAATTGTTCCACGAATCCTCAAACTCTTCGCATACCGCTAGCCTTACATCAGTTAGCCCAGCACGAAGGCTTGCAAAGTCTGCTCTTCTCAAGTCAAGTTTCCTTGATTGACTGGCAACAGACCTTACCTTCAGGATCTTGACGGTAAATCTAACTAGCTGGTGATCACTGCCACCGAGCTCTTCGCCTACAGAGACATCCTCAACGATATCATCCTCAGAGGTGAAGACCAAGTCGAGGATATTGTCTCCTCTCGTCGGTTCTCTGACCCATTGAGTGAGGAACTCGTTGTTGACGAACTCCAGGAGTAGCGCGCTCTCGCCACAGGCTGCTCTGGTTTCTCAGTCAACTTGTCTGTTGAAGTCGCCCATAACGATGCACACTCTGCCTTGAACAAGCTCACCCAGCAGCTGGTACAGTTCCCTGTCCTTCTCAACGGGTTGGGAAGGGGGTCTGTAAAGCACCAGGGTCCTGTATCTGACAGGACCTATCTCTAGGTCAACGCCTAGGAGCTCGTGATCGGATATAATGGTGGAGTTCGTAGATTTGATTGTATCCTTGACATACAACATTACACCGCCACCCTCTCTGTCTGGCCTATCTTTGTGGAAGAGTTGGTAGCCAGGAACCGTGAATTCGCCTTCAAAGTCTCGGTTTGAGGTTTTTATCCACGATTCTGTTATGGCTACCATTTCGGGTTCTTCCGTCGCTACGAGGCCACGGAGCTCAGGAAACTTGTTCCTGATTGACCTCGCATTGAACAGAAAAACTTTCAGGGAGTCCCCGACTGTAGGACTCCCTACGCTCTTCCGTTTCCCGGCTTGTTTGTTGGCGAGGCACCCCTCTTTGCGACCTCTGAGAAGGTCGTTCCTGTAGTGACACGGGTGTACTGGCGTACGTCCGCCCTCACTCTGGGCCGGATACTCCTTTGGGTCCTCTTTACGACATCCTGGATCATGTTCGACAGAAAGGCCTTTCCTTTAAAGGAAAGATGTACCCCATTCCTTTGGTAGAGATCATTTCTACCATAAAAGGTGCGGTACGGGTCCACAAAAAAGACCCCCTCTGCCGTACACAAATCTACCAGGCGCCGGTTTAAAGAGACATTCATCGAGTGAGCGGTCCGTGTTGGACCTCTCCTTGGGAGCATCCCGACTACCACACTCTTGCGGGTTTTCAGCCCACAGTCGTCCACGACACCTATGACCGTGTGGAGGATTTTATCTGTAGGGCCTACCCTACCTCCTCTCAGATAGAGGTCGTTTCCACTGACCATCAGAGCAACGACTGAGCTCTCAGAAATCTGTGATTTCTCAGCCTC
Organism: Ceratothoa steindachneri; assembly: GCA_963969495.1. Classification (NCBI taxonomy): domain Eukaryota; kingdom Metazoa; phylum Arthropoda; class Malacostraca; order Isopoda; family Cymothoidae; genus Ceratothoa; species Ceratothoa steindachneri. The sequence continues at coordinate 140,186,440 of OZ018326.1, read as the reverse complement.
TACTCTGATGTGGTGGTTACCACATCCTGGCAGGCAGCTTACCTTCACACTAGTGCGAAGGCGGGCCGCTAGCAGGGACTGAAGGCCCCGTGCTTGAGAATCACCAATAAGGGTGACTCTTGCACATTTGTCTGCAGGCGACTTAGTCTTTCCTCTCGGAAGCGACTTGCCGCTTTCCTCTTGTATCTCTACATTTGCCTTTTTCTTCTTCTTCTTCTTATTTTTCTTGTCTTCATTTGTTTTCTCTTCTTCCGTTTCTCTTTTCTCTTCTTCTCTTTCCACTTTCCCTTGCGCACCAGTAACGCTCAAATCCTCTACACTGGGGTGAGCTGCATTAAGGTCGTTTTTCTTCCTTTTATTCTTTTTCTTTTTCTTCTCATTTGCTTCTCCGCATGGCTGAAGTGGGACTGCCAATGCAGTTTCACCTCCTTGAGCTGGAGTCACATCGGCGCAACCGCCCAAGTCAGTGGGACTTTCGTCTCGAGCTTGAGCTGACTGGGCCTCTAGTTTAGAGGCTAGCTCTAGGATTTTTTCCTCGAGACGCCGAATCTGAAGCGCGTGCTGCGTTTCTAGGGTATGTATTCTACTTTCCAGTGCCCTAGATTTTTCTTCAGAGGGACAAGCTAAAGAAATTGCTGGAGAAATCAGCATGTTAACTCAAATGATCCAAGCTGAAAAAGACAAAAGTGTTAGGTTTAAATCTGCTCAGGTTTCAGCATCCTGTGCATCAAAGAAAGAAGTAGAAGCTGAGAATAAAAGGAAAGAAGCCATGGAAATGGTTAAAAAAGCCCAGCACCTCCTAAAAGAGGCAGATAAAGAAGGAAAGAAAGTTGCAATTGCCAGGGAGGCAGCAACGAAGAAGAAACAAAAAAAACTATCAAGAGAGCTGCTGAAGAGAATGTCAGGCAAAGCAAAAAAATAAAAGAATTTTAAATATATAATTCAGGTATAGATTTTGTAAGAAATCCTAATTATAATTTTAAGCTTTATATTTTTGTATTCAGATACCTGATAAAGTAAGTTAGTTTATTTTCATATTTTTTAGTATTTAGATACATGATAAAGTAAGTTTTTTTCCTTTCATAAGTAGGCTTAGTAAAATTGTTTATGATAAAAAAAAATATATATATATATATATATATACCCACTGTGATGAAACCAGACCGATGTATTGTTAGCTGCTGTTTGATTGACATGCACATACACTGTTGAAAGGTTAATATTCATGTGAATATCAGGGATATAGCATTCCTTTGTTTACATTATATGTAATGGCATAACTTTTTTTTTAAATATTTATAAAGTTTAGCAAAACAATAATACCTTTATTTATAGTGTAGATGTCTCCTTGATAGTTTATATTGATTGCATAAAAATGTAAAGTTCTTGTTATGTATAAATATTCAGACTGGTGGAGACAAAAAATATTAGCTTCATTTCAATAATTAATTAAACATTATTTAAAATAAAAGTGCCAAATGCTTAGGAGTTATTATATTTACTTTGGTTTAATATTTTGGTTTGTTAGATGGAATACAGATCCAGATTTTTCTCTGGAACATTACTTCATTTCTGGATATTCTGAGTGGGAACTGTATACAGTGTAATGTAATTCAGTGTACTGGCCCCCTGGCCAAGCAGTCTTTCATTCTTTCGGAAGGTGCAATGCTTGTAGGGGGAGAGAAAAATGGCTCCACTGATAGTTCTGCTTGTTAAATGCAGGTTTTGTCATGTCAGCCTTCATTTATTTAACGATGAATGGCTATAGTTGCCCCAGTGCTTGGCATTATGCCTAAATTCCATAAAACAACCAATGTAATAGTTAGCATTACATCATAGATTTATATCTAATAATGCCAGCTTTTACTCTATATTTACTCAATATTTTCCATTTTCCTTCTCTATATTTAAAGGAGAAGCACTCAATATTTGATACTTTGCCAGTGGCAACCCTGATCCGGTCCTGCAGATCCTCGATTACGTCGGGGCCGCTCATTAAGAGACTATCGGTCGTTTGTGAGCCTGCTGGCTTCAAAGGCTTTCTGGTTATTCACTGCACAGGTGGCAGCATGTTGGTAGAGAGCCGAAGATGACGCGTTTCTTCGACGCATAGGCCCTAAGGCGTATGCGTCGGACCCTTCCAAGGTCTCCATGATTAGTTCACTTTGGATACAATGCTTAACCATCAACTTATTAAAAGGAGTGGTTTATGCGAGGGAGGCCGTCTTTCGAGGTTCTTAAAGTTGCCCATCAAAAGGAAGCCAGTCCCAAAGCATCTTCTGCTACTACGCCCCCACCCAAGGCTGGACTGGTTGGATCCTCCAAAGGAGGGACCCCTGCCTTCAGATGTGCCCCACCTGCCAAATGTTTCAAGACCCAGGGAGAAAAAGAGAAGCATAGCTAGCCCAACCCTCCCTGATAAGACCCCAAAAGCGAAAGCGTACGGTCATTTCCGTGAGGGTCTTCTCTCTCCCAGCCAGGGTATAAGGGTTTTGCAACCAAACCACCACGGGATGTGGGCCAGACAAGAGGATGCGCCATTTACACCCGGCATGATATCTCCGTTCTGTACTTTGCTTTAAATACCTCCTTTCAGTCAATAGCAGTGCTGCTTCACTTAGATAAGAGGTATACTGTTATTTCTCCGTACATTCCACCGTCAACCGAGCCTTCAACGGGGGCTTAGGGGACTTCCGCCACACCGTGGCATGGATGCCATGCACTTTCTACTGCTCGGGGATTTGAACGGTAGACATCCCCTCTGGGGAGATTATTCATTTCAATCCCAGGGGTCAGGTCCTTGCCGACCTGATCGACGAGCTGGAGATAGGTGTCCTAAATGTGGATATTTACGCACATCACTGCCCGAGAACCCCTTCATTTACCTGTCGTGATCTAGCCCTGTGCTCTCCAAAAGCACAGCCTGATTTTGGGTGGGAAGTAATCGATGACCCTTCAGGGTAGTGATAACTTTCCCATTCAAATATCATTTTCTAGATCGCTGCCGCCTGAGACACCCCCTGCGGTGGAACTTGGAGCTTGTGCGGTAGTCCCCATTTCACTGTCCCAGTCAAGGAGTTTAAGTCTGAATGAGGTCGTTGAGTTCTCCGGTAACTTCATAGAAGTGGTCCTGGCTACTATTCCTAGAATTCCTCGTCGTTTTTCATGCCAACCGCTTCCGTGATTGTCAACCGAGTGTGATGCGACCGAATGATTTCACTCGGTGAATTTCGTCGAGCTAGCTCTAGGTTTCGGTATGTTTCGAAGCACGCCTCCCCCCCTTACTGGCGGGCATACGTATCTTCACTTAACGGGAAGATCCATCTAACAGAAGTGTGGAAGCAAGTCAAAAGGATTCGGGGCAAGTTCTTCTTGCCAGAATCCCTTCCCGTTCTCCTGGAGATTGGGAACGCACCGTGGCGAGGTCCTTTGCGCCCTCTTTTTCCCGCATTCTCTAGCCGGGATGCTACTCCGCCAGCATTCAATGCACGTCGTGTTATCGCTGAAGGCCATCGATTGGACTTTACCTCCAGTGGCGTAGAACCATTCAACAACATAGTTACTGATGGTATCCTCTTAAACTCCCGACGAATGGTACTGTGCTCGCTTTTCTCAAACCGGGGAGAGATTACTCTATGCCGGCCAGTTCCCGCCCAAACTCTCTAACCTCCTGTATGTGCAAGTTGATGGAGAAATTGGTCAATATTAGACTAGTCTTTGTCCTGGACTACGGAGGCCACCTATCTTCCATTTCACGTCGGATGCTCATCTCCGACTTAAAAACTGCTGTCTGCGAGGCGTGCCTTCTTAGACAGCACTACGCCATGGTGTTTTTCTATCTGGAGAAGGCCCTATGATACTTCATGCCGATACTGGATCATGAAAACTCTTTAGACGATGGAGGCGAGGGGACGCATCCCAATCTTTATTTCTGAGAAATCGTCGATTCCGTGTACGGGTTGGGGGAGACCTCTCAGGCCAAATGGAGCAGGAAGAGGGTGTTCCACAGGCATGTGTCTTCAGTGTTACACTCTTTGCACTGAGTATCAACGATATCATCTCGATGCTGCCGGAAGATGTTTTCGCTACGCTCTATGTTGACCTTTTGATCTCTTTTGGTGCGGCCCAGCTTCTGACTCCAATAAGCAGTGAACAGTATCTATTGCTGTGACTAAGCTCGCAAATTCTGATTTTCCTTGTCACACTAAGGTTGTGCACTTCTCTCGCCATTCACGGTTCCACCCGTCCCGGCCTTGTTCCTAAATGGGGTTCGTCTGGAAGTGGTGGATTCACACCGTTTCCTTGGTCTTGTATTTGATCGACGCCTCACCTGGGAGGCTCATATTCGCAGCCTTAGGGTCTCTTGTACTCGCGCCATGAGCATTCTTCGTTCCGTGACGGTCAGCACCTGGGGTGTTGATAGGGATACTACCTTATTTTTCTACCGATCTTTTGTTCTTCGAAGCTTGACTACGGATGCGAGTTTTACGCATCCACCTCCGAGCGTGTATTACGGAAGGTGGACTCGATCTACCATACCGGTCTCCGATTGGTGACTGGTTCCTTCCGCACGTTCCCTATTGACAGCCTACTTGTTGCTGGGAAGATGTCTCTCGCTCTACGCCGTGCACTGTGTATTATGTGCTTGTACGCTCGAGCGCGGCGCCTCCCTCAGTCGCCAACGGCTCTCACTGCACCCGAGGCAGATCTCGACCCTGCCTATGCTGCAGAGAGACACCGGTCATAACCTAAGCCCCTGTATCTTATAACTAGCAAACTCCTTCTAGAGCTCGGTATTGCTCTCGGGCGGCTGGCGCCTCTGTTTGTCCTCAGGCTGCCAACTTAGATAGTCTCACCGTTTGACTCTTTGTCACCAGGCTTCTGCTCCCAAAGCTTCCACATCGCCGAAATATTGCATTCGACCTTTTTGCAGCACACCTCTTGTCACGCTGGATCCGTTCCAGTGTACATGGATGCCTCAAAGTACCGGGATGGGGTCGGCTTGCACACCATATTCCCTCTCCTTAAAGTCAGCTGGGCTCTACCAGGTGCTGCGTCTCTCTTCACGACCAAGGGGATTGCAATTCATGACACGGTACGGGAGATAACGCGTTATGCCCGGTTCTGAAACCGGATTGTGATCTTTGGGAATTCATTAAGCTCCCTGAGTGCTCTCGGTGCATTGAAATTTCCGCACCCCTTAGTTCGCGGTACCTATGATGTCACGGTTGCTGCGATTCGTGCGGATGTTGGATTATCTTATGCTGGGTTCCTGAACATGTGGAAATTGTCTGAAATGAGGGCGCCAAAAGCTTCCACGAGGATTGGGCGATCAGTCCAGCGTTTTGCTCTTCCTCACACCGAATGCATGGCAGGAATCAGAGCAGCCCTCTTGGCTTCTTGGCAAGGGAACTTAGAGTTGCGTCCCATTGCGCCGCGTCTGTTCCCATGGACCAATGTCGTGACGGTTTCAGGTGGCTTTCTGTCGTCTTTAAATTGGGCTCACTCGCTGGATGCAGCGCTATGTGATTGAGCGCTCTCCTGCACCTTACTGCGACGACTGCATGGTATCCCAGACTGTTCGGTACATTCATGTTGCGTTCAAGTCTTGCTGATCTTCGCGCATGTTACCTGTGCCACTACGGGGAAGCACGTGATCTCTATCCCTTGTACTTTGGTCGGGTTCAGGTACAGTGGACTGGTGTTTATTTGACCTTTTAGAGGAGGCTGTCCTCTTCTTTGTCTTTTCTTGGTATTGGGTGCGTGCTCTCAGGCCGGGAGGAGATGGCCTCTCCCGACGTCGGAGCCTGCATCTTTCCTATTTTCTTAGTTTTTTTTTTTGTTATTTTAAGTCTAGTTAATAGGTAAAATATTGCTTTTGCTGTCATTTATACCCCTGTAGGCAGCCGCCAGGATAGATCCTAAAATGATTCACAGGAGGCAAATACCCAGAAAATCGTAATGACACTATCCCCGGGGCCTTCGGTTACTGCCTTCTGATAAGAGGGAAGGAACAAGGGAGCTTCGGTTTTATCCTCCCTCTCCAAGGGTTGGAACGTCATTGCTCTCCAAAGAATAAGGGGGCCCCTCTACACAAAGTCCCCCCCACCCCAAAAAAGATTTTTTAAAGAGAGGGAGGAGGAGGAGAAGACTCGTTTGCCGAGCCAAACCTCCAACCACTAAGCCCTCGAAGTGCGCAGCGCCTTCTTCGGCCAAAGGTCTACGGACTTCTGCCTCCCGGAAGGCTAAAGCCATTCCTCGCGTTACTTCCACAATAAGGTAAATTATATTGCTATTTCAATCTACCTAAATTAATATATTTACATTGTTTGCGTCTATATGTTTGCGGATATCGGAATATCATCACCGCGGTGACATTTATGCAGAGAGAGGGGCACAAGCGCCCGCACCTACTCGCCTCTAATGGAAGGAGACCGAGTTTGAAACCCGCCGTCTTATAATATCATGTGTGCTTAGTGACTTTGGATCGGGTTAAAGCCTCACTGCCCCCCCCCCCCCACCCCTGTGACTAAGCCATCCTATATCCTTCTCCATTTTCAAGTTCTATCCTTATATTTTCCATCCTCTTGTATGGATGTCCGCCCCTTTCTTTGGTTCTAATGTTACACACGCTCTTTTATCAGGTTCACCAAGCCGCCAATTGGTACGAGAGAGAGGTATGGGATATGTATGGAGTATTCTTCGCCAATCACCCCGATCTACGGCGAATCCTCACTGACTATGGATTTGAAGGACATCCCCTGAGGAAAGATTTCCCCTTGACAGGATATGTAGAGGTTAGCTTCCTTTTTGTCCGCCCCCCTTAACTCGTTTCGATGATAAGAGAGATGTTTTGGCTTGGGTTTTATCACACAATTCTTCGAGGTCAGTTTCTCTGTCGGGATCGAGTCTAATATGGGATCCGAACTACACGATTGGCTTCAGCGTATGACCACCGCCACAAAGTTAACCCGAATTTGGACTCCATCCAAAGACTAAACACACCCAGTTTGCTTAACTCCACTCTGTTCAGAAGCTGTGTTTCCACTCTGTAGGACTGGCGCGCATCTACGCTATTACCCGCATGACTGAACGAGGTCCGCAACACTGCCCATTAACTCCTCTGGTTACGCAGTTTCGCGGGCTTAGTCGCTTTTTATGACGTCCACCGGAAAACATAATTGATATTCTACACATGCCTGTAAGGTGTGGCATGGGCAAACTTGTTGCAGCTAACATCTGAAGGATTGCGTTCCCTATCTTCCGCATGAACCGCAAGAGGATCTTCGGCTATGTATCTTCCACACATTTTAATTTTCTCTATCATGACTCTTCTTGAGAGATGTTTTCTTAAAACCTTCTGTCGGTTTATCCCCTTTAAATTTAATTAAAAAAAAAAACCTCCCCTACATACAGGAGAGTCAATTCAAATGCTTTTGATTCTTGTTTACCATGGGCTCCGGAGTTTCCCCTACCTACTCTTCCCCTTTTTCACCATCAACTCTGGGGAAATATCACTTTTCACCATGGAGGAAGTTAAGCCATCATTCTGTTCTTGGCTTCTCATTCCTCGATTATCGAAACAGCATTTAACATATTTTACATTGGTTTTCATTTAGAAAAAAATATGCTTAAAGTAGATGAATACATACAAAGAAGAGAAAAGAAAAGTGGATTGAGTTAATAACACTGTAACAAAATTTCAGTTTTGTCTTGTCTTTGAGGTTAAAAGTGTTATTTCCCGATTGTTTGAGGCTCTATTAAATGAAAAAGTCAATTTTAATCAACAAACTTTGCTTTTGTGGCTAGGACATGGAATTTTTAAATTAGCCCATTTATGGTAAATAACATTTTATTAGGCAAATAGTAAAAATATATAAAAAGTTTCAAGGGTTATGTTCTTTTCAGTTATGGTATAAACATGATATACTGTATTTAAAAAGTTATAGAAAGAGTAATACTGTATTAATAGTTATTATTACCCTTATATTTTGTTATTTGCGACCTGGACAGCAATGGCAGTTTTCTTACATTCTACATAGATTCGTTCTCGCTACGCTCTACGTGGACGACCTTTCGATCTCTTTTTGGCACGGCCCAGATGCCAACTCTGGAGCGTCGACTCCAACAGGCATTGAACCGCGTCTCTCGCTATGCCGAAGCGCACAGGTTTCGGTTTTCTTTGGCCAAGACTAAGGTGGTGCACTTCTGCCGCCATCCACGGCTCCACCCCGACCCAGATTTGTTTCTTAATCGGGTGCGCTTGGAAGTGGTTGAATCGCACCGTTTCCTTGGTCTTGTTATTTGACCGATGCCTCACCTGGTAGGCTCATATTCGCACCCTTAGGGTCTCTTGTACCCGCGCCATGGATATTCTCCGTTTCGTGACGTTCAGCGCTTGGGGCCCTGATAGGGCTACTGCCCTACTTTTTTATCGATCCTTTGTTTGCTCGAAGCTCGACGTCGGATGCGAGTTTTATGCATCCGCAGCCGAGCGTTTATTGCGGAAGGTGGACTCGATCCACCACACCGGCCTTCGCCTTGCGACCGGTGCCTTCCGCACTTTTCCCATTGAGAGCCTGTTGGTCGATGCTGGGGAGATGTCACTCGCTCTACGCCGCGTACAGTGCATCACTCGCCTGTACGCGCGAGCCCGGCGCCTCCCTCAGTCGCCAACATCTCTGACTGCATCCGCAACTGATCTCGACGGTGCCTATGCCACCGAGAGACGCCAGTCATACCCTAAGCCCTTTGTGTTTAGGGCCAGGAAACTTCTTCGAGAGCTAGGTATAGCTCTCGGGCCGGTGGCGCCCCTGGTTCTGCCCAGGACGCCACCCTGGAGGGTACCACATTTGGCTATTTGTCACCACGCCTCTGCTCCCAAAGCTTGTACAGCGCAGGGAGTATTACGTTCGACTATTTTGGAGCACACCTCGTGTCACGTTGGAACCATGACGTTGTATACGGATGGCTCAAAGTCCGAAGAGGGGGTCGGCTTCCACGCCGTATCACCTTTGTTTGAAGTCAGTGGGGCTCTGCCAGGCGCTGCGTCTGTCTTTGCGGCTGAGCTGGTGGCAATACACCACTCGGTACGGGAGATTACGGGACTTGCCTGGTTCGGAGACCGGATTGTGATCTATAGCGACTCACAAAGCGCCCTGAGTGCTCTCAGGGCATTGGAATCTCCCCATCCCCACGGTTTTAGCAAGCCGGGCGGATGTCGAGATTATCTTCTGCTAGGTTCCTGGACATGTAGGAATTGCGGGGAATGAGGGCGCCAAAGAGTCCGCGAGGACTCTGCGACCGGACCAGCGTTTCGCTCTTCCTCACACCGACTACATGGCAGGAATACAGGCAGTTCGGACTGCTTGGTAAAGAAGATGGGAGACGGTCGAAGGGAACTTAAAGTTGCGTGCCATTGCGCCGCGACTGTTCCCAGGTAGACCTACCCCTCAATGCCGCGACGGCTTCAGGTCGCTTTCTGTCGTCTCCGAATCGGACACACTCGCGTGACGCATCGCTATTTGATGGAGCGCTCGCCTGCTCCCTATTGTGACGACTGCGTCGTTTCCCAGACTGTTCAGCACGTTCTTGTCGAATGTGCCATTACCGGGATGGGCAGGGTCGCTACCGCCTGTCCCTTGTACTCGGGACGAGTGTGTGCACCTTGACTGGTGGACTGATATACTTTTGGAGGGAGGCCGTCCTTCTCCCTTTTATTTAACTAGGTTTTGTTGTTTTTTGTTATTGTTGTTTTATTTGTAGGTTGCACACTCCTACGCCGAGGGGAGGGGGACCTCCCCTCGACGCCAGAGCTTTCTTCCTAATTGTCATCTTCCCTTTTTATCGTTGTTTTCCAATTTTTATTTTAAAGTAGCCTAGAATTAGGCTGTTTGTTTGCAGCGACTTATGCCTAAGTGGGCAGTTGCCAGATAGCCCCTTAAAAAAAAAAATCCACATAGATTCAGAACTAATTTGGTGAAAAATAAACTGTAGAGCTTTCCAGAACTTTTGAGAATTTTTTATATGTTTGAAGAATTTCTAGAACATTCTGGCAACGTAGATGACTGTATAAACACAAAGAATGTCTACTCAACAGATCAGTTTAACTCTAGCCATCACAGCACAGACATCATCATTCGTCATTGATAGAAACATTTATCACACAAGGCATTAAGAGGTTGTAAGCATCTGGCAGAAGCATTTTGCTATGTCTGCGGTGAATTTATTAAGACAAGAGCGAAAAAGTACTTTGTAGAGAGCTTTGCTAAAATGTGTGAGGCCTACAAGGCATATATCAGCATGTCAGTCGAAAATCAAGACAAACTTTAGTCTGCAAAAGAACTCTGGAACATAATATATATATATATATATATATATATATATATATATATATATATATATATATATATATATATATATATATATATATATATATATATATATATATATATATATATATATATATATATATATATATATATATATATATATATATATATATTAGAAGATATCACATTAGCGTGATATATCTCAGTGAGAAGATAATAATAGTAAACCACAATATTAAAATCAAGATTTATTTATAACCACAAAACTAGTTTTGGCAAAGTTATTACTGCCATTTTCAACTAAGTAATGAAAAAAGCTAAGCAAGGAGCCCAGCATATATAAGGCAAACAAAATACTAAGCAAAATGAAAACACGGGAAACAATCTGGAAAAACCTAAATATTTGGGTGGACTCAGGGGAAGTTACTAATCCCCAAAAGCAATTGCTTTTGGGGGTTTATAAATATGATTAGCGACTTTATTTGATATATATTTGTTTAATTTGTATTGCCTTTTAGATGAATGTAAATTATACCATACAAAAACCCATGACCTGACTACATCCAATCAATCCTGACGCTAGTGTATACCATGCTATAATTGCAATTTGGCATACATCAGAGTCGGGCCACTTTAATAAGACGATAAAAGCACAGCAAGAGAGAAACCCATACTACCCTAACCAAAAAGATCTCAACAACCTTGTCAGAGATCTTGGTCTCACAAAGTTCAATGCCAAACTTTTAACTTAGTGAGATTTGTTAGTTGACAGTGTGCAAATATCAGGTCAGAGAAAGCGTCACCAGTGTTTTTCAAGCTTTTTCACACATCAAGATGAGCTTTCTTTTTGTTGCAATGTGACCAGTCTGTTTGAGGCAATCGGAATCACCTGTAACCACAACAAGTGGCCCCTTTTCATTCACAGCTCGTACAGGACCCTCAAAGCAGTGCTGCTTCATAATGGGAACATGTATCCATATCTTTCCCTTGCTCACTCGGTCCAGCTCAAAGAGAAATACAGCATTATCAAGATGCATTTATATATGAAGAGTATGGTTGGGAGGTTATCAGTGACTTCAAAATGGTGTCCTTGATGGTTCTCCAAGGCGGCTTTACCAAGTTTCCTTGTTATCTTTGCCTTTGAGACAGCAGGGACACCGTGGTACACTACTACCAGCGGGATTGGCCACAACAGACCGAGTTTAGTGTGGGGAGAAACAACGTCAAATGGGAGCCTTTGTTGGATCCCCCCAAAGTACTCTTTCCTCCTCTGCACTTAAAATTGGGCCTTGTGAAAAAATTCGTCAGTGCTCTAGCTAGATAAGTAGTCTGCAGCTTTCAAGTATCTTCAAGATTTCTTTCCTAAGCTATCTGCAGCAAAGGTGGAAGCCGGGGTCTTCGTCGGTCCACAAATAAAAAAATAAAAATCATCGGGTGCAAGGAGTTTCCTGACAAGCTCACTAGGACGAACAGAAGCAGCGTGGGACAGCTTTATCACAGTGTATCTGGGTTTCCATGTTAATCACATACCTGAAAACTATGGAGAACTTGGTGAGAAATTAGGGCAAGATGGGTTGCAGGATGTCCCTGAAAGTCCATATTCTTGACGCTCATCTTGATAAATTTAAGAACATGGGAGCGTAATCCGAGAAGCATGGCGAGCGCTCACCAGGATCTATTGGACTTTGAACGCCGCTATCAAAGATCCTATAATGAAAATCTGATGGGAGACTATATTTGAGGTCTGATTCGTGAAAGTAATTTACAGTATAAGCTTAAACACGGAAAACCACTCATTTCTAATATTTTAATTGTCTCACATTTAATTCTAGAATAGAATTAAATTTGCCACTTCCTTCTAGAGGGAATAGGTAAATTTCATATAAATATCCTTATCCTGGACACAAAAGCAAAGTTTGAAATAAATGAGTATATTTTTCATGTATTCTAGACACAAGCAAATCGAAAATAACACTTGCTACCCAAAGACAAAAATCATATTACACAGTGTAATCAGCCTAACAAAACAGCAAATGAAGCACTTAGATGAAATTGAAATGAGGATCCGAATGGGTAAAAGAAATTATTTTGTCAGTGAGAAACTAACAGAAGAATAGTTATTTGAACAATAATAAAAATGACGAGATACTTGTGAGCAATGAGATAAAGAGTAGATTGCGAGAGTACTTTGATGAATTATATAATGTGGGTATGTATGGAAAATGAAGTGAATGGAAATATTATTGGTTTTGCGTCTGTAAATCTGGCATGGCACTGTCACACGCCACAATATACAAAGGATCCCACAAAGTTTCTCTGTAAAATCTAACGGTCTTCTGAATATTGTAGGAGAGGGGTCTTCCGCTTAATATGGAACGTAGCTTCCATCAGGCTCTGAACTGTGTCTCTTTATCCCGAAACGCATAGGTTTCAGGTTTCTTTGCTAAAGACCAAACTGGTGCACTTTTGCAGCCTTGACGGCCATTTCCCCGAACATGATCTGTTCCAAAATGGGGCTCGCCTGGACGTACTGGATTCTTACCGATTCCTTAGTCTTGTATTCGACCAACACATCACTTGCGAGCTGCATATTCTCAGCTTTAGGGTCTCTTGTACACGCACCATGGACACTACACTTGTTCGGTACTGATGGGGGCTTCCCTCGAGTTTTACCGCTTCTTTCTTCACTCAAAGATGGACTATGGATACGAGATTTATTCATGCATTATGCGCTGGTACAGCGTCTCTCTCATCCACCCACGGCTCTCATTTCGTCCGCGGCAGCTTTCGACCTGCCTATGCTTCTGAGAGGCTTGAATGAATCTAACTTGTTGGTCTTCTGCTGGGTTCCTGCACATGTAGGAATTGCGGGGAATGAGGGCGCTAAAGAGTCCGCGAGGACTAGGCGACCGGACCAGCGTTTCACTCTTCCTCACACCGACTACATGTCAGGAATACGGGCAGCTTGGCAAAGAAGATGAGAAACGGTCGAGGGTAACTTAAAGTTTCGTGTCATTGCGCCGCGACTGTTCCCATGGACCTACCCCCAATGCCGCGAAGGCTTCAGGTGTCTTTCTGTCGTCTCCGAATTGGACACACTCGCGGGACGCACCACCATTTGATGGAGCGCTCGCCTGCGCCTTACCCTGAAGACTGAGTTGTTCCCCAGACTGTTCGGCACAATCTTGTTGAATGTCCAAGTCCGAGCGATCTTCGCGCACGTTACCTGAGGGGTCGCTACCGCTTATCCTTTGTACTCGGGACGGGTTCGTGCACATTGACTTGTGGACTCTATGACTTTTTGGAGGAGGCCGGCCTTCTCCCCTTTATTTAACTAGGTGGTTATTGTTGTTTTCTTTGTATGTCGCACGTCCCTGCGCCGGGGGGAGGCGGGGACCTCCCTCCGACGCTGGAGCCTGCTTGTTGCCTTTTTTATTGTGTTTTTTGTTATTCTCGTAGATGAAGCATTCTGGCGGATGCTAAGAATGTGTGGAGTAAGGGATAAATTAACTGTTGGGTGGTGTGAACAGTGAGGCGAAAGATGAACTGGGGGGGAAGTGTGTGATGTCGCCATGGCTGTTTGAATATCTCGTTTTGATGGAGGACTGAGAGAAGTTCGATGGGATTGAGCGAAATCGATGTTGGCGTATGCTGATGACCTGGATGCAATCCTGGAGTGACACCACCCCACTTGGATGTATTCTGCGTGAGGCTAAGTTGCAATAGGACTTCGACTTCCTAGCCGTTGCAAGGAACCCTAGCACAGAGGAGTGCTATAAAATTACCACAGCATGCAACAGCCTCCATCCACCCTAACCTGATCTCACAGAAAGTGCGGCCCAGCTTAATTGTGGTAACGTTGGTGGTGTCCTACAACACAAATTGTAGGGTCAAAGCTCCTCCCTTAACCTCTCAAGCGGCTGGAGGGAGCAGAGACGCCATCCTCTCCGGGGGGGGAGGGGTTAAAAGCAACAAGAATCTGGCAATCGTGGCTGAGATCAATTTGGGAATGGATTTGTCTCTGCCCACATCCTCTCCACTGTGACTGCGGTGGAAGGATTTAAGTGCTCCCCCCCTAGTGGCAGTTTCGCCATTCAACAGGTAGACGTCAATGAATGTTGTAATTGTGCGAAGTGAGGAATGTGTTCTGCCGGGCTCCTCAGTTACGGTCTACCTGAGAGAGAACGGTAAAACTAAAATTGCTATTTCTTAGCTTTCAAAGCTCCATATATTTAATTATCCACACCCATACGTTCATGTCATCAGCCGCTATGCCCTCTTAATATCGGCATCGGCTTGTCCATTCAAAACCCCATATTAGTCAACTCCTAGTTGCGCCTATGGAATAGGAGGGAGGATTTGGAAACACAACAATAAATGGACAATTTGCGTAAGATAGATAATCGGACACCAGTTGGTACGAGGTTGTGAGAAAATTGGTTAGAAATAGAATTGTGAAGAGAAAACCCGAGAGTGAATGTCATGGCACACCAAGGGTTGGAACATTAAAGTTGAGTTAATTATGTGAAGGTGTTTGAGCGAGGAAGTGCTGACCGAGAAGTGAATAGATGATATTGCCTAAGATAGCGTGTGCATGGTGGGGGCGTGTTTGGAGCCTTCTGCTTAAGGATTAACCCTGCCTGGACCAATGCATCCATTGCCTTGAAGAACCAATTTAGCGTGGGAAATAATGATCAGTGCTGTTCTGCTTGGTAGGGCATAAATTTATCTATTTTGGCTCGGGCATTTGCGTGCCCAGGACTCCTCTTACACTGCCGTTTCTCTGCTTACTCCTTTTTTATATTCAATATCCCACGCCTTTTTTATCATTACATTGATTCATGCAATATTCAATCATTGCAGACTTTCTTTTATGCCTTGGTCGTCGTTTCGGTGTGTCTCGCCTCTCTTGAGGGGATTTTTGCCTTCAGTGTGTATATCTGAGGAATGCCCCAAGGAGCCTGCTCCTTAGGATCCTGGGACCATGTACCTTCTTTAATTTTGACTTTTTTGCAAAGTTGTTCAAAGCTTTCTGGAGATGCCCGCGTTGGTTTTAGCTCAATGTCCCTTCGAGCGCCCATGTTGGTTTGTGCTTAATAAGTAATTTTAATAATGCCCCTTTGCCTTAAATTAATCGACTTGAATTCTTCAGGTGCGTTATGACGATGAGATGAGGCGTGTTGTTGTCGAACCTTTGGAATTAGCCCAAGAGTTCCGCAAGTTCGATCTCTCCGCGCCCTGGGAGCAGTTCCCCAACTTCAGGGATGTGGAAGTCGCGCAAGAAGTTAACATCAAAGAAAAGCAGGAAGAGGCTCCGCCCAGCAAGTAGTCATTGCTCTTCGGTATGTTTATGAATGAACTCGGCCAACAGTGTATAGTAAAAAGAGATTTGTGTGTAAATAAATTATTTAAATATTTGTTTAAAACTTGGGACTTCAATAATACCATCTCCATCTGTTCAAGACTTTTAATGGTCTTGTTTACTTACTCAGCTTCCCAGTATTCGGGAGAGCCAAAGGTAAAGCAGTATCGTCAAGTTGGTGTTAAAAATGTTGCGTGGGCAGCGAAACAAGGCAACGTTTCAAAAACAAACTCCCGAGAACTTGCAGCTGCTTTCACCTGAGCGGTTCCTCCCTTTCTCGTCTTGATGTTTGAAGGGCAATTTCACTCCAGTGTTTCTTCATGATGGAGGACTTCAAGAAGAGAACTGTGTATATGTACTTGATAAACAAGAGCATTAAAAGTGAGAAAAATTTGGGGGAGGGAGGCAGCCCTTCAACTATCGCCTTCTGCAGTGTGCATTTTACGCTCTATTAAACCTGAAATATTCCACTGCCAAGTTCTTTAACTCTTTTTGAAGAGGCTGCCCAACTTTTGAAGAACACCTAGTGGTGAGAGAGACACGAATATGAGACTATATTACCCGATGAAAATTTATCAGTCTATTAGAAACTTAAATTATTCTATGTAAAAAAAGGTGTATTGCACAGAAAATCAAAGAAGTATTCATATAAACATGTAACTGCATACGAGTTGGTAAATGTTGCAGGACACATTTGACACACTACTGGCTAACTGCTTCGCGCAGCAAAGACGCTCGTGTAAAGGCAGTAATACCAACATACGAGAGGCGGTCAATAAGTTTTGCAATTCGGATATAAGGAAACGAGATATGAGGAAAAGTGTTTTATTATTTTTTTAATATAACTACCCTCGACTTCAATGCACTTGCGCCACTTGTCCCTGAGGCTTCGAATTCCCGACTGCTCTTCAATCCACTCCTGGACGGCGAGCTGGACATCTTCACCGTCCCCAAACCGACGTCCACGCAGTGCAGCCTTGAGCTGGCGGAATAAAAAATAGTCGCTAGCGGCCAGATCTGGATTGTAGGGGGGGTGGTTGAGTTCCTCGCATCCGCACTCGCGCAGGGCAGCTTGTACAACTCTGGCCTTGTGGACTTTGAAGTCGATCATGGGGCGTGAGGTTTCTAGGGACCCGACGGGCAGAGACCTTTGTCATGGCCAAATTGTCGTGGATAATGTTGATAACACTTCCATGTGATATTCCAAGTTCTCGCTCGATTTCTTCGACCTTCACCCGTTGATTTTCGAGGATCATCCTCTCCACACGGGCCACATTGTCCTCGTTGGTCACGTCTGACAGGCGTCCTGGACGGGGGTCATCTTCAAGGGACTCACGACCATGGCGAAACTTCCTATTCCAGCGAGCAATGGTTGCATAGGAAGGGGTGGTGTCGGTGTACACTGCAACCATGCGTTCATGGATCTCTTTTGCATTCTTGCCTTCTTTGGTCAAAATTTGATCACTGCGCAGTGCTCAACCTTCTCCATTGTTGAAAAATTTGTGACTGACGATCTGCGATCAGCTACTGCTTCTTAAATAAACGAAGCAGGAGCGTGCGGCTGCAGGTCCTGACTTGTCATAACTTGTCCTAACACTCCCACAAACAGCCATCCCCCTTCCTCTGTTTCGCCCTACTGACTCGCAAAACTTATTGACCGCCCCTCATAGCATCCCAAACCTCTTGGTGGCTGTTGTGCCGACGGTTTTCGCCCCTCCTGCCCACTCTGACGCTACCATAGGACTCAGCATTTTTAAACCGCATTCGTGAAAGTAGCATAATGAAGTTTCCATGATCTCATTTGATGGAAACGTAAATTGCCGACGACCTGAATAAGGATATGTAACTTTTCCTTGGAAACGTAGGATGGGTGATCATCTATTATTGTAATAACCGGTACTGAGTCGCCGAGAGGATGTGCACCTCTTCCCATCTCTGTGGGGGCATCAATCTTAGACAGAGAAAAGGAAGAAGGGATACTCGTAGAAAAAATTGGTTGCTTAGAGAGAAAGCGGCGACGCACCAGCTTCCCCAGGCTCTGTCAACAAGTTTAAGTCAATCGAGTGAACCAGAGCTTTCCTATTTGCACTAGGGCCGGGAGGAAGTTTCGATCCTCCAGGTACCAGGTGGAGAGGTTTACACCGGGTACCCCGTAAGAGACACGGCGATTTGCCTTCCTGGCCGCCGTGCTGACGGGACTCGGCGCTCCGTCCGGCCCCAGCTTATTCTCTTCTTTCAGACAGAGTGCACTTCTACCCTACAACCTCTCCCATAACTCTCTGGTCTGCATCAATTTCACTGGGTAGACGCCGACCAGCTTCCTCTCACCCATCCATGCCGGATCGGGGCTGAGGGGACAGGGGACAATGACCTCTCACCCCTGAGATCCGGCTTGGGCTGGTAGGCTTTTAACAACCTGCTTCATCACCGCCCACACCTTTCTCTTTTCAATCTCTATCGATTTTACGCCCAGCCCAAGGTGGAGCCGCCTGGCCACTGGGCGGAAAGGTGTGGTCTTAAATGGCGGCAGCTGGTTCTGCCGGCCCCGTGTTCACCCCTCGCAAAGCGGGCTACTGCGGGGGGTGATTAGTGTTTGCTTCCCGTATAACTAATAGGGTCCCTTCGGGCAGTTCCACTGAAAAAAAATGGAGCCCCCGCCCCCCTTGTGCTCTCGCAGAGGATACTCCAAAACTCTTTAACCGGAGAGGAGGCTTACTCCTCTCCTTTGCCTACGGGTGTAGGGGACTCCACCCCCACCTCCTTCTCTCGAGGTGCCCTCGGGTGCCTTCCTCTTTCCAACGGCAGTCCCCCCTTTACTTTCCAAGGGGACTGCCAAGAAAGGCAGGCGGTTCATAATTGACCGCTCCCGGTGGGAGCAGCACGATAGGGCCAACCCCCTTAGGAGGAGGAGGGCAGACAAGGCCCGTCGGCATCCCCCTGAGATGGACATGGTGTCCCTGAGGCAACCCAGTCCCAGACGGTAGGACCTTCCTTGGGGCCACGCCACTTTCAATTCTATTGCTCCTGCTGGAAGCTCATCTCATGGCGGGGGGGGGGGGGGGGTAAATCATGGTATCTTCATCCCATTCCCCTACATACTACTCTCCAAGCTATTGCCGTGGGGGGTTTTCTTACTAAGCTTTTTACCGTTTGCTCTATTTACCTACCCCCTTGTTTATCATTGTCAAGACCCGACCTTTTAGAACTTATAGACCAGTTACCCTCCCCATTCTTATTAAGGGAGATTTTAACGCCCGTCACCTATACAGGGGTGACATCACTCGAAATCCCAAAGAGGTGTTTTAAAGTATCTTTTATTATCTGACTTTCTTTGTGTTTTAAATACTGGCGATTTTACCTCTTATCATGTCCAGACGGACTCTTTTAGCTGTGTTGACCTGTCTGTTTGTTTCCCCGGATTGCTTCACGGAATTTCGATGGTCAATTCTTGAAGATCTCGATGGGAGTGACCACTTCGCTATTGTCTTGTCGGCACTTCAAGTTAGCTTTCATACAACCATGCCCCTTAAGTGGGACTTAGCTCATGCAAATTGGGAAGGTTTCTAAGAGGCAACCTTCACAAGTGCATTGTTGGGGACCTCCAATGGGGTGGACGCGGCAGTAGAATTCTTTACATAGACTATCTACAATGGAGCAACACAGACCATCCCATGGAGGCGACCCGCCACGGGCCGCTCAACCCTGCTCTGGTGGACCTCGGCGTGTGCAACAGCTATCAAAAACTACAAGTTAGTCCATGTCCGATTCCGAAAGAACCCAACTTTGTGCAACAAGGTCGACCGAAACCGAGCTCGTGCGCTTCGCCAAAGAACCTTTCGTCAGGCTCGCCGAAATTCATGGCGCCGTTACGTTTCATCAATTTCCTCTATGACACCTACCGCTAAGATCTGGAAGAGAATTAATAAGATCAGGGGCCGTTATGCTTATCATCATACTCCAACACTCAACTTACACAGTTCCTTGGAGAATGACGGCCTGGCGGTCAGCAATGCTTTTGCTGACCATTTCCGCGCCGTCAGCAGTGTCAGCCGTTACGATAAGGCTTTTCTATCCTACAAATCAAAGGAAGAATCTCATTCTCTCAACTTCACAACAAAATCTAACCTTCCTCATAACGCTCTATTCGGCATCATGAGCTGCGTACCGCTTTGTCCCTTTGCAGATCTACTTTCTCTGGCCTTGACGAGATCCATTTCGATATGATTCGGCACCTACATCCACACTCTACTCTCTTCTTACTTGATTTGTACAACCTTATATGGGTGAAAGGTTTTTACCCCTCATCATGGCGCATTGGGATCATCCTTCTCTTTGTCAAACCGGGCAGGGACGGGTTGGACGCAGATCACTACCGCCCTATAGCTCTCACCAGCTGTTTGAGTAAGTTGCTGAAAAAAAATGGTGTTGGAGCGCCTAAACTGGTTCCTAGAAACCAATGACCTTCTCTCTCCATTTCAATGTTGCTTCCGCAAAGTTCATAGTACCCTTGATCTACTATTACGTTTCGAGGGATCGGTCCGGAAAGCTTTGTCATTAAAGCACCGAGCCCTGGCTATATTTTTCGATATTGAGAAAGCCTACGACACAACATGGAGATACGTCATCTTGAAACAGCTATGCGTTTGGGGGATGAGAGGCCTTTTACCGTCACTTATTCAAAGTTTTTTAGCATCTTGATCCTTCAAGGTACGTGTTGGAGACGCATACTCTGACCTGCAACCCCAAGAGGCGGAAGTTCCTCAGGGCAGTGTTTTAAATGTCTTATGTTTTATAATTGCAGTCAATGATATTATTTCGTCCCTCCCAGCGGGTGTTTCGGCAACTGTTTGTCGATGATTTAGCACTATACTGTTCCTCACCTCGCCTCCCATCAGCAGCGCGTCGGCTACAACTGGCGGTCGATGCTGTATCCAAAAGAGCACAACTTAAGGGATTCCGCTTTTCCAAGAACAAAACCAAAGCAATGTATTTCTACCTGGGCAGAGGGGTTTTTGTTCTGCCATCCATCACCCCACAAGGCGAAGATATAGAGTTTGTCTCCGAGTTTCGGTTTCTTGGCGTAACTCTCGATCCAAAGTTATCCTGGTTACCACACCTACGCCGACTTCGAATGGGTTGTATGTGGGCTCTAGACATTTAAAAGTCCTCTCACACACTTTGTGGGGCAGCGACCGACAAACATTGTGGACATTATACACAACCCTCGTCCAATCCAAATTTGATTATGGTTGTCAAATTTACTCATCGGCTTCCCCTTCAGCCCTTAAAATGCTGAACCCCATTCGAAACCTCGGGTTCGCCTTTCCAGTGGAGCCTTCCGTACTTTTCCTGTCAACAGCCTTTACTGCGACAGTGGGGGTACTCCCTTTGCCCGACCATAGACTGCAAATCTGCATGCGATACCTCTGCCGAGTACAGCAAGCTCCTGTTTCAGAGTTCTACAGATGCCTGTATGCTGCCGAATCAACGGCGGCATATGATAAGTTGCCATCTTTACCCCGCCCTTTGAACCTTCGCATAGGAGATCATCTCTCTAACCTGGGTGCTCCAAGGGTCCTTACCCTTCCATCCTTACTGACCCCTATTTGGCGTGCTCCTCTCCCCACAGTATGTACCAACATGTGGAGCCAGCCTGGAGAAGTCTTCCATGGACCCTCGCATCAGTAAGAGCCTGTTCTTAGAGCATTCGACCTCACATAAACAATGCTGCCCATTATACACGGATGGCTCTAAGTCGGATGGTGGCGTGGGCGCCGCAGCCATCTAGCCAGGAGGAGAATTCCTAACTCTTATCTTTGCCGCCAGCAGCATCCATTTTTACCGCTGAACTTTCAGCAATTCTTTTAGCCTTTAGACTCATCCAAATTTTACCTTTTAGTGATTTTATAATTTTTTTCCGACACAAGGAGTGTCTTACAGTTAATTGGATCTTTTAATGCGTCCCATCCCTTCGTCACAGAAATGCGTCCCGATATAGAATTATTTTTTGCTGGGTTCCTGGGCATGGGGGGGGTGGGTCCTGGGCAACGAGAGTGCTGATCGACTGGCCCGCTGAGAACTCGGCTCTGCCTTATAGGAACTACTTTCCTTCAATTAGAAAATATATTTTTCAACAGTGGCAGAATGAATGGGATGATGTTCATCATCCAAACTATACAAAATTAACAATTCTATTCACTCTTAACCCTCGAGCCGTCATAGAATGCTATCGTTGGAGGTGGCCCTTTGCCGAGTTTGCATTGGCCACACGAGACTTACTCACAGCCATCTTGTTTCGGGTGATGTTCATATCAGCCCTTGCTGTCGCTTTTGTGGTGGTGACTAATCAGTTGCCCACCTTCTATTGGATTGCACCCATTTCGCCATTCTCCGGTTGTCCTGTTTCACAACCTTTTTAACTATCCCTCAACACACCCGTCTTCGATTCATATTGGCGGAGGAATCTTTTAACCCGTCGTTTTTTAAATTTTTCTCACAAAGTAGTCTCCTCCACCTTTTATAGATGATTTGCCTCGTTTTATCCAAGCTGTCATATAGAATCCATTAGGATTGGGCAGCAACCCATTAGTTCCTTACCTTAAACCCTTAATCCAATTTGGATTGGACGAGGGCTGTGTATAATGTCCACAATGTTTGTCGGGCGCTGCCCCACGAAGTGTGTAAGAGGACTTTCAAAATGTCTAGAGCCCGCAGACAGCCCGTTCGAAGTCGTCGTAGGTGTGGTATCAATGATAACTTTGGATCGAGAGTTACGCCAAGAAACCAAACTCGAAGACAAACTCTATATCTTCGCCTTGGAGGGAGACAGATGGCGGAACAAGAACCTCTCGGCCTCGGTGGATATACATTGCTTTGGTTTTGTTCGTGGAAAAACGGAATCCCTTAAGTTGTGCTCTTTTGGAGACAGCATCGACCGCTAGTTGTAACCGACGCGCTGCTGATGGAAGGCGAGGTGAGGAACAGTATAGTGCTAAATCATCGACAAACAGAGTTGCCGATACACCCTCTGGGAGAGACGAAATAATATCATTGATGGCAATTATAAAACATAAGACACTTAAAACACTGCCCTGAGGAACTCCCTCCTCTTGGGGTTGCAGGTCAGATGATGCGTCTCCAACACGTACCTCGAAGGATCCATATGCTAAAAAACTTTGAATAAGTGACGGTAAAAGGCCTCTCAAATCTCCAGACGTATAACTGTTTGAAGATGACGTATCTCCATGTTGTGTCGTAGGCTTTCTCGATATCGAAAAATATAGCCAGGACTCGGTGCTTTAATGAGAAACCTCTCCGGACCGATCCCTCGAAACGTAATAGTAGGTCAAGGATACTATGACCTTTGCAGAAGCCACATTGAAATGGAGAGAGAAGGTCATTGGTTTCGAGGAACCATTTTAGGCGCTCCAACACCATTTTTTCCAGCAACTTAATCAAACAGCTGGTGAGAGCTATAGGGCGGTAGTGATCTGCGTCCAACCCGTCCCTGCCCGGTTTGGCAAAGGGAAGGATGATCCCAATGCGCCATGATGAGGGGTAAAAACCCTTCACCCATATAACGTTGTACAAATCAAGTAAGAAGAGAGTATAGTGTGGATGTAGGTGCCGAATCATATCGAAATGGATCTCGTCAAGGCCAGGGGAAGTAGATCTGCAAAGGGATAAAGCGGTACGCAGCTCATGATGCTGAATCGAGCCTTATAAGGAAGGTTAGATTTTGTTGTGAAGTTGAGAGAATGAGACTCTTCCTTTGATTTGTACGATTGAAAAGCCTTATCGTAACGGCTGACACTGCTGACGGCGCGGAAATGGTCAGCAAAAGCATTGCTGACCGCCAGGCCGTCATTCTCCAAGGAACTGTGTAAGTTGAGTGTTGGAGTATGATGATAAGCATAACGGCCCCTGATCTTATTAATTCTCTTCCAGATCTTAGCGGTAGGTGTCATAGAGGAAATTGATGAAACGTAACGGCGCCATGAATTTCGGCGAGCCTGACGAAAGGTTCTTTGGCGAAGCGCACGAGCTCGGTTTCGGTCGACCTTGTTGCACAAAGTTGGGTTCTTTCGGAATCGGACATGGACTAACTTGTAGTTTTTGATAGCTGTTACACACGCCGAGGTCCACCAGAGCAGGGTTGAGCGGCCCGTGGCGGGTCGCCTCCATGGGATGGTCTGTGTTGCTGCATTGTAGATAGTTGATTTATAGTATTCTACTGCCGCGTCCACCCCATTGAAGGTCCCCAAGGATGCACTTGCAAAGGACGCCTCTTGGAATCCTTCCCAATTTGCATGAGCTAAGTCCCACTTAAGGGGCATGGTTGTATGAGGGCTAACTTGAAGGGCCGACAAGACAATAGCGAAGTGGTCACTCCCATCGAGATCGTCAAGAATTGACCATCGAAATTCCGTGAAGCAATCCGGGAAACAAACAGACAGGTCAACACAGCTAAAAGAGTCCGTCTGGACATGATAAGAGGTAAAATCGCCAGTATTTAAAACACAAAGAAAGTCAGATAATAAAAGATACTTTAAAACACTGCCTTTGGCATGTCGGGTGATGTCACCCCAGTATGACGGGCGTTAAAATCTCCTAGTAATAAGAATGGGGAGGGTAACTGGTCTATAAGTTCTAAAAGGTCGGATCTTGACAATGATAATCAAGGGGGTAGGTGAATACAGCAAACGGTAAAAAGCTTAGTAAGAAAAATCCCCACGGCAATAGCTAGGAGAGTAGTATGTAGGGGAATGGGAGAAACATGATGGGATGAAGATGCCATGATTGACCTCCCCCACCCATCAGCAGGAGCAATAGAGTTGAAAGTGAGAAAGACAGGTACCGGCAGAAAGGGCCGTATACCCAGTTTATTCTTCTGAATGCAGATAACAATGGAGTGGATAGTTGTCAAAAGAATTTTGAGTTCTTCCCACTGCAAAAACGCCTTGACAATTCCATTATAAAATTGGTGATATTATGTGGGACGGTTAGATACCACCGTGGATATCTTTTTCTCTTTTGTGGTCGATATTGTATTTGAGGTTCGTCCCAAAGAGCTTGGGAGACGGAGAGCAGATTTTGAGGAACCTGCATTTGCAGGGGAAGATCCTAGAGGGAGCATTAACTGGGGCTTTTTTCGAGGGTTTTGGAGAACCGACCGAGGCCCTTGATTGTAATTCGGGCTCACAACCTGGCGGAAAAGGAAGATCGAGAAGGGATTTTAGGCCGGTAGATCCGGATTCATAGGGTCGAGGGTATTTTCGGTGTCTGAAGGGTTGGTCCAACCACCGCGATTGGTGATGTTGGATTATCAACTGCTTCCATCGGATCATGGGTAGAAGAGTGAGTGGAACGAACTAATGCTCTGAGCTATTTTATGTGGAGCTGGGTGTATAGCTGCCATCGTTTGATCAGGATGGGGCCTAAGTTCTGTGAAGGGCGGGACGGACTTTGAGCATAGAATTTTCAGCCATAGGGGAAGAGTCTATTGAAGATTCTCGGGGTTCGGCTGAGTCAGCTCCAGAGGCTGCCCGCTTATTGGTGGTCGATGACCCAGGTGAGGAATCTTTCCTCTTACCACTGGGCTTCAGGTCTCGGGGGGGGGGGGGGGGGGCGGTGGATGAACCTTCACTGGTCGATGTTGAGGATTCTTTCAAATAGCGTCTGATGTCTTCAAGTGTCACACCATGAGTGTCTCTTCCAGCTAGAGCTGTTGGAGAGTGGGGGGCTACATTGGTTATCTCGGTGTGAGAGCGATGCGTCGACTGCATATCTTGAATGTTTCTGCTGCTGCGAGTAGATGTAAGATCAAGTGCTTCAGGCTGGTCGAAACTCGAGCGTGATGGTCAGGTTCGTCCAGCGTCACCTAAAACGTCAGAGAAGAGACGGTGAGGTTTGTGCTCGAGCACGCTGGCAGCCGCCTCTTATATCTAGACGTAGGGAGTTGCGCAAAGCGAGTACCTCCTTTTCATATAAAAATATAGAGCAGAGTTTTGACGCAGCACTGTGGGTACCTCCGCAGTTGGCACAGCGAGGTGTTTTGGTGCATTCGGGGCCATGGTAGTCAGAGCTACAATTCCTGCAGGAGCTGGGGTGCTGACAGGCACGACCAACATGTCCAAATTGATTGCAATTGAAGCAGCGTCTGGGTAATTCGATGTAGGGACTTACCAGGACACGAAGGTACCCAGCTTTAATATACTGCGGCAGTTCTTGTCGTTCGAATGTTAAAATCAGTGTGGCGGTTGGGACTCTAGTGGAGCTTAATGTTTTACTCACCCTCTGTACGTGTGTGACACGTTGGGTACTAAGCTTGCTCGGAAGGCGGGTGAGGTCGTAGTCCCTTAGTTGTTAGAACGGACGACACCTTTGACAAAATTCAAACGCGGATGGGGCGAGACAGTTATTGGAATTTCAGCTATCGAAGAAAGATTTCGCACAAGGTTGTGTTGAGAGTGGGATGACACCTCGACTATGACATCACCACTACCCCTTGACCACATCCGGCGGGTTTTAAAAGATTCATTGACGTCAAACACATCGACTTTTGCAAGTTGGGTGTTGGATGATGAACTCATGACAATAAAGCGGGGATAATCTAAATCTGGGTCTACTTCGTTAGAATAAAGGTCCAACGAACAAGGGGAGCTAAGGAACGTTTGGCACGAGAACCCTTACGAGAAGGGAAGGTTTTTGGTTTATGACTAGCCATTGCAAAAAGAAAAAAAACTTCGCATTCTCCCTCGGGACTCCCCACCATTGAGGCCTACAAGGGCCCGGCACTACTGCAACTCTACAATCAGTTAAGTCCGCTATGTCCTCTTGGAGAATGGATACGGATCCACCACACCATCTTTATAACCCTAAGAGGCTGCCCGAGTTCTCCTACGCACGGAGAAAAGGGGCCAATGATAGGTTTCTTTTTGGGCATTCGTTAGACAAAGGCAGTGGAGATGCCCAGCCTCTTCCACCTTCATGAAAGAGCAATTCGGAATCAATCCATAAGAGAAGCAGAGGTCGAGTATCTATAAGGACCACTAGATAGGTGAAGGAAGAGGGGGAAATAAAGGACAGTGGAAGAACGTAATAGGGGAGGAAAGTAGAGGGGCGTGTTAAAAGTCTTGTTGACAGTACAATGGGACCACTAAGGGTCCCAGGCCTGAGTCCCCTCGACACGAGAAGGCCAGAGCCTCTCTGAGAACAACCCCTAAAGCAAAGATCCCAGATAGGGAGGGGAAGAGAGACTGATGAGATGTTAGAAAGCAACTTCGAGGGATTGGTGGGTAAGCCCATGGCAAGAGTCGCGGCGCATTGTCACGCAACTTTAAGTTCTCTTCGGCCGTCTCCAATCTTCTTTGCCAGGCACCGCTGAAGGCGGCCCTGATTCCTTCAAGCACGAAACGTTGCTGTCGTCGCTCAATCATCACAGACTGTTTGGCACACTCATCGGCGCGCTAATTTCCCACATATCCAGGAACTCAGCAAAATATAATCTTGACATCCGCCAGCCTCGCGGCAACCGTGACGTCACGGATACCGCTTACCAGGGTCAGTGGAGATTTTCATGCCCAAAGAGCAGTCAGGTTGCTTTGTGAGTCACTAAAGATCACAATCCGATCTCATAAATGGACACGGCATATTATCTCTCGCATCGAGTGGTGTATGAAACCAGATCGGCCCTAAATACAGAGATAGCCACTGGTAGATCCAAGCTGAAATAAAGCAAAGGCAATACAGTGTAGAAAGCGGGGTTCCACGTCCCAAGGAGCCATTCGTATATACTGTCACGGATCTAGCGTGACACGAAGTGTGCTCCACAAAAGCCGAATGCAATACTCTCATCGTTGTAGAATCTTTGGGAGCAGAAGCGTGGCGACAAAGAGACAAGGTAGCATTTTGGTCAGAACCAGGACTCCTACGGGCCCAAGAACAACACCGAACTCTCGAAAGTTTCCTAGCTCGAAACGCAAATTGCTTAGGGTGTGACTGGTGTCTCTCGGTGGCATTGGCATCGTCGAGATAGGGCACGAATGCAGTGAGAGTCGTTGGCTAGTCTAGAGAGGCCGAGCTCGTTCTTACAGATTCATAATGCACTTTGCACGGCGCAGAGCCATTGGCATCTCCCCAGCATCGACAAGTAGGCTCTCAATGAGGGGCGTGCAAAGACCAGTGTGGTGGATCAAGTCAATCTTCTGCAATACACGCTCGGCTGCGGAGGCATAAAACTCGCATCCTTAGTCAAGCTTGGAACGAACCATGGATCTATAGAAAAGCAAAGCAGTAGTCCTATGACCACCCCAATGCTGAACGTCAAAGAACGAAAAATGTCCATGGCACGGGTACAAGAGACCCTAAAGCTGCAAATATGAGCTTCTCAGAAAAGGCTTCAGTCAAATACAAGACCTAAGAAGTGGTGCGAGTCGACCACTTCCAGGCGAACCACATTTAGAAACTAGTCAGAGTGGAGCCGTGCATGGTGGCAGAAGTGCACCACCTTAGTCTTGGCCAAGGAAAACCGAAGCCTGTGTGCTTCGGCAGAGCGAGAGACGCGGTTTAATGTCTGTTAGATTCGACGCTCCAGAGTTTGTATGTGGGCCTCACCAAAAGAGATCGAAACGTTGTCCCCGTAGAGCGTAGCGAAACTTCCCCGCAGGCCACCCTCTTCCTGCTCCATTAGGTTAAAGAGAGCTCTCCCACACGCGTACGCGGAATCGACGATCTTGCAAAAAAATATCAAATATAAAGAGTAGGAGGTGCCCCCTCGCCCCCCATAGTGTGGAGAGTCTCCATGATAACGTATCTTCTTGCGGTATCATAGGCCTTCTCCAAATCGAAAAACGCCTTGGCGTAGTGCTGTTTAGGAAGGAAGGGCCTCGCAGACGTCATTTGTCAGTCGGAGCAGAGCATCCGACGTGGAGTGGAACTTGCGGAAGCCGCACTGTGCAGAAGTCAGATGGCCTCCGCTGTCCAGAAAAAAAGCCTAATCTAACATTTACCAATTTCTCCATCAACTTGCACACGAAGGAGGTTAGAGAGATTAGGCGGAAACCGGCCAGAGTAGAGTAATCTCTCCCTGGTTTGCGAAAAGCGAGCACAGCTGCGATTCGCCAAGGTTCTGGGTGGATACCCTCTACCCAGATCATGTTGAATAAATCTAAGAGAAAGGCCATGCCTCGATCACCCAGGTGTCGAAGTATGGCGTACGGGACTTCGTCCGGACCATGGGCGGTGTCCGCGAACGAAGCGAGAGCGGAACGCAGTTCACTCAATGTAAACCTCTCATTGAAGGGTTGTTCGCCTTTTGACGTAGTGTCCATTCGATGGCCTTCCGCGACATCACTACGCGCATTGAATGCTGGCGGAGCAGCATCCCGGCTAGAGAAAGCGGTCGCGAAGTACTTCACACGGAGACGCAGGGTCCGAGATTACAGTCTCATTCTACTGCAGAACTGGAGGTGGGTCCTGCGAGAACTTGACTTAAATCCTTTTGACTCTGTTCCACACCTCTCCTAGAGGAGTCTTCCCGTTAAGTTAAGACACGTATGCCCGCCAAGAGGAGCGGTGGGCGTGCTTCGAAACATACCGGAGACTTTCCCTAGCTCGACGAAATTCACCAACAATGAAGTCGTTCGGGTGGTGGTTATAGCCCATGTAGTCATAATGCTTCTGTTTGAGGGCCCCTCACACTCGGCTGACCACCACTGAAGCGGTCGGCGTACAAAACGGCCAGACGTTCTAGGAATAGTCGTTTGGCCCGCGCCGATGAGCTTGCGGAGAAGAACTCAACGGCCTCATCTACCCACCTAAACTTCTCAATTGAGAAAGATGAGTCAAACATTTCTGATAAGCACCACCTGGGAGGGCTTTTAGGCCACAGCCGCCCAGAAAATTATATTTCAATTGGAAATTGATCACTACCATGGTGTTCATCGACCCCCTCCACCCAAAATCGGGTTGTGCATTCGGAGAGCTCAAAGATAGATCGGGGCAGGAAATTGAAGCTGTTCTCAGGCAGTGATGCCTAAACTCTTCTACATTTAGGATACCTATCCATGTCGGCAAGGACCTGACCACTGGGATTGATCTAGTAGTCTCCCATTCAAGTGCTCGAGCAATGGAAAGGGCCTAGGCAACCGTGCCACGAAGCGGCAAAAGTTCCGCGCGTCTCGAAATCAGCTGACGGTGGAATCTACGCAGAAATAACTATACCTTCTATACAGATGCAGCTGCACACATACTGCCTGAAAGGAGGTGTCTAAAGCGAACAGAAGAACGGAAACCATGCCGGGTGTAAATAGCGCATCCTCCTGCCCGGCCACCATCACGTGATGGTAGGGTAAAAAAGTCTTTGTGCCCCGGGAAAGTGGGCAGGTCACATGAGCCCGGCATGGTCTCCTGCAAAAAGATATCTAAGGAAAAACGGGAGGATACGAACCTCTGCAGCTCGTCACAGTTAGCGTGGAGTCTTTGCAATTCCAATGAAGGAATATGCCCTCCAGGAGACCTCGAAGGAGATTTGGAGGGCTTCGAAGTGACGACTCTTGGCAATGACAGTAGGCTTCTCGGGGGTACAGAACTCATGGCGCTTATCGCCGGACAATGCACTGAAGGCGGTTTAGCCTTCAATGACTTATCTGGGGAGGTTGGGCTTGCAATGCGAGTCTTTTCCTTCCCTTGCCTCGTAACCTTAGGCACCCGGTGCCGTTTTGGAGGTGGTGATCACTCCTTTGGAGGATCCATCGCCTTCGAGTCACCCAGCACTTTGTGTGGGCATAGGAGCCGAAACTCCTTTAGTGCTGTCCGCCTTTCTGGAGTAAGCTTTATAAACCCCAGCAGATGGCTTCACGACCAACATAAGGGGTGTTGCCTCCCTTGAATCTAACACTCGTTGGAAGCGCGTGGCCGTTCAGCCTTACAGGAAATTGTCACGCTGGGGAAAGGAGGGGAGCCCTTATTTTAGCCGGGGCTGGATATGTACCCTTTATGCCACCAGCGTTACCAAGGGCGCGGAAACGACCGTGCTCGTAGGCCTTGAAGGGCCAGGAACAGAGGGTGTCTTTTTTAACATTGACGCTTAAGACGTCCCAGGCAGTGCCAGGAACAAGTCCCTAGCATCGCGAATTGAGAGATGGTCCTTGGGTTGAATGGCCAGGATTTCCCCAACGAGATACACACCACATTGCTTCGAAGAACCGGGGTTCAGATCTCTGCAATTGACACACTTAACCCCACACGATTTTGGCTTATCGTGTGCGGCCTTGGAGCAACTTACAGACTTCAGCTAACCCCAACCTTGTAAGTCTACAGGAGCGATTAGTATGGCCGAAGCGGTGACAGTAAAAGCACCACCACGGCAGTGGCAGAAATGCCTTCACGCGGTAGCAATACCAACTAACTCGGGTAGCTTGTCACAGTTGGACGTGACGAAGAGTGTAAGGGTGTGTCTTGAGGCCGCTCCATGTTCGGTCAGCTCTAAAGTAATGTCATCTATGCAGTAATCCACGAGTTCTCTCGCTCGCATAAACTAATACTTTCACGAAATTTATAGTAGTGTGCGGCATCATAATCACTGACGTACCATCAAGTGTCCGAAGGGCACTAAAAATGCCCACCTCGGAAGGATTCGGCACATTCGCAAAAAGGCTCTCGTGCAGAAATGGTTCACCTTTGGCTTTATGAATCACGCTAGCTAGAGATCTCATCATGGATCATGTTGCCCTATAGCAATGCCTCTGGGCATTCCTAAAATAAAAACCTCCTGGAAAACTTAAATATATATATCATCATTTATTATGTATAAAATTCATTCAATTATTTTACTTTAACTTTGTTAATTTAATCATTCAATTATTTTACTTTAACTTTGTCAATTTAATCTTTCAATTAATTTACTTCAACTTTTGTAAATTAAATCATTTATGTTAAACTTAATAATTAATTAATTCATTTATTTTACTTGTCAATTCAATTAACGTATACTGTTCCAAACAACATCTCTTAACTTTCACACACAAACACACGTTCCCAGCTTGATCAAAATAGCACGCTATTCAGCCTACTCGACTCGCAGCTTTCTTCGTATAAAGCCCCAATTCAGTCTATCAAAGATACTCTATATTATTTACTATATTATTCACTACATTACTACACTATATTATATATTATTCACCTAATTGTTTCACCATATTATTCCACCATATTAATTTCACATACTTCAATTCTCTTCGCATCTTTTTACTATAAATCATGTGTTAAAATATCTTACATTGTATACCTAACTTACTTATCTCATTGTACATTCGTTGATTTTATGAATATATTTATATTTGTGTAATTGTCTTTCTTAAAACCCAAGTCATTATTCCACAATTTATTTCGCTGTCGCCTTTGGCCTAAAACTAACAGCAGACAACTTCGATCAAACAAATTTATCGTTATGGTTTTCGAAACGCTATTTAGGCTGATTTATTAACATAGAATAAAACACATAGATAACCATACACTATAGCTCTTTTCCAACCTGCTGCCATCATTGAAGCGAATAAGAAGGAAGTCTTTGATCCCAGCTGGCTCGAAAACGCCAGATAACCTCTCAATGAGGGGCCACGACGTAATCGAGGCTACGCTCTGCACATTTTTTATCTTCGTCTGCGACTCCCCACCCAGGGCAGCACTGGGGCCGGACGTGCCGATCTTGGCTTGGTCTCTTGCCGTAACGGCAGCGGCCCCGTCCGGCCCCGCAGAGGGAGAGGAACCCAAGTCGTTTTTGTCTGTTTTCGAGTCTTTCTCTTCTTAGGAGAGAATGACGGGCAATAAACTCTTTTTCTCCTCCGCTGGTAGCACCCCAGGGCCAGATGGATCTGCCTCGGCAAGATCTTCTATGAAATGGAGAAGGTCTTGGCCTTCACAGGAGCACCGGCCGGGGAAGAACGTCCCTCCTCTCCTTGTGACGCCTCGGGGACCCGAGCCGCCTGGGACGGACTCTGGTTCCGTGCTTGGCACCGATACCATGTTCGACCCCAGTGAATATCCTACTGTCATGGGCTGGTTCATCTCGGGGGACCATTTCCATCTCAAAGTGTGTGTGAGGAAGGGGGGAGGAGGCCATGTGGCCATCCTTTCCTAAGACATCACGGATCCATTTCGTCTCGTCTTCGGCCGGGAACCGGCATCAATCGCGTAGGCGATGGGGGCATATACAGTAACCCTCTGTAACCTGAACGCACGAGTGCTGCAGGACATTAGAAGACAGGTCCCGACGGTCCCTGCCATCCCATGGCCCCATAATGGGGTTGGCCGTATCAAGGCGCTCCCAATTTCGGGACGCCTACGTGCTTTTTTGTCAGTCCCCTGGGTAAGTAAGGGGGGACTGCCGTAGTAAGAGGGAGTCCCCTGCACCCGTAGGTATGAGAGGGAGTAAGCCTTCTCTCCGTTAAAAGAAGTTTGGGGGGTCCTTTTCTGCAATGGAGATGCCCGAGGATGGCTCCAATGGTGGTAGAGGGAGAGTGCTTTTTAAATGCTAATTATTGTGCATGGTGACCATTTTTATAGCACAGGATGCATACGTTAATCACCCCGAGGCAGTTGTTAGCCCATCATTATGGCGGCTCCACTTCAGGCTTGGCGTAAAATTGATAGACTGTGTAAGGGAAGGTGAGGATAGGGGTGAAGCAGGTTGTTAAAAACCCACCACCCCAACCGGAGCTCGGGGGTGAGGGGGAGTTTTCATCATCCCCCTCAGCCCCAATCCGGGATGGTTGGGTGAGAGGAAGCTGGAAGGCGTCCACCCTGTGAAATTAGAGGCCGAACAGGGAAAGTGAGGAAGCAGGGTAAGAAGACAGGGTGTAAGAAAGAAGGAGAAGAGTCTAAGCTTGGCCCGGACGGGGCACCAAGTCCCTTCAGCACGGCGGCCAGAAAAGAAAATCGTCGTCTCCCTTACGGGGTGAAATGTCTGGATTTTCTTCTCCAGGAGATACGTACCGCATTGCTTCGAAGAAGTGGGGTGTGGCTCTCCGCAATTGATACACGATTTGGACATCGTTTGCAGCATTGGAGTAATTTACACATACTTCGAGTAACCCCGACCTTGCACGTCTACATGATTGATTCGTATGGCCGAAGCTTTGTCAGTAGAAGCACCTCCGCCGCAGTGTAACGAATGCCTTCACGCAGTAGCGATATCAATCGGCACGCACGGAATCAGGGAGCCTGTCACAGTCGAACGTAACGAAGAATGTCGCAAGGCTCTCTAGGCCCCTCGTCCTTGACTGCCCCATGGTCGGCCAGCTCTAAGGTGATGTCATCTATGAAGTAGTCCACGAGCTCCCTTGCGTAACTCATTACTATTATGAAGTTCATAGTAGAGTGCGGTGTCACACTCAAAGGGCATAATAATGCCCCCCCCCCTTCCCTTCAGAGGGATTTGACGCATTCGCCAGAAAGCTCCCGTCTGAGAAACGGAGTCACCTTCTGCTCTTTACCAGTTTGGTTAGCTAGTGCTTTCCTCTAATGGAACATGCCCGTGGCCAACATGCGAATAACCAAAAAGAGTTTGAAACCAGCTGGCTTGAAAACGCCAGGTAGTCTTTCACTAGTGGGCCCCAACGCTATTCCCGGCCCACTTGTGACTTTGGTCTGGTTACTTGCTGAAGTGGCAGCGGACCAGTTTGTCCCCGCAACTCAGGCGGAGTAAAGGAACTAATCTTTTCTATTTTTTTAGGAGAGGAGGGTTGGGAATGAACCCACTTCTCTTCAACACCGTAAGGAGCCCTTGGGCCAGATGGACCTGCCCCAACAAGATCTTTCTCTAAAATTAGGAATGTCTTGGCTGTCAAAGGGACAACAGCCGGGGGAGGAGATCTCTCCTCTCCTCGTGAGTTCCTTTGGGGTCCGAGCCGTCTACAGACAAACTTCCACAGGTTCTGTGGCCATCCCCCGAGACATCACGGATCCCATT
Source organism: Ceratothoa steindachneri (assembly GCA_963969495.1). Classification (NCBI taxonomy): domain Eukaryota; kingdom Metazoa; phylum Arthropoda; class Malacostraca; order Isopoda; family Cymothoidae; genus Ceratothoa; species Ceratothoa steindachneri. The sequence continues at coordinate 140,151,777 of OZ018326.1, read as the reverse complement.
TAAGGTACTTTTGTGGAGAGCATGGCCCTGGCACTAAAATTGCACCAGCAAAGTGCCTCGCAGGAATAAGAAGAATTGTAACAAATGTCCTCGCGTATATACATATATATTTATTTATTTGTAAAGCGGTCAATGAAGTAAGCGGGAAGCCGAGAAGTCAAATAGCAGTAAAATTTGGCGACAGTGTAATAAAAATGAACATTTCTCGCCTTGAAATGGAATTAAGCCGAGGCAGCGGCCTGCGTCTCAGAAAGGATCAAATAATATCGAGAAAGTGTAAATTTGTAGGCTCCATTAATCGATGACCTTTGGAGACCTTCGGATAAGGAATATCCCGACCAGTGGGCAGAGCTAAAAACATTGTGATCACAGAGACCACGCTTCCTATACTATTTATAGAAGAAAAATGGAGAACTCGAGAGGAGGAGATTCATTCACATTTGGGTAGGCATCGATAGTAAAGAACTAATTACGGCTCGTTTAGGGTAGCGAAATCCCGTTGTAGCCGTCTAAATCTTGTTATCGTAACACACTTTCCTGACCGATAGTGAAATTTTTCCTGACCGTAATCGTGTAAACGCGAGTCTTCCTTTTACGTAGCTTCTTTTGGTTGTTGGAATTAAACATTTATTTTTTTACGTGATTCCTCTCAGTCCTTTCTCGATCACAGGCTTTCGGTAAGCCCAGCCAAGCCGGAATATTATTCGAGTATCTTTGGAGTCAGGAGTCGGATACGAGATTAATCCACCTATCACCTCACTCGTGGGACTTGAGGGACCTCTCCAAAATAAGCGCGCCATTTTAACCTTCAAACTGGTGACGTCGTTCTTTTTCCATAAACTGGGTTTCCTCATTCCTCCAACAACTGGTGACGGTTAACTATCCCTACTTGCCATAAAGAGGTGACTTGAGCCCCCTATATCTTTTCTCACGTCAAAGGCCAGCGAACCGCCATCCAAAGATGAAGAGAGGGGGGAGAGGGCAGGGAGGCTGGCCCCCAGTAACCTGAGAATACATGACTGCAGGATGTAAGGCCGCACGTACCGACTGGCCCTGCCATCCCATCTTTCAGCACGACGGTCAATCGGTCCAAACGGCCAAGACCGCGCAGGACTGATTTGGGGTCGTTTAAGAGCTTATGGCAGAAGGTCCTTTGGCCGCCGCAATCGGTTAACCTCAATCCCCTTGACTACAGCGTCTGGGCGGATATTGAGGGCAAGGCCTGCAAGGTCCGCCACTGCAACCTCGAATAGCCGAAATCCTCCGTCAACCGCGTATGGACAAGCATGCGAAAGCACTTCATCCGCAACGTGTGCGCGTGCTCGTCGCCGCAAGTGGTCATATTGATTTATAATATAACTGAAAAATACATTTATATGTTAAAACAATATAAATGTGTCTAAAAGCATTGAAACCATCACTGTGTAGTTTAATGAGAACGTCTTAACGAGTGTAACAGGACTTTTGAAATACCCGCTACTCTTTGTCGAGTTTTCTCTGGCGGGAGAACCTATCTTAATCGGGGAAGAAGGTGGGGGGGACACACCGAGCCCCTAAAATCTGTGAATGCAGGAGTGTAGGTGGCGCAGACCGGCGGGCCCTGCTGCTATCACTTGCCTCCATCCCCCCAAGGAGGTTGGCCTTATCGGTCAATTTTGGACCGTCTGCCTGTTCTTTTGGTAATCCTCTATGATAGTAAAGGAGGGACTGCCGTTAGTAGGAAGATGGAGGACGCCCCAAGAGGAAGATGTGAGGTGGAATCCACGACACTCAGGCATAGGAAATGAGTAAGCCTCCTCTCCGGTAGAAGAGATTTGGAGGGGCCTCTGATAAAGCACAGGGGTAACAACCTCCTTTCAGAGGTAGACATCTGGGAGCGGCTGCATATGGATGGTTAGAAGCAGAGCCCCTCCATCGGTCGAAAGTGGCGGCTCGTGTTACCTCGTCCTCTCTGACACTTTTGGAGGGCAAGGCATCGCTTGGAGGCGGATCCCCATTGTACACTCCCACTATTCTTTTTGCATATCACCATAATTAAGAAAGTGAAGGAAGACTCATGGAAAATAGATACTCTGATTTACAAAATCTTTCCCTATCCATTGTTGATAGGGATTCCCACCATGGTCTACAATTTGGGTCAAATTGTCCTGAAACTTTATCCATAAATGATGGTGCCGGTGTAGCCACCTTATATGGGTACTGGAGGAAGGTGAGCAGAGTCGACGGCCCAACAAACTTCGTACCTAATACTTGGCCTAGCCAGCTGGCTTTCGGCCCTCGCATCAGGTAGCGACCGCACAGTATACACTGCTATTCGACTAAGGTACATAAGAGGACGAAAGTTCAGTGGGCAACCAGTACCTCTATGGATAGAAGAGCAAGTTTGGAGAGGGGTAGGAGGGTATGTAATTAAGAGAAGTAGAGATAGGCGGGTCCACTAACTAGTATATTGTGTGATTACATATCCCTTCATACCCTGGTGCTAAGCTATCCCAGGATGGCATGCAGGCCACCATGGCTTACGAACCGAACTCTGTCCAGGTGGGAACAGTAATAATTGTACTACTAATGATAATTAATAGTAAATATTAATATACTCATAAAAATCATAAATACAACTAATAAATATATGTCGAAGAAAGATAATCGAGTAAGATTTTTGTTTAAAGGAGTCGTGTGAAACGAGAGTTATCGGGAAGAGCAATACCCTACACCCATCGGCAAACTTCCGGCGACATTAGCCGAGAATTTCTTCGCTTCAGTTGGACCATCAAAACCCCGCCGCCGAGCTATAAACGCCTAGGTGGTAGGGCAGGTCTTAATTACTTCCGTTAGCAAATATAGGAGTTCTGGCGAATGCCTATATATTCCCCGTCACAAAATTAATTTTGGAAGTATTCCGTCAGAATCCGCCCGAGGAAGAGTCCCGAAGACGTACCCTCCCTCCCCTTTGGAGAAGACCCCAGGTCGTGGTGGTGAGCTGTCTCTACGTTGCTCCCGAGTGAGCCAAGCGGCCTCTTTTAAGACGTCTGCGGAATCATCCACTGACGGTGCATATCCTCGAGCGATAAAACACTTTGTCCTACCAGCCCGCAGCTAGGATCTTATTTGGAACGACGGCGTCAGGATCGAAGGAGCCATCCAGAAGAAGCGCACATTGTCAGCACCACAGGAATTTTCCCCTTCGAACGTCTACAGAAGAATCTTTCCCTTTTGAGCGTCTACTAGTGGTAACCCCCCGCCTCTCCTCAAAATAGTAAGATATTTACACCTTTCCTTTCCGCGTCGAGGTGGTGCGACTCCCTCCGATTAAGACTCGTCAAGTAGTCTCTTTCCCGAGTCATCTCGGATAACTATACTAACCCTATCGGGTTAGTACTCGGAGTATTTAGCCCTTGCGGCATGAATAATTATTGGTAATTCTCCCATTGCTGAATTAATTAATAACTAGATAGTGTAATTATTTGTATTATATGTTTTGTTGTTCAATTAAAGATTTCTGCAATTCTTGTTTAAGTCCTCCAACCAGGCAACCACCAAAGCCTAATTAAATACGACCAATCCCGGCCAACTATATTTAAAGCATTCGAATAACAAAAAACCCACGCACTCAACGAAATTCAATTCCAATTATCATTTTGGGCTGTCGTAGGACTTCTCCGAACGAACGAAGGAATCTAAAAATAGGCGATAACTGCCTTATTCTACGACATATATAATTAATCTAAAAATAATCCTAAAAACTAATGTTAAAAATAATTAATAACAAATTATACTACTAAAGAATAAATAATAATAAACCTAATAATAATAATTAAATGGTAAAGTTATTCAGAGACGTGGCGATGGAAAAGCGCACCAGCCTACCAACACGAACTGCTCCTACGTTTGTGACCACCAAAGAAAAAAAGAAGATTGCAGTTGGTGGGCTATATCCGGCGTTCAGCCGCTTCCGCCTATCCTGTCTCTGGTTTTCGGAATTTTCAAGGGTCTGCCCTGGATCCGTTAAAGAATGGTGTTCGCAACCTAGGAAAAGGACACATCAACCATAAGTTACCCAGTAGCCGGTCCTTCCCTAAAGGTTGTAGCTCCAAACTGGGTAGCCAGAGGGGCAGGACGACAGGCTAGATATCCTTACTAGGACTTACTAATCTTCGACAGGATGGCCAGGATGTAAAAGATTTGTTGCGGCAAAGTAGAGACTGGAGAAAGGGAGCGAAGAGGAAGCGCACCAACAACTTTCCCATGCCCCGTCAGAGTTTAAGTAAACCCAGTGACAGGGCTTCCTTAATTTGCACTCAGGCCGAGAAGGCGTGCAGCCCCTCAAACTACAAAGTTTAACAGGGGACACGAGGTACCACTTACGAGGTGTCTGCACCAAAAGAGATAGAAATGGCATCTTCAAAGTGAAGACCTTCACGCGAATAGCCCTACGTTTTCGGGGGGCAAAACTTCGGGCGCCGTTTACCGCACGAGGCGCTGAAGGCACTGTCGCCTTCGAAGACTTATCGGGGAGCTTCTCGTTATGCAAGTCTTTTCCTCCCTCTGCCTAAACTCCTTTGGCGGGTGGGACATCTTCGTAGACAGGGGTGCTGTAGTAGTTTGGTTGTCCGCCTCCCCTCCCCTATGTCTAATCTCTTTCTTCTTTTGCAGAATGTGTGTGTGTGGATCGTGTGATCACCGTCTTTGCTTTGTGTGGGGGGACTCGATGGATCTCTATCGTGCTCCCCCATTCATCTTCTGTTTTCTTCTAGGCGGATTCTTTCAGCAAATATTTTAGAAAGTGTTATAGTTTGGAAGTCATTAGTTGTGACTGAAGAAGGAAGAGCCACCTAGACGGAGAATAGGTGAGTGAAGATTGTGTGAGAGTGGATATGGTTGAATGAGTTAGGAGTAAAGATGTTTGAGTGTGACAGTGAATAGGTGACTGAATGTGCCTTCTCTTTTCCAGTTCTGTGATACCGATTGTCGCCGACATTTGGCTTTCGGAGACGGCTGAACCCAATTTTGACTCTAAGGAACGCATCGATTGGAGCCTGAGCCCTCGCACTTTCCGTTCTGACTGGAATCACCCCTCTCCCGTCTTTGAGTGCAGATCATTCGCCTTGGCTGGAGCTGGACTCCCAGTCCCTTGAAGAAAAGGAACCTCTCTTCCCTCAAGAAAGCGGGCCCACCTCCCTCCCCCCCCCCGCCCCTCCCATACCGGTAATAGTGCTCTCAGAGCTGAAGAAAATTGGACAGACTAACATGGTGACAATGGGCAATCTGGTTGTGAAGCCCTAAACATTTCCTTGTTTGCGTGTGTGTGGCCAGGGTAAAGTTGTAAGGCCCACTATATATATATATATATATATATATATATATATATATATATATATATATATATATATATATATATATATATATATATATATATATAATATCTTTCGGTTGTGGTTAAAAATAGTAAATATTTTGGTAATTGGGTAAAGTTACATTTTTGTTTACTGGGGTTGTAGTTGATCATTATTTTTTTGTGTCTAAATTAAATTTAGAAAATACTCTCTCTCCTCAATACCCTCTCCCTGAACCACGGAGCGGACCTTGTCAGGGCGGCGGGAGTTTTTGGCTGGGGTCTCGCGAACCCACCGCCACAGTGCTTCTTTTTGAGGGTCCCCTATCTCTTAGTCACCTGGTCCAAGCCAAAGAAGTCCTTATGACCATCTTCTGGGGGTTTGCCCCCTTTCAGTTTAAAGCTCGATGAAGGTTGAGGGGGAGTGAGGAGGAAGCACACACAACTTTCCTAGACCCTGTTAACATACTTTCGGGATATCCCTAATTTTCACTCCGGCCTGGAATAGGTACAGCTCCTCTGGGTATCATTTAACAAGCTACAGATGGTTGCCCCCTGCGGTTACGCAAGGGCCAATTGATGTTATTTTCTTTACCGATGAAATAAATATATTTATAGTTCACCAAGGAGGCTAACCACCCTACATGGGGAGGCATTATACTGTTGAGGAATGAGTTCTTCTGAAATTTTGAACTAGTGGGCACACACGAAAATTCCGAAAAGTTTTGACCATATAAAAAATTTATCATTTCGGACCTTTCAGAGGCTCTCACTCTGGGCGCGATAAAGGATAGAGTTTGCGCTTCTGCAGCAACGGACACAGACCAGCCAGAGAGACAGATGTGACCGAGTCAATCTCTTACTGACACGCACTTTTCGTTGACAGGACGGCCAGGATCCGAATATCTGTCTTGTAACAAACCCGGAGAGGGACCCCAAGACTTTTAATAGCCTGCAGGACAACAAGATAGTAAATCCCGTTCCCACCGGCATTACAGCCTTATTCACCGATGAACGACCTCAGATACGTGGTCAATCGACTAGGTATAGTCAATGGGTTATTAAAGCAAAACTGCACTTTCCATCATTCTTGCCTCGACGCCCAGGACCCTTCAAGCCTGGTCTTTTGCAACCTGCGCGCATTAAAGGTGGTTTATGAAGATTCCAAAGCACGTGCTGCTGAAGAGCAAGCAATCAGTGGGGGGCGAATGGTATGCTAGTTGGTAATATCTCGAGTCAAGTATCTCTGGTCTGAAAAGTGAGTAAATATTTTATTCGTAAAAAGTATGCACTGCCACAAAAACATATTTCGCTTATCGTGGTATTCTATTCAGTTCCAATTTCAGCTGAAAGTTTATAATAACCAAACTCATGCAGTTTTATGAAGTCTTTGTACTAAATGTTTCTCTTTCACTTTGTTGAAAATTAAAATTACTCAGCAGACCTTCTGAACTATTGGACGAGGGGCGGTGAATAAGTTTTGAAATTCGGATATAAGGAAACAAGATATGAGGAAAAGTGTTCTATTATTTTTCAATATAACTACCCTCGACTTCAATGCACTTGTGCCACTTGTCCCTGAGGCTTTGAATTCCCGACAATCAGGAATATCCCGACTGCTGTTCAATCCACTCCTGGACAGCGAGCTGGACATCTTCATCGTCCCCAAACCGACGTCCACGCAGTGCAGCCTTGAGCTGGCGGAATAAAATGTAGTCGCTAGGGGCCAGATCTGGACTGTAGGGGGAATGGTTGAGCTCCTCGAATTCGCACTCGCACAGGGCAGCTTGTGCAACTCTGGCCTTGTGGATTTTGACGACGTTGAAGTCGATCATGGGGCATGAGATTTCTAGGGACTCAACGGGCAGAGACCTTGGTCATGGCCAAATTGTCGTGGATAATGTTGATAACACTTCCATGTGATATTCCAAGTTCTCGCTCGATTTCATCTACCTTCATACGTCGATTTTAGAGGATCATCCTCTCCACACGGGCCACATTGTCCTCGTTGGTCACGTCTGACGGGCGTCCTGGACGGAGATCATCTTCAAAGAACTCACGACCATGGCGGAACCCTCTATTCCAGCGAGCAATGGTTGCATAGGAAGGGGCGGTGTCGGTGTACACTGCAACCATGCGTTCATGAATCTCTTTTGCATTCTAGCCTTCCTCGGTCAAAAATTTGATCACTGCGCGGTGCCCAATCTTTTCTATTGAAAAATTTGTGACTGACGATCTGCGATCAGCTACTGCTTCTTAAATAGACGAGGCAGGAACGTGTGGCTGCAGGTCCTGACTTGTCATCACTTGTCCTAACACCCCCACAAACAGCCATCCCCCTTCCCGTGCTTTTCCCTAGCGATTCGCAAAACTTATTGACCGCTCCTCGTAAGACCTGTCAAAAAAACTTATAACCGGATTCATTTACTGTTTTGTTCTTTTTATGAAAATTAGACATGGTTAACATTACAAAAGACCCCCACTCCCTCTCTGGGATCTTTTCTTCAGGGGTTGTTCCCAGAGGCGCTCTGGCCTTGTGGCGAGGGGGGTCAGCCCTGGCCCCCTTAGGGGACCCATGGTCCTGCCAACAAGACTTTTAACATGCCCCTCTTTCTTTCCTTCTCTATTACGCTCTTCCACTGCCCTTTACTTCCCCCTCTTCCTTCACCTATCTAGTGGCCCTTCTAGATACTCGACTTCTGCTCATTTAATGGATTGATTCAGAATTGTTCTTTCATGAAGGTGAAAGAGGCTGGACATCTCCACCGCCTTCGTCTACCGAATGTCCAAGGAGAAACCCATCGTTGGCTCTTTTCTCCGTGCGTAGGAGAACTCTGGCAGCCTCTTAGGGTTATAAAGATGGTGTGGTGGATCCGTATCTGTTCTCCAAGAGGACCTACCGGACGTAACTGATTGTATAGTTGCAGTAGTGCCGGGCCCTTGTAGGCTTCCATGGTGGGGAGCCCTGAGGGAGAATGCGAAGTTTTTTTCTTTTTGCAATGGCTAGCCATAAACCAAAAACTTCCCCTTCTCATAGGGGTTCTCGTGCCAAACGTTCCTTAGCGTCTTTTCAGCCTTCCCTTGCTCGTTGGACTCCTATTCCAACGAAGTAGACCTAGATCTTGATTATCCTCGCTTTCTTGTCATGAATTCATCATCCGACATCCCACTTGCAAAAGTCGATGTGTTTGACGTCGATGAATCTTTTGAGTCCCTCTTTGGTGAACCCCGCCGGATTTTGTCAAGAGGAAGTGGTGATATCGTAGTCGAGGTGTCATCCCACACTCAACACAACCTTGTGCGAAATCTATTTTCGATAGGTGAAATTCCAATAACTGTCTCACCCCATCCGCGTCTGAATTTTGTCAAAGGTGTAGTCCGTTCTAACGAACTAAGGGACTACTACCTCACCCGCCTTCCGAGCAAGCTTAGTACCCAACGTGTCACACACGTACAAAGGGTGACTAAAACATTAGGCTCCACTAAAGTCCCAACTGCTACACCGATTTTCACATTTGAACGACAATAACTGCCGCAGTATATTAAAGCTGGGTACCTTCGTGTCCCAGTAAGTCCCTACATCGAACTACCCAGATACTGCTTCAATTGCAATCAATTTGGACATGTTGGCCGTGCCTGTGGGCACCCTCGCCTCTGCGTGAATTGTAGCTCTGATTACCATGGCCTCCAATGCACCAAAAGACCTCGCTGTGCCAACTGTGGAGGTACCCACAGCGCTGCGTCAAAACTCTGCTCTATATTTTTATATGAAAAGGAAGTTCTCGCTTTGCGCGACTCCCTACGTCTAGATATAAGAGAGGCTCGCCAGCGTGCCCGAGCACAAACCTAGCCACTCGGCCGGCTCTTTTCTGACGTTTTACATGACGCTGGACGAAACCGACCATCACGAGCGAGTTCAGACCAGCCTGAAGCACTTCACCCTAGATCTACTCGCATCGTCGAAAACATTCAGACTATGCAGTCGAAGCATCGCTCTCACACCGAGATAACCAATGTAGAGCTGCTCTAGCTGGGAGAAACGCTCAGGGTGAGACACTTGAAGACATCAGACGCTATTTAAAAGAATCAACATCGACCAGTGAAGGTTAATTCACCGGGGCCCCAGACCCAAAGCCCAGGAGTAAGAGGAAAGATTACTCACTTGGGTCAACGACCACCAATAAGCGGGAAGCCTCTGGAGCTGACTCGGCCGAATCCCAAGAATCTTCGATGGACTCCTATCCTATGGTTGAACATTCTATGCCCTTAAGTCCGTCTTGCCCTTCACAGGACTTAGGCACCATCCTGATCCAAACGATGGCAGCTATACACCCAGCTCCACACAACTCGCTCAGATCACCTGTTCGTTCCGCTCACCCTTCAACTTAAGATCCGATGGAAGCAGTTGATACTCCAACATCACCAATTGCGACGGTTGGACCAACTCCTCAGACACCGAAAATACCCTCGACCCATAAATAGGGATCTCCCGGCAAAAAACCCTTCTTGATCTTCCTTTTCTGCCAGGTTGCGAGCCCGAATTACAATCAAGGGCCTCGGTCGGTTCTCCAAAACCCACGAAAAAAAACCCCGTTGCTGCTTCCCTAGGATCTCTTCACTTGCAAAAGCAGGCTACTCAAAATCAGCTCTCCGTCTCTCAAGCTCTTTGGGACGAACCTCAAATACCATATCGGCCTCAAAAGAGAAAAAGATATCCACAGTGGGATCTAATCGTCAAACATAATATCTTCCATTTTACAATGGAATTATCAAGGAGTTCTTCCAAAGGGAAAAGAACTCAAAATTCTTATGACGACTATCCACCCTGCTGTTATTTTTCTTCAGGAGAATAAACTGGGTATACGGCCCTTTCCGCCGGTACCCGGCTTTCTCACTTTTAACTCTATTGCTCCTGCTGAAACCCCTCTCATGGAGGGGTGTCAATCATGGTATCTTCATCCTACCATGTTTCTCCCATCGCCCTCCATACTACCCTCCAAGCTGTTGCCGTGAGAGTTTTTCTTACCAAGCTTTTTACCGTTTGCTCTATTTACCTACCCACTTGTTTATCATTGTAAAGACCCGTCCTTTTAGAACTTATAACCCAGTTGCCCTTCCCACTTTTATAACTAAGAGATTTTAACGCCGGTCACCCATACTGGGGTGACATCACTCGAAATGACAAAGGCAGTGTTTTAGAGTCACTTTTATTATCTGACTTTCTTTGTATCTTAAATACCCGCGATTTTACCTCTTATCATGTCCAGACGGACTCTTTGAGCTGTGTTGACCTGTCCGTTTGTTCCCCTGATTGCTTCACGGAATTTCGATGGTCAATTCTTGACGATTTTGATGGGAGTGACCACTTCCCTATTTTCTTGTCGGCCCTTCAAGTTAGCCTTCATACAACCATGCCCCTTAAATGGGACTTAGCTCATGCAGATTGGGAAGGTTTCCAAAAGGCGTCATTCACAAATGCATCCTTGGGGATCTTCAATGGAGTGGACGCGGCAGTAGAATACTTTACATCGACTATCTACAATGCAGCAACAGACCATCTCACGGAGGCGACCCGCCGCGGGCTGCTCAACCGGGCCTTGGTGGACCTCGAAGTGTTCAACAGCTGTCAAAAATTACAAGTTAGCCCATGCCCGATTCCGAAAGAACCCTACTTTGTGCAACAAGGTCGACCGAAACCGAGCTCGTGCGCTTCGCTACAGAACCCTTCGTCAGGCTCGCCAAAATTCATTGCGCCGTTACGTTTCATTAATTTACTCTATGACACCTACTGCTAATATCTGGAAGAGGATTAATAAGATCAGGGGCAGTTATGCTAATCATTATACCCCCACACTCAACTTACACGGTTCCTTGGAGAATGACGGCCTGGCGGTCAGCAATGCTTTTTGCTGCCCATTTACGCTCCGTCAATTCTTGACGATCTCGATGGGAGTGACCACTTCCCTATTGTCTTGTTGGCCCTTCAAGTTAGCCTTCATACAACCATGCTACTTGAATGGGCCTTAGTTCATGCAGATTGGGAAGGTTTCCAAAGGGCGTCAATTCTTGACGATCTCGATGGGAGTGACCACTTCCCTATTGTCTTGTCGACCCTTCAAGTTAGCCCTCGTACAACCATGCCCCTTAAATGGGACTTAGCTCATGCAGATTGGGAAGGTTTCCAAAAGGCGTCATTCACAAATCCATCTTTGGGGATCTTCAATGGGGTGGACGCGGCAGTAGAATAATTTACATCGACTATTTACAATGCAGCAACAGACCATCTCACGGAGGCGACCCGCCACGGGCCGCTCAACCGTGCCCTAGTGGACCTCAACGTATGCAACAGCCATCAAAAATTACAAGTTAGCCCATGCCCGATTCCGAAAGAACCCAACTTTGTGCAACAAGGTCGACCGAAACCGAGCTCGTGCGCTTCGCTAAAGAACCCTTCGTCAGGCTCGCCGAAATTCATGGCGCCGTTACGTTTCATTAATTTACTCTATGACACCTACTGCTAATATCTGGATGAGGATTAATAAGATCAGGGGCAGTTATGCTAATCATCATACCCCCACAATCAACTTACACGGTTCCTTGGAGAATGACGGCCTGGCGGTCAGCAATGCTTTTTGCTGCCCATTTACGCTCCGTCAATTCTTGACGATCTCGATGGAAGTGACCACTTCCCTATTGTCTTGTTGGCCCTTCAAGTTAGCCTTCATACAACCATGCTACTTAAATGGGCCTTAGTTCATGCAGATTGGGAAGGTTTCCAAAGGGCGTCAATTATTGACGATCTCGATGGGAGTGACCACTTCCCTATTGTCTTGTCGACCCTTCAAGTTAGCCCTCGTACAACCATGCCCCTTAAATGGGACTTAGCTCATGCAGATTGGGAAGGTTTCCAAAAGGCGTCATTCACAAATCCATCTTTGGGGATCTTCAATGGGGTGGACGCGGCAGTAGAATACTTTACATCGACTATTTACAATGCAGCAACAGACCATCTCACGGAGGCGACCCGCCACGGGCCGCTCAACCGTGCCCTAGTGGACCTCAACGTATGCAACAGCTAAAAAAAATTACAAGTTAGCCCATGCCCGATTCCGAAAGAACCCAACTTTGTGCAACAAGGTCGACCGAAACCGAGCTCGTACGCTTCGCTAAAGAACCCTTCGTCAGGCTCGCCGAAATTCATGGCGCCGTTACGTTTCATTAATTTACTCTATGACACCTACTGCTAATATCTGGAAGAGTATAAATAAGATCAGGGGCAGTTATGCTAATCATCATACCCCCACACTCAACTTACACGGTTCCTTGGAGAATGACGGCCTGGCGGTCAGCAATGCTTTTGCTGACAATTTCCACGCAGTCAGCAGTGTCAGCCGTTACGATAAGGCTTTACACTCCTACAAATCAAAGAAAGAATCTCATTCTCTCAACTTCACAACAAAATCTAACCTTCCGTATAACGCTCTATTCAGCATCCATGAGATGCAAAGCGCTTTGTCCCTCCGCAGATCTACTTCCCCTGGCCTTGATGAAATCCATTTCTTTATGATTCGGCACCTACATCTACATTCCACTCTCTTCTTACTTGATTTGTACAACCTTGTATGGGTGAAGGGTTTTTACCCCTCATCATGGCGCATTGGGATCATCCTTTCCTTTGTCAAGCCAGGCAGGGACGGGTTGGATGCCAATCACTACTGCCCTATAGTTCTCACCAGCAGTTTAAGTAAGTTGCTGGAAAAAATGATATTGAAGTGCCTAAACTGGTTTCTAGAAACCAATGCCCTTCTCTCTTCATTTCAATGTGGCTTCCGCAAAGTTCATAGTACCCTTGACCTACTAGTACGTTTCGAGGGATCGGTTCGGAGAGCTTTCTCATTAAGGCACCGAGCCCTGGCTATATTTTTTTGATATTAAAAAAGCTTACGACACAACATGGAGATACGGCATCTTGAAGCAGTTATACGTCTGGGGGATGAGAGGCCTTGTACCTTCACTTATTCAAAGTTTTTTAGGCATCTCGATCCTTCAAGGTACGTGTTGGAGACGCATACTCTGACCTGCAACCCCAAGAGGAGGGAGTTCTTCAGGGCAGTGTTTTAAGTGTCTTATGTTTTATAATTGCAATCAATGATATTATTTGGTCTCTGCCAGAGGGTGTATCGGCAACTCTGTTTGTCGATGATTTAGCACTATACTGTTCCTCACCTCACCTTCAATTAGCAGCGCGTCGGCTCCAACTGGCGGCTGATGCCGTCTCCAAAAGAGCACAACTTAAGGGATTCCGCTTTTCCACGACCAAAACCAAAGCAATGTATTTCCACCGAGGCAGAGGGGTTCTTTTTCTGCCATCTATCTCCCTACAAGGAGAAGATATAGAGTTTATCTCCGAATTTCGATTCCTTGGCGTATTTCTCGATCCAAAGTTAACCTGGTTACCACACCTACGCCGACTTCGAACAGGCTGTCTGCGGGCTCTAGCCATTTTGAACGTCCTCTAACACACTTCATGGGACAGCGCCTGACAAAATTGTGGACATTATACACAGCCCTTGTTCAATCCAAATTGGATTATGGCTGACAAATTTACTCATCGGCTTTTCCTTAAGCCTATAAAATGCTGAACCCCATTCGAAACCTCGGAGTTCGCCTTTCTAGTGGAACCTTTCGTACTTCGCCTGTCAACAGCCTTTACTGAAAAAGTGGGGTACTTGCTTTGCTTGACCATAGACTTCAAATCTGCATGCTATACCTCTGCTAAGTACAGCAAGCCCCTGTATCATTAGGTCTACAGATGCCTGTATGCTGCAGAATCAACGGCGGCATAAGATAAGTTGCCATCTTTACCTCACCCTTACAACCTTCGCATTGTAGATCATTTCTCTAACCTGGGTGTTCCAGGGTCCTCACCCTTCCATCATTACTGAACCTTAGTTGGCGTGCTCCTCTCCTCACAGTATGTACCAACATGTGGAGCCAGCCTGAAGAAATCTTCCATGGACCCTCGCATCAGTAAGAGCCTGTTCTTAAATCATTCGACCTCACATAAACAATGCTGCCCATTATACACGGATGTCTCTAAGTCGGATGGTGGCGTGGGCGCCGCAGCCGTCTACGCAAGAGGAGAATTCCTAACTATCTTTGCCTCTAGGAGCAATCATTTTTACCGCTGAACTTTCAGCAATCCTTTTAGCCTTTAGACTCATCCAAATTTTAACTTTTAGTGATTTTGTCATTTTTTACGCCCCAAGGAGTGTCTTACAGTCAATTAGATCTTTTAATGCGTCCCATCCCTTTGTCACAGAAATTTGTAACTGGCTGATCCAAAATGCATTCCGATATAGAATTATTTTTGCTGGGTTCTGGGCATGTGGGGGTCCTGGGCAACGAGAAGGCTGATCAGCTGGCCCGCTCAGCACATTCTGTGTCCCCTGAGAACTCAGCTCTGCCTTTTAGGGACTAGCTTTCTTTCAATAAGAGAGTATATTTTTCAACTGTGGCAGAATGAATGGGATGACTTTTCAACATCCAAACTATACAAAATTTAATTATTCCATTCGCTCTTGGTCTTCGAGTCGTCATAGAGTGCCATTGTTAGAGGTGTCCCTCTGCCGAGTTCGCATTGGCCACACGAGAATTACTCACGGCCATCTTGTTTCGGGTGATGCTCATATCAGCCCTTGCTGCCGTTTTTGCGGTGGGGACCAATCTGTTGCCCACCTTTTATTGGATTGTAGCCATTTTGCCATTCTCCGGTTGTCCTGTTACCGACCCTTCTAACTATTCCTCAACACACCCGTCTTCGATTCATATTGGCGGAGGAATCTTTCAACCCGTCCTTTTTTTAATTTTTATCACAAAGTGGTCTTGTAGATAGAGGGGAGTATGAAAAGGGGCAAAGAAAAAATAATAGCGTAGGCGAGTTGCGAACAGCTTCCCGCGTCGCTAGACCACTGTTAGCCAGCGGCGAATCCACTCCGCCATCCTGAGTCTCAAAAAAAGACTCCTTGAAACGAAGCTTTTAAGCCGCTCGCCTGCACTTCTCGTACGCTATAGTCTCCTCCCCCTTTTATAGACAATTCACCTCGTTTTATCCTAGCTGCCATATAGAATCCACTTGGTTTAGGCAGCAACCCACTCGTAACTTACTTTAAACCTTAAAAAAGACAACAAGGGGGATTTCTAGTCACTATCTCTGTCGTCTAATTTTTTTTACTGCCCAACCTAAGAAAAAGGAAACTTAATAATTAGTAGGCAGATATTCTATAAAACAACATTTCTTAGACGTTTCTGTATACCTTCCAGAATCATTCATATGCCCACCCCTCAAAGATACAGCTATTTGCTACAAAATTAATGCCATTCCAAATTTATGCCGCTTTGAACTCATTTATCAAAGAATCACGAAGGACTAAATGAAACAAAGGAACCTCGGAAAATATATAATTTCATTTGCATCGAGGGAATTTGATTCATTCATGAACAAGGGTGTAGGATGAGGTTATAATCGCGATAAGTAATCTCTCACAAATGATCTGAAATTGTTTACGTTCTTGCGCCTTGAATTCATCGACGCCATGATTTTTTTTCCCTTTTCATAATGAAATAAACGTTTAATAGTGAAAACTTTAAAAAAAGAAGCTTTTAGAGCATCTAACATGATTAGCAACATTAGCATGATTAAAACATTTGTTTTATATAAAAAAAACAATCTGGTTTCGTTTAAAACATCACGAATATTTCCATTTCATTTAGAACTGAATAAGGGAGTTGCAAGACCGACAACGATCGTTTGAATTATTATACATTCGTAAGCTTTTCGCCGATTGTGCATTTGATAACCGATTAGAGAGGAACTCTACATTAAATAGTATTAAGAGTTTTTACCATAAATAAGCATGCCCACAAAAGTACATGATGAATTATAACTGATTGAATAAGTGTGTATTACAAGACCAAACAACGGTATGTTTATTATTATACATACATAGACTAAATCGTAAAAATGCCATGGAACTGTACAGGAACGAAGCACCGAACGCAAACCAGAGAAATAAAATGGAAAAAGGGGAAAACGATGATAAACTCCAAGCAATTTCTACTCATTTAATCATTTTATTTTTACTTACCAATGAAATAAACAATGTAAACGATTCTGTTTAACCTATGTCATGATATAATAATTATGAATTTGGTTGATGATTCGTTATATTAAAAATCACTAGATAACTCTAAAAGGGCTAATAAATACACGAGCTTTATTATATAATTTTGGATAGTGTCGCAATTATCTTAAATTATGATTTAAAAAAAATAAATAGTTTGCTAAAAAAAAGGTAAAAATGTCTCCATGAACACACGAGATATGAAAGTATAAAAAAAAACATTTTAATTACCAATTAAAAAAATTAAGATCACTTATTGAGTTTGGAAGCAAAATGAAAAATTCTGCCAACTTTACAATTTTTACAAGCATTGTACACTGAATCCAATGGCTTTTATTTTCGCTTAATTCTAATTGCTTCATGCATCGAAAATAAGACTTGAATATCGGACTAGAAACGTAGTAACAACACTTAAATACCGATAACATTACTAAGTTAACGTCTTGGAATTACTCATTAAAATTAGATTTCTGACATCTATTTGATGAGTCGAAACAGAATAATGGAGAAAACGAGACCAAAAATCTGGAAGAAAAATTCAATCAGTTGACAACTGAAGAAAAAAATATTAAGAGCCTGTGTAGACTTTTAAGGCATTTACCCATGTTTGTGCTCCAGTGCTTAGTCTTAGTGAATATGATTCATTTAACTCATAAGTTTGGATTCCATTAATCAACTGGAAACTGATCGCCATTTAACTGCATGTCTAATTCACCCCTCCTAAACCCAGTTCTTCCATTTTTCCGAAAAATTTAAAACATATAAATATTTTAATCTCTTTACCATATATAAAAAAAAAGTTCTATAAAATTCCTTTGGATCAATTTGTTTGAAAGAATCAACGGCATAAAATTCGGCTCTATCACATTACTCACCATGAGTATTGCTACTGCAATTGATGCTATTCCGATGTAAATAGCGTAGGTTTTAACGAAGTCTTTGGCCGTTTCGTAACACCCTTCTTCATAAGAATTCTCAGAGTTAGGATTCGTAGTGCAATCAATTTTCTGGAACAGAATATGATAAAAATGTCTAATT
Source organism: Ceratothoa steindachneri (assembly GCA_963969495.1). Taxonomy (NCBI): domain Eukaryota; kingdom Metazoa; phylum Arthropoda; class Malacostraca; order Isopoda; family Cymothoidae; genus Ceratothoa; species Ceratothoa steindachneri. Next base: position 140,134,224 of record OZ018326.1, on the reverse strand, counting down.
AACAAACAATAGATTTCCAAGAAGAAATTGTTCTCAGTCAAGTTCCAGTCTTATAGTGAAAGATTAAAATTGATTTATTGACAGTCCTGAAATTTCAGGTCATTGAGAATCTTTGTTTTGATGAGAGGAGGTTGACCGCTTCATGGCGCAAATGCGTCACATTCAGCGAATCTGAATATTAGACACGGGTAGAAAAAGAAAAAAGATTTTTTTAATATTTTAATCTTGTCTGGCGACCACCAACTAGGACAAACCGGCCAAAATCACCTTACAGGGCTTAACTTCAGGCCCTGTTAATCCAAGTCGAACAAAAATATAAAACAAAATCACCACCACCGACACAAATAATTAGAAAAAAAGTGGTGGCAACAATATTCCTTCTAAAGCTCAGGTACCGGGAAGAGGCTCGTTCTCTCAGGAGCCTGAGCCCGCTGCCAAACCAAAATTTTAAATAGTTAAATACCATGGACGAGGCCCGTTTCCTCCAAAACCAGTATCACGATACATTCTACTCTGGAAGAGTGTCTCTCGCAAGGACTCGGGAAAGGTGGTACGATGCCACATGTCGTTGTACTGGGACGGGTACCACTCTTGAAACGACTCAGACTAGAAAATTCAATCGAAAAGCGTCATACTATCTGAGGGTACCAAGTATTCTTTAATTTATGATTCATCGGAGTGCTCCAGCAAATCCTGCTGCATCACACGAGTGTCCGATTCGCAGGCAACAAACAAAAATAGCATAAAGCTTCGAGACATCGATGAGGACGGGTGGTTGATTGGCACTGAAAATATTTAGGAGCAATGGCTCGCAACTTTAAATTCCAGTTCACCTTCTCCTATCTTTTATGTCATGCAGCCTGAAAGGCTGTCTTAATTTCATCAATGTAATCAGAGTGGAGAGGGTCAAACGCCATTCCTGTCGCTGTCTTTGTAAACAGTAAGGCGTCATCGTTAACATGTTAGTTTTCAGCAATCTCTTCACCATGTCCAGAAACTAACGAGAACACATTTGACATCCTTCCGGCTTGCGGTAACGTGGCGTAACTGATACCGTGAATAAGTTGATGCCGAGATTTCAATGCTTCCATAGCACTGAACGCTCTCTAGTAGTCATATGAATTAGAAATCGGTCTCCGACCTGAATACAACTTTGCAATCTCCCATACCGAGCTGTTTATTTGAACTAACTGGGTCGTGAAGACACGCAGGTCTCGGAAGAGTCACGACGGTTTCATACAGCGGGAGATAACATGGAATCCCCCACCCCATAAGCATTTGGAGCATCCGTATACACGGACACTTTCTAAAGTGTCATGTGCGCTCCAAGAAACACAATCACAATACTCCTGCTGCTGGAGAAGTTTTGAAAGCAGAAGTGTGGCCACAAAGGTTCAAAGGTGGTATACAGCATGACATCTTAGTTAGAACCAAAGGCACCACTCATGAGAGTTTCACTAAACTTTCGATTTTTTTTAATTAAAAGGGGTCGCATCAAACGACTACAATCAAAGACATAAGTTGCTGAAATTAATATTTTTACCATTCTGCGAGTATAAACAAAGAAAATGACAACGCACAAATTACAAACCCAAAAACAACAACAATAAAACAAACCTAAGTGTAATAACGAAAAACAACAAAGAAAAGCATGCTCCGATGTATAAGGGAGGCTCGCCTCGGTCCGTCGTCCAAAGATGCACTCTAAACCAAAAAAGCTAAGCAGTGACCAACCCTATCAAGAAACTCGGCTATTCCACATTCCTGAGTGCAGGAACCCGTCTCAAGATCAAGGGAGAAGCAATAACAAACCATCTCGTATCGGTAGATGGACTACCCCGCAGTCATCGTGGTAAGGATGACGGCAGGGGTCCATTAGATAGCGGTACTTTCCGCGAGTCAGTCGGATTCGGAAGTGCCAGAAAGCGACTTGGATGTGTCGAGAAATTGGAGGGGTAGGTACAACGGAAATTTAGTGGCGTGATAGCACACAACTTTAGGTTTCGTCCGTCAGTTCCCATCTTTGCAAGACAGCTCGAAAAACTGACCTGATTCTTGTGAAGTAGTTAGACTGAGGATTTTTTTTATACCCAACTTATTCCTAGCAATTGCTTGCACTGGACTACGTCGCTGAAGTTATATTAACTTACTCATTAAGCTATATTGAAAAAAGAATGCAAAAGCAAAAAAAGACAAAAAAAAACCGGGAAGCCAACTCGAAAAAATAAAATATAAAGAGCATTGTCCAGCGCCAGAAGGTGGTCTGCCTCTATCCGGCGCTAGAACATGCATTCAGCATGACAAAGCTATATACAAATGAGGAGGCCAGATTCATCCAAAACGTTCAAGCCACAGGTGCGTGTAACCGAACCCCACCAAGTACACTGAGCACGCACACTACACCCGGCACCGGGATGGGTAACGTGCGCAAAGATGCCCAAAGCCGGGGCATTCAACAAAAATGTACTGAACAGTCTAGGATGACCACGTAGTCATCACAATAAGATGCAAGGGAGCGCTACATCAAGTGTCTGTGCGTTTCACAGGTGTGCCCAATTTAAAGATTTCACAAAGATATCTGTAGCTGGCGAGGCATTCGGGAGGGGTAGGTCCATGGAAAGAAACACGATGGCACGTAACTTTAGTTTCCAGTCGGGCGTCTCCCATCTATTTTGCTAGGCAGCCCGGAAGGGGTGACGTAATTCTTGCTAGATAGCCGCCAATGTGAGGAAGAGCAAATAATTGCTCTGGTCGCACAGTCCTCTCAGACACTTCGGCTCCAAATCGCCGCGTTCATTCATCGATATCCTTATATGTCCAGGTAACCAGTAGAAGATAATCTCGACATTGACCCGGATCGGGCAGCTGTGGATTATGGATACCGCTAAGCAGGAGGTGCGGAGATTTCAATGCTAAGAGAGACTCGGGGTGCAATATGAATATGTAAGAAACAATACGGTTGCCGAACCGGGCTCAAGGCGTTATCTCCCGTAACGAACGGTGTATTACAATTGGCTCGTTCGTGAAGATGGACGTAGTGGCTGATAGAGCCCGGCAAGTTAAAACTGAGGAGATACGGCGTGTAAGCAGACCCACGCTTCGGATATGGAGCCATACCTGTACGCTGTCACGACTCAAGCGTGGCATGAAGTTGGATCCAAAATGATCTAACAGAATACTCCCAGTGGTGTAGAAGCTTTGGAAGCAAATGCATGGCAACAAATAGTCAAAGGTTGTATGTACTCTTCAGGATGGCTTCCTAGGTAAAAGGAGTCACCACCGACCAGAGAGATACAGCAAACTCTCAAACAAGAATCTTAGCCCCCAAATTAAAAGATAAAGAGTAACATTGGTGTATGTCGGGGGTCATATGTGCCCTAAATATCGGGGTTGAGTCAACGAAGTGTTGACGACTGAGGCAGACGCTGGGCCTACACGTATGATGGCAAAAAGGAGGGTATAGGGCGCAAAGCGAGCGACATCGACAAATATGTTCTCAATATGGAAAGTTGGAAAGGCACCCGTCACCAAACGGGGACCAGACTGGATCGAACCCACTGTCCGCAATTCACGATGTGACTTGACTTGTTTTTATTCTTTTTTACGTTAAGAGCCCATCTGGTGACTGCCTATTAGGTCAAAAGTCACCGTAATTCACGCAAAACCTAATACTACGAGTAGGTTAGATTAAAAAACAAGAGAAAAAAGATAAAACACAAACAAAGGCTAAGAAACGAGCTAAAAAAAAGACAGCAAGAGCAAATAAAAAAACATTAAAGACAAATAGAAGGAAGCGCGCTCCCTATTGGCGTGACGCAGGAACATGCAACATACAACAAGGAGAGTCAAATAAAATAGAGGGCACCAGCTTCCCCCCCAAAAATAAACCCCTGAGATAGTCCGAAACTATGTGTACATGAACTACAAGGGACAAGCGGTAGCGAACTTGCTCATCCAGGTACCGTGAAAGGTAACGTGCCGAAAATCACCCAAGCTGGGACATTCAACGAGAATGTGCCGAACAGTCTGGAAGACAAAGGAGTCGTCACAATAGGTTACAGACGAGAGCTCGATCAATTAGCGGTGCGTCGTGAGATTGTGTCCAATTCGGAGACGACAGAAAACAACCTGAAGCCCTCGCGGCATTAGGAGGTAGGTCCATGCGAACAGTTGTGGCACAATGGCACGCAACTTTAACTTCCCCTCGGCCGTCTCCTATCTTCTTTGCCAAGCAGCCAGGAGGGATGCCCTTATTCCTGCCCTGTAATCGGTGTGAGTAAGAGCGAAACGCTTGTCTGGTGGTTTATCCTCGCAGACTCTTTTTCACTTTCATCGGCGCACTCAATCCTACATGTCCAGGAACCCAGGAGAAGTAATGTCTACATCCGTCCAGTTTTCCGAAACCGTGGCGTCACGGACACCGCGAACAAAGGGACGTAGAGATTACAATGCCGCGAGAGCACTCAGGGCGCTTTGTGATTCGCAATAGATCACAATCCGGTCTCCGAACCGGGCACGATGCGTTCTTCCTCGTACCGAGCAATGTATTGCGACCAGCTCGGCCGTGAAGACAGACGCAGTGCCTGGCAAATGCCCGCTGACTTCAAACATAGATGATGCGGCTTGTCAAGTGACCATCTCCTATAACTTGGAGCCATCTGTATGCAGTGGCATAGTTCCAGCGTGACACGAAGTGTGCTCCAAAAAGGCCGAACGCAATACTCCCTGCGCTGTAGAAGTTGTGTGGGCAGAGGAGTGGTAACATATAGTCAAAGGTGGTACCCTCCAGGGTGGTGTCCATGGAAAAACTAGTGGCGACATATAGTCAAAGGTGGTACCCTCCAAGGTGGCGTCCTTGGAAAAACTAGTGGCGCCACCGGACCGAGAGCTATAGCTAGATCTCTAAGGAGTTTGCTAGCCCTAAACCTAAAGAACTTAAGGTAGGACTGGCGTATCTCGGCGACATAGGGATCGTCGAGGTCACCTGCAGATGCTGTGAGAGCTGTTGGTGACTAAGAAAAGCGCTGGGCTCAAGCATATTGGTGAATAGTGTACTGTGCACACCGCAGAGCGAGTGGCATATCTCCATCATCGACAAGTTGGATCTCAATGGGGGACGTGCGGGTCACTGGTCGCCAGGCGAAGGCCGGTATGGTGGATCGAGTGACCTTGCCACATACACGCTCGGGTGTGGATACATAAAATTGGCAACCGTACTCCTGCTTCGAACAAACAAAAGATCGATAGAAAAGTAAGGCATTATCCCTATCAGCTTCCAAGGTGCTGAGCGTCACGGAAAGAACAATGTCAATGGCGTGGTTATTAAGACCCTAATGATCCGAATATTAGCTTCCCAGGCAAGACGTCAAAAACAAGACCAACGGTGCGAATTCACCACTTCAGGCGAATCAAATATAGAAACGAATCTGGGTCAGGGTGGGGCCTTCAATGACGGCAAAAACTCTTTGACTGGGACAGATAAATCAGTCATTTCCCAAAATGCGGACCACAGTGCCCGTTCCAAGTAGCACCAGGGCGTGTTTTCAGGCGGCAGCGGCCCATAAAATGATATTTGAATGTGAAATTGATCACTAGCATTTAGATCATCAGTTACCTTCCACCAAAAATCAGGCTGTGCATCCTGAGATGCCCAGGGATAGAAAAGGAAGTCATCCTTATTTAGGACACCTTCCTCCAACCCTTCGCTCAAGTCAGTCAGGACAAGACTTCTGTGATTGATTGTGTAGTACCTCCAGAGGGAGAGAGGAGGCTACTGTTGAAGTCATTAAGAAATTAAATGGCCTAGGCAAACGTGCCACGACGCGGCGGAAGTCCGCCTGAAGTCTAAAGGTGGAATATACGAAGAAGTAAAAGTATACCTCCCTTCAGGTGTATCTGCACTAACATTGCCTTATAAGTATTATTCAAACCAAGTATAAGACGGGTCATCATGGTGGGTGTAAATCACGTATCTTCCTGCATGACACCTATCCAGTCGTGGTGGAATAGCAGAATGATCTCCGGCTAAGTTCGAGGAAAATTACCGGATCAATCGATGTAAAGACCCTCAGGAGAATGGCCATAAAATTTTTGGAGGCAGAACTCCGTGAATTTATTACCGGATAAGGCTCTTATAAAGCATTCAATTAGTTACTAGGAGAGGTTGGGTTACTCAAGCGAGTCTTTCCTTCCGTCTAACTTGAAACCTTTTGCGAATGAGGAGACTTAGGAGCCAGGGCGCTTTCACCTTCCGGGGGATCCCGTCTTATCCTGTATAGCCATGGACGTGACCGTGAGAACTGAGGTTTCATTGGTGCTGTCCTACTTTTGATGCATAGCTTTATAAACCTCCGAATATGGTTTTACTACTACCTTCGGGGGAGTTTACTTTCTCCGAATCTAAGGCGCACAGCCGCTTCGCTTTACTGAAAGCGATCAATCAGGGTTGTTTGGTTGAACCTTAGTTTAGCTTGGGTGGGGCCTGAACCCTTAAAGCCCTCAGCTTTACCAGAAGAGGCCCCAGGGACGAAGGTAGAACTCGTTAAATGGTTTTAAATGGTAGTGGAAGCTGCTATGCTCGTAGGTATGTAGAGGCCAGGAACAGAGGGTGCCTGCTTAACTTTTGCGAAATAGAACGTCCCAGATGTCAATGAGTGCAACAGTACCTAATTCGTAGCCTTTCAAAAATAGATTCTGTCCGCAGCCTGAACGGCCTAGACCTCTTTCTCTAGGAAATACACGCAGTATTTCTTCGATGAAGCAGGGTGTGGCCCCCTACAATTCACACACTTTACCATACACCATAAGGATTCGTCGCCCACGATCTTGGAGCAATTGTCATAGATTTGGGATAAATCCAACTTTACTGTTCTATAAGGAACGGTTTGTGTGACTAAAGTGGTGGCAGTGGTAGTGCATCCGCTACAGTGATACACAAGCCTTGAAGCGGTAGCTATTTTCTTCGGAAAATTGGCTGTAGGGGGGCATAACCAAAAGGTTCGGACAATCCTAAACTTTGACCAGTAGAAAGAAGAAAAATGGCAGGGAGGAATAAATCCCTCTCCAACCGTTCTTGCCTATGTCATATCAGTTTGTCAGACTTGTCAGGTCTCCAGCTCTGGGTGAGTTAAAGAGTGGTGTTTTCACGTGCACAGTGCCGCACACTGACAAAGAATTTGCCTAGTAGACGTTCGGTACACAAAGACCGCTGCTTCCAACTGAGCAGCCACGGAGCTAGAGCGATAGGGTGGATTGCTTTGAATACTTTTAACTAATCGGCCACGAGAACGCAAAGAGAGAAGTGGGCAACCCACTAAACATAAGGAAAAGGTGATCGCGACGTAAACTACTAAGTCCATTAAGTACTGGTCTCATGCAACCTATGGGTGTTAAATAGAGTTGTTTATGAAAGTTTAAAACCTTCAATTCTAACATGGCTGAATTATCTGATCATATCCTTACACCTGGAGATAATAAAAAGGAGATATTAAGAAAGTGGTTGCTTATAGGGAAAGGGAAAACGCATCAGCTTCCACAGCTTTTGTCAACGAGCTCAGATAAAACCAGTAAGCCAGGCCTTCCCTAGAAGCACTCGAGCTAATGGAGCAGAGGTTATGCCACTACTCTAGATTTCAATTTTAACAATGGGCAATACCTTTGCTACACCATCCACCCCTTAAGGGATCACCTCGAGATTTATAACTTTTTAGAGATTTAACAACCTTAGAGCAGACGGGTGTCTGAGGTAACTTACGCTTCCACTGGAGTTATGCTTGCAACACGACATTGGAACCATGGGGCCAGTTTTGAAACCCGCATTGTTTTTCATCCAATCTTCGGAGTCATTAATCCCGCAGCAACGCATCTATATTAAGGGAAAAAAAAGGCTCTTTATTTTTTGGATAGGAATAGAATATAAAAAAAGGAATAAATAGGTTTCGTTTTGAATCCACCTTACCACCATCGCAACCATATCGAATATATATAATTGTTTAGCTTAATATCTTTGGCAATTCTAAATATCTACGCACACTGGTGGTTAGGAATGGGTACACACAAACTTACCAAACGTTGTCCTACTTCACAAGGGAAGTGCGTCCCTACAATGTCCCTAGTCAAACTACATCAGAAACGAGCAAAAATAGCCTTGGGGCTCTGTAGTATCAGGTCATCTGGAAAGTTCCTAGGATTTTTGAAGGATGAAAATAAAACAAATATTTTTCGCATTACAAAAATATTATTTAGCAGCTACATAATTATAACCGCGTAGAACTGTGGTTGTCTTGGAGGAAAACAGTTATACAAGTGGTGTTGGACAGCATCTAAATCAATAAACGATTTTACGTTCAAGGAATTTTGTAGACCCAAATAGGTGAATGTTAGATGATAAAAGGTCGGGAGAGTAAGGTAGATGTGGTAAGATATCCTACTCAGGCTCATGCAACTTTGATTTGTTGGAACACAACTTCTTTCTTGTTGGATAGTTCTGGCCTCATCTGGTAATCTTTAAAATTTAATTCTTAAACCTGGCAGCACTACACATCAAAATTTATGTTCTGATTGTATGAGAGTAGCCTATAAATGCCTTTGAAATAATATTTTAGCATGAATATTACGCTTCGGTAGCTCTTTTCGTGAAATCTTGCGCAAAACTTGGGACCGTTTCACATTCAACTATGTTATCGTAGACGATCCATTTTTCATCACCAGTTATCAATCGCTTCAAAATAGCTTTAGTTTCATTGCGTTTAAAGAGCAAGTCGCAAATGAAATATCGTTCCATGTAGTTTTCTCCTCATGGTTGTGAGGGACCTACATATTATAGCAAGAAATGTACCCAGGTTTCAGTAAATATTCAAAAGCAGTACTTTTGGAAACTTCAAACATCTTTGCAATCTTATGGATTTGGGTTTGTGTTAGCTTCAATATTCACTTTCAAAAGATCGTTCCTCAACTCTGAAGGTCTTCCAGAGCAACTTGCATCTTCTAAACTTAAATCTCCAGTTTGAATTTTGCAAACCCTCTCTGAACCGTTGATTCACCTAGAAGACTTCAACCATAAAAATTACAAATGGGTTCGCATGTTTTTAAAGAATAGAAGCATTACATGCAGAAAGTGCAATTTTTGGTTATCGATGTTCGACATTGATAAGAGGTGAAAAAAATAAGAGAATGATTTTTTTTATGCGAGGGGTAGCGAGAAAGTTACTAGAATAGACACCGCAACTTGAAGTTTAAGGGAGGAAGATTGTATACCCTGCCATTGCGAATAGCTTCAACATTATATATATATATATATATATATATATATATATATATATATATATATATATATATATATATATATATATATATATTTTATCTTAGGAGCTCATCTAGTGACTACCTACTTGGAGATAAATCGCCGTACTCACGACAGACTAGCACTAGGCTACATTAAAAATAATATTCAAAACAAAAAAACAACAAAAATACCAATAAAAAAGAGAAATGGGCAACGAACAGGAAGCACGCTCCGGCTCAGGAACATGCAACCTACAAAAAAACTACAACAAAAAAAAAACAGTTAAATAAAGTGGAGGAGGCCAGCCTCCTCCAAAAGGTCGAAGTCCACAAATCGGTGTGCACGAACTCGCACCGAATACAAGAGACAAGCGGTAGCGACCATGGTCATCCGGCTACCGAGAGAGGTGGCGGGCGCTAAGATCACCCAGCTGGGGCATTCAACAAGAATGTGCCTGACAGTCTAGGGGACAATGCAGTCTTCACAGTAGGGCGCAAGCGAGCAGTCTATCAAATAGCGGTGCGTCCCGCGATGTGTTTCCAATTTGAAAACCACAGCAAAACAACCTGAAGCTCTCGCGGAATTATGAGGTAGGTCCATGGGAACAGTTGTGGCACAATTGCACCTAACTTTATCTTCCCCTCGACTGCCTCCCATCTTCTTTGCCAAGCAGCCCGGAGAGCTGTCCATATTACTGTCATGTAATCAGTGTTAAGAAGAGCGAAACGCTGGTCTCGTAGCCCAGTCCTCACAGACGGCATTTTTGGAGCAGTGCATCCGACATGGAGTGTAACTGGCGTAAGCCGTACTGTGCAGAGGACAGATGGCCTCCGCTGTCCAGAAAAAAAGGATAATCTAACATGTACCAATTTCTCCAACAACTTGCACACGCAGGAAGTTAAAGAAATTGTGCGGAAACAGGCCAGGGTAGAGTGATCTTTCCTCGGTTTGCGAAATGCAAGCACGGTAAAGATTCGCCAGGAATCTGTGAGGATACCATCTACCCAGATCCTGTTGAACAAATCTAACAGAAATGCCATGCCTCGTTCACCCAGGTATCAAACCATGGCGTAAAGGACATCGTCCGGACCAAGGGTGGGGGCCGCACACGAAGCAAGAGCAGAACGCAACTCACTCAAACTAAACCCGTCGTCGAAGGGTTTTCCGCCCCTGGAGGTAAAGTCCAGCCTGCGGCCTTCCTCGTTATCAAGACGTGCATTGAATGCTGGCGGAGCAGCATCACAGCTAGAGAATGGGGAGAAAGCGGACGCGAAGGATTTCACCACCGACGCGGGGTGCAAGATTGCGGTCCCATTTCCCTGGAGAACGGGAGGGGGGTCTGCGAGAACTTGCCCCAAATCCTTTTGACTCACCTCCACACCTCTGCTAGAGGGGTCTTTCCCGTTAAGTAGCCACATGCATGCCCGCCAAGAGGAGCGGCGGGCGTGCTTCGAAATATACCGGAACCTAGCCCTAGCCCGGCGAAACTCACTGCCAGTGCAATTGTTAAGGCGGCGCTTGAGCGCCGTCTCACACTTTTCTGACCACCACGGGAGTTATCAGCGTACAAATCGGCCAGACGTTCTAAGAATAGTAGTTAGGCACACAGAGATGAGGTTGCCAGAGAAAAACTCAACGGCCTCATCAACCGACCTAAAATATTCGACTAAGATAGAGAAATCAATCATTTCCTGAAATGCAGATCACCGCGCCCGCGTCAAGCAACATCGGGGAGTCTTTACGACGGGAACAGTCTAGAAAATGATATTTTAATGGAAATCATCGACTACCTCTCCCCCAAATCCGACAGTGTATCCGGAGAGCACAGGGATAGATCAAGTCAGGTAAACGAGGTTCTATGGCATGATGCGTAAACTTGTCCACATTCACGACACACATCTGCAGCTTGTCGATCACGGCAACAAAGATTCGACCCCTGCAATTGATCGTGTAGTTTACCCAGATGTGTCTATCGTTAAAATCCAGGGGCAGTAGAAAGGATCTTGGCAGCTTTGCTACGATTCAGCGGCATTTACCGGTGTTTGACACTGAGCTCGGAATCAACCCCCCGTATGATCCTGCTGTCTAGGCCTGGGTCACTTCTGGTACCAGGTTTATCTGTCGTGGAGGGGAGGGAGCGTGTGGCCATCTCCCGTAGACATCACGGATCGCATTCGAGGTACTCTCCGTCACATTCAAGTCTCTGGTCAAAGGAGTGCCTCGATTTCCGTTATCCTCTCCGTCACCTAGGTGGGACGAGGCCACGCTTGGAGACGGATCTCTATGCGCCTGCGATTGCCCACTTTTGCTTTCTATTGTACACATATTCAAAGAAAAAATACAATAGCGGGTCAAATCCCAAATCTCGTGGTATCCAGTACAAGTCTCTTCTTAGGACATCTTGATAACTTCAGAGTAACTCTTGGAGTGGGTATAATTTTCGGGATTGCTGTGGACTTCTTGGAATAACAATAAGGGAACTGCCATCAGACTCATTTTAAAGTTGGATCGCACTGCATACAACCAATGAGGATTAAATAGCTTCTTGTCTTGCTATTTATAAATAAAATTCGTGTGTAGTAAAACCAAACACTTTGCTCGCGTCTTTAAAAGTTTGGATAAATTGATTCGTAAATTTTAAGTTTGCTATCTAGAACCTCCACGTTTTCTTCATTTTATCAATGGTAGAACTGATTCAAAAGAATTATACAATTCATCCCTATCAATTTTATTGATATTCGTTTAGAGGACTTATCTTTCTAAAGTTTGAAAATTTAGATAATATGGTGGCTGAAAAGGGCATAGAAGCCGTACCTTGAAAGCAATTAGATTACATCAATTTGTTCTCCCAGAATCATTAATTTTTCATCATTTAAAAATATAAAAGATTCGTCAAACCTACTCGTAATTGCCAAGCCAAGAATGATCTTATTCCTTAAATTTTGGTGCGATGTGTTTGCTTTTGAGTAAATCGATAGATTAATTAAATAATGCCGTAAATGGTTTTGCAAGAACTTCTTTGGTATCTTTAAAATGAGGTGAGAACTCACTACTGGGTCATAGTGATTTATTAATTTTCATTTTCTTAAGATACTTCAGTGAAAATATTGACTCATGTTTCGTTTATGAAAATTGTTTCTAGAAATTTAGAAAGGTGTCCATTTTCATGATTTAACAACAAAATAATCATTTAAAATTTTTCACGTGTTTATAGGGCTGAAATAAAGTATCAAGATTGTTTATCAAGGTTCTATTACATCTTATATTGGAAAAAAATGAACAAGAATTGTGTACTTCCATTAGAGTTGAAATAGCACTATTTGCTTTCAGGAAAGGATAGGGGGTGGAAAACAAAGAACTATGATAGCTGGGATAAAAGGGCTGGTCGTACTTGCAGTATTGAAGCCGTTTAAGAAGCCCGAATTTGATCATTGTACATCGTTCCTAGCCTTTCTCAATTAGCAAAAGCAATTCATTAACTGAGAATTCAATAAATGAAATTACCCTTTTATAAAAAATGGACATCCACCTGTTTCACAGAGTTTTGACCTACAAAAAAATGAAAACTAATACCAACCGCTATTTGGGCTTCGTCCCAAGCTTTAGTGAAAGGGATATCTTCATTCTTCTTGTAACTCTTCATCGACTGGATCATGCTCATCTTGATCTTATCTTTTGCTTGCCCACGAAACACGAAACCAAGAATTCCCCCAGCCAATAAAACAATGAACAGCAGGAGAACAATGATAAAATACTGAAAATAAATATATCCACATAATACGGTTAAAATGACTAAAAAGGTATCATTTCTTTATCAAGTTTAAACTTTTTAAATTTCAAACAAGATATAGAAATCTGCATAAACAGTGCAGGTGTTCTAAAACCTTGATATTTTTTTAATACAAGTCATGTTTTAGGATACTTTAGAACTATTTAGAGCAGAGGTCAATGGGAATGAAATCGTAGGTTACTGGAGGCTAGCTTTATTAGAATACTTAAAGCTTCCAGTATACTACACTTTTATTTCAGTTATTTTGTGATAAGAACCTCAAAAAGGGTAATCCGTACCATGAGAAGCATACATCGAATTTCTTTAATCGCCCCTAAGCATCCGAGGAAGGATATTATGAAAGTGAATGCTCCTACAGCAATTATGATGTAGGCAGCGGAAACATAAATAGCTTCTCCCATCAGAGTTTCCAAATAGGGTCGATCGACAATGGCCCATATTCCCAATACTAAAAGAAGGATGCTTCCAACCTGAAAATATTTTCATTTATTAAATAAATATCTCCACGGTTTGTTGGTATAAAATATAATTATGTGGCATAAAATATGAACGTGCTTAATGAAGAACTTACCCAAATGATGAAATTTGATATGAACATGAGAATTTGAATGAATTTCCCACACCCATCCATTTCCATACCACGTCCCATCGTTGCGAACTGCGAAAGCTACAGAAATATTAAACATTACAATCTCTCACTACAGGTTAAAAAATGAAAGTACAATTGAAATACAAAAAATTCCACAATTTCTGTTCAGACATTTTAAGAACTTACCTTGAAAGTTAATTAATATCTCTCTGCCCAGAGGGTTTGACTGAGGCTGACGGAGAAATCTTTAGATTTCGTTTCGGGATTCGATTGATCACACGCTCAACCTGTTACAAAAAGGAGGTTAATTAGTTTTAGAAAATTTCAAGCATTTCGTAGTTTTAATTAACACCAAGACAGGGACTAGTTAGTAAGGTGTAGAAGAAAGGCGGAAATTTTTGAATTTCTGGCAGTCAGAACCAGTAAAATGTGCAACTCTACAAAAATCCGTCTAATTTCAATGACAGGATATCCAGGTACGGGTGAGCATACCTATACAAAGAACTCATTCCTATGCCATTTCTTTCAGAGGTAGAAATGTAAAAAAAACAAAAACCCTGGTAATTAGCACCTTATTTATCAAAATATAAAGCGACAACCAATTAGAGTATCTTTGAATAGAGTCTAACAAAACGGTTAAGTAAAGGCACATCAAGATCTGTGGAAGGTAGACAGCTACGTTAAAAATAGCGTAACGCATGAAAACCTGAGCTCGCAATTTTCCTAAACCGGTTTTTATTCCGCAACGAAGATGGATCAGGCGGGAAAGGGGATGGGTCATACTACTCGCAAATTATATATTCAAGCGAGACCTTTTTCTGGGTAATCAAAATGGGCCAGATATTTAGGGACGGGAACACTAAGAATTTTATCTTCTAGACAGCTTGGTTCAAACTTTTGCCAGCGAAAATCAGGCGCGGGCCTACTAGGAGATAAGTCACCTTAATCACACATAGCTTGATGCTAGGCTGGCTGTGCAAAATTCACCAAAGACCATTTTTTTTTTTTAGGGGCTATCTGGTGAATGCCCACTTAGGCATAAGTCGCCGTAAACAAACAGCTTAGTTCTAGGCTACTTTAAAAAAATTGAAAAGAAAACAACAATAAAAAGAAATAACAATTAGGAAACAATAACAAAATAATAACAAAAACAATAACTAAACCTAGTTAAATGAAAGGGAGGAGGCCGGCCTACCCCCAAAAGTCAACAAGTCCACCAGTCAATGTGCACGCACTTGTCCCGAGTACAAAGGACAGGCGGTAGCGACCCCGCCCATCCCAGTACCGGGACAGTTAACGTGCGCGAAGATCGCCCAGACTGGGACATTCGACAAGAATGTACCGAACAGTCTGGGGGACGACGCAGTCGTCGCAATAGGGCGCAGGCGAGCGCTCCATCAAATTGCGATGCGTCACACGAGTGTGTCCGATTCGGAGACGACAGAAAGCGACCTGAAGCCGTCGAGGCATTGGGGGATAGGTCCATGGGAACAGTCGCGGTGCAATAGCACGCAACTTTAAGTTTCCTTCGACCGTCTTCCATCTTCTTTGCCAAGCAGTTCGAAGAGCTGCCCGTATTCCTGCCATGTAGTCGGTGTGAGGAAGAGCGAAACGCTGGTCCGGTCGCAGTCCTCGCGGACTCTTTGCCGCCCTCATCGGCGCGCTCATTCCCTGCAATTCCTGCATGTCCAGGAATCCAGCAGAACATAATCTCGACATCCGCACGGCTTGCCAAAACCGTGGCTTCACGGATCTCGCGAACCAGGGGATGCGGAGATTCCAATGCCGCGAGAGCACTCAGGGCGCTTTGTGAGTCGCTATAGATCACTTTCCGGTCTCCAAACCGGGCACGTCGCGTAATCTCCCGTACCGAGTGGTGTATTGCCACTAGCTCGGCCATGAAGACAGACGCAGCGCCTGGCAAAGCCCCGCTGACTTCAAATAGAGGGGATACGGCGTGGAAGCCGATCCCCTCTTCGGACTTGGAGCCATCGGTATACACTGGCACGGTTCCAGCGTAACACGAGGTGTGCTCCATAAAGGTCGAACGCAATACTCCCGGCGCTGTACAAGCTTTGAGAGCAGAGGCGTGGCGACAAATGGCCAAATATGGTACCCTTCAGGGTGGCGTCCTGGGCAGAACCAGGGGCGCCATCGGCCCGAGAGCTATATCTAGCTCTCGAAGGAGTTTCCTGGCCCTGACCGAAATGGCTTAGGGTATAACTAGCGTCTTTCGGCGGCATATGCACCGTCGAAATCAGCTGCGAATGCAGTGAGAGCTGTTGGCAACTGAAGGAGGCTTTGAGCTCGCGTGTACAGGCGAATGATGCACTGTACACGGCGCAGAGCAAGTGGCATCTCCCGAGCATCGACTAGTAGGCTCTCAATGGTGGAAGTGCGGAAGGCAGCGGTCGCAAGGCGAAGGCCGGTGTGGTGGATCAAGTCCACCTTTCGCAATAAACGCTCGGCTGTGGATGCATAAAACTCGCATCCTTAGTCGAGCCTAGAACGAACAAAGGATCGAAAAAAAGTAAGGCAGTAGCCCGAACAGCGCCCCAAGCGCTGAACGTCACGGAACGGAGAATATCCTCGGCGCGGGTACAAGAGACCCTAAGGCTGCAAATATGAGCCTCCCAGGTGAGACGTTTGTCAAATACAAGACCAAGGCGGTGTATTGCAACCAGCTTGGCCGTGAAGACAGACATATCGCCTACTAGAGCCCAGCTGACCCAGCTGACTTTAAATAAAGGCGATACGGAGTGAAAGCCGCTTTCTTCCTGTGACTTGGAGCCAGTCATAGAGACTTGCATGGGTCCAGCGTGGCAAGAAGTGTGCTCCCAAAAGGTGCAATAGTCCCGCCGCCGTCGAATCATTTTGAGCAGAGTCATGGTGATAAATAGTGTCGTACCTTTCAGGGTGGCGTCCTGGGCAAAATAAAGGGTGCTACTGGCCAGAGAGCTACACCGAGCATGCAGTGAAAGACGTTAGCGCCTGGAAAAGGTATCGGGTTCGCGCGTACAGGCGTATAATGCACTTTATACGGTGTCGAAAACGTGGCCTCTCCTAACAAACAAGTAGGCTCTCAATGGGTGACGTGCGCAAAGCACCGAAACCTGTGCGCTTCGGCAAGAGATGTGGTTTAATGCCTGGTGGAGTCGACGCTTCAGAACTTGCACCAACGCTGCACCAAAAGAGATTGAAAGGTCGTCCTTGGAGAGCGTAGCGAGAACATCTTCTGGCAGCACAGTGGCGATAGCGTTGAATCTCACGACAATGAGTGTGAAAAAGAGGATTATTCCCTGCCGGACACCCTCTTCCTGCTCCATTGGCTCCGAGAGGTCTTTCCCCCACGCGTAAGCAGAATGGACGATATCACAGACATTTAGATTAGAAGGAGTGCCCTCACTACTATTCTGTGAATAGTTTCCATTACACCGTAACGCATGTGGTATGATAGACCTGCATATCGAAAAAAACACCTTGGCGTTTTGCTGTCTAAGAAGGAAAGCCTCGCTGACAGCATTTAAACAGCATTTTATAGTCGGAGCAGAGAATCCAATGTGGATTATAACTCTCAAAAACCACACTGTGCTGAAGACAGGTGACCTCCCTTGTTAAGAAAAAAAAGGCTAATGTAAAATTTACCAATTTCTCTATCAACTTTCACACGTAAAGTTTTAGAGAGAGTTGGTGGAAACCAGCCGGTACAGAGTGATCTTTCCCTTGTTTTCGAAAAGCAAGCACTGTAGTCATTCGCTTAAACTAGGGGGATATATTCGGTCCGGATCATGCTGAACAAATTTAACAGAGACCATGCTTCGCTCACCTACATGTCAAAATATAGCATAATGTACATCGCCCGGACTAAGGGCGGTGTCCGCGCATGAAGCGAGAGCGGAATGCAACTCACTTAAAGTACACCTGTCGTTGACGGTTTCTCCGCCTCTGTATGTAAAAGCCAGCCCGTGGTCTTCGGTGACATCACAACGTACATTGAATTCTAATGGAGCAGCATCTCTGCTAGAGAATATGAAGAAAGCTGTCGCTAAAGAATTTGTCGCAGGCACAAATTCCCCTGGAAATTCCCCGTTCTCCTGGAAAACGGGAGGGGGTCCTGGGAGAGAGTGTCTCGAATCGTTTCGACTTGATTCAACCCCTTTGCAAGAGGAGTCTCCCCGTTAATTGAAGACGCGTATACCGGCCAGGAAGAGCGGCGGTCATGCTTCAAAATATAACTGTGCCTAGCCCTATCTCGATGAAATTTACCAACCGTCAAATCGCACGATCTCGACGCTTGATAGAAATAGATTGTTGTCCTTTCAGATGTCGAAAGTGCTTTTCTCTTGAACAGTTGCTTCGATTATCCAAAAGACTTGCGTCCCTGTCTGAAGTACTGCTTTCATATTTAGGGTGTTTCTATCTATGTACACCAGCAAGGTTCAATCCGAAGCTATCCGTCTTGTAAAATGTGCAAGACTAAACTTAAAACTCTACTCCCTCTCCCTTGATTTCGGTTATTTTTACTCCTCCTACATATTTAATTGGTTAATCCTCCCGTGATTAGCCGCCTGTATGTCCTCACCACTATCCGAATCACGCAATATTCGGCAGGCTCCTGAATCGCATGCTTATTGTGTGATGACCAGAAACTCAAGAGTGGGTCGCTTTGACGCCTTTGTCCCTACTCACTTATCAAAAGTTTGGAACCCTCTACCTTCTCATGCTTTTCCTCTACCCAAGTACAACCTGTTATGTTTAAAACAAAAGGTCTTCCACTTTTTCAAAAATCTCTGAATACTCTTCCATGTCTCTCTTTCTGTTTCTTACATCTATACACATTTCAACTTGTGCCAGTCATTGATGTGGACATTAGTACATGCCGGGTATCAACATAAAAAAATGCCCTTCAAGAGTACAAGTGCTTCCTTGAGAACAATGTCGTTCCCAAACTAGGAAGTAATTTTATCACGGCTCACAAAAATGACAATTTGATTTAATAAAGATGAAGCTAACATCACACATTTCCCTATCACATTTGGGGGGGGACTGCCGAACAGCTAGCCAACAGGAGGCCCCAAATTGACCGCTATCCCTGCGCGCGACTCGATAGGGACCCACCATCTATAGTCAGTGCTGGAGCATCATCAGAAACTTGTTTCCTAAGCTAACAACAGGCGGGAAATTGAATGTAACCATGAATGATTAGCTTACGATCTTACTCGAGGTCTTTCAGAGGTTTTAAGAATCAAATCTTTTGTCTGGTCAGTTCTGTTGCTCAATAACTGTTCTGCTCATTTTTTCAGAATTCTCAAACTTAAAAAAAAAACAAAAAAAGAAGAAGCCTGCCAACTCTCACGCTTTAATGGTCGGGCTAGTTTAGTGTTTCAATTTGCGAAAGTTTCTTTTTATTCTTGAATTATTCACCTCTGCCATAACAGTGCATGCTATTCAATGGGTTTTTTAATCTTTGTTTTGTTCGTCCGTATTCTCTCACTATGCTTCTTCAGTCTACTATAATTTTATTCAACTATTTACCGAGTACTTAAGAAAGCTAAATAGAATCCTATTTGTTTACTAAGGAAGAATATGGTAGCTACTTCTTTCCAAGAGACCAATTGAACAAGCCGTTTTCTCGAGGTCAACTAATCTTCTGATAGTAGTAATTATTATATTTACAACGAACGTTATTCGGGCATGCTTTGAATGACGTCACGCCAATGTAACTTCAAAGCCAATGCTACACAACGTTTATATATATATATATATATATATATATATATATATATATATATATATATATATATATATAAAGGTCATTGTAAATTGAAATACAAAGTTTGTTAAATTAATATAGAACTAATTGGGTAATTGAATATTTGAAAGCTTCGAAATGTCAAACGGGAACGATACGAAATAGCTTTAGTTTGGATGTTTTTTTTTCCATTAATTGAATGTTTACGACTCCAACGCAATTGTTAAAGATTAATTTGAAATTATTTCACCTACTGAATTGTGCAATAATTGACGTCAAATTCCTTTATTTTAGAACAGGAAATTGTTGCAGGGATTTCAGGACGAGTTTCGTTGTTGCCCCACTTGAATTAGAGTGAGCAGAGTATTTGTAACATAACATAACATAATTTCACGAATGACAAAAGCCACACGGGCCTATCAAAGGTCATCCGCATCCGTCAAAACCAACCCACATAGGACTATATCAGATCATGCAACTACTTTATAAACAATCTATAGGATTGTGTCGGATCATGCATCTACAATATACAATTTAAACAATCCATAGGATTGTGCCAGATCACGCGCCCACAATATACAATTTGAACCAGCCACATGAGCGGATTAAAAACAAAAGCACCATCGCCAGGGAAAGACTAAGTTTGAAAGCCGACGTCGCAAAATGGACTCTAGCATACAAGCATAAGATGCACATACAATTTCACAACTATAGACATTTTGCCTTATTTACCTTAACATTACTCTCATTTTAACGTGGTTCACATAACTATTATTTGTGTTTTGCCGTAATTAACTAGCCGCAACCATTTCTTAACCAATATCCATGGTTTCACTCGGTGGCAAGAATCTCTTAACAATTCCAGATATTGTTCCTCTCGAATTGGGTTCGCGCTTTGATGTTCCCTTTACAATGATAGTTTAAGACCAAATTTAATTTATATTATTGGCATGATCTTATTTCCGTGCCCAGCTGTTTCGCTCGTTTATGGTTTTTCTTTAAGTTTGTTAAGTCATTTCTTTTTTCTTATCTCGGAAAATATGAGAAAGGCACCCTCAAACACATTGTGTAGTTACATAACTTGTTATTGGCGATAACGAAGATTCGCCTGCAGGTCCAAGAGTGTCAGTTGCCCAGCTGGTCTTTACTCATAATGAATTGAAAGTGTTCCCATTTCTTAGTCCTCTGCGACGCAACTGTATATTTACGAGCAGTCCGATCATATCAAGCGCATTTGCGAATACGAATTCTTTTTGCTTTCCACCACACGCTTCTTATGACGCTTTAGCAGTTTGATTCCTCTTCCTAGTTCTGGTACACCCGCAAACAACTCTTCCACTAACTATTCCCCCTTTCTTAAATTTGTTTCAGACTCTCTCTCCATACTTGCATTTAATTCTTTCTCTTCTACTCAAATATTCTCCTAGACCTCTCTCCTTTTCTACCTTCATCGCGTTTCCTATTCTTGTGCCATCCAGTTTAACCTTTCACAGCAGAATTATGTAAACATAGTCCCATACTCATGACTGTTAGCTTTTAAATCAAATACCTCCCCAACATATTCCTCGTTAATAAGCATATATCAATCATACTCATGTTTTCCAGCTCTCCTTTACCCAACGCATGTGAATTTATGCACATCCTTGAGCTGAACTAATGTGTTTGTTGCACAAGTTTCTTTCAGCGCAGAAATCTCTCACTTTCTCCCCATTTTCCTTTTCTTCAGGTGTAACCAATGCTCCAGTTACCCCATCTTTCATTTTGTTGCCTCTTCATACACCTACTACAACCATCACTAAATTTCCAATTCCATCCAACACTCTTTCCAATTATTCTAGAACTACCTTTTTTCAGCTAAAATGTTAAATCAAATTAAAATAAATAGTTTTATACTCTAAATAACGTGTATTGGATCTATTTTTATTTTATTGATGCCTGTTTGAAAGGATAAGCCAGAACCTTTATAAAAGTATATAGATAAGAATTAGAATAAATAAATAAGGGCTGTGGAAAGAGTTAACTCGGAGAAAATACTCGTATCCCCAATTGTCAGAGGCATAGATATATTTTCTCTAATATTTTAGGCTAATTCTACTAAAATATTTCATTTTATTTGCCTGTCTTCTATTACTTTATTTAGGGGTTTCAACCCCGCCATCCTGTGCAGTTCTTCTTGTATTGGGCACCGCATTTATTCTGCAGTAGTGCATTTTTGAGGTACAGAAGAGCGTGGAGGCGGGGTACAACAATATGGTTCTTACTAGAGTCGTTCATATTTTCTTTTTATTGCTTTCATGGAGGTTCTTGAATGAATATATTCCCCGACTAACGCTGTGGCCTTTTGAGTTCTGTCTTCGAAGTGCTTACTGTAGCAGTTTGAAGTTAATCGTCATCCCGAGTACATTGCACTCTGTGGCGTAGGGATAGCGTTTATCCCCCACCCTCACATCTGATGGTACCAATGGGAAGAAAGCTGAAATTTTGAAATTGTTCTAGTTAGTTATTATTTTCCATTATGCCTCGTAGTAGTTGAGTATATCTCTGCCGCATCCCTACGAGCTTGCATAGGCGCGTTACGGAAGGTGCACTGTATGATTTGACTGATACCATCTGGGAATTGAATGTTGAGGCAAGTGGGGTTGCTGGGAGCTGGAGCGTCATTGATGTACACTGAATACAGGGTCTGACTCGTGCCTCTCCCTTGGGGGAGTCAACCTCAGGTCAAATTTTGTGCCGTCAAATACCCCAAAACGGATTACGCAGTTCTCTCTCTGAGGTAATTACTAAAGTTTTCTTTCCAAGTTTTCACCTAATCCTAGCTGAAAGATTTGATAATCAATCCCTGTTTGCTACACTTTGTATTTTGCGTTTTCAAAAGCATTAGACAATGTCCACTTAACTCGCTTCTCTTTTAATTCGGACAATCTTTTCTTTAATCAAATTGATGGCTATCCCGGTGTTTCTTCTTTGTTTAAGATAAATCGATTCAAATGCAGCAAGCCATGCCAATGTTACGTTTATGTAGACAAGGTGTAAACAATCTCGTGTCGAAAGTAACGGATCAACTTTTTACACCACTGCGATGCACGTCCACAAGTTTCATTCAAATAGTTTACACGAAACAAGACAACGCACAAAGACTTATTTACTCTGAACAGTTACAGAAAGAAGACTGTGAAAGATGAATGGAAAATTACGGCTACTGTATTTAGGAAAACCTACTCACTACTATTAGATATTGTTATTCAAGTTTTAATGTTAAGTTGGGTAGGAAAACAGATATTATGAGTATTTAATGAATAGTTTTACGGAGATTAACCATGTCAGATTAGGGAGAAGAGTTTTGACAATTTCCGTTAAAACTAAAAATATAAACGTCTTTAAAGCAAAGAAATGAATAAAAATACGGTGACAATACATAGGGTAAGCAAGAAATATAATTTATATTATTTCTAATATTATGGTGACTCCAAGAGGCATCTCGAATGTTTACTTGTTCTAGGATGTCTCCCGATTTTTTTTTAGGAAATAATAAAATTTAGAATTTTGGTCTAAACCCTTGTATCCCGAGGAAATAATTTTTAAAAAGTATTCAATGAGAAATACCCCTAAAACTTTATATCTGTTACTGTATTTCGACTCTCCGCGAATCTATTCCCACCAAATGTCAAATGGAGAGTAAAATACGAGAATAAATAAGTAGGGTTGCATTGCTATTCTCGCCGCCTGCCAGACTCACTCGGTCATCAACTTCATATGTCACCATTTGTATTGATTTGTGTATCGACCTCCTCCTTTAGTAGTGAGGAGGAATTTTATTAAAAGGAAAAAAAACTCCTCCACTAAGTTTTTTAACCGTGCTTCGGAGTGCTGAAGTTCGTTTTGTCAAGGAAACTAGAACTGCATAAATAGCAAGCTTAAATGTAGGGTACATATTCCAAGGGGCCTTTAAGAACAGTTCGCTTCCGGAGCTCCGGGCAGAGAAAATATGTTACTCTCCTGACCTTAAAACGTCAAATACGACCAAGTGCACGTCCTGTTGTTTCCCTTTGGTTAACACAACGAAGTTTAAGAATGAGACCTACGAAGAAATTTTCCGGATATCAAATAAGAAAGTATACAAATTAAAACAACACGATGACCGCGATCCCTAGCAACAAAGATGAATTAAGTGTACCATTTGTGGCTCAAATTCTGCTTAACTAGTTAAAGCCACACCTTTAAGCTTTGATTGCTATATATCAAACTAAATTCTATCAGACCTGTTCTAATTGCGACAACATTAGATGCAAACTTTAAAACTTGTTTTATACGCGTCTTCTCATGACGAAATTTGCATCTCTCTAAACTGTATTTCAGGAAAGAAATCTGAGTTAAAGATCATGTCAAAGGTACATAATGCATTCAACTGAAACCACAAATCAAAATTATCCCAAATAATTCATCCATTTTTTTGAGAATAGTTGTTCTCCTGCATATCAAAGAGGGGCGTTCTATCGCTATAGCAACGATTACCAAACAATTGTCGACTGTAGAGATAGTGTTACGCGCTACTGAGCCCTTTCCTTTGACCTGATTATATTTTCACGTTATTGATTTTATATCTATTGAAGTGAATTTCTTTCAGGGTGAGGTAGAAAAAGTTTCGCATCCTGCCACGAAAACTAAACGAGAATCGTCTTAAAGGAAGAGTTTCCTCATTGAAATGGACGACGATGCCTCACAGAAGGAGAAGTAGAGGGATAAAATGTGGACGTCTTAATAAAATTCGATTCTCCCGCAAGAGTCCTCATTTATTTCGATTTTCCTTCTGACGGCAATAAAGAAATATGACAGGCAAATAATAAAGAAATATGACAGGCAAATGATAAATAAAGCATTTGGGGCAACTCACGGATGTATTTGAGAGCCAAGTATACAGTAGTGTACGTTCGAGAGTGAATGAAACTTGATTAACTACCAGATTTAACAGAATGAAGACATTTTTTTTAATTCAAGTTCATCCTGGCGAATGCTTACACGGGCACGAATCGCCCCAATCAAATATGCCTTAAATTCGGCTATATTAAAAGAAAAACAAAAAAATAACCACACACAACAAAATACAGAAACAGAATAAACAACCAGGAAATAGGAGAGAGACGCACACTACGGCGTCGGGGAGAGGCCCTCCTTCCACCGGCGCAGCAGCAGCATGCCACTAACATCAAAGGCAATCAAATAAAATGGCGCTCAACGAAGTCAAATAATCCACAAGTCCATATGTACGAACCCGTCCAGAGTACAGGGGACAAGCAGTAGTGACCCTGATCGTCACGGTACCGGGACAGGTAAGAAGCCTGAAGATCTTGAGTAGGACACTCAAAAAGAATATGCCGTCGCAGTAAGTGACAGGGGAGCGTTTCATTAAATGGTTTACCTGCTGTTGTGTGAATTTGAAAGACCTAGAGTGTGAGGGAGTACGTCAGATTTATCTAAAGGAAGAAATGAAGGAAGGAAGGGACTCTTCCCTATTCGATAAGTGCGATTCACCCAACCCACTCCTGCCAGGATGATGATGGATGAGACTGGTGGATAGATGCAGCCGGGTAGGCCCCTGTTGAGGTACGACTAATAGCGGACTTTATGATGGTTGGAGGCCAAATCAATGATAATCTTTAAGAAAGCCTCCCGCTTGAGGATTTGGATATAAAAAATAATACCATCATATAGAAAGGGTTGCACGTGTCTCTGTGGTCTTGGTTGGATCCTTAGAGTATGGAGTAGTAGCCTCTTCGCCCCACAAGGGTTGCCTTTCAGGCCTTTACCGATGCTCTGTGACGCTAGGTTCATGAACGGGTTATCCCTCAGACCTACTTTCCCTGGCAACTTTAATTATGCCTAGTTCATTGGTGACATGGTTACAACGAGGTTATAAGGCAGAAATCAGTCAGACTGTCATCCGACCAGCGAGGAGGGAGAGCTCGATTTATTTAGGTGGTCATGAGGTCCTTTCTAATCTCTCTTATAGACACGCCTCCCCAAAAGAAAGACCTCCTCCTAGTGAAAAATATTAGCTTTTGCACCCTATTCATTCCACTACTGTATATGATGACCAACGAAAGCTGATGGTAGGACAGGCAAATGAATTCAGAAGAATGAATAGGCGGCCCTCAACAAATCGCACTGCGGCCGGCCAGTGTAGCCGATTACAACACATCTTTTTAAATTTTAGGAGCCCATCTGGCGACTGCCTACGAGTGCCAAAGTCACCGTATTCACCACAGCCTACTATTAGGCTATATTAAAAAATAACGTAAATAACAACGATCAAAAATGACAAAGATTAAAAAAACAACTAAAAAGGAAAATTAAAATGGGTAAAAGAGAAAGCGCGATCCGGCAGCAGGGTAAGGTCCACCTTCCACTGGCGCAGGAACATGCGACCTACAACAAACAGTCAAAAAAGTGGAAGAGGCCAGCCTACTCCAAAAAATCGTATAGAAGCAAATCTATGCGCACGAACCAGTCCCAAGCACAAGGGACAAGCGTTAGCGACCCCGCTAGTCCAAGTACCGTGAGGGGTAACGTGCGCGGAGATCACTCAGACTGGGACATTCAACAAGAATGTGCCGAACAGTTTGGGAGACAACGCAGTCATCACAATAAGGCGCAGGCTAGTGCTCCATCAAATGGCAGTGTGTCCCGCAGTGTGCTCAATTCCGAAACGACAGAATAGTCTAGGCGCAATGTCACGCAACTTTAAATTCCCCTAGACCGTCTACCATATTTTTTGCTAAGCATCCTAGAGAGCTGCCCGTATTCCTGCTATGTAATCGGTGTGAGAAAGAGAGAAATGCGGGTCTGGTCGTCCAGTCCTCGCGGACTCTTTGGCGCCCTCATCGGTGCGGTCGTTCTCCGCAATTCATACATGTCCAGGAACCCAACAGAAGATAATCTCGATATCCACCCAGCTTGCAAAATCGTGGTGCCACGGATATCACGAAACAGAGGATGCGGAGATTCCAAAGCATCGAGAGCACTCAGGGCGCTTTGTGAGTCGCTTATAAATGATAATCCGGTCTCAGAACCACGTTATCACCGAAACAGAGCGGTGTATTGAAATTAGCTCGGCCGTGATGACAGAGACAGACAGTGCCTGGCAGAGCCTCGCCAACTTTAAACTGAGCGGATACGGCATGAAAACCGACCCTCTCTTGAAACTTGGAACCATCCTTATACACTGGCACGGTTCCAGCGTGACACGAAAAGTGCTCCAAAAAGGCCGAACGCAATGTGGTACCCTCCAGGGTGGCGTCCTGGGCAGAACCAGGAGCGTCATCGGCCCGAGAGCTATACCGAGCTTTCAAAAGGAGAAGCCTAGCCCTAAACCAAAAGGAGCTTAGGGTATGACTGGCATCTCTCTAAGGAATATGCACCGTCGAGATGAGTGGCCGATGCAGTGAGAGCTGTGGGCGACTGAGTGAGGCGCTGGGCTCGTGCGTACAGGCAAATAATACATTATGCAAAGCGCAGAGCTAGTGGAATCTTTCCAGCATCGACAAATAATCTCTTAATTGGGAACGTGCGAAAGGCACCGGTTTCCAGGCGAAGGTAGGTGTGCTAGATCGAATCCACCTTCCGCAATACACGCTCGGCTGTATATGCATAAAACTCGCAGCCGTAGTCGAGCTTAAAACGAACAAAGGATCGATAAAAAAGTATGGCAGTAGCTCTATCAGTGTCCCATATACTGAACGTCACGGAGCGAAGAATATCCATAGCGCGGGTACAAGAGACCTTAAGGCTGCGAATATAAGCCTCTCAGGTGAGGCGTTGGTCAAATACAAGCCCAAGGAAATGGTGCGAGTCCACGAGTTCTAGGCGCACCCCTTTCACAACAAGTTTGGATGAAAGTGGAGCCGTAGATGTCAGTAAAAGTGCACCAGCTTAGTCTTGGCCAAGGAAAACTAAAGCCTCTACGCTTCTGCATAGCGAGAGACGCGGTTTAATGTACAGTGGAGTTGACGCTCCATAGTTGGCATCTGAACTGCGCCAAAAGAGTTCGAATGGTCGTCCTCGTAAAGCCTAGCACGAACATCTTTCGGCAGCACCGAGGTGGTACCGTTGATGTTCAGGGAAAAGAATGTGACGCTGAGGACACTTTCCTGCGGGACATTCTCTTCCTGCTCTATTGGTCCGGTGGGGGCTCCCTCCACCCGTACGAGGAATCTACGATCTCGCAAAAATTCAGACACAAAGATTGGGGGCCGTTTCCTCGCCCCTATTGTATGGAGAGTCTCCATGATACCGTATCGCCATGCGGTATCATAGGCCTTCTCCAGATCGTAAAAACTGCGGCGTAGTGCTATCTACGAAAGAAAGCCTTACAGACGGCATTTTCCAGTTCTAGCAGAGCATCCGACATGGAGTGGAACTTGTGGAAGCCGCACTCCGAAGAAAACAGATGGCCTCCGCTTTTCAGAAAAAGAGGCTAATCTAACATTTACCAATTTTTTCATCCAATTGGACAAGCAAGAATTTAGAGAAATTGGATAGAAACCTGACGGGTAAGAATAATCTCTCCCTAGTTTGCCAAAGGCGAGCACACTAGCGATTGGCCAATAGTCTAGGGGGATGCCCTCTACCAAGATTCTGTTAAAAAAATCCAACAGAAATACCATGCCTCGATCACCCAGGTGTTGAAGCATGGCGTACGGGACATCGTACGAGCCATGGGCTGTGTCCGTGAACGAAGCGAGAGCGGAATGCAACTTGATCAAATTAAACCTGTCATTGAAGGGTTCTCCTCGCCTGGTGGTAAAGTCAGTCGGCAGCCTTCCGCTACATGATGAAGCGCATAGAATGCTGGCGAAGCAGCATCCTCATTAGAGAAATGCCAAAAAATCGGTCGCGAAGGATTCCGCTAAGGACGTGGGGCCTGAGATTGCGGTCCCATTCTCCTGGAGAACGGGAGGGGAGTCCTGCGAGAACTTGTCCCGAATTTTTTTTTGACTCGGTTCTACACCTCTGCTAGAGGGATCTTCCCGTTAGGTGGAGACACGCAAGCCCGCCAAGAAGAGCGGCGGGACTGCTTCGAAGCATCCCAGAACCTAACCATAGCTTGACGAAATTCAGCGACAGTAAAATCGTTCGGGCGGCGCTTATATCGCATGTAGGCATAACAATTCTGTTTGAGGGCCACCTAACACTCGTCTGACTACCACGAAAGTATATGGGGTGCAAAACGACCAAACGTTATAGGAATAGTAGTTAGGCTCACGGTGATCAAGTTGCCGTTGACGAACAACGGATCTTCTACTAACCTAAACTCCTCGACTGAGACAGATAAATCATTCATCTCCTGAAATGCTGACGACCGCGCCCGCGCCAAGCACAGGCAGCAGCGGTCCAGAAAATGATATTTGAATCGAAAAGTCATCACTCCATAGAGGTTATCGACCCTCCTCCCCTCAAAATCAGGATGTGCATCCTTAGAGCACAAATATAGATCTAGGCAGGAAACTGAATCGGCTCTCGTGCAGAGATGTGTAAGCTCGTCTCATTCAGATTAAGGACACCCATCTCCAGCTCGTCGATCAGGTCGGCAAGTACTTGACCCCTAGGGTTAATTGAGTAGTCTCCCCAAAAGGGGCGTCTCCGGTTCAGATCTCCGAGTAAGAGAAATGGGCTCGGTAACCGTGCACAACGCGGAGGAAGTCCCCCGCGTTGAAGTCGGCTGACGGTTGAATGTACGCGGAAATAACATTATACCTCCAATCCAGGATCAGCTGCACAGCTACTGCCTGAAAGGAGGTATATAAAGCAAAGCGAAGAAAGGAGACATTATGCTGAGTGTAAATAACGCATCATCCAGTACGGCCCGCATCCCGTGGTGGTCGGTTCACAAAACCCTTATACCCTGGGAGGGTCCGCAGAGCACGCATCCAGCATGGTATCCTGCAAAGAGATAGCTAACGGGGAACGGGAAGAAACGAGCTTGCGCAGCTCTTCCCAGTTGGCCCGGAGTCCGCGGCCATTCCATTGAAGGAATATGCCCTCCGGTCCTATGTACGCTTCCCAGGGGCAGAACACCGGGCGCTGTTGCCCAGACAATTCGCTAAAGGCGCTATCGCCTTTAAGGACTTATCGGTGGAGGTTGGCAAGCCATGCGATTATTTTTCTTTCTCCGCCTTGAAACCTTAAGTAGGCGGGGCGGCTTCGAAGGCAAGGGACATTCTTTTGCAGGATTGACCATCTCCGAGCCACCTAGCCTTCCAATGGGTGTGGACGAAGGCGAAGAAGCCAAAGCTCCCTGCGTGCCATCCTTTTTTTGGTGGGCAGCTTCAGGAAACCCAGAAGTTGTTCTCATGTCCAACTTCATGGGTGTTGCCTCCTGCGAGTCTAACGACTCGGTGGGGGCGCGTGGCCGTTTCGCCTTGCGAGAAACGCTCACGCTGGGAGAAAGAGAGAGGAGCCCTTGTTTAAGCCGAGGCTGGGTGTGAACCCTTTGTGCCGCCAGATTTACTACGGAAGCACCCGAGGTGTGTAGAACCCACAAAAGGGTTCCGAATGGGGGCGGAAACGACATTGCTTGTACGCCTAAAGAGGACAGGAGCAGAGGCTGTATTTCTTAGCATCGTGACATAGGACGTCCCAGGCAGTGCCGAGCGCACCAGGACTAACTCCTTAGCCTTGCGAAATGATAGACGATCCTAGGCCTGAATGCCCAGGAATACTTTCTCAAGGATAAATGCAGCATATTGCTTTGGAAGAGCGCAGTGTGACACTCTACAAATGACGCACTTGTCCACACACCAGTTGGACTTATCGTGTGTGGCCTTGGAGCAACTTAAACAAACTTCGGCTAACCCCGACTTTGCAGGTCTACATGAGCGATTAGTATGGCCGAAGCGGTGGCAGTTGTAGCATCTCCACGGTAGTGGCACGAACCCTTTCATGGAATAATGATACCAACTGACACGCAGCGACTCAGTAAGCTTGTCACAGTCGAACTTGACGAAGAGTGTATGACTGGAATTCGAGGCCCCTCCCTGTTTTCCTATCACACGGTTGACATTGACAGCTCCATGGTCGGCCAGCTCGAAGGTGATGTTATAAATGGAGTAGTCCACCAGTTGCCTCGCATAAACCACTCCTTCACGAAGTTGATGGAAGAGTGCGGCGTCACACTCACCGGCGTGCCATCAAGTGTCCGAAGGGCACTAAGAATGGCCGCCTCGGACGGATACGACGCATTCGGCAGAAGGCTCCCGGACGATAAACGGATCACATTCGGCTCTCGACCAATCACGTTAGCTCAGGCTCTTCTTTTCTGGATCATGTTGCCTTTAGCCAACCTGCTGCCACCAGTGGAGCGAATTTTTTTATTTTTTTTATTAAAGAGCTCATCTGTCGACTGCCTACTTGGGCATTAGTCGGCGTATTAAAAACTGGCCTATAACTAGGCTACTTTGAGATAAAATTAAAAAGACAAAAAACACACCCCCTCCCCCCCAAAAAGGGAAAGAGAAGTGAGCAGTAAGCAAGCTCCTGCGTCGGGGGGAGGTCCCCCCAAGGCAGGAGCGTGCGACCTATAAGAGGAAAAACAAAACAAAACAAAACAAAAAACAAAAAAAACCCTGCTTAAATAATAGGGAGAAGGCCGGCCTCCTCCAAAAATTCAACAAGTCCACCAGTCAATGTGCACCCACTTGTCTCTAGTACAAAGGACAGGTGGTAGCGACCCCGCCCATCCCGGTACCGGGACAGGTGTCGTGCGCGAAGATCACCCAGACTAGAACATTCAACAAGAATGTGCCGAACAGTCTGGGGGACGACGCAGTCGTCGCAATAGGGCGCAGGTGAGCGCTCCATCAAATAGCGATGCGTCACACGAGTGTGTCTGATTCGGAGACGACGGAAGCGACCTGAAGCCGTCGCGGCATTGGGAGATAGGTCCATGGGAACAGTCGCGGCGCAATCGCACGCAACTTTAAGTTCCCTTCGACCGTCTAGCATCTTCCAAAGAGTTTCCTGTATTTCTTCCATGTAGTCAGTGTGAGGAAGAGCAAAACGCTGGTCCGGTCGCAGAGTCCTTGTAGGCTCTTTGGCGCCCTCATTCCCTGCAATTCCTACATGCCCAGGAACCCAGCAGAAGATAATCTCAACCTCTGCCCGGCTCGCCAAAACCGTGGCGTCACGCATATCGCGAACCAGGGGATGCGGAGATTCCAATGCCCCGAGAGCACTCTGGGCGCTTTGTGAGTCGCTATAGATCACAATCCTGTCTCCGAACCGGGCACGTCGCGTAATCTCCCGTACCGAGTGGTGTATTGCCACCAGCTCGGCCGTGAAGACAGACGCAGCGCCTGGTTAAGCCCCGCTGACTTCAAACAGAGGGGATACGACGTGGAAGCCAACCCCCTTTTGGGACTTGGAGCCATCCGTATACACTGGCACGGTTATAGCGTGACACGATGTGTGCTCAAGAAAGGTCGAACGCAATACTCCTGGTGCTGTACAAGCTTTGAGAGCAGAGGCGTGGCGACAAATAGCCAAATGTGGTACCCTCTAGGGTGGCGTCCTGAGCAGAACCAGGGGCGCTACCGGCCCGAGAGCTATATCTACCTCTCGAAGGAGTTTCCTGGCCCTAAACACAAAGGGCTTAGGGTATGACTGGCGTCGCTTGGCGGTATAGACACCGTCGAGATCAGCTGCGGATGCAGTGAGAGCTGTTGGCGACTGAGGGAGGCGCCGCGCTCGCGCGTACAGGCGAGTAATGCACTGCACGCGGCGCAGAGCGAGGGGCTTTTTCCCCCAGCATCGACTAACAGGCTCTCAATGGGGGAACTGCGGAAGCCACCGGTCGCAAGGCGAAGGCCTGTGTGGTGGATCGAATCCACCTTCCGCAATAAACGCCCGGCTGTGAATACATAAAACTCGCACCCGTAGTCGAGCTTTGAACCAACAAAGGATCGATAAAAAAGTAGCGCAGTAGCCCTATCAGCGCCCCAAGCGCTGCCAGTGGAACGAATAACGAGGAAGCGTTTGAAGCCAGCGGGTTCGAAAATGCCAGGTAGCCTCTAAATGAGGGGCTCCCATGTAACCGAGGCTACGCTTTGCGTACCTTTGGTCTTAGTGTGACACTCCCAATCCGGGGAGCACCGGACCCGGACGTACTCTAAGGATGGGTCATCTCAGGGACTATTTTCATCTAAAAAGGCCTCCATGTAGCCATTCCCTCCCCCCCCCAAGACATCATAGATCCCATTTGAGGTTCATTTTTTTAAATTCTAATGCCGGTGAACTTGTATCCGTCGAGGAAAAGAGCGGTGCAGGTACACTGAGCGTTTAAAACTAGTCGCACACGCCTGCAGGACATTGATGGGTCCTGCCATTCCTTGTTCCCCTAAGGGGGTTGATCTTATCAAGGCACCCCCACTGGGAGTGTTCAATTATGAGCCACCTGCCTGCTTTCTTGGCACTCCCTTTGGAAAGCAAAAGGGTGGGCTGCCCCTTAAAAAAGGGGGTTAATCAAGGGCGGCTCCAGAGAAAGGGTGAGGGGGACTCCCCCACACCCGTATGCATAGGAGAGGAGTAAACCTCATCTCTTGTTGTAGACTTTTAGAGGTTTCCCTGCGAAAACACATGGTGGGGGAGGGGGCTTCACTTTTTCTGCATAGCTGCCAGAGGGCTGTTCCGTCGATGTTCTGGAAAAAGTGGATAGGGGGTTGTTTTTTTTTCTCATCATCGGGAATGGTCCCCTGATAGTTTGTACGGGGTGTAAATGCTCATCAACCCAGGCAGTAGCCCATTCTGCGAGGGGTGAACACGGGGCCGGCATAACCAACTGCCGTTATTTGAGGACACTCCTCCCGCCTAGTAACCTGGCAGTCCATTGACATGGCGGCTCCACCTTAGGCGCGGCGTAAAAATAAACAGGTAGTAAAAGGAGAAAGAAAGACTATGAGGAAGGTGTGGGTGGATATAAAACAGGTTGTCAAAAACTCACCACCCTAAACCGGAGCTCAGGGGTGTGGGTGCGTTGTCCTCTTCCCCCTCAGACACGATCCTAGATAGTTGGGTGAGAGGAAGCTGGTCGGTATCTAACCCGTGAAATTAGGGTTCGACTAGACAAAGTTGTGGGAGAGGTTGTATGTAAAGTGAGGAAGTAGGGTAGAAGACAGGTCATCAGAAAGAATGAAAGGAGGCTAAGCTGAGGAGGGACGGGACGCTGAGTCACATCAGCACGGCGGCCAGGAAGGCAAATCGCCGTGCCCCTTACGGGGTTCATTTGTGAGGATGACAGTGAAATATGGAGGAAGCCTTGTAATGGTATGGGGAGTGATCTCTGCTGCTGGTCCTGGTCCACTTATTCGCCTACAAGGGACAGTCAATGCTGAAATCTACAAGCACATTTTTAGACAGCATGCCCTTCCACATCTCCGATCCTCGTCAGTTCAACCTCTTATCTTAAGTAGCGCCGGTCAACCCTCCCTGTCACATTGCGAAGAGAGTCAAAGATTTTTTGAGTGATAAAGGGGTTGATCTCATGGACTGGCCACTCAAAGTCCCAATCTCAACCCTATTGAAAACGCTTAGAAGATTATTGGAGATGAGGCGCCAATGAAAATCCAAAGAACAAAGATGAACTCTGGGAATTATTGAAAAACAAATGGAACAATATTACTCATCATTTTACAAAATATTAATTCAGTCCTGTGGTAACAGATGTTCGGAAGTCATTTGCAGGTAAATTGATGTTCACAAAATACTAATAGTAAGGGTTTCTTTTTTGTTCTTGTTCCATTTTAAATTGTTTTTCTAAGTGACCCTTAACTTTTGGCCGCTGCTATTTGGAAGAATGTTTGTTTATTTCCTCATAACTTAGGAAATATTTATTCTATTCATTTGAAATTTTCACGAAAGATAGATATTCGATATATCTAAATCTGTTTAATATATAGTCTCAACGCTTTGTTAAACTTCTATAATAAATGTTTAAATACACTTGTTCTTACTGACCCTTAAATTATAGCCGCTATTATATATATATATATATATATATATATATATATATATATATATATATATATATATATATATATATATATTTATATATATATATATATATTTATATATATATATATTTATATATATATATATTTATATATATATATATTTATATATATATATATATTTATATATATATATATATATATATATATATATATATATATTATATATATATATATATATATATATATATATATATATATATATATATATTTATATATATATATATTTATATATATATATATATTTATATATATATATATATTTATATATATATATATATATATATATATATATATATATATATTTATATATATATATATATATATATATATATATATATATATATATATATATATATATATATATATATATATATATATATATTTTATGACATGGACAGATCACGCATTTTGTGTGCGATTAATATTTGTGTGGAGACTGCGTGACTCGGCACATGTTGCAACCACATTCGAGTCATTGATCTGATTTTGTTTAGATGAAAATGGAGGTGGTCTATGAGGAAACTGAATGGCGTCCCTGATAGAGAAAAAAAAGCTCTTAGAATGAAGAAAAAATTAAGGAGTAAAAAAAACTTGAATGCCAATGAAAAAGCAAAAGAATTCTGATATTTAAAAAGGGGTATTTTTATACTTATTCTTATAAAATAAAATATTATTACTATAAAATATTATTACTATCATAAAACTTTCATAATCACCATCATTCCAAAATTTATCTACCTTATCACTGGTCGCTGCAAAAAGCAAATATTACCCCTCCCCTTACACTCAAACGATGACCGTCCCCTTTTGCCTTCAGGCTCGTCAGTGATGGTCGTGCTGATCTTTATGTTGGTTACGTTATTCGCTTAGAAGAGGGGAGGGGGGTATCCATGCAAGCAAAAGTTTAAAAAATAGAAATGACAGTAGTGGTAAAATATACAATTGTAATGACTGCGAAAGCAAACTCCGTCGACCATAAAATTCAGAGCCGAAGAATCATTCGTATTTTAGAACCCATAAGTCCTCACTTGAACTCCTTAGAGCGATCAAAGTGGGTGGAATACAAAATTTTCATTATGTCCAATTATGTGGGGTATTTCATCACCAGAACGGGTTGTTAGGTCGGTTCTCAGTCAATAGAAGACGATAATTGGCATTTATGCCATGGCCGACTTGATTGTGGTCGGAAATGTTAATGAACAAGTGATAACCTACAATTAAACTTGACCTGGCCTTTAATACTAAGCAATGCAAGAACAAACGAAGGCAACAGATCCATCTACTTTGTGAAGAGAAGATCGTAGAGAGTGGCGAGTTTAGAGGAATTGAAAATGGGTAGAAGATAGATAATCGAGGTAGAAAAAGGGCTAGACGAGCATTCTTTTCACAAGGAAAATTCATCAACTAATAGATGGCAGATTGATGTGTGGTGGGTCAGTTATTTGTATCTTAAGGATAAAAGAAGCTAATTAATTCAATATATTTACCAGCAGAAAAAATAAAAAAGATACCTGCACTTTATCGCCTGTATTCACAAAAGTTCTTTGTGTGTGTATGTGAGAGGGGGAGGGTCAAAGATTTAAGTACCTTGCATCTATATCTAAATAGATTAAATAGAAAAAGGCAGTGAAGAATCGATCAACTTTAATTCAAATTATTCGTCCAAAAGAGATGACAGCGGTTCATAAATAAGTTCAACTGGCATTTGAAAAATACATCCAAAGGTTGCGTGATCGGCGTTTTAAAAGGAGTTCAATGCCCTTCTTCACGGGGTTTGTGACGACTCCGACATGAGAATAGTAGTACAAGGGGGTTTCCAAAATGGGGAAACCGAGAGAGCGCACTGGAAGGCCCCAAGAACAAATGATAACTAACAATACCGACGCGGGCGGAGTTGCCACATTTTTAGCGACTAGGCATAGACACGTGGAAAAGGCTTTCCGCTTCAGCATAGTTAAGCCATAAAGGTTGTGTTTTATAGGGTAAACATGAAGATTGGCGGCGCGCCCGAAAAAGTTATTTGATTAGCGTGTATGTTTCGTTCCCCCGCGCATGCATATTCATGCGCGTTTGGTTAAATAAAAACGTTAACAAAGCATTAGAACATTATTCTCTAAACAATTATGATTATATACTGGGGGGATGTGCCCCCCAGACAGCCCCTAATTGATTGAAACTCAGGATTATCGTAGGGCGGGCCCCTCGCAGTTTTGAAACCGCCCAGGGGCAGGCCCTTGAATTTACTCCAAAGGGGTGAAACATATTGGAATACGGACGAAGTAGTTTACGTCCCATCGTTCGCACCGCCGATCGTAATGTTTAACTTTCATAGTGCCAATCTGGCAACTGCCAACAAAGGCATAAGTCTCCGTAATTAAAAAAATCAGCTTAGTGCTCGTCTACAATAAAATTCAAATAAAAACCAAACACACATAAAGAGGCAAACAAACAAAGCAAAAAAGAAACGACAAAAGCATAATACAAGAAACAAAACAAAACAAAGAACTAAAAGTAATCACGTTCCAGCGTTTGGGGGGCGGGAAGAGAGGTCAACCTCCCTCTGACGCAGGAGTATGAGGCCAACACAAAATGCAGTCAATTAAAATGAACGAGGCAGGCATCGTCCACGGAGTCAAAGAGTCCAACTGTCTATGTGCACGAAGTCGTCTCGAGTACAAAGGGACAAGTGGTGACTACCCCAGAAACCACAAAGGGCATGGTTAGATTCGGAACTAGTCCAATTTTTTAGATTTTTTTCAAAATTTTAGGAGCCCATTTGGCGACTGCCTACCTGGGCATGAGTCGCCGTATTCGACCTAGCCTATTACTAGGATATATTAAAAATAAAACTAAAAACAATTATGCAAATTACAAATAAATACAAAGGCTAAAAAAATAAAATAAAGAAACAAAGCAAAAAGGCAAGAAGGAAGCGCGCTCCGGCGTCGGAGGTAGGCCCGCCACACTCTGGCGCAGGAACATGCGACCCACAACGAACAATCAAATATAGTGGAGGAGGCCAGCCACCTGCAAAAAGTGAAAGGGCACAAGTCAGTGTGCACGAATCCGTAAAAGGGACAAGCGGGTAGTGTCCCCACTCATCCCGGTTCCGGGACAGGTAACGTGGGCGAAGATCGCCCAGACTGGAACATTCAACAAGAATGTGCCGAACAGTCTGTGGGACAACGAAGTCTTCCCAGTAGGGAGCAGGAGAGCGCTTCATCAAATGGCCATGCATCCCGCTAGTGTGTTCAATTCTCAGACGACTGAAAGCAACCCGAAACCTTCGCGGCATTGGGGGGTAGGTCCATGGGAACAGTCGCTGTACAATAACATGCAATTTTAAGTGCTCCTCGACCATCTCCCATCTTCTTTGCCAAGCAACCCGAAGACCTGTACGTATTTATACCATGTAATCAGTGTAAGGAAGAACGAAACGCTGGTCAGGTCGTGTAGTCCTCGGGGACGCTTTGGTGCCCTCATTGCGCAATTCATTCCCCGCAATTCATACATGTCCAGGAACCCAGCAGAAGATAATCTCTACATCTGCCCCGCTCACCAAAATTCTGGCGTCACGGATATCGCGAACAATCAGATGCTAGATTCAAATGGCCCGAGAGCACTCAGAGCGCTTTGTGACTAACTAGAAATCACAATCCGGGCTCCGAACCAGGCACGTCGCGTAATCTCCCGTACCGATTGGTGTATTGCCACCAGCTCGGCCGTGAAGACAGACGCAACGCATGGCAGGGCACCGCTGACTTCAAACAGAGGGGATACCGCGTGGAAGCCGACCCCCTCTTGGGACATAGAGCCATCGGTATGCACCGGCACGGTTCCAGCGTGACAATAAGTGTGCGGCAATTTCTACATCAACCTGCACTCGCAGGCTGTTAGAGAGATTGGGCGAAAACCAGACGGGGTTGAGTGATCTCTCCCCGGTTGGGGTAAAGTGAGCAGAGTAGCGATTCGCCAGGAATCTGGGAGGATACCCAGAACTACCAAAACTAATTAAATAAAGGTGAGAAGGCCGACCTCCTCCAAAAAGTCCAAAAGTCCACAGGTCGGTGTGCACGAACACGTCCTGACGTCACTGAGACAGATAAATCATTCATTTTCTGAAATGCGGATTACCGCGCTCTCACCAAGCACTACCTAGGCGGGATCTCAGCAGCAGCACAGAAAATGATATTTGAATGCGAAAATGATCACTACCATGGAGATCATACCATCATTATTTACGCAGTAGCCCACTCTGCGAGGGATGAACACAAGGCCGGCAAAACCATCTCCAGCCATTTGAGACCACTCATTCTACCTAGTGACTTGGCAGCCCATTGCAATGGCACTCCACCTTTGGCACGGCGTAAAATTGATAGAGAGGGAAAGGAGGTAAGGTAGAAAGGGAAAGGAGGAAGAAAGGGAATGTGGGCAAGGTGTGGATGTGGATAAAGCAGGTTGTTAAAAACCTCCCACCCCAGGCCGGAGCTCAGGAGTCAGGGAACGTTTTCCCCTCCTCCTTCAGCCTTGATCCGCGCTAGTTGGGTGAGGTGAAGCTGGTTGGCGTCTACCTTGTGAAATTAAAGGCCAACGAGATAAAATGGTGGGAGATGTTGTAGGGAAATTGAGGAAGTAGAGTAAAAACACAGGCTGTCAGTAAGAAGGAGAAGAGGCTAAGCTGGAGCCGGACGGGGCACCGAGTCCCGTCAGCACGGGGGCCAGTAAAGCAAACCGTCGCGCTACTTATGGGGTATTGCTGTGAAAACTCGTCGCGATAAGAACGTGTATTAAACTATAGATACCAAACGTGATAGG
Source organism: Ceratothoa steindachneri (assembly GCA_963969495.1). Taxonomy (NCBI): domain Eukaryota; kingdom Metazoa; phylum Arthropoda; class Malacostraca; order Isopoda; family Cymothoidae; genus Ceratothoa; species Ceratothoa steindachneri. The sequence continues at coordinate 140,094,933 of OZ018326.1, read as the reverse complement.
TACCAGACGGTGCAAGATAGTGCCAAACCCTGCCATAACAATTTTAAAGGAATGAGTTGGCTCGTCTTTGTCACGTTTAACTACGGAAACAAAAAATAAGGCCTCAACCGAGAGCAGAAAATTGAGTAAATTGAACTTCGAAAAACTCAAATAGAGTTTGAGGAAAGGGTACTGAAAAATTGCTCCAACCTCTTCACCATCATCACGGCTTAATTGATAGACTGGGGTTCGAAAACGAGGTGAATGCATGTCCCAAGCCACTACTTCTCTCTCCCCTAACAATCACCCCACACCCCTCCGTCGTTTTTAGCTCTTACGCATGAGTTAGTGGAGTCTTAGTTGCCATCCAGGCATTCATTTGAAGGACACCTCTGGTCACGAAGTCACGCGACAAGTCTAAACTTTAGAACATTCATGATTTATTTTAAATTAAGCTCATGTAATTAGATCTCGAAAATGTAACTCATGATTACTTTGCACGTATTAACATGCTAGTCTAAGATTGAGAATTAAGGTCATATCCACCAAGTAGTGATGATCTTTAACAATTCACAGACGTGTTCAGTATTGCTTTAGGATTTTTTTTTATATAATTCAAAGTCGGCACAAATTTGAGGTTTGCAAGTTCTACGTTGAAATATATCAAACAAAGATCAGCAAATTGGTATTTCGTGCAAAGAGCACTGGCGCTCAATATGCAATTTTATCCCTTATGCCGAGTACAGAGCAAGAGACGCCTCCCTCACCTTTGAGTACAGAACAAAATTACGCAAGAAATCGAAAAATTAAACGCGTTAAAAACCCACCAGGAAACGATACTCCGCCAATTAACGGGTTATGCCCAAGGTGGCTTGAAATCAGCATTGACATAGCTTTGCGAGACGAGTTTCTATTTACAAAGGCCTTGTTAAGGTTAATGCGTTCGAGCCGTTTACGCTCATTGTTTTCCACTATAATAAAAACTTACTGCAAACCCTCCTAATTCCTTAAACTGTATCATACTACTTTTACCATCCTATATTAAATTACTGGAAGTAAAACCGGCTGCGAAAGCCCCTATTTGGCAAAAGCTATAAGAGTCATCCGCATTCTTTGATGTATTATTAATGGGTCGATTAGACGGGCGGCGGCGACCTTCCACCCAGGGACGTCCTCGCGGAGGCCGCGCGTTGCGCGTTTACCTTCGAAAGTGACGTCATAGTGTCTCGAAGGAACGATTTGCAGCAGACAAATGACTTTTTAATTTTGTAGAGAACTTACATAACCGACGTGGGAATTCTCTATCAATGGAGAAAGAAGGGAGGGATAGAGAGGCAGATTAGAATTTGTTTAAAGAGAAAGCAAAAAGGTTTGTAAAGGAAGTTTGTAAGTAGTCAATTAGGAAAGCGGAAATGTGTAAAAGATTTATAGAATTAATAGGCCAGAATTTTTTTCAGGGCTAATCGGGTGAATGCTCCTAGAGCAAAAGTAACCTTAATCATTGATAGTCTAATGCTAGACTAGATTATAAGATGAAAAGGAAAAGTGAAAAAAGAAACCGCCCCTCCCCACCCAAAAATAAATAAATAGATAAAAACAAACAAAAAATAAAGACAAAAATTATAAAAAACAAAAACTAATTTTTAGTCGCGGGAAACATCTCACTATGTCTGTTGACCGGTCGGTTTATGTTTTTGTTGTTTTTATTTGGGGAGCCCATCTGGCGACAGCCTACAACTATGCTGTAGTAAAAAACAAATAATATGCAAATAAAAAATAACGATAAAAAGGACAAAGGCTAAAAAAACAATAAGAAGAAAACAAAGAAAAAAAGGAGGGAAGGAAGTGCGCTCTGGCGTCAAGGGCAGGCACGACTGCCCTCGGCGCAGGAAGATGCGACCAAACAAAAAAAAAGAAAAAAAAGTCAAGTCGAGGAGGCCAGCTCCTCAAAAAAGTCGTAAAGTTAACAAGTTGGCGTGCACGAACCCATCCCGAGTACAAGGGACAAGCGGTAGCTACACCGCTCGTCCCGGTACAAAGACGAGCGGTAACGTGCGCCGCGAAGCTATCCCAGATTGGGACATTCAACGAGAATGTGCCGAACAGTCTGGGGGCAACGCAGGCTTCGCATAAAGGCGCAGGCGAGCGCTCCAGGGCGTCCCGCGAGTGTGTCTGATTCGGAGACGACAGAAAGCGACCGGAAGCCGTCGGGGAATTGGGGGATAGGTCCACGGAAATAGTAGCGGCGCAATGGTACGCAACTTTAAGTTCTCCTCGGTCGTCTCCCATCTTTTTTGACAGGGTCCCCGTATATAAGCCTGTATCCCTACCATGTAATCGGTGTGAGGAAGAGCGAAATCATGGTCTGGTCGTCCAGTCCTTGTGGACCCTTTGGCGCCCTCATCGGGGCCAAAAGGTCCTTAATAAAAATACATTTAAAAGTGATAAAAATTATATAAAAAACAGGAATTTTGTGAAGTAAAAAAGGAGCCACATAGGGCGATGAAAAGCATGTACAAATGGTGGTGCATTTTTTTTTTTTTTTAAGAGCTCATCTGGCGACTGCCTACTTGGGCATTAGTCGCCGTATTAAAACTGGCCTAGTTCTAGGCTACTTTAAAATATAATTAAAGAGAAATAAAAACCAACACCCAAAAAAGGGGGAAAGGAAGCAAGCTGGTGCGTCGGAGAGAGGTCCCACGGGCGCAGGAGAGTGCAACTGAAGGAAAAAAACCCAAAACCAAAAAAAAACCAAATGCAAAAAAACAAAACAAAACGAAAAAAACAAACCTTGCTTAAATAATAGGGAGAAGGCCGGCCTCCCCCAAGAAGTCAACAAGTCCGCAGTTCAATGTGCATGAATCTGTCCCGAGTACAAGGGACAGGCGCTAGCGACCCCGCCCATCCCGGTACCGGGACAGGTATCGTGCGCGAAGATCACCCAGACTGGAACATTCGACAAGAATGTGCCGAACAGTCTGGGGGACGACGAATTCGTTGCAATAGGGCGCAGGCGAGCGCTCCAACAAATAGCGGTGCGTCACACGATTGTGCCCAATTCGGAGACGACAGAAAGCAACCTGAAGCCGCCGCGGCATTGGGAGATAGGTCCATGGGAACAGTCGCGGCGCAATGGCACGCAACTTTAAGTAACCTTCAACCGTCTCCCATCTTCTTTGCCAAGAAGTCCAAAGAGCTGCCCGTATTCCTGCCATGAAGTCGGTGTGAGGAAAAGCAAAACGCTGGTCCGGTCGCATAGTCCTCGCGGACTCTTTGGCGCCCTCATCAACGCGCTCATTCCATGCAATTCTAACATTTCCAGGAACCCAGCAGAAGATAATCTCGACATCCGCCCGGCTCGCGAAAACCGTGGCGTCACGGATATCGTGAACCAGGGGATGTGGAGATTCCAATTCCCCAAGAGCACTCAGGGCACTTTGTGAGTCGCTATAGATCGCAATCCGATCTCCAAACTGGGCACGTCGCGTAATCTCCCGTACCGAGTGGTGTATTGCCACCAGCTCGGCCGTGGAGATAGACGCAGCGCCTGGTAGAGCCCCGCTGACTTCAAACAGAGGATAAGGGCGTGGAAGCCAACCCCCTCTTGGGACTTGGAGCCATCCGTATACACTAGCACGGTTCCATTGTGACACGATGTGTGCTCCAAAAAGGTCGAACGCAATACTTCCGGCGCTGTACAAGCTTTGGGAGCAGAGGCGTGGCGACAAATAGCCAAATGTGGTACCCTCCAGGGTGGCGTCCTGGGCAGAACCAGGGGCGCCACCGGCCCAAGAGCTATATTTAGCTCTCGAAAGAGTTTCCTGGCCCTAAACCCAAAGGGCTTAGGGTATGACTGGCGTCTCTCGGCGGCATATGCACCATCGAGATCAGCTGCGGATGCAGTGAGAGATGTTAGCGACTGAGCGAGGCGCCCGGCTCGCGCCTACAGGCGAGTGATGCACTGCACGCGGCGCAGAGCAAGTGGCATCTCCCGAGCATCGAGCAACAGGCTCTCAATAGGGGAAGTGCGGAAGGAACCAGGCGCAAGGGGAAGGCCGGTGGGTGGATCGAATCCACCTTCCGCAATAAACACTCGGCTGCGGATGCATAAAACTCGCATCCGTAGTCGAGCTTCGAGCAAACAAAGGATCGATAAAAAAGTAAGGCAGTAGCCCTATCAGCGCCCCAAGCGCTGAACGTCACGAAACGGAGAATGTCCATGGCGCGGGTAAAAGAGACCCTAAGGCTGCGAATATGAGCCTTCCAGGTGAGGTGTCGGTCGAATACAAGACCAAGGAAACGGTACGACTCAACCACATCCAGACGCACCCCATTAAGAAACAAATCTGGATCGGGGTGAAGCCGTGGATGGCGGCAGAAGTGCACCACCGTAGTCTTGGCCAAAGAAAACCGAAACCTGTGCGCTTCGGCCTAGCGAGAGACGCGGTTCAATGCCTGTTGGATCGACGCTCCAGAGTTGGCATCTGGGCCGCGCCAAAAGAGATCGAAAGGTCGTCCACGTAGAGCGTAGCGAGAACATCTTCCGGCAGCACCGAGGTGATGCTGTTGATGCTCAGGGCAAAGAGTGTGACACTGAGGAAACTTCCCTGCGGGACACCCTAATTCTGCTCCTTTGGATCGGAGAGGGCTCCCCCCACCCGTACGTGGAATTGACGATTTTGCAAAAATTTAGATATAAACATTGGGAGGCGTCCCCTCGCCCCCATCGTTGGAGAGTCTCCATGATACCGTATCGCCATGCGGCATCAAGGCCTTCTCCAGATTGAAAAACACCGTGGCGTCGTGCTGTCTACGAAAGAAAGCCTCGCAGACGGCATTTTCCAGTCGGATCAGAGCATCCGACGTGGAGTGGAACTTGCGGAAGCCGCACTGTGCGGAAGAAGGAAGGCCTTCGCTGTCCAGGAAAAAGACTAATCTAACATTTACCAATTTCTCCATCAACTTGCACACGCAAGAGGTTAGAGAGATTGGGCGGAAACCGGTCGGAGTAGAGTGGTCTCTCTCCGGTTTGCGAAAGGCGAGCACAGTAGCGATTCGCCAGGAATCTGGGAGAAGACCTTTCACCCAGATCCTGTTGAACAAATCTAACAGAAAGGCCATGCCTCGCTCACCCAGGTGTCGAAGCATGGCGTACGGGACATCGTCCGTACCATGGGCGGTGTCCGCGCACGAAGCCAGAGCGGAACGCAGCTCACTCACAGTAAACTTGTCGTTGAAGGGTTCTCCGCCTCTGGAGGTAAAGTCCAGCCGGCAGCCTTCCGCGACATCACGACGTGCATTGAATGCTGGCGGAGCAGCATCACGGCTAGAGAATGCGGAAAAAGCGGTCGCTAGGGATTCCGCCACGGACGCGGGGTCCGAGATTGCGGTCCCATTCTCCTGGAGAACGGGAGGGGGTCCTGCGAGAACTTGCCCCAATCCTTTTGACTCGCCTCCACACCTCAGCTAAAGGGGTCTTTCCCGTTAAGTAAAGACACGTATGCCCGCCAAGAAGAGCAGCGGGTGTGCTTTGAAATATACCTGAACCTACCCCTAGCCGACGAAATGCAGCGACAGTGAAATCGTTCGGGCGGCGCTTATAGCTCATGTAGGCATAACGCTTCTGTTTGAGGGCCGTCTCAAACTCGGCCGACCACCATGGGAGTGGTCGGCGTGCAAAACGACCAGACGTCCTAGGAATAGTAGTCAGGCCCACGGCGATGAGGTTGCCGGAGAAGAACTCAACGGCCTCATCTACCAACCTAAACTCCTCGACTGAGATAGATAATTCAGTCATTTCCTGAAATGCAGGTTACCGCGCCCGCGCCAAGCACCACCGAGGTGGTCTCTCAGGCGGCAGTTGCCCTGAAAATGATATTTGAATCGGAAAGTGATCACTACCATGGAGGTCATCGACCACCCCCAAATCAAACTCTTGGCTTGGTCGCTTGCCAGAGTGGCAGCAGACCCATCCGTCCCCGCAGCCCCCGCTGATGGAGAGGAGCCCCGAGTCTTTTTTGTCTTTTTCGTCTTATTCTTTTTTTTTTTGGAGAGGAGGGCGGGGAATGAACCCACTTCTCACCTCCGCTGGAAGAAGCCCCCAGGCCAGATGGACCGGCCTCAGCCAGGTCATCCTCCGAAATGGAGAAGGTCCTGGTAGTCGTGGGGGCACCGGTTGGAGGAGATCCCTCCCCTCCTTGTACTGCTTCGGAAACCACAGCCGTTTGAGGAGGACCTTGCATCGGGGCGGATTCGGGTTCGGTGCTTGGCACCAAGCCAGGATTCTCCCCCATGGAAGGCCCTACCGTCTGAGGCTGGGTTTCCTCAAGGACCATGTCTATCTCAGGGGCGGCCTCCAGTTGGCCATCCGCCCCAAGAGGTCGCAGGTCCCGTTGGCAATATCGTCACTAGTCTTCTTTGGGGAGGCATGGACCTTGACCCCGGCAAGGTTCAATATTCTTGCCAGCAGGTCTTTTGAGGTAAGCGACCGAAGGGGCCTCGCTTTCCTCTCCCCCCTAAGGGGGTTTGCCCTACCGAGCCACTTCGATGTGAAGCGGCTGGCTAAGGGCTGCCTGCTGGCTTTCTTGGCAGTCCCCTTGGAAAGAACAGAGGGGACTGCCGCTGGTAAAAGGGAGGTACCCGAAAGCACCTCCAGAGAAGGGGGTGAGGGGTAGTCCCCTACTCCCGTAAGCGAAGGAGAGGAGTAAGCCTCCCCTCCGGTTAGAGATATATGGAGGGTCCCCTGAGCAAGTACAGGGGAGGGAGACCTCCATTTTTTTTTGCTGGAGCTGCCTAAGGGCGGCTCCGTCGATCTTATAGGGGAAGTTGGGGGTTGGGTTTTTTTATACTCATCATTGGGCATGGTGACCCTCTTTTTAATATGGGATGCAATCGCGCATCACCTCTCGCAGTAGCCTGCACTGCGAAAGGTGCTTACAAGCCCGGCAGAGCCAGGCGCCGCCATTTAAGACCACCCCTCCTGCCTGGTGGCCTGGCAGTCTATCGGCATGGCGGCTCCACCTTAGACACGGCGTAAAACAGATAGAATGTGAAGAGGAGAGGAAAAGGGATGTGAAAAAGGTATGGGTGGGGATGAAGCCGGTTGTTAAAAACCAAACACCCCAGACCGGAGCTCAGGGGTTAGGGAACATTGGCCCCTTCCCCCTCAGCCCCGATCCAGGACGGTTGGCCGAGAAGAAGGTCAGCATCTACCCTGTGAAATTAGAGGCTGACCAGAGAAAGTTGTGGGGGAGGTTGTATCAAAAGAGAGGAAACAAGTGTTTTGAAGGAAGGAAGAGAGGCTAAGCTGGGGCTGGACGGGGTGCTGAGTCCCGTCAGCACGGCGGCCAGGATGGCAAATCACTGCGTCCCTTTGGGGAAATTGTCGTGCAGTACCAATGAAGAACGATTAGGTGAATTCCAGGGTGGTGGGCAGGGGAAAAAACTTAAGGAGCTGCTCGCTCGAAGGCGCAAACATCAATGTCGGTTTTCCGGACCAGGAGTCCTTATATACTAATGTATTACGAACCTCTGGACCGGACCAGATAAAGTTCGTGGAAACGTTCGGGATCTGACATCATCCGGGTTCGAGCAGCTTTTGACGTAGCGGATATTTCTCGCCGATCTTCGGAAGAGTTGAGAAATTTCGATTAAGGCGCTCGTCGACAAGCTTTTGATTATAGATAGTGGTAATTTTCTCCTTCGAAGGTTATAAATGGCCGCCATGGAATCGGGGAGTATCCTTGCTTTGGGGTATAGGCACATGGTGAGTAATAGGGCGATGCTTTCGCAAACAAATATGTTGTCTTTTGTTCTCAGGGCAGCAGTAGGAATAGTTGTGGTTTCAAATCCTGCCGTGATGGCCATGCCCTTGAGCGAAGCGTCGCAGGATACTATAAGGGGATTGGCTCTTGGCGGCACCAACATCTCCATCTACACTCGACGAGGGAGATGAGTTCAAGGAACCTGGGGTCAGTGATGAAGTCTCTGGTATGGGTGTTACAGAGTTTAGTCCAGATGAAGGGAAGCTGGAGGATTGTAGTGATGAAATCCAACAGACTCCCAAGTTGTTGCCAAAATTTTGCATTGAGCAGTGGATTGTCGCAAAACTGTAGAGCGCGGTGCACTTTGTCCCGCATGAGGTGAGCAAGGCAAGCCGAATCCCGGAGTAGCTTAAGTTTGGCACCTAGGTAGTCTAGGCTAGTTGTGGGCATTAGTTGCCACTTTTTACTACTTATTCGAAGAGAAGATTCAAGGAATTTGTTGAGTACATTTAGTACTCCATCCATTTTTCTAATGAGTAGGATGCCATCGACGTAAGTAAAGCCATTTGAGAGTTCCAGCTTGATTGCCATATCTCCGAGTTGTTTTTTGCGTAAAATTTTTCCAATGTTGGGGAGTTTAAAGCTGGGAGGCACAAATTTATTTATAATTAAAGACATGTCGTATATTACCCGTATGGAGTTATCGGGTTTAGCCACACCAAAGATTCTATGTGCTCTGGTGATTATCTCGGTAGGTTCCAGCACATCGTTTATAACCAGTTCTTCTACTGCTATTGCTGATTGAACAACGGTTGGAAGCAGATTTATTTACCATGATGGCAGAAGGAACCGCTAATCCTGGTTGAAGAAGGATAGTAAATGAAGGTGCCGTTGTAGGAAACTGCACTGGAGCGGCAACTGTGCCTATGATGTGTAGGCCTTGTAATTATGATGCGACTTTTTTAAGGTAAGCTTGTATTATAAACAAGTTAGGGTCGTCAGCGACTTGTCTCACGGAAGGAGGCCTATTAATTGTTTAAAGGAGTGGGCGATGGGGTGGATCCCATTCTTTCTTGGGCCAATTTCTTGAGGAAGGCCCACTCCTGGTCCCATCTCTTATCGCGCAACTCTTCGGAGATTAGGCTTGCGCGGGCGACGCCTTTCCGCATATCCACTTCGGCGTCCTCTACCCATTGAGGCTTCGGAATGGTGTGAGGTTTATGCCAGGAGAATTCTATCCACGAGACGGTCTATCTTCGGTTCTATACTAATCAAACTAGCTAAAGATTTCTTCTGATAAGTCACGTCACATTTGATTTTTTTTTTAGGAGGCTATCTGGCGACTGCCCACTTGAGCATTCGTCACATTTGAAATGAACAATTATAAAGCGTTTGGAGCCAGCGGTCTTCCTCTGCGTCTCCCTGCTCGGGCCGGACGTGCCGGTCTCGCCATGCTCGCCTGTCGACACAGCAGCGGACTCGTCCATCTAGGGATCCCTCGCGGGGACATAGGAATCACTAGTCCTCTTTGTCTTCTTCTTACTTCCTTTTTTAGGAGAGAAGGGTGAGTAATGAACCTGCTAGAGAGCCCATAAGGGGCCCCTAGGCCAGACTTTTCTGAAATAGATAAATTCTTAGATGTCAAAGGCGCACCATTTGCGGGAGGAGGTCTTTCTTTTCCTTGTAGTTTAGTTAGGGCCCGAGCCACTCGAAAAGCTTACACAGGGGCGGATTCCAGTTCGGTATTTGGCACGGTGCTTAGATTCCCTCTCGTGGAAGATGCTACCATCTGGGGTTGGCTCACGTTCAGGATCATTTTCGTCTTGGGAGTGGCCTTCATATGAACATCTCCCCTATCCAAGGCATCATGGATCTCATTTGATGTACTTTTAGTCTCATCTTCTCTGCCCAGTAAACCAACCTCTTCGAGAAGAGAGATGGCAGGCATTCCAGCACCCTGCAATGTGAGGCTACATGCCTGTTGGACACCGGGAGACATGGTTCAACGGGCTCCGCTATCCCTTGCACTTCGCTATGGGGTTGGCCATATCAGGCGCTCACACGGGTAGCAGTCAATTTTGGGCCACCCGCCGGTTCTCTTGGCAGTCCCCTGGGATAGGAACAAGTGGGGGGTGCCACTGATGGAGATAGGGAGTCGCCCTAGGCGGACTCGAAAAAACGAGGTAAGGGAAAAACCCATAAACCTTTCAATAAAAAAGAGGGAGAAGTGTTCTCTCTTCTAGAAGTTTGGAGGGCCCCCTGAAAATGTAAAAGGTGGGTCAGCTCCTTATTAAGGTGAAGCTGCTTTAAGTGGGCTCTAACGATGGCCAAGAGACAGCCATTTTCCCGTAACTGGATGGTGATGGAGAGCCACTCCACCTGTCGAATGTGAGTCTGTTTTACATAGGGAATACAAGGTCGCACTTGGACGCAGATCTCTATGCGCCTCCGGTTGCCAATGGCAACAGTTTATAAAAGTGAAAAAATGTATGAAAAGTACATAATATAACCACCAAATGCCTTGATGGTTAAGAGTAAAGTCTCCCTAGAATCAAAGAGCTCCATAATGCGGTTATTTTCACATACTCGGCCCAAGGGGTACAAGCTGAGATGCGCCTTGACAAACCAGTCCGCTATTCATGCGAAATTGTCCTCGACTTTAACCATAAAAGATGTGTACCGGAAGAAGGTGAGCAGAGTCGATCCCCACCCCAGTGCCTATCACGTACCTTACCTGAGCTAGTTAGCTTTCTGCCCTGGCATCAGGAAAGGACCTCACGGTATACCCTGTCATTCGACGAAGGGTCCATAGGAGGACGAAATTGCGCCGAGCAGCCAGAACTTTTGTGGAGAGAAGAGCAAGTATGGAAGAGGGTAGGCGGGTGTGTAATAAAGAGAACTAGAGATAGGAGTGTCCCCTAAGGAGTAGGGTAGGTGATTATCTTTTATTTTCATACACTGGTGCTAGGTAATTCAAGTATGGTAGGCAGGCTATCCAACTACCTTATCTAGCGGACCGAACTCTGTCCAGGTGAGAACAGTCAATGCTGGTGGAATGTGAGAGTAGAAAAAAGGTCGAGGGGACAGTCGTAATGAAAATAAAAATAATAATGAGAATAATAATTTATAATAAATTAATATTACTTAATTTATGACAGAGTTCATGTCAACCCAGTGAAAAGGTTTCCATACTTTGCACTCAGGCCGGAAGGATGTGCAGCTCTTCCGGATACCAAGTGTATCAGGCTAAACAGGGTACCCCTCCCTGCGTGTGAATAAGCAAGAAGAGGAGACTAGATTGGTGACTAGAAACCAGGAGGGGGCAAGGGAGACGAATCTGAAAAATTAATGAGGGTTGTTTTGTCATAGGATGGTTTAAGACGTGGCGAAGTTCGGCGGATCAAAATATGTGGAAAGTACACAGCTTGAATTAACTATAGAAACTAGGAATCAAGATGGCGCGCATTTTTCAGGTCTTCTCTTCGCAACGAACGCCAGTTCTGTGGCAAACTAATAAGGGCGTAAAGCGTTACAGATGATGACCGCATCCTAACACCCCCATTACTGTAGCTATGAAAGCGTAGTTACATCTAGGAAGAGAAAGAATCCCACCCTCTTGAAGGAAGGAAAGTTAACCTCGAACACTACATTTGTGTGACAAATCCAGTGATTCAACATGGATGAAAGAATCCTTGAAGGACACCGCTCATCCACGGCAAGAAAATGATTGTGTCCAATAGACCAAGATAACAGCCGAAAAAAGAGGTTTCAATTAGCTATTTTAACTTTCACTTTTTTCATCGTAATGCGAGGGGGGAGGGGCTTTGCCCACTCGTGGGTGCACTGCTATATGCTACATTCGCGAGTAAAATCAATATACGCAGACGTCTTATACGGTTATTTTATTTTATTTTTTTTTTAGAGCTCATCTGGCGACTGCCTTAGACGGTTAAAATAGATTTGTCTATTGGATATAACCACTTGCCAGTATTGGCAACTTCATAAGTATTGGCATAAGTATTGGCAACGTCAGACACGAAATCTAATGTAGGGCCCCTTTGTATATTTGGAAAGTTTGAATCTGTTTCTCGCGATTATATATTAGCAAGAATATTCTGTTCCTTACATGGTATATTTAAATAATTTAGAACAGGAGATTAGAGTTAATAAATGTTGGTATCGTATACGAGTCAATATTATGCAAGTGCAAAGGTATAGGCCACATAGATAGCTTTCTTTTTAATGATTGCATTGGTATTATTTCACAACAACCGACACTCATGAAGTTTTCTAACATTTTCAATGTGATTCTAGAGTAAACTAGAACGTTCAAGAAGGATAAGTTGGCTAATTAATTTGCGAGATTTGTCATTCGTGTTCAGAATCTGCAAAAGCTATATTAGTAAACTGCACAATACCGGTCATTGATATAGAATATCCTCCATTGTGAACATTTGAATTTCTTCTGTAAGGACATTATTGGGATCACAGTAAATCCTCTACGTGAAAGTTGACCAAAGAAACTGAGCTCTAGAGATGTTGATCTATGGTGAAGATAAAAATAATTTTAAGACTCCATAAAATTAATTATAAGAAAATCTTGCACCACGTGGCATAAATGTACACGCTTAAACAATGTAATGTTATTTACACAGGGAAGGATTTCATGGACGTGTCCCCAAAAGGAATGCTGTTCAAGAGACCTCATACAAAAAGCCCGTTTGGCGTTTGCTAAAGAGCATCTGGGAGATAGTTACACGAGGAAAATCGAGCTCTTTGGTAAAATTGAAGAACGTTACTTTTAGAGGGTAAGCCCTCAATAGAAAAGAACACCGTTCATATGTGTTAAAACATTGAGAAGGTTCGATTATTATGAGGTTGGGGGGGCACTTCGCTGCTACTGGCACTACTACACTAAAGTGATAGATGGGAGCATGAATTCTTAAAATTATCATAACATACTTGATGAAAACTTGAAGCAATCGGCATGAAAATGGGACTTGAAAGATATTTGACCTTTAAACAAGAAATCGACTCGAGAAAACCCAGCAAATCTACTCAGAAATACCAAGCACAACACCACATTACTCTATTTAAGTGGCCTTTTCAAAGCCCCAAATTTGAAATCAATCGAACGTGTGAAAGGAACTGAAGAAGCGCGTGCGCAAGAGCGGCCCACGCAACATTGTTGAATTGGAAAGGTTTGCTGAAGAAGAGTGGCATAAAATCCATTCAGAAACCTGCACGAATCTTATACATTCTGACCAGATACGTTACGGCTGTTATTAAGGTTACAGAGGTAGCCATACCAGATCTTGATTTCATGTTGCCATTATTTATGCTTTACTTATTTTCCAATAAATAAATTGTTGTCATTGCTGTACCTGCTTTTATTTTGATATTTTATATTGATATGTAACACCATTATAGTAGTAAGTTTATGTAATACCTATACATTAAGCAAGTGAAGACTAAACCCTAAAATATTGTTTAAATATTTATCATATATGGTTTGCCTCTTCTTATGCCCACTGCTGGATGATATGAGGAGACCTCCGTGCCTGCCTAATACAGTGTAGAGGAGTATAAGTATTGGCATTTGAATCGTTTATCAAGAATACTTATATTACCGTTTAATTGAAAATTGCCATAATTTATCTTTACCAAATACCTCTAATCAAGATGCACATTTAGATGGAAGGATAACACGTGAAATATTGGGACCGTACTCAATTACATTAACCAAATTTATCTTTAAATTTTCACTTGAAAAGGCACCATGGCGTCATCGCATGGTTTTGTTTTCAGATTACTCCGTAAATTGTGAAAATTAGATAGCAAACCATTAAATCTCCAGATCTTTGTAACAATAATTCGAGGCTGGTGGATATCATGGCGTCTAACCATTAAAATAAATCTAATTTAAAAATTAATCTTTTTAAAGTGAGGTCCACATAGTAGTGAAATTATGCAAACGGTACACAACACACAGACAACTCGGAGCGATAGGTAGGGGTGATAATATAGATACTACGCCCTGAACCATACTGCACCCTGAACCACACTGCTACCTGAAGGTGCATCGTTTGTTTATGTTTTGGTCGACGCCGAATGGACAAAAAGGATGAAAGTGACGGAGTTAATGAGGTCATGGTGCTTCAAGGAGGAAAGACAGAAAAAATAACAGACGAAAAAATTATAATGAATGTCAGTAGAAATGTGAGGAGTAAATCACAAGTCCCCCTCCTGCAAAACGCAGATTGGATGTACGAGTAAAGCTGACTTAAGGCATTCACTCACTTTATGTTCGCCTCAAAGGGAGTCTTTCCTTTTGAAATGGAACCAGGTTTAGCAAAGCTGCGTATTCTTCTGATCTCTAGTAGCTTAATTATCATTTTTTTTTAATTATTCTAGCTATTTACACACATTTCACTAGCTTTGAAGATTTTTCTTTACGAATCTCTTTCTAGAAACTTCCTACCGGAGATGCCTTCGTTATTTTTCGCTATTTTCATAAACATATTCGCTATCAAAGTAAACAATAGCCGAATCATCCGAACATGAGAACACAGACCCCTCTTGCTCGAAGAGGAGATGTACACTAGTGAAAATTCAAATATTTAAAACAATCAAAGCAAAAAGCCTGGAAATGACAAGTTTAAGGGACACAGCAACGGTTAGAAAGAACGAGGTAGAGGCCGAAGAGGACGAAATTAATCTAAGAGAAGAACCACAAAATGGCCCATAAAATTTAAAATGCTATAATTCGACCAATGCGAAAAATAAAAAAATATACATAAGTAAAAAAAGAAAAAGAATTGGGGAAAAATTATGATGATGGACTGCAATAACATTTTTTTCTCGTTTTAATATTTCATCTGGCGACTGCCTTCTAGGGGATAAGTCGCCGTACTCATCCTAGCCTAAATCTTGGCTATATTAAAAGCTCTACCCCCCCCCCCGAAAAAAATACAAACAGGTAAAACAAAAATTGATAAAATATAAAGCGAGCTCCGTCAACGGGGGAAGGCCCGCCCTTCCCCGGCGAAGAAGACTGCGATCCATAGTCAAACATTAAATAAGGGGGAGAAGGCCGGCCTCCCCCCAAAAGTCTAAAAGTCCACAGGTCGGTAGCGACCCCACCCATCCCGGTACCGGGACAGGTAACGTGCGCGAAGATCATCCAGACTGGAACATTCGACAAGAATGTGCCGAACAGTCCGGGGGACAACGTAATCTTCACAGTAGGCCGCTGGCGAGCGCTTCATCAAATGGCGGTGCGTCCCGCGAGTGTGCCCGATTCGGAGACGACAGAAAGCGACCTGAAGCCACCGCGGCATTGGAGGGTATGTCCATGGGAACAGTCGCGGCACAATGGTACGCAACTTTAAGTTCCCCTGGAACGTCTCCCATCTTCTTTGCCGAGCAGTCCGAAGAGCTGCCCGTATTCCTGTCATGTAGTCTATGTGTGTAAGAGCGAAACGCTGGTCCGGTCGTCCGGTCCTCGCGGACTCTTTGGCGCCCTGGTCGGCGTGCTCATTCCTCGCACTTCCTACATGTCCAGGAACCCAGCAGAAGATAATCTCGACATCCGCCCGGCTCAGTAAAACCGTGGCATCACGGATAACGCGAACCAGAGGGTGCGGTGTGACTGCAATAACAACATATCAATTCTAAGTAAAGCCAAAAGTTAAGATTCACACACAAAAGCTTGGTTGGGAATTCCATTTTTAAGTTTGCCAAAAAGACCTTAAATACCCTAGTACAAGTCTGCTCAACTTGTGATCCCAATCCAGTTATAATTTTTCGATTAACTTACTGCTCTCCACAGATACGGATCACTAGATAGTGAAAAGGTGTCACAAGAAACATGGAATTCGGTGTATGATTGCAAGACAATACCTACATTAATAAAAGTCGAAGAGAAGAGGGGTGTATTTGCATAGGGGTGTATTTGCATAGGGGCATAATCACAAAGGTTATCCAATTATCCCCAATATCTCTCCATTATACTTTGCAAGATACTGATACGAAACGATGACCGGAAGTTCTCGAAAGGGAAAAATTCCTCGCGAAAGAGCAAAACATACTTGATGAATCGTGGAATAGGAGAACCACTATTACGATTAGGGAAATAGATATTTACAAGTGTGTTGAGCTTTGTACAAATGTTGGAGAATGAACCCCTAAAGCAAAAGGTTTCGAGTGTAATTACGGGGTTAGCCTAATGTGTCTAATTTTAAACAGGTTAAAAATTACCTTTTTTTATACACTAATCAAAGAGATCGCCGGAATAAACAACTAAACAGGTACACACAAGGACAATTTATTAGAAAAAAAGGAAAAAACAACGAAAGAACTTGTTTTATGAAATAGGCGCACAGACTTATAGCTCGAGTAGCAGAGACGCGTTAAGGTTTGTAGGCCCGTTGGTTACAGTTCCTTAGAAGCCCTCAGTGATATTTTCCAAAGGAAAAATGTTAAATAAATCATAAATCTATCTATACAATGCCATCTCCAATTAAAGTTAAATATTTCCTCTATTATTTCTTGGATCCAAATTTCCCCGAAACATCAGCAAATTGTAAGTTAATGATCATCGTTTTTAAATGTTAGGGTTTAGTGGTTCTAGTGTCATTGTCGATCTGTTTAAGTTTCATCTTGGACTCAACACCAGCATCTTATCATAAAAAAAACAATAAAACCTACCTCTATAGAGGACCCTTTCAAAATAACCGATATACCAGTTTTTAATATAATTTTATGACCTCACAAACCACCATACGCTATCTAGGCTAATCAGAAGTGTTTATTTCTGCCTTATAATTAATACAAATGTATAAAGTATATTAATTGAGTCAATTTGAATGAGAATTTAAATACTTTGATTCTGCTTCACAAATTAATTTTTCATTAATCTTGATCCCTTAAGTGCCCAAATATCCCAAATGGGATACTTAATTGCACCATTTTTAAATAACCGCCCAAAGTTTTGTAATGGCTGATTTTCTGTTTTCGGGGAAAAAAGAACTCATCTTCTTTCAAATGCAACCAATCAGGTTTCGGTAATGCTCCCCGCCTTACGGCACAAGAACACAGAATTTACCTATACTGTGCAAATGCTGAAAATGCTAACATTTCATGTGAATTGTTCCTACATTCGATATTCTTACGCCAATACTAATGGAGGTAAGTTTATCATTACTTAACCTAATCTAATTTAACCACACAAAAAATGAAGAATTTTAAAGAGTGCACTGGAGTAAAAATATCATGTATTTGCCTGTACTTTGACATCCTAGGAGCATTTATCAAAATTCTTAAGAAAAGGCATAGTGAACCTTAAAGGGTTAATGATCTTCCAGCTAGTTGGTGGAAGCCCCCACCAACTAGCCCATGCCATGATCGGGCCCTCGCGAGTGGACAAGATTGCTTGGAGTGATTATATATAAATAGGAAAGAACCGTCTTCTTAAAGTTTGGTCACGTACGTATCAAATATTTCATTGTAGATCTGAAGCCTGACGAATATCCAATCCCTCCTTCGACGCGTGTCGTAAAAGGCAATTAAACTCGGATGAAGGACCATGGACTTGGAAGGTGGCACACCCGAAAATTTTGTTCCTGCATGCGAATCAATGCCATTGGTGCGTGATGACCTCAGTTTGTGGGAAAGTAGAAGTGGAAGGTTGAAGATATAAATTTATTAGTCAATAAATTAGATAATTAATTAGTTATTGATAGTCACTGAAGATAATAAATGAGGTTGGAATAACGGACAAAATTATGAAAGATTGTACAAGGTTAGAAAGACAGATGGACTTGTACTTTGCATCGCACATTTAATGCGCTGCATCGGAGCCGCTAAAAAGCTGTCGTCGTTTGGCTTAATTTTGGTCAAGTGAAAATGGGCTTAATAAAGGGACCAAGAAGAACGTGTTTCTCGTTCGGCTTGATTTCAAGACTCCAGAACTTCCAACTAAAACTAGCGTAATATGAAAAAGCTCACTTGAAATTAGTCTTGAAAGTGGATAGACGTCCATCTTGGGTCGTACATATACATATATATATTAGGTTTAATTGCTTTAAATCTATCTAAATTGGAAACTAGTTTTGATAGATTGCTTCCAAGGATGCTCCAATGGTAGTTTATTCGTTTTCAAGCGAAAACCAACGATGAATGTATCTCTTGCTGTCGCTCTTTTCCCCGTTCGCCCCAATACCAAGACGGGAGAGGAATTTAAAAGAGGGATGCAGTCAGAAATATTGCTAAATTTGTAAAATCCCACCAACACAGGAGAGTTCTGAAAAAATGTGTCCAATAAAGTGAAGAAAAAACCGTGGTGGTCTATATCCAGCGTCCAGTCGCTCCTTCCGATCCCATCTTGAGGTTTCGGACATTTCAGTTCTCCAATCGTGATACGTTGTTGAGTGCTGTTCCCACTTGTGCAGTGACACACACTAACCAGAAGTTGCACAGTGGACTGTTCAACACCAAGAACTGCTGCTCCAAACTGAGCAGTCAGAGAGGGAGGGTACAGGGTTGATTTCCATACTAGATCGTACTAATCATAGCCAAAATGACCAGGATCTGGATCTGTTGTGGCAAACCCAGAGACTGGAGCCCGATACTTTTAGTTGGCCTGCCAGCCATCAAGGTTTTTTTTTTAATCAAGCGGCTATCTGGCGACTGCCGACTTAGACATTAGTCGCCGTAAACAAACAGTTTAGTTCTAGGCTACTTTAAAAATTAAACAGGAAACAATAAAACGAAATAACAATAAAAAAGCAATAACAAAAACAATAACAAAAACAACAACAACAATTAAACTGTGTTAAATGAAAGGGAGAAGGCCAGCCTCCCCCAAAAAGTCAATAAGTCCACTAGTCATGGTGCACGCACTCGTCCCGAGTACAAGGGACAGGCGGTAGCGACCCCGCCCATCCCGGTACCGGGACAGGTATCGTGCGCGAAGATCACCCAGACTGGGACATTCGACAAGAATGTGCATAACAGTCTGGGGGACGACGCAGTCGTTGCAATAGGGCGCAGGCGAGCGCTCCATCAAGTAGCGATGCGTCACACGAGTGTGTCCGATTCGAAGACGACAGAAAGCAACCTGAAGCCGCCGCGGCATTGGGGGATAGGTCCATGGGAACAGTCGCGGCGCAATGGCACGCAACTTTAAGTTCCCTTCGACCGTCTCCCATCTTCTTTGCCAAGCAGTCCGAAGAGCTGCCCGTATTCCTGCCATGTAGTCAGTGTGAGGAAGAGCGAAACGCTGGTCCGGTCGCAGAGTCCTCGCGGACTCTTTGGCGCCCTCATCGGCGCGCTCATTCCCTGCAATTCCTACATGTCCAGGAACCCAGCAGAAGATAATCTCGACATCTGCCCGGCTCGCTAAAACCGTGGCGTCACGGATTTCGCCAACCAGGGGATGCGGAGATTCCAATGCCCCGAGAGCACTCAGGGCGCTTTGTGAGTCGCTATAGATCACAATCCGGTCTCCGAACCGGGCACGTCGCGTAATCTCCCGTACCGAGTGGTGTATTGCCACCAGCTCGGCCGTGAAGACAGACGCAGCGCCTGGTAGAGCCCCGCTGACTTCAAACAGAGGGGATACGGCGTGGAAGCCGACCCCCTCTTGGGACTTGGAGCCATCCGTATACACTGGCACGGCCAGCCATCAAGGCACTAAAACTCACTCGCCATAGGCAGTACAGGCTTGTCACGTTTGCCTTTAGGCCGGAAGGACGCGCGGTTCTTCTAGGTATCAAGTGTAAAAGGGGTACCCCCCTGCGAGATCTTTAACAAATATAATCGCATTGCTTAAGAGAGGCAGGGCGCTATCCGGAAAATTAATGCTCTTAGCTATACACGATACACTTTCTGCATGTAAAACGGAGTAAAAGGGGCAAACGTGGTGCAGTTCCTTCTTCGCACGTCGGAAAATATATCTGTATAGTCAAAGCGGGAGTAGTGGTGACACCTCCGCTGTCAAATGCACAAATGCTGTAACACGGTGGCGATACCAGCCACAACGCACCGACCTAAGAAGCACGAATGTTCAATACGTCGAAGAGTGGGGCTGGATCTTTAGAATCCCCCCTCCCCCCCGTTTCTTCAACACACGGTCAACCAGCTCTCTTGTTACGTATTCTCTTAAGTAGTCCAGCGATTCAACATCTTTGACGATAGTCATAAAAGAATGTGTTGTCGCGTGCACAAGTGTGCTATCGAGAGTCCAAAGAGCGCCCTGTATGCTCCCTTGGCAATATCAGCCACGTTGACAATTAGTTTTCCATTCATCTTTGGAGAGACCTTCGCTTTTCTACTGAGAAGCCTAGCTAATGCCTGGTGCAGTTGAAACATACTTTTATCGGACAGCCTTTCTCTCAGTCAAGCGAACGAACGAACGAACGAACGAACGATTAGAACGTTTGAAACCGGTAGGATTGAAGACACTGGGTAACCACTCGATGAGTGGTTCCGACGTTTCCGAAAAACTATTGATCTTGATCTTATTGGAACTTGGTTTCCTTTCCACCCTCATATGATTCCTCCGTCTGGGGAGAGGGGAGCACAATTTACATACTAGGGATCGTAAACGGCTCAGGAGAGGGTCATTTTGTTTATCCTACAAAGAGACGCCTGGAACCCTAAACCAGTCAAAGATCTGTCGTCATTCTCCTCCACTCTCCGCCACCAAAGTGAGACAAATATGCCTTTTAGAATAGAGACATTACTTTCTTAACATTCCGCGACTACTTTTTGCAGTTTAAAAGATTAATGAGAACAACATGCATGGAAAGAAGATACTAAGACCTCCTTACGAAATATTGAAAAAGTTCTCAGAATCAAAAACATCCAGACTATGATCATTTACATAGAGTGCCGCGCATATGAGCTAAGATGGACGTTGTCAACCCAAACAAATTTGTCTTACAAGTTTTGCCACATAAGGAATGATGCCGGCGTAGTGGCGTTGTCTGTGCCCTGGGAGCGGTGAAGAGTGTTGGCAACCAGGTACACTCTCTACCCCATACATTCTTAGGTCATCGAGCTCTCGGGAATCTGAGTGCATCCCACCATTGGGCTGGGCTCAAATACTAGGCCGGAATTGCACTCAGCCACCAGCACCTCTCTAAATACCCAAATAAAATGTTGGTAGGTGTAGAGTAGGGTACTTTAGTTAATAAGTAAGAAGAGCGATAGGCGGGTCACTAAGAAATAGGATGCGTGATTACCTACAAATTCTGGGCACTGGAGGGAGGAGAGTCTTGTATGCCCTCCTTATGCCAGGTCTTATATTATACACGGCTCTTCCCCTAACTTGTGGGATTCTTCAAAAATATAGAGGAAGAAACAAGGAAGGAGGAAACGATACTTTGATTAAAGAGGTGGAAATGAGGACACTAGAGATGGTATTAGTTTTGCTTTCTACTGACTGTAGTAGTTTGTCCCATCCCTCCTTCGGGTGTTAGGGCAGGGAAAGCATTAAAGCCTCCAAGGTTACAATAAAGTTTTCAAGCTGTTTGCAGGATCCCACAGGAAAGAGTTAAGGAGGTGCTGGAGTAGAAAGTGCTGAAGAGAGGGTAAAAGGGATAGCTCTCGGAAGAGTAAATCCCAGTTCTCCAACTTAAATTTGAGACTACTTAGGACACTGGGTCTGGGAGAGAATGCTTTACATCCCCTTGCGGGGGCATTCGGATGTACCTATGCTCACATAGCTCTCACATTCAATAAATGCTCACCATTTCATCTCCCTTTCACATGCATCATGTTTTGCAGTTAGAAGTATATTGTTAATAAGCTAAAATCACCGCATCTTTTTATCACTAATCCAAGCTGCAAACCTATGATGAACCAATATAGATTACAAGAAAACGACCCTCAGTAAGTACTACATATTTGACTTAGAAGAGCGTATTGTGTATTACACCCCTTCTAGTGGTGTATTAAAGAGAGAAGGGATTGGCATTAATAGAAGTTAAAAATAGAAAACTGTTCAAAAGATTCCCACTTTAAGAGAACTTTAATTATACCCCTTCCAGTTCTATACAATCAACAAATTATCCCTAAGAAAGGAAATCGGACCCAGTTCTAATAACTAGACACTATTTTCATCAAAATAACCATTCTTTTTTCAATTGAAAGGAGTAAATAATAATAAAGTTTCAACAAAATGACAATTCGTTTTTTAATTGAAAGGAATAAATAATAATAATAAAGTCTCCACAAGATGACCATTCTTTTTTCGATTGAAAGGAGTAAAAAAGAAAAAAGCATCCAAAGTAACTTCGTTTTCTCGACCCAAATTTTCGAAACTTCTTTTAGACATGAAGATCAGAATAAAGCAAAGCTCAACAGACCTAACTCCTGTGCTCTCAATTATTCTGACTTATGACCTTACAAT
The DNA here is from genome assembly GCA_963969495.1 of Ceratothoa steindachneri. Lineage (NCBI taxonomy): Eukaryota > Metazoa > Arthropoda > Malacostraca > Isopoda > Cymothoidae > Ceratothoa > Ceratothoa steindachneri. Next base: position 140,072,775 of record OZ018326.1, on the reverse strand, counting down.
CTTCAAAACTTTCAATAATTTCCGGACTAAATTTAGGAGGACCTTGGCAATTATATCACTCGAAAGAGAATGTAAAACATCAAAAGGATTTCAAATTTCGTTAGAATTGGCCAAATAGTTACGATGTTATTGGCAAAACCTCATTGAAAAGTAAAATTGTTACCATCCGATCGACAACTTACGTACTGACATAGTAACTTTTAAGAGTCGCTACGCGACTACAAAGTTAATGAAAATCAAGTAGCTTCACTTACAAGACAATGATTTTAAAACACCCTGTAGATATACACAACTAAAACAGGCCTATTGTAATTATTCATACATGGTTTGAAATGTTTCTAGTAATTGATACGATAGCGTAACGGAAGGACCAATTACGCAACCAACCAACGCTGATTTATAATTATATGGTTAGATAATGGCGTAACCTTTAAATTGATCTTTATAAATTAGACTCTACAGACCTTAACTTTTAAGGAACAAATCCTGTGGTTTTCTGGGTCGGAATTTCCATTAGCTTATGTAGCGCGTCACATTTTGCCTGGGCGCCGGATACGAACCATCATTGATTTATTGATTGATTGATTGTCGACAAGTGGTGAGGATGCGAGTGTGAGAGAGAGTGGTGTACAAGAATAGTGAGGTTGGGAATAGTGGTGAATATAAGGGAGTCTTAGGGTTGCAAGATTTGCAAAGTTGCCTGGAATCAGGCTAATCTCTTTCTTTGTTTATTTCTATTCTTTTACTATCCTTTCCTCTCCAGTCTTTTATTCATTGGTTCCCTATGATGCAAGATACGATCAGTCACTTTGGTTCGTCATAATTAACTCTTCACACTCCGTGGTACTTATTTACGTGAGGCTCCATCCCCCTCCCCCCCAAAAAAGAATTGTTGGTTCTGATCAGATTATAAGAGTCCGAAAATTAACTTTGATGAAAAAAAAACTTGTTAAGATTTACATTATAATTACTCGGGAAACTTCAAATAACTTACCATTAAGACCAATTTAAACTTTGCGATTCCGGCTATTACACAAAGTGTATTAGCTACCTGTTTGGCAGGTTTCCGACATGACGCCAGCACGTAGTGACGTCATGAGATGACGTCACACACATGGTGTCCCCAGCTTCCTCGTTGAAAGGCCGCCGCTGTGCTTCCAGCTACATCAAGCGGGTTTTCCAGAGCAGGAACGTAGGCCCAGACGAGGGTTGGGGGGAGTGGGGTATCATATTATCCCTAGTTTCGTGGAGGGAGCATTTATAGAGAGAAATATCCGAGCCTTGGGTAACGGCAGAGACTAATACGCTTCGACTGGCCATTTTTTAACACCTTAAAAGATATCATGACTAAAATATGACAAAGATTTAGTCATCTGATGAATAGTGACTATAATGAAGACGAAGAGTGAAAAACCTTTGATCGGGTTTACTCCCATGTTTACGGTAGCTCTAGAAATTCTCGAGTTAGAAATAAAAAACGAACAGATTCGGAGAAATGAATATATGTGGAAAGATACATGGCCTTTGTGTGTATATGAACGGGAAGGGTACATTTTAAGTCTCCCCGAACAAATTAGTTCAATAACGCAGAGAATAGAGAATTTTAATTAATGGCCAAGGTGACTTTCAGACAATCAATACAAAAATTCTAGATAGAGTTAGGATCTAAGATTTATTTTGGCAATCATTAAAAGAACACCAAGCTTACAGAGAGGACACCAACACATCCACGATTAAAAATAACCCAATTTGCACTTTCAGAAAATTGAATTTATGCTATGTGAGTGCTTGAATTAGTTAAACTGTAGTCAGGGCATGAACTATGTGCTTAACCTTAGTTAATTATTTCATATTCCAAATTTAAGTTGAAATGCATGTAACGAATATTTATAATATAATCCTGTGTGCGTGTTTGCTGTCACGCAATTTCGGTACACCCATTCAATTGCCCCGTATTCATAGCAGTGAATGGCGACCACTTCACGAGATGCGTCTTTCATTGGTCGTTATTACACGAAGTGAGAAAGAACCGATCCATTGGTGAGTTTAAAACCCAACTTATGGAGAAACCTATTCAAGGAGTAGATGAGAGGTGACAGGACTTGCCATCAGTCTAATTGGTCTCGTGTTGCTCTACTCGTCATTAAGTGAAAAATCCTGTCTATTGGTAAAAACTCCCAGAATGGTAAAAACTGGGAAAGACACGACAGTGCATCAAATTTATGTTATTAGAGTTCTTTCCATAAAACTTTGCTTTGTTTCACTCTGTTGGCTACTAGCGTACTGCTTCCTACAGGGGTGGTTACAAAATACGTTTAATTCGAGTCTTTGGCATGGGGAAATATTGAACATCCTTTCAAAGATCCTTTCGAATTGATCCTAGAGCTAGGAGTTACCAGCATTCAGGGTTAGGCACGATATTTATAGCCAAATTTAAATGTTATTTTTCAAATATTCAAATATTTGGATTGGTTTGTTTATTGCAGAAATTTATATCTTAAATAGATTTGCGGCTTAATGTTTTCGTATTTAAGCAGCTGAATGAACCATTTGATATCAATTAATAAAAAGAATAACATTATAATCATAAATATAATCTAATAAACATTTCTATTCATTAATGCAAAACTAGATCCTTATTCAACATGAGAGCTATTTCCATTCATACAAATCTGGGCTCTATCACCGCCCTCAATCCTCTTTTGATAACAGCTGGTTTGTTGTCTTTAAAGACTTGAATTTCGTCTGTGTTGCGACTATTCACGTCCTCTAAATTGAGAGATGGTGATGAATCAACTGCGTTCTTTAAATTAACATATGGGGAAATCACATGGGCTCTAGTTAGGGCTTCTGGGAGGCCATTTAATGCTATGATATATTAATATTATTCAGGTCCCCCACATTACCAAGTAGAAATTTTTTTTTAAACTAAGTGAAAAATGAGAACATATGTGCCAGAATGTTTGTAATGAGATCTCTGTAGAGAGAACAAAGATAAAAGAAGTGATAATGTGAGTTTGCGTGGCCTAAAAATCTTAACGCCCACACGAGGCATTGAGGCTTGTCGGCCAAGCAATCTTACAAATATCGGCTGCAGCATGGTTGTTCATGCTACGCCAGGCACGCCCCCTGCAGGGTATAACCAAGTACGAAAAACTTCACTTCAATGGCGTGAATTTAACAAAATACGAAATGACGTGCATTCTCGCCCTCATTTTCACCCCAAGGCGAAATTTAAAAAATTAAATTAATATTTACTCAAGGTGTCAAATCCCTTGGGAAATCAGACGTGGAACGCCACAACTTCAATCTCGTAATGGGCGTCTACGCCCCTAAAGTCAATGCTGTCTCATTAACTAAATGAACTCGGACCACACCCTCTGCCTTCCCTGTTTCAACAGGTTCCCTTCGTCCATTTACTTTCTTGAGCAGTTTCGATGCTCCATTGGCCACTTCGCTTTGTTTTCTGAGGGCAAGATAGAGATTATCACTTGGCATAGTTGATTTAAGGTAGCGAACAGACCAGGGCGCTTCCTTTTCCTATTTAGATGATCTTAGGACAAATCAATCGTTACAATCCAGGTGTTGATTGTTGACCTCCTCTTCCTCCAAGGTCTTTTTTATAACTCATTGGATTGGTTTAATTAATATAGTGAGTTGATTTAATTTCCCCAAGAGTAATTCTGCCATTTTATTTTTTTGCATTTTTTTATATTTCTTATATCTACTTAAGAAAATTTAGGGATCATGTCAAGAATAGCGAACTTAATACCTTTGCCTTCGCTATTCTTGACATGGTAAAATTGGGCGATAACTCGTTCCGGATTGTCATTCTTTCTCTGATTGTGGAGGAGCTACTCTCAGTTGTGCTGAAAAAATGAACTGGACCAAATGGACAAAAACTCTAGATGGATTGCCTAGAAATGCCGAAAATAATTGCAAACACTTTAACAACATATCATAAAATCAAGACCATTTTGTTTACAACTTCAATTAATGTATTAGATTCAATTTATGTATTATTCGAGTGACAAAAGTGGAATAAGAACAGCAAGGCGGCAAGTGGCAATTTCAGTTAGGTCAGGTTACGGTACCTAACCCAAAGATTTGGTGAGTGATATTCCAAACTTTGGGGAGGGGGTTAAAATGATCCATATAACCTCTTCTTTTATCAATAAAATGAGCATTGCATATGCTTAAGTTTTTCCATTTATGATATTTATATTGGGTAATTTGGGTTCTGTATTCTGGACATTATCCGAATTTTGAGATTGTTAGTTCATATCTCGAGGCGATTTGACGGCAGTCATTCGTGAGGAGAGGAAACCCCGGATTATTCGCTGTGTTGGTTGCGATAATTCGGCGAATCTTAGTCACAGGTGGTTGGACAGTCAGAAAGGGGCCTGATACTGATTCTGTATAGTTGTTCATCATCATCATCATCATCGGTGGAATCGATCACAAAAAGTTGGTTCGACTTCGTATACATTTCCATTATATGCTATTTTGTATTTATGATTTTGGTTATGTAGTTTAAAAAGGGTATCTTTTCATTTTTTCTAAATATCAAAATTGTTCTCGGAAACCTTATGATTAATGGCTTTTGAACCTATTCCTTGTTCTGAGCTTTGTTTCCTCCGACTTCCAAAAAGATGTTAAGGAACGAGCGACTTGTTGATACAAGCATCAGAAACCCTTGAGCATACTTAAGATTCAGGGCCACACGATATGAGCAGTTCACAATGAATTATTACTCAGTTCGAGAACACCAAGTTGCAAAGTAGTGCTATATTCTTAAATGAGGGCAGCATCGTGCCTGTAAATCTATTCACAGCTCGAGACATCACGAGAAGACAGACTGGATTAGTCAAACTGGAATGAGTAAAGACATTTACTAAAGAATGGGGATCCCTACCTTACTTCTTTGCCCCTAAACTCCTCAACTAAGACAGAGGACTCGGTCATTTCCTGAAAGGTAGACCACCGCTTCCGCGCCAAGTAACACGGGAAGGGTGGGGCTATGAGGCAGCAGCGGTCCAGAAAATGATATTTGAATGGGAAAGTAATCACTACCATGGAGGTCATTAACTAACCCCCAGCCAATATCAGGTTGTGCATCCGGAGAGATCCAGACAGAAAAATAAAATTTTTCTCGTGCAGTGATGCGTAAACTCCACATTTAGGACACCTATCTCTATTCGTCGATCAGGTCGGCAAAGACTTGCCCTCTTGGAATGATTGAGTAGTCTTCTCAGAGGGGGAGGGGAGGCCACCGTTTAAATAGCTGAGCAAAAGAAAGGGCCTCGGCAACCGCGCCACGGCGCATTGGAAGTCCCCCGCGGCGAAGTCGGCTGACGGTGGAATTTACGCAGAAACAACAGTCTACATCCTTTCCAGGTGCAGCTGCCTGAAAGGAGGAATTTAAAGCAACGAGAACAACGGAGACATCATGCCGTAGGTAAATGGCGCGTCCTCCTGCTCGGCCCCATCTCTTGGTGGTGGGGTCGAAAAACCATTATACTCAAGGGGCGCGCGCCCTGAATGGGCTACCCGTTAGACTGTAGTCTGCGGCAATTCCCTTGAAGGAATATGCCCGCCATGCCTTGCTTGGAGGCGATGTGGGAGCCTTCTTTGAAGATAAAACCTTTATTGGAATGGCCGTACGCTTTCCGGATCCAGAAATGTATGGGTTATTGACCAAACAAGGCACTGGTGAAGCCGTCTCCTTCGAGTACTTATCTGGAGAGGTTGGGCTCGCTGCGGGAGTATTTTCCTTCCTCTACCTTAAAACCTTTAGCTGGCGGAGTGGCTTCAGGGGGAGGATTCCTCCTTTGGATGTTCCACCGTCTCCGAGGCACAAACCTCACCCTTGGGTTGGGGCGTAGGAGGCAAAGTTCCTTTGCTGCTGTACTCCTTTCGGTGGAGCCACTTTAAGAACCCTGTAAGACCGTCACAGGACCACCGTTACACGGTGACGCTGGAGGAGGGGAAGAGACCTGGTTTTAGCCGAGGCTGTTAGTGAACCCTTTGTGCTGCCAGGTCTACCAGGGAAGTACCATGGGTGAGTAGATCTAGCAGAAGGTTTTCAAATGGGCACGGAAACGACTGTGTTGGTTGGCCAGGAGGGGTCAGGAGCAGAGGATGCCTTTTTATGATTGAGACATAAGACGTCTCAGGGGGCAATGGCTGCACCAAGACCAAGTACTTAACGTTACAAAATGATAGAGGATCCTCAGCCTGAACGGCCAGGATTTCCTTCTCCAGCTGATACGCGTCACATTGCTTCGACGAAGCAGACTGCAGCTATCTGAAATTCACATACTTGGTCATACACGATAAGGACTTATCGTGTACGGCCTTGGAGAAACTAACAGAGTCATCAGGTAAACCTGACTTTGCACGCCTACAGGATCGATTCGTAGTAGGACCTCCTCTCCAGTGGCAATAATTCATTCACCAGGTAGCGATATCAGCCGGCACGCACCGTCTCAGGGATCCTGTCTCGGTCGCACGTGAGGAAGGGTGTAGGGGTGGATCCCGAGGCCCTTCCCCGTTTTCTCATCGCACGTTAAATCTCGACCGCCCCCTGGGGGTCAGTTCTAAATTGATGTCTTCTATGGAGTAGTCCACGAGTTGCCTCACATAAATATATCCTTTCACATAGTTGATGCAAGAGTGTGGGGGCACACTCATCAGCGAGACATCGAGTGCCCGGAGTTCACTAATCATGGCTACCTCGAAGGGTCCGACGCATTCGTCAGAAGGTTTCCTTGTGAGGAACGGGTCACCTTCGGGTCTCTACCAATCAAGCAAGCTAATACTCTCCTTTGATGGATTATATTGCCTTTAGTCAACATGTTATGATCAGTGGAGCACATAACTAGAACACGCTCAAAGCCAGCGGGCACAAAAAAAACAGCTAGTCTCTGAATGAGAGAACCCGACGTAATGAGGTTCAGTTCCGCACTTGGGCTTTGTCAATAACTTTCCTCCCGAGGCCGCCTCTGTGCCGAACTGCCCGAATTTTCCGATTTTGTTCTGCTCGCTATCGGAAGCAGCAAGTGAACCATCCTTCCATAGAACCCGCGCGAAGGGAGAGGAGCCTTTACTGCTCTTGTCTCCATCTAGTTTATTTTTAGGAGAATAGGGTGAGAAATAAATCCATTTCTCTCCACCACCGGAAGGAGCACCTAGGCCAGACGAACTCGCCTCAACAAGATTCTTTTTCGAAATAGAGAAGGTCTTCGCAATCAATCTGGCACCCGCTAGGGGATGAGGTTCTTCCAATCCTTATGATTTATCGGAGACCCTAGCAATGCGAAGAGATACTTGCGCAAGGACGGATTCAGGTTGTGTGTTGGGCATCGAGCCCAGGTTCGCTCCTATGGAAGATCCTACCATCTGGGGTTGGGTCAGCTCCGTCATCAGGTCTAGCTCTGGGGAGGGGGCCTCCACGTGACCTCCCTCCTACCACCAAGCATAACGCATCTCATTTTAGGTACTTTTTGGCGAAGGTGAGTCTCGTTTTACCTCGTACTCTCCAACGCCTATGGAGGACGAGGCGGCGCTTGGAGGCGGATCTCCATGAGCCTGCTGCCTCCCACTATTCTCTGAAATTGTATCCATAATGTTTATAAAAATAAAAGATGCATAGAAAGTAGATACTCTTACCCCTTAATCCCTTTGGAGATTAAAAGAAAAGTCTCTCTATCATGAAAAAATTCTAGAATGCGATAATTTACACATAATCTGTCCAAGGGTCTTGCAGTGATGGGCTTTCACAACACGGCCAGCCATTCAGACAAAATTGTCCTTAAGCTTTAACCATAAAGTATGGTGCTGGCGTAGTCACCTAATATGTACTGGAAGCTGAGCAGAGTCGACGGTCCAACACACCCCGTACCGAATACTTCTCTTAGCCAGCCGGCTTTTAACCATCGCAGCGGGTAGTGATCTACCGGCATACGACATACACTGCAACTCGAATACGGATTTTTTTTTCAAGGGGAGGGAAGCCCATCTGGCGACTGCCTACTTGGACATAAGTCGCCGTACTCGGCACAGCCTACTACGAGGTTAATTAGAAAACATATGTAAATAACATTTCGATGAAAAAGGACAAAGGCTAAAAAATAATTTAAAAAAACAAAGCAAACAGGGAAACAAGGGCGCGCGCTCCGGCGTCTGAGGTAGGCCCGCCTTACCGCGGCACAGGAACACGCGATTTAAAATAAAATCGTATAGTCCACAAGTCTGTGTGCACGAACCATTCCCGAGTACAAGGGACAAGCGGTAGCGATCCCACCCGTCCCGGTACCGAGACAGGTAACGTGTGCGAAGATCACCCAAACTGGGACATTCAACAATTTTTTTTTATAGGAGCCCATCTGGCAACTGCCGATTGGACATAAGTCGCTGTACTCACGAAAGCTTACTAGTAGGCTAAATTAAAAGAATATTCACGAAAAAACAACAAAAAAAAGAAAATGGTAAACAAAAGGAAAAAAGGAAGCAATCATGCTTACGCGTCGAGGCGAGGCCCCGGCGCACGGAGCGGTAACCCCCCCCCAAAAGAGTAAAAAGTTAGATAAGGTGGAGGAGGGCGGCCTCCTCCACAAAGTCAAAGAGTCCACAAGTCAGTGTGCACGAATCCGTCCCGAGTACAAGAGACAAGCGTCAGCGACCCCTTTCACCCCGGTACCGAGACAGGTAACATTCAACAAGAATGTTGCGAACAGTCTGGGGACAAAACACTCGACTAAGGACCCATAAGAGGATGAAAGTGCGCTTGGATGCCAGAATCCCTGTGGATAGAAGAGCAAGATTGGAAGGGGATAGGCTTTTGTGTAGTAAAGAGAAGTAGAGATGAGCAAGTCTACTAATGAATAGGGTGGTTGATCACCTAATATCATACCCTGATACTAGGTGATACCAGGAAGGCAGGCAGTCCACCAAGGAACCATGGCTACCGGACTAAA